>CM046812.1:39421802-40621802 GCA_025617385.1 Murraya koenigii | reverse complement strand
TCTGATACCATTTCGCTTGGGGGGTCCGAAGACTAATCTAGTTAATCAGAAAATCTAGTCAATAAAAATATAAAATTTAGGCAATAATAGTATCTTAAAAAGTAATATTTTATTATTATGTAAACATTAAGTACATAAACATCAAGTACATAATTTATACAAGAGTGTATATTTTAATAAGAGGTAATATCATCATCAACTAATACAAGATTTATAAAAGAGTTTTGTAGAAATTAGAGATTACAAAGTTTATTCAGGGACTTATTTACAACCAAACTTGTTTATAAAGTACAAGAGAATTTTTCTAATTCTTATTAGTGGAGTTTTCTAATCTTATTAGTGGTAAAGAAGTCATATGGATTGACTTCCCATGTTCCCCATCCCTCTTGTTCTATTCTAGTTTCCATTATAGGCATCTCCTGATCTATTTGAATCATATATATTTTTTCTTGTAAATTATCCAGTTCAATCTGATTTATTATCTTTCTCTCTAGTTCATTGGGTAGTCTTATATTTTTTATAGCTAACAAACCTTCTTTTGATATTAAATTTTTTTTAGAGAACATGTATGCTTCATAATCCCATGTTCCATAATTTATTTGTACGACTATGGTGTTCTGATTATATGAAATTTTTATTTTTTCAGTTATCCAAATTATTTTAGTTATTCCAAATTCTTTTAATAATTTTTCATGATATTTTTCCATATTACAATTTTTCAAAGATCTCCTTCTCTTCCCTTCTAACATTAACATCTTTTATAAACCTTTTACCACCAAAAAGATAAGAATTCAGAATTATTACCTTTATCCTTTATTGTATAAAAGGAGTTTTCCTATACACTGGCGGAGTAACCTTCTGCCTAAATGACCTCGTCCTTAACTCCCCTAACACGCCTTTTCCTCTGGCTAACACGGGATCAACGGACAGTCTCTTACGGCTTCACTGTATCCTTTAGTGTTTTGGAATTTCCTTTTATTCAATATGAGATATAGGTTTCATTCTTCCTTCTTTATGGGGTTTTTTGGTTTATTTGGATGCTTATGTTATTCTGGGTTGAGTTTGGAGAAAAAGATTTATTTTTGCATTGGTATTAGATTTTTAAGAAAGATCGTGAGAAATTTTGTTAAGATAGGCTCTGATTCTGATGATCGATGCCTTTGATTTAGTTTATTACTCTTTATATAGAGAGTACATTATTGATGTTTATCTTTTCCTCTTTACAAGTGTACGGTTGAGGGAAAAGATAATGACTTCTTATCTTTCTCCTTTACAGGTGTATGGTAGGATAAAAGATAAATTCAACTAATATTTATCATGGCCGACAACTTTATGTAGTGGCCTTACAAAGTCAAAAGTTTTTGTTACATTATTACAAAATGACAAATATAATAAAGTAAAGAGTACATTATTTATTGTTGCCGACGCAAACGACAAGACTTCTTTTTCTTATTTTATCTCCATCAGTCTGCATGCCTGCTGTAAAGTAGCTGGGCTTGATGGAAATCTCATTGTTGTTATCTCATGTATGAAGTCTAGAAGTATCACAGATGGTGACTCTCCACCTTCTGCTGTCAGCAAGATGTAATTATTGAATTTTATGATTGTCCTGTATTTTCTATTGTACAGGTCTTTGCTATGCTCCAGATGGCTTTTATTCCTCGAGCTCTTCTGGTTCTTATCCAAGCTTTATTGAATTGTGGATCATTGTATATTCCGTTCCCACTTCAGTTGAAAATTTCTGGTAACATGGCTCATCGTAATCATGTAAAAGGCCTGATATTCTATGTTGTTGGTGTATTCAGGACTTATGGTGTAAAATTTAAGATATATTTGTCTCTTTTTGGCAAATTTAGAGACTTCTTTTATGAGGAGTTCATCAAAACTGGCTAACTCCTTCAAATTTATGTCAGGATATATCATGTCAAGAAATCCATACGTTGCTATTTTTCCGACAATGACTAGATCTGCGTCTTTTATTGCTTTTGTGGCCTACTGTAATCATGTAAAAGGCCTGATATTCTATGTTGTTGGTGTATTCGGGACTTATGGTGTAAAATTTAAGATATATTTGTCTCTTTTGGCAAATTTAGAGACTTCTTTATGAGGAGTTCATCAAACCTGGCTAACTCCTTCAAATTTATGTCAGGATATATCGTGTCAAGAAATCCATACCTTGCTATTTTTCCGACAAGGACTGGATCTGCGTCTTTTATTGCTATTATTCTAGGATAGACATTTTTCCCTGGTGATTTATGGATGGTGTTTTTGTATGAACAAATGGAGTATATCCAGGTGGTTACCTGTTTATAATCTTCTTCTTTTAGATTTAAAGGGAGATTATCATCTTCTGAGACAAAGGGATTTATGTTGACGGTCTTTTTATTGTCTTCCCCTGTTGCACAGATGGTTATGGTTTTATTTTTCTGGACTATTGGATCACTGATTGGATCTGAATTTATTGGATCGTTGAGTAGATCCTGTTTTATTGGACCTCTGATAGAGTCCTGATTTATTGGATTCCTGGGAGAGTCCTGATTTATTGGATCACTGATAGGATTATGTGGAACGGGTCCACTGCTGCTTCCAGCATTTATTGGATTTATTTGGAGTCTACTGATCAGACTGTTCCAAGAAGAAATCAGCCTGTCTACTCCATCATTATGTGTTTCAAATATTTCCCTTAGACGATCTATGGCGTCTAGGGCTTCGATGAGTATCGACTTTCAGCCGATTTATTTCAGAATTTATTTTGGAGATTTCTTCCTCCATTGTTTATGATTCTTCAGCAAATTCTATGTTCCTGGATAAAAAATCTGCAAGATAATTGTCAGATCCTTTGATATAATTGACTTTAAAAGTATATAAAGATAAAAATACTTGCCATTTATGAATTCTTCTATACTGAGGTTCATTTGGTAATTTATTGAATATTAACGATTTAACTTGAGTATTATCAGTTTCTACAGTAAATTCTTTAGCAATTAAAAACAATGAAAATTTTTTAATTCCTTTTAATATTGTTAATAATTCTTTTTCATGTGTTGTATAATTTTGTTCTGCCGAATTTAGTGTTTCACTTGTGTATCTACATATTTCATTTAAATCAGTTTTTAGTATTGCTGCCCAATATAAATCACTGGCATCTGTTTGTAAAATTAGATTATCTGTTGGTTCTGGTAGTCTTAGTTTAGGTAAATTTTTACATTCTTCTTTTAATTGTTTAACTGTTTGTGTATGTTCTTCTTTCCATCCTTGAAGATTATTTTTCTTTAATAATTTTTGTAAAGGATTTCTCTTTTTAGCTAGATTGTTAATAAATCATTCTGCATAATTTAAACATCCTAAAAATTTTTGTATTTGTTTTTTGTTTTCCAATTTATCAGGAAACTGTTTTATTTTTTCACTTATGTGAGATTGTAATTTTATGCCTGTATTATTAAGTATCATTCCTAAAAATTCTATTTTATTCTGACATATTTTTGCTTTTTTCTCACTTAATACTATTCCTTTTACTTTACACGTTTATGCAAAATCTTTTAAATGTTCAATATGCTCTTTGTATGTTTTTGAACTGATTAAAATGTCATCTACATAAACTATTAGATATGTTTTATTTCTTAATAGATCATTCATTCTTCTTTGATATATTTGTGGTGCGTTTTTTAATCCAAACGGCATTACTAACCATTCGTAATGGCCTTGAGGTGTACTAAAGGCTGTATATTTTATACTATCTTCTTCCATTTTTATTTGTCAAAATCCTGATTTACAATCAAATTTAGAGTAATATGTATTTCCTTTGACTAAATTTATTAATACTTCTTTCTTTGGTAAGAAATATCCATCGAATTTAGTGTATTTATTTAATTCTTTATAATTTATAACCATTCTACCTTTTCCTCTCACTATGTTTCATTACCATAA
Source organism: Murraya koenigii (assembly GCA_025617385.1). Lineage (NCBI taxonomy): Eukaryota > Viridiplantae > Streptophyta > Magnoliopsida > Sapindales > Rutaceae > Murraya > Murraya koenigii. The sequence continues at coordinate 40,617,875 of CM046812.1, read as the reverse complement.
AGGCTGGACTAGAATGAGGACTAAAATTTTGTCGTATTAAGTTTAAATTTAATAATTCTTTTAATTGTATTTTAAATTCTGTTATATCTTCTTAAGTATATACCATTGGTCTTACTCTAATGGTTACTGGTTCTACTAATTCTATTTTAGCTCTTAGGTTTTTAGGATTCCATAAAGCTAAAGAGTTTTCATGATATACTTCTTGTAATTGTTTCTTAATTTCATCTATAGATATCAAATTATTTTGTAATTGTTGTTTATTAAAAAAGGTCTTATAAGTATAATCACTACGCTCAGCTGCAACTCTGTATGGTTTAAATATACGAGGCAGTCGAATGATATGGCCACATGGCGTCTTAAGGTTTATATTATATAAAGTCTGTTGATAGCTTTGGAATTGACTAAGGAAATCATTTCCTAAGAGTAAATCTTGTTTTAAAGTATTAAATTGAATTATATGTTTTAAAATGATAATTTTATTTCTAAGAATAATTGGAACTTGGGATTTATAATATAATAAAGGTGTTTGGGTATTTGTTATTCCTATAAGTTTTATTCCTGATCCTGATAACTTATTCCATTCTTTTAGTAAAAATGATTTACCTAATGTAATTTCACTTCCAGTATCTATTATTGCACATGTAGTTATATTTGTTTCAGGGAATGTTAATTCTATGTAAGTGCCTAAAGAAAATTTTATAGTATTCATTTATCCATTTTGCCACATTGCTATTTTTGGACAAAATTCTGTTGTTTCACTATCCATTTTTATATACATTCCTTCAGATGTAATATTATAATTTATGTGTTTTAAGAAACTCATTCCTAATATTATATCGTATATCTCATTTTGAGCAAATCCTGAGTCTATAAAACATGGTATTCTAAATAATAATCTTCCTAAATATGTTGGCACTGTTACTTCTTTTGTACATATTCTTAAATTTCCATTAAAGTCTTTATATTTATATTCATTAGTTGTAATATGTTCTGTTAATCCTTTATTTTTTAATATATTTAAATGATTATGGCTTGAACCTGTATCTATTAATATTTTTGGACCTTCTATAAATTCCATTCCATTGAAATATTTTCTCATTATTACTAAGCTTCCATTAGATGTGTTATCAGGTATTAATATTTTTTTATATGCATTATAATTCGGTTGTTTTTCTTTTGTTTTTATTCCTTTAATAAGTTGTTTATTACCAAATTGAATCGGTATCATTTGGTTTTTAGTATCATCTTCTAATTCAGGTTTATCATCTTTTATATTTAGATTATAGGTTATTGGTAAATTAGGAATTTGTAATATTGGTTCTATACTTTGTCCTAAATCTTGAAATTCTTTGCCTATTTATATATATGGTTTATTACTATATATTTATCCGTAATTGCTATTACAGAAAGAATATAAGGCAGAATAATAAAATGTCATTATTTTGTTTCCAAGTTTCATTATATCTTTTTTCTTTAATTCAAAGTGTAGACTTAGCGTATCATTTATATTTTTATCTTTTATATGAACACAATATCTAGGGTAACATGTAAATAAAAATTTTTTATAACATAAATTTCCTTCTATAGTTCCTAAATGTGCTAATTCAGGGTCTATAAATCTCTGATCATGTAAATTAAGTATTATAGGTGAATTTATTCATTCTCTAAATAAAGATTTGACTAATATCTGTATTCCGGCTAAATATACATATTGTATTTTATCTCTAATCCTATCATTTTTGATTTTATTTAAAGTGGCTTCTATGCCTCTTGAATTTAATAGATTTAATTTAATATTTCCTCTACTTTGTGTTATATCTATAGCTTTTTCTTGTTCTTGGTATTCATGAATAATTATATTCTTTCTTTTAAAGAATTGTTGTATATTTATTAGAATTGTATTATCTGGATTTCTTAAATTTAAAGATATTCTTGAAATTTCTTTTAATTTTTTCTGATTTAATTGTACAATTAATTGATATCCATCTTTATTTTCTTGTTGTTCTATTTCATTATCTATTTCTATATCTTTTATGTTTTCTATTTCAGAATTCTGATTCTGACTCATCTGATTCTGAATTTTCTAAAGAATTTGTACTAATAGATTCTGTATCACTATAACTCTCATATATTTCAATATTGAAACAATTTATGTTTTCATTATTGGATAATAATTCTAAATATGATTTTATTTATTGGTATTCTATTTCTGCTATTCTGACCTTTTTTCTGTTTACATTCAGGGCTTATATGTCCCTTTTGTCCACAATTCCAACATTTACATTCTTTATGGTCTTTTTTATTTTTCTCATTATATTTTCTTTTATAATATATCCTATAAGGTTTTCTTTTAAATTTTTTATTTTTTCAATATTTTCTGTAGTGTTTTTTATATCTCCTTTTATTTTTATATTTACCTTTATATCCATGTTTACGTTTTTTGTGTTTTTTATAGTATGGTTCACATCCCCATTGATTTGGTGCATCTACCTGATCACAACAAATCATCATGGCATTTTTTACTTTTTTATATAATTGTCTTTCTATACATATATCTTTTAATTTTCTTATGACAAATTCAACTCTAGATCCTAACGTATTTGGTATCAATTTTCCTGTTTCTGTCGATCTATATGAATTCAATTCTTTAATAAAATAAGTATTCATGGTGATGGTAGTTTATTTATATACATATCATAATAAATTGTTTGATTATCATTACTGTAAAATTGTTTATAATAATATTTCTGAAATTCACATGTATAATTTTTTATATTACATAAATTACATATTTGAAGATTCATTAAATGTTGTCTTGCTAAAAGTTTTTCTTTTTGTATTTCTTGTTGTTTAAGGTCTTCCCAATTTTCTCCTAAAAATTCATCTCTTATATAATTTGTAAATTTATCTAATCCTTCACTAATTCCTTTTCACAATTCTTGTTTAGTTCCTAATCTTATTAAGGTTTTTGTTTCTTCAGTTATTCCATCCCACCAATTTTGTACATTTTCAGTGAAACTCATTATTAATAAGTCTATCCATAGATCAAATTTTTCTTCTATATTTTCTTCTTTATTTTGTTTATTAAATATAAACATTATTTTCATATCATTTGACCAACTTGTTAATGTTTTACTTGGTTTTTTTCTGCAGTCTATATCTAATTTACTTCCCATAGGTTTAATGGGTTCATTTTCAGTTTTATATTCAGGTATATATTATTCTGGATACATTTTGTAATAAGGTTTTCTAGATACTAATGCCTGATTATGTGCTCTTACACTTTTATCAGTGACTACCATATTAGGATTTTCTGGTTTTATACTTAGTTCGGTTGGTGGTGCTCCAACATTCATATTTACATCAAATCCTAGTGTTTATAGGTCTAAATCTTCTAATGATAATTTATCAAACTGTTCTTCTAAATTATTCATTATTCACTACTTGAACTTGATTCATTAGGTTCATCAATTTTTATTCCTTTTTGTTTTATATCAATTTTTTCTTTTGACTTATTTTTTGATCTTTTTATTGTTTCTTGTAACTGTTTTTGATATTCTTCTTCTCTTCTTAATATTTCTGGCATAGCAGTAATTCTCATTCTTTCATCAAATGATCCTTTAGCTATGTCTCCAAATTGTATTTTGTCTTTATGTCTAATTGATTCTTTTAATTCTTTTTGTACTTCTAGAATTGTTGATTTCTTTTCTAATTTAGTTTTTATTTCAAAAACTTCAATCTTTAGTAGTTTAATTTCTTCTATTATTGTTTTAACAAGTATTATCATTTGTTTATTTAATTCGTTGATTTCAGCAATATGTTTATCCATCTTGTATTTTTCTAATTTTTCTGGACCTTATTGTTATATTCATAGAAAGGGTGTTTTAGTGATTTTCATATGTTTTGGCTGGTTTTGAAAGAAATAAGTTTGAAGGGTTATATTAAGAAATTATAAAAGTTATGTGGTTATTATTGTAGATTTCCCTTATATATTTTATAGTCTTTTTCATTTCTTTTATAATATGACCTTAAGAAACTTGTCTATTAAAGTAATTTCATTATATTTAGTTAAAGTTCTTATTTACACTAATTTCATTATATTTAGTTAAAGTTCTTATTTACACTTAGAGATCTATTTTTTATTTTTTTAGTAAAGACTTTACTTATAAAAATTTTATTTATATATTTAGATGGTTTATGGAATGATAAAACATAATTATCTTTTTGTAAAATTTGTAAGGTTATATTAGCAACTCTAAAAGTGTTCCGAATTATGTGGTGGATTATTTTATAATCTGCTTTAATGGTAATAGCAATGTATGTCATTAAACCATGAAAAACCTTATAAAATGTAAGCAACGATATTTTAAATATAGAATAATTGAAGAGTGCCCAAAATTTCTCCATGCCTGGAATAATTGAAGATATATATATATAAAAGCTCTGTTTCATTACCGGAAATCATACTATTGATATGAGCATGGATCGAACACGTGGCCTTAGATCTCTGCCTGACGATCGTCAAATTAATTGGATTATTCATCGTGTTTGGTGCGTTGTATTTACACGGTAATAAAACTCTGTATTGTATTAATTTTACATAATATTATGTTTGACTTTAAAAGGGCATTGCATTACCCGACTGTCAGTTGCCGTTTTAGCTTGTCCTTTTTTTTTTAATAATAAATAAATATAATTTTTAATAGAATATAATATAATATTATTTTTTTACTTTTACGTTATAATTATTAATATAAATTAATACAAATATAATTTAATATAACTAATAATAAATAATTAAATAGTATATAAAAATATAATATAATATGACATTATTTAATTATATTATAATAATCAATATATAAAAATTAAATATAACTAATAATAAATATGAAAAAAATTTATCATTTACACAAAAAAAATTGTTAAATTTCTAAAATTTAAAACTTCTATATTTAGTATCCTTCTAAGAACTAATAAGTATTATTTTATAAATATATAATTTAAACTAATTACAAAAAAATTAATATAGTATAATTAAAAATTAATACAATACATTATAGTGCTAAATATTATATAATATTATTATAATATAATACTAATAGAATACAATATAATGTAATACATTAATATTAAAATAATACAATACAATATATCAGACGGATCTTAAAGACTTCTAATACCACTCTATTATTTTTTTAAAACTAATTTTTAAATTATACTTCATTTAATACCAAAAGTACTCAACCACTTCTATCTAAATTGACACTGTTTTAATTTGTTTACTTAATTTTAATAGGTTCTCTCATTCTTAATTTTTTTTTTACGGACTGCTTAACTCTACCATTCACGTAAATAGTTCTACGAGTAATAAATTTTTTAAAATTTTATTATCTTTGTTCTTTTTTCAAACACTTTTCTCAAAACTTAAAAACGCCAACTTTCCAAGAATAGATATAATTAATAAAAGCAGAAAAAGAGAAATGATTATTTTAAATTTTGTAAAGAAATTGAATAGATGAGAGTCGTGAATTAAAAACAAAAAAAATAGATTGGTGATAAATTAAAAGAGTATAAAAAAAAAAGAGAGAGAGAGAGAGAAGAAGAGCGTGCAGGCAAAGGGATGGAAGAAAGAGAAAATCTAAATGGGCATGATATTTGTGCTTGTCTTTGTCTTTAAAGAGTTCCCGAATATTATACTAATTTGATGCTCTAAGGCCCATAAGAGTCTTCAGTTAGTTTCTAAGTATATGGCCTATAAGTTAGAGCGATTGGGTTGAAATAAAAACACAGCGTCATGTTAGAACTGGGAACTTCTCTTCTCTCCAATCTCTACAGAGGGCCCAAGCCCAATGCCATCGACAAAGTGAGGTTTGAGACAGACAAAACCTCCAATGCCCTCTCCTCAAAAAAAAAAAAAAAAAACAATAAAACCCACACACACACAGTCACACACACACACAAACGTATGTCATATCCAAGATCCGAGACTTTAACCAGAAACTCTCCTGTAAGGATTAATATTCCCACACTTTAATAAAGTGCCAGCACCCTCATCAAATAATGAGTCAAAGTTTAATTTATATTTAAATTTTTTATCTGCCTCCCTTACTAACATTGCATGTTATTGAGAGAGAAAGAGTGGTCGTCTGATTCACTTGCGTGTGGTTTAAATTAATCTAAAGATAATAAACAAAAGTTGATTCTATTGAATTTTTAATAGAATTGATTTTATGTGTACTAATTAAGGATATGTTTGAGATTGAATTTGAACAATTGTAGTTTTTAAGTTACAGTACTAAAATATTTTGTAAACACTAATTGCTATAATTTAGAAGTTATGTTAATATGATTTTTCACTTGTATGATGAAAAATCTATTATGTCTTTAATAATTTTATCAAAATTATTATTTAAAAATTATATTTATTATATATTATTAACTTTTATTTTATAATTATAATTTTTTTCTACAACAGCTGTAATTTTAAACCTACCGCACCTCAATCTCAAATATACCTTAAATATATATATATAACTCATGTCTTATTATATTTTGTATCGCAAACAAATTGAATGGCGCTGATTTTGATCATAAAATAAGCATAGATTGTTGATTGGTAGTTTTGACATTAAAATGATTGATAAGCCTTGCGTAGTTGGCTTCCCTAGTGTATGATATTCAATCCCTTCACAATGACTGACCGTTTGTTACTCGACTTGCTACTCATGGAAATAGCATAGATGTGGAGGAAGTAATTGCAACTTTAAGCCACGTTGATGTTTTGAATTATATGCATTTAGCAAAGCAACTTGTATCTCCTTCACTGCTTGTGAGTACTGAGAAAACTATTTGTTAACTTTTACTAATACTAAAAGCACTTGGTTCGCTGACTCCATCACTGCAGATAGCGGTACAGAGAAAAACGCATGTAACTTGTTATGTGAGTTTTATTATTTTGTTTTTCAACAAGTCTTATTTTGTTTTCGATAAATGAGTCCTTGAATCATGTGAGTCAAAGATGGGTAGAGCTGGACCGATTCTAGAGGGAAGAATTAATTTTTCCCATTTCATTGAGATTTATTTTGTAATATCTTTATGTTAGTTTCTGTTTTAACTGATGGCTATATAAGCCATGAAACAGTGAAATAAAGGATTATTAAGTTATCATAAATTAAACCAACTTGTGATGCTGAGGACAAGGTTCCTCTGTTAGGCTTAAATTAAACACTTTGATTCATGTTTCATCGTAGGTTCCAACAAAAACAAGAGATCCAACTCCTGTGCTATGTGTTTTTTACTGAATAAAATGGGCTGCTGCATGCTCTTCTTTGAGTTCCCACCTGAGCTTTAATTGATGTGGCATATAGTTATTAGAAGACATAAGATTAATTTTATTAGTGATAAAATTTAATATTTAATAAATGAATTGAGACATAATGGGACTCAACTATTAAGATGCTTAACGTTATTATTAATAAAATACATATTAAAAATTTTGATTCACTTTTTATTGATATACCACTTTTTTCTTGAAATCAAGTAAAAGTGGATAAGATCTTTAATTAGATAAAATATAAATCATTTTTTTTTAATATTTACTTCCCTAACTAAATAAAACTACTTAAAAATCAGTCAATTAAATTTAAAATATTTATTTTGTGTAGGCTCCTTAAGTAGTAGAGTCATTTGTATTTGTAAGATTTGGGATCGATCTGGTACGGTAAAACTTCTTTATAGTCATATTGTTAAGACCAATCAATTTTATTTTTTATTTTTACTATAAGGAAGTTATAACCTAATGAGAGTTTAGTTTAAAAATTATTATTTTGACTTAGTTATCCTTAGTGTAAGTAATATAAAGGTAAATACATCAATAACTAATGTGCGTCAATTCTATGAAACTCTAAACATGATTAAGAAGTTATAAATAATTTAATTTTAATAAGAAGGTGTTCATATTAGATACAAAGTTATTGTATATCTATAAATTAAAAATATAGTAACAGCTTTAAAAAATAAATAATTATCACAAACACTTTTAAAAAAATATTTTATTTTATATTAAATTTTTAATGTAACATGTATATTTTTATGATATACAAATAAGTATTATAGTGTAGAGAATCTAGAAAAATTTTAATTTATTTTTACTTATGAGTAATTCAAATGAAGATCATAATTTGATATTTAGAAAATGGCTTGTCAGTGGGGCTGTGGCATTAATTATCTACCCTTCGTTGAAGATGGTGATAGATTGATGATAATCACGATGATAAAAAATTTGACAAAAATGAGTGGGGAAAGTCACATCAGACATGGAGTTAGGAGCAGTGTGGGCTCAGGCAAAATGGGGGATGACATCACCAACCAAAACTGGAAACGTGATTTAGGCAAAGTTTAGAGTTTATATGAAATTAATTGTTCATGTGCTAATGCCCTTTGGAATTAATAGGGCATATTAGCATATATGTATGTAAACATAAGATGGTTCTTAAAAGAACTCGATTCCTGAGATTAAAAAACCGTAATCTTTCGGTGTTATATATCCCTACAATAGGATTAATTATTTGATTTAGAAAGCAGATTCTAGAAATGTTCTGTTTTTGATTATTTGATTTATTGATATTACACCTGAGAATTGGATGCCGGTTCCCCAGCTTATTTTGTAGAAGTGTTTTTCCCGCTTCTGAATATTATTATACGTGTTTGGTGCTTCATGTTGAATACTTGGCTCAGACAATAGGAATCATAGTTAATCATTTCCACCAACTAAATTTGTTGAAACTGGAAATGAATTAAAGTTTTTGAACCAATAAGCTGTAAGCAGCATATAAAGCTTAAGCATTTTGATGCTTTTGATTAGTTATTCAGGTATGAAAGGCATAATTAGGAGTTATAGAATGGAGAGAGGGAATTTCCTTCAATTAGGAGCAGTGATGGTGCGGCGGTGATGTTTGGAGATCATGTGTGGCAGAAGCACTTTTTGGTTGTGGGGTTTGGCTCTCAATTAGTACCTTTTTACTGAAATGACTAGACACCGAAGTATTCACACCCAACGGGGATTTGTTCGAGCTTCAAGTTGTTCATAGACGATATTCGTTACCCAAAAGTTAAATTATAAGAAATCAGGAATTACTACTTCCAGAAAAATTTAAAAAAAGTAAATTTCAAAGAGACACAGAAACCGAAAAGATGAGCAATTGCTTTCTTCCACTGGGAAATTTTTGGCATTTCAGCGCTTTGGCTTCAAGATTGACAGTGGCTTTAATTGCTATGGAAAAGCATGTTAAGACAAGTTGACAACAACAAATCTTATATGATTAAGAAAGATTTTTTATCTTTTTCGTCCTTTTCTGTTAAAAACGCAGCAAGAGCATAGAGTCAGATCAGATAAATGAATGGGACATAGCACATGGACGTATCATAAAGCCACTGTGGCATCGGATGATGTAGTTCCCCAACCTCCAAACAGGGATTACAGGCCCAGCCAGGCCTTTATAACCCAAGATAAGTTGACCGCCTAGTTGTACCAGTTCTACGGCGGACACTGTTTTTCACATTCAACGAAATCCCTTTTTTATCACCCAATTTACAAATGTGTTGTGTTTCAAGTTGAATGTGAGCAGCATGTGAAGCCCTAGAAATCAATCCATGTCTACATCATGGGATCACAATTCACGATTTGCTGGAAGATTTATTTCTGCGCATGTTTTTGTTTTTTCATATCTAATGGAATTGTTGCTTTCAAGTTTCAACCACTGAGAGGGACCTGCCTCTGACAATCGGCACATTGCCTTTTCGAATTACGTATATAATACAATGCTGACCCAGCCATACCCAGTTAATATATGTACAATGTTGAACTCCACTGCATTTATATATATATATATATATATATTTTGAATTGAATTGTGAATCATAAAAAATGTGAATCTTGATATTAAGAGTGTGAAGTAAAAATATATTATTTATTTACATGAAATAAGTTTGTAGAATAAGAATTATAATTTTATTAATTTGTTTACTTTATTTTTGACTGTAAGTAAATTATTTTGTATTATAGTTTTACATTTATTTAAAGAATTATAATTTGTAAGTGAATAAAGATATATATATTTATAAAAATAAATTATTTATTTTATTATTAATTTTAATTATATAAATTAATAATAATTAATACTATTCTTAATTATGTAATTCACAATATTTTATTAATTATAATTATATAAATTAGAATTTATTGATAAGAGAAACACAAATTAAACATTATTATTAATACCATAGCATAAAATTAATATTTTCTTAGAACAATTTTTTTAATTATTAATATTAAATAAATATAATAATATTATATTTTCAAATAAAGATAGTGTATAACAATATTATAAATTTTTTATGAATGCAATAATAATATTTTTAAGTAATTATAACTTGAGATCAACGTAAATTATTATTTTTAACTAAATATAAGGGTATTAAATTTAAATAAATATATTTATAAAGATAAATGTGAAAAAAGAAGAAGTGGGAGTGGAAATTCAGGAGTGAGATTCCTACATACCCGTATGTCTTTTTCCTAGTCACGTCGCGTACCTGTAAGTAAAGAAGGATCCACCATGCCCATCCGCAAATTAATTACTAAAGGCTACTAAGCATAAGGAATTCACAAATTTTATAATTTATTCACATTCTTTGGATAGATGCCTTGTACACGTGCCAATGCCGGGCACTAAGATATTGTATCTCCCCATGTGTGGTTTACATATTACCCAGATGTTGACTGAAAGTGAGATTTGTATAGACTAGTGTGTAGAGTCTGGTGAAATTTTGTTACACTAAATTTTGACTTAAATGTATGCATGTATGAATAAGCGAGGTTATTTTTGAATTAATTTTTTTTTTACACAAATTTAAGTCATTGATCCTACACAATTATTGATCATACTAATGATAAATATTAAAAGTAAAAAAATAAAAATAAAAATTTTAGTGATATTTATTTATAACCATCTGATGGTATAATAAACTAATAACTTATTTACTTTAAAATTGTGAAATTTTAAGTTAAAATAGTCTATATATACACATATGGGTCGACATGAGAAATATACAGTAGATTGACCCCATCAAATTGCTTCTCTCGTCTACAAATTATCTCTGGCCTCTCTTCAGTCTTCACTTGTCCTTCAGTCATCTCCTAATTTTTTTCTCACCATCTTTTCTCATTCTCATTTTCTTTTATGAGCATCATATTCGGCTTCTGCTTTGAACAAAAACAAAGAATTGAAGGAGAAAGAAGCTAGGTAGCAAGAATGTTAAAAACTCATGATCAAAATCAAGAACTCCCAGATTGTTGTTACTATCCAAACCAACCAATCTTAATCTCCCCAGACACTCCAACTCCAAACCATTCACTGTATCTCTCCAATCTTGATGATCAAAAGTTCCTTAGATTTTCCATCAAATACCTTTACCTTTACAAGAAATCCATAAGCTTAGATTTTTTGAAATATTCACTGTCTAAAGTTCTCGTGGACTACTACCCATTAGCTGGCAGGTTAAGAACAAGTTCCGAAGATGATTTTAAGCTTCAAGTTGATTGTAATGGAGAAGGTGCTGTTTTTGCTGCCGCTTTCATGGATATCTCCTCTGAAGACTTTCTTCAACTTTCCAGGAAACTAAACAGATCTTGGAGGAAACTCTTGTTTAGAGTTGAAGCTCACAGCTTCTTGCAAGTTCCTCCACTTGTAGTTCAGGTCAGATAATTAATTTTACTTTTTTTTTTTTTAGCCACTTCGCTCGCATTCTTTTAAAAAACTGCAGCTACAGATTTATGGTATTAATTACGTGATTAATTAAAAATCCTTTGAGGTTACCAGTTGTAGAATCATAAACCATACATATTATACATATATATTACCAGTCCCGCGTTCTTTAATCTGATCTTTCTGTTTCCGGTGAGTGTGATGTTACGGAAGCACCGAAAGAAAAAGCAACAACGCCGTTTTCTTTCTGTATTAATTTCGTTCCAATTTTTTCAAGTTAATTTGCTTTCTCAGATAATCAGTCAAAAGAAAGAAGGTGACCCTACCTATTTTATTTTAGAAGTTAATAATACGATACACACACACACGCACGCACGCGCGCGCGCGCGCGCAGACACACACACACATACATATTTTATTGGTCCTACTCCTTCCTCTTTCGTTACTTTCATTCACCGCTGGGCACTGGCTCCGGTTTTCAAATGGTAATGTTAGCCTTGCTTACAATTGCAATTGCAGGTGACAAATCTCCGTTGTGGAGGAATGATTCTCTGCACTGCGATCAATCACTGTCTATGTGACGGCATCGGCACTTCGCAGTTCTTGCATGCTTGGGCCCACGTGACCACCAACCCCACTCTCGAACTGCCAATCTCACCCTTCCACGCTCGCCACGTGCTGAAACCCCGAAATCCTGCGCAAGTAAATTTTACACATCATGGATACGCCAAAACTACCTCAAATGAAAAGGCCCAAGTGGAGCTGGAGATCAGCCAATACTTGCAATCTCAGCCGCTGGTTCCAGCATCCCTAACATTCACTCCGTCCCAGATTCTTCGTCTCAAGAGACAATGCGTACCATCACTGAAATGCACCACATTTGAAGCGCTAGCATCTCACACGTGGCGCTCCTGGGTTCGATCATTGGACTTCTTACCCAATTCTCTCAACGTGAAGCTTCTCTTTTCTGTCAATGTGAGGAAAAAATTAAACCCTGAAATGCCAGAAGGGTATTATGGGAATGGGTTTGTGCTAGGGTGCGCGCAAACCAGCGTTAACGACTTGGTTAACTGCAACTTGCACCATACAATCAAGTTAGTGCAGCAAGCAAAAGCAAGTTTGACCGATGATTACGTGAGGTCAATGGTTGATTTACTGGAGGATAAAAGTTACAAAACCGACCTTTCTTCGAGTCTGGTTATTTCTCAATGGTCAAGACTGGGATTAGAGGATTTGGATTTTGGAGAAGGGAGGCCAATGCATATGGGTCCAGTAACAAGTGATATTTACTGCTTGTTTTTACCAGTCACCGGTGATTTTAACTCTATCAGAGTGCTTGTCTCAATGCCAGAGGGTGCCGTGGAAAAGTTTGAGTATTACATGACAGAATTTTTGGATAGGGAAGAAGAATAATGATAATGATAATTAAGCTGATCGAACGCTTTTTTTTCTTCTTTTATTTCTCTCTCTCTCTCTTTTACCAATCCCACGTAATAATAATAACAAGGAGCTAGAATTTCACTCATTGTAATTTTGATTATATAAAAGTGAAATATTATTATATTGATATACTTGACAAGCGTTTAGAGATCATCATATTCTACTGCTTTAATTTACTTTGCAATATATGATGAAATATTAATTGATTCACCGCCACCATAACTTTGGTATAAATTAGTCAACATATATATATGACTGTCAGCTAGCTTTCTAAAATCTTCTTATGTTCCGGAATAAGTTTCGCTTAGATTCCATTTGTCCCTACTTTTTTAATTAGTGTCTCTCTTCAATTCACCTACCATTTTAATCTCATACATGACCTTTAATTTGATCGCGAGCTCGAGTTAATTAAGGTCGCTTTCTAGCATTTTCTTGGTAGCAATCAAACTTTATGTATATCGTCAATTATACAGGTCAAATAAGTTGGACTTTTAACCAGCTCTGAGACTTGAAAGGTAAGGAACGATGTCATGTATATATAAATTTATCGAAAGCTAGGTCTGAGAGGTAAAATTTTCGGTTTAATATTAGTTTGAGAGTGGATAAAGTTTAAATTAATTTTTCAACTTCCTACCAAACTTGGTTGACTAGCCAAAGAAACTTATATGAAAACTATTTGACCGAGCCCAGTTTAATTATTGCAATTCTATTTTATAAAGTTTAGATTCAATGTATTAGAAAACTAAGTTTATTCTCAATAACGTGACAGTAGCATATCTTTGAAAGATGCTAAAAGTATATAGGATCGGTATTAGGTATATCGTTTGGAATAAGAATCAAAGCTTTTCAATTCTAACTTTGTGCCTTTATTCCAAATTTAAAAGAAATAATTGTCATCGTGCATGAATTTCAAAGGGCGGTGTAACTTGTAGATGATGGAATTTCGCATGACTCATTGTGTGCTTTTTAATTTTTTTGTTATAAGGATCCTCTCATGATATGATAATATTTGAGATTTGGAGAATCTTTTAATACATATGTTATGTATGATCAAAATTTATTTAAGTATCATGAATGACAATAGACTCAATATAGTAGCATAATGTTTCAAAACTATTTTTACATTTAACGCAGCAGATATGAATCCGTCGCGAGGAATTAAAGTTGGATAATTATACTCAATATTTGTTCTTTAATTAGTGGTGCTTATCACAACAAGAATTACTTTCTGATCATGATATATTAGTTTTTATTCCAAAAAGTTGCTTCTTATCTTTTGCCTCTATTTAATAATAATATGCCCATAAAATAAGAAACGAACTCCAAGCAAATGCAAGGGCCAGTTATATTTCTCTTCTTTGGTTATAGTTATTGTTATCCAATGGGATTAAAAATTTTAGTTAGTGGCAATTATCACAAATGTGTAAAGAAGTACAAATCTTTTGTGATCTGTTCGCCGTTCGGCATGTAAATGATGGTGAGTGTGATCCGATCTTGGATTTGAGGACTAAATAGTGATAGCTACATCCATCGTCTCTCTCTTTCTCTCTTTATGTATATAATCATTTTTAAATATGGTATTTTTATTTTTTTATAATATAGATATGTTATTAAACTGCATAATTTATACAGTTTAATAGCATGTTTACAGTATTTCTTTTTCTTTATATATATATATAAGAGAAACTTCTATGAAATAGATTTAATCTGTCTAATGATATTTTATAATTTTACAGAATCTTATTAAAATTTAACATATAATTTTATGAATTTATAATGAAATCCATTAGTAGTCCAACTTTAGGAATCACTAATCTCCACGCAACCTCATCATCTGCCTTATGCAAGTTTTTCTCTCTATATATAGATTACTATTCACACTAATTCAACTTGTACAACTAATCTGCCATAGTGAGAGCATACATCTTATTTGGTATTAAGGTTGAACAATTATAATTTTTAATTAAAATACAATACTAAAGTATTTGGTAAACACTAATTATTATGGTTTGAAAGTTAAAATAATTTGATCTACTATTTGTATAATGAAAAGTTTATAATATCTTTATATATATATATATATATATATATATATATATTATTTATATATATATATATATATATATATATATATATATTTACTTCAGTGTTATAATTTTTTTTTAATAACAACTGCAATTTTTAAATTAGACTTCAATACTAAATAAAACATAATAATTCGAATAAACTATAAATTCTTTAAAGATGAGATAAAATAGTTGGATATTTTCACGAGCACTTGCGTTAATTCTAAGGATATTTATGACATGCGACGACAAGACTTGTTTGATATGAAAGAAGTAGGCCACTTGATTTTAGGTAGCAATTTGAGCGTACCAGAGTACTACACTTTATTCATTCTGCCTTTCCTTATTATGTTATTATGTGCAAGCAGATGGTTACAGATCGCTAATTTTAATCTAAAAGTAGTTGAGATTCTACAACTAAATTATACATTTTAGCTTGCAAGCTAACATTGTTAAACGTTCAGACAAAGAACTTTATTTTGTTGTGCAAGTTCGTGGTTTCCACTTATAATAAAAAGAACCTTTTCCTTTTCTGCAAGAGTTCAAACTTATCATAACACACTAATGGGCAGTCGGCATAATTTATAGAAAGATGTGGACTTATAAAATAAAATTATAAAAAGTTCCACCCTTGATCGTATGCATTAGACCAAAACAGGATCTTAGACAATCTTTCACAGGGTCTACAGAACAATGTCCTGTGGATTAATGGAAGGCAATAACAGTTTATTTTTAAAAAATAATTAATTTCACAACGTACACACGCGCACATCTATATATATATATTACAATGTACTGCGCACTAGGCCCCAACTAGATCACTTTATAGACCCACATGAGAGATTGACTCGTCTGCACAAATAATTCTTCAGAAAAAAAAAAAAGGGAAAAGATCCCAAAGGTGACGTTTGTGCTTTGCTGTTGGTCCACATATTTCCCCCCGATTGTTAGTCACATACTTATTTAGTCTCTGAGCGTGCTTTTAAACCAGTTCTTTAATCTTTGGTATAATGATAACCATTATCAGTGTAATCGTGCATACAACATGAGAACAAGATTAAACTATCTCCCACTTGATTCTACGGACTTGTGGGGGGATTTTGCCATTGTCTCGGCTCAAGGTGAAGAAAATTAATTTTACAGGAATTAATTGGGGCATCCTTTTGGTAGAATTAATTAATTTGAGTGGGAATGATTACACGAAACCTATATTGGTGGGGTGAGTTTAAAATCCCTATAGCATGTATAATTCAATTAATTAAAATTAACACGTTGGTAATAATAGATATTGAATATAAATAATTTCGGGCCCCCTGCCTAGGTCATGGATTTTGGGAAGGTGAGATGTGAGGGATGAATAGAGATGTGTTTTCCAAGTCATTTTCCTTTCATTGCATGGGACGTCCATCAACTGCGGTCAATTCCTTAAGACATAAAATCAGAAACCATGGCCATCTGATTTTCTCTGTCGTCCTAAAAGTGACTAACACTCATCTTTTCTGATCTCATTGTTTTAACATCTATTGCGTCACTCTGTCGCGGACTAAAACTCCAAAAAGTGTTTCTGCAATTGCACTGTAACAGGTCCTTTTTTTTGACAAAGTTCTCGAGGAAAGATTTTACTAATGTAATGATAACCTATTTTTTTTTTTTAGAAGAAATTTTATTTTTTTATTTATCATATAAATAAATAAATATTTAAAAAATAAAATTTAAATGATCTTTTAAAAATGCTGTAATGAAATGACTGTTATTTGTGTTTTGCGAGTTGTGACTCCACAATATTATTCATTCTCAGAATTGTATTATATGCTAGCTCTCCGTTGATTTTTAAGAACTCTCTTATTTTATTTGAACAAGCAAACAATTTCGGTATTTGCACAGATATTTGAAGTCTGATTTGTATCAATTCCACTCTGACTTAATTTTAAAATCATCAGAGAAGATAAATGATAGAGCCATTAATTAACTCTTTATACAAACCTATGTAACACAATAATAGTAGTTTAATGAAAACGTACAACTTAATTTTATTTTTGTTATTTTGTGGTTTTCATTCAATCAGTATTATTATGTTAAAATTGTGACTCTAATATTATTCATTTGCGTAACCAATCAACTACTCATATGTAGTATAGTTAACATTGATGGGTAAAAAGGCAAATGTCAATTTAATATAATCAACTATAAATCAGGACTTCTATTATCTTTGAATCCTAATATAGGATATAATTAACTTTTTGATAAATTTTCAATGACTGCTACACTTTAATTAATTTATTATAGTTTATAGTATAACTTAATTAAGACTAGTTTAAGCTTAATATTTTCTTCATGTTTGTAACTTAAAAAAAAACAACAACAACAAAAGAGTTGAGCTTTCAACACTCATCTGAAGTGCTTATAACACTTCTTTTAAATTTCATTTTCTAGAATACCCAATTTTATTTATTTAAAAACAAAAAGATATATGAAGTTATGGTAAAGTAGCAATGCAGAGTTTATGATATGGGTGTAGAGACAAAGAATAATAATAATAATAAAAAAAAGTCGTGTGTGATTGTAGATTTGTAGCTTCAATTATTTGTCATTTCATATAAATTTTATTAAGCATAGGGTAATAAATATAAAAATGGGGTTTGTGAGAGTTCTAAATAGGTGATTAGGAACGCCGACACCAAAAATATAATACTGAAAGCTTATCTTAGGCTTGTATAGCTCAATATATCAACGTCAGCTGTGTCGGTTTAAAAGTTGGGCCCAAAATGACTCATTTCTTGCGGGTTCAAACGTGAATGCGTGATCCAACTAATAACGCTAAAGGTTCATTCAGTATTGTTTTTACATTGTTATTTTTATTAAAAAAATAAAATAAATAATATTGAAATTTGTTTTTAAAGTTCAAATATTATATATATGTATGGTATCATTTAAAAAAAAAAGATTGAAAGTATAAGAAATCTGATAGCCTCTATGCATGTAATTGTAACTATAAGAAATCAACCGGAGTTTTATGTTCTCCCAGTTAGAAAATTTATGGGTGAAGTAGGGACACAGTTAAAATAAAATTAGAAAAAATAAAAAATAAGCATAAATTAGGACACTAGAAATTACGTGGTTCGACTTTTAGCCTATGTCAACGGGCGAAGATTGAAAGAAAATATTTTACTAGTGATATGAAGATTACAAGTATTGTAATATTTTGGCTCACTTCCCAGAACCCCAATACACCCAAACTCTCAAAACAATAAAACAGGAGTTTATTAAATTCTTGATTCTCTCAACTTATAATACTCTCTATTTTTTCTTCTTTCTCAAATTGGATGCAAATAGCTCCAATATTTTTTTCTATTTATAGCAAAATATTAACATTAAAATAATAATTTTTTTATTATTATTATCACATGGGCGGTAGCCCCTTTTTTTCTCCTTTGAATTAATTTTTTTTATTTCATTCAAATCCTTTGAATTCAAAACCCATGACCATCTAGAAGTTGGTTTGTTTGACATTCTCCCACTTGGAGATTTAATTAAGTACTAATCAATCTGCACACCATCCTTTCTGCTTCGCCATTGACATTTCGTTTACGTCTCTGCTAGGCCACAAGAGAATCTACTCCATATAAACTTGTCAGTAATGATTGGCTTGCTCATAACATCTGCTAGATTCTTCTTGGTATAGATTTTCTGTAAATATACACTTCCAGCTTCTACTATTTTTCGAACGAAGTGATATTGAACCCCTATATGTTTTGTTCTGGAATGAAAGATTGGATTCTTTACATTGTGCAAAGCAATCTGACTGTCACAAAACACATGAATTTTTTCTTATTTGTACCCGAGCTCCTCCAGTAATCTTTGTATCCAAATAGCTTCCTTGCAAGCTTATGTAGCTGCCATGTATTCTGCTTCTGTTGTAAATAAAGCCACAACGGTTTGTAGTTTCGAAACTCAGCTTAAAACTGCTCCTGCAAGTGTAAACACATAGCCTGTAGTGGATTTCCTTTTTTTAATGTCTTCTGCATAATCTGAATCCACATAGCCACTGACAGTAAATTCTGATCATCGATAACATAAAGCAACATCTAATATTCCTATGATATATCTCAGAATCTTCTTTACTGTTTTCCAATGCTCTCTACTAAGATTTGCCATATAACGACTAACTGCTCCTACTACTTGTGCAATGTCTGGTCTTGTACAAATCATAGTGAACATTAAACTTTCCACTACTGATGCATACAGTACTCGAAACATTTTCGTCCTCTCTGCTTCATTGTTAGGGCACATACTTGAGGATAACTTGAAATTAACAAGAAGTGGGGTAGAAATTGACTTACAATCTTGCATGTTGAAACGTCGCAAGATTTTCTTCAAGTAATTCTTTTGAGAAAGCCATATCTTCCTATTATTTCTGCCTCGGTAAATTTGTATCCTTAGAATCTTGTTTGTTGGTCTCAAGTCCTTTATTTCAAACCCACTAGCCAATTGTGCCTTTAATTCTTAGACTCGATCTTTGTTGGATCCTGCTACCAACATATCATCCACATACAACAATAAAATGAAGAAATTATTATCTTCAAACCTCTTGTAGTATGCACAATGGTTTGAGTTAAATTTGTTGTATCCAAGCCTCACGATGAGGAAATTAAATCTCTTATACCAATACATCGACGCCTGTTTGAGACAGTATAAAGATTTGTTTAACCTACAAACTATGTTCTCCCGACTTATTTCTGCAAAACCTTCTAGTTGGAGCATATAAATTTCTTCTTCAAGTTCTCCATGAAGAAATGCAGTTTTCACATCTAACTGCTTTAGATATAAGTCAAATGTAGTGTACATTACCAAGACTACTCTAACTATTGTGAGTCGAACTACCACCAATCTTGTACGATATCGCTTTACCTGATTATTGTCATCACGTTTGATCTTGTAGACCCATTTGTTTCCAATGGCTTTTCTCCCAAATGGTAGTGACACAAGTTCCAATGTCTTGTTCTTGTGTAGACCTATATTGCTGTCATCCACAAAATAACATTTGAGCTGTTAAAAGCTTCATGAAAAGTTTATGGCTCTCCATCCTCTATTAGAAGACAATATGCAATATTGATCTTTGTAACATACTTTGAGTGCCAAGTTGGTGGTCGTTTCTCTCGAGTTGATCGATGAACTTCTAGAGCCTCAGACTCGACTGATTCTTGTTCCTTGTGCTCTGGTGCTGCTTCAGCTTCTGAATTATTTTCTACATATATTGGCATAGTCTTTGACTTTTCTTTCACAGTGCTATCCTCCATATCTCTCTTTTGTAGTTAATCTTCCACAAAGATAATATCTCTGTTGATGACAATCTTGTGGGTAGTGGGATCTCACAAACGATACCATTTCACTCCATCTGCATATCCTAAGAAGACACACATTCTATATTTTAGATCCAACTTTGTTCTTTCTTGAGCATTGTACATCATGTACACAAGACATTCAAATGCATGTAAATGCGAGTAATCAGCTAGCTTTCCAGTTCACATCTCCATCGGTATCTTCAACTCAATAGCTGTTGATGGAGACCGATTAATTATATAACATGCTATTTTGACTGTTTTTATCGAGAATGAGTTAGGTAGACCAGTAGTCCTCAATATAGCTCTTATCCTCTCTGTAAGAGTTCTGTTTATCCGCTCTACTACTCCATTCTGTTGAGAAGTGTATGCCACCGTGAATTACCTCTAAATACCTTATTGCTTACAAAATGCAAGAAACTCACTATTCGCATACTCTCCACCATTATCTGTCTATAAACACTTGATCCTCTTTCCGTATTCAAGTTAAACCCGCACTTTAAATTTCTTGAATACGGAAAAAACATCTGAATTCTTTTTAATTAGGTACACCTAACATCTCCTGAAGTAATCATCCATGAAAGTCACGAAGTACTTTGCACTTCATAGAGATAAATTTTGTGATTCCCAAACATCATAATGAACTAGGTCTAGGATGTTTTTACTTCTGGCATTAGATCTGCTAAATTTTAATATATACTTCTTACTTGTAACACAATGCTCACAAAATAGTAAGCTTACCGATTTGAGTCCTAAAAACAGTTTTGCTCAGAGAGAATCTTCATACCTTATTCTGACATGTGGTCTAATTTGAGATGCCACATTATCGCCAACTCTTCTCCATTTAACGCGACAAATGCATCAATTTCCTGTAATATTTCTCCTTGAAGCACGAATAGATTAGCATCGATCTTTTCTGTCTTCATCAATACAAGCGCGTCTCTGACTATTTTCATGATCTCATTCTCGACTTGAATTTTGCACTCAAGACAATCTATTTGTCCCAAAGACAATAGTTTCTTCTTTAGGCCTTTTACATGTGGTACATCCTGAATTGTGCGTATTATTCTATTAGACATTTTTATTTTAACAGTACTAATACCAGCAATCTCTAAGGCATAATCATCACCTATGTACACAGATCCTCCTGAGATAGATTCATATTTGTGAAACCACTCTTTCCGAGAAATCATGTGCCATGTTGCTCCTGAGTCTATAAGCCAGAAATCAGCTAACTGTTTCTTACCTTCTGCAATAGTTGCTGCTTCACTGTGGAGAACCTCGCCATCATCAGAGGTACTTGCCACATAACCTTGAGCATTTGATGACTCAGATGCTTTACTACCTTTACTCTTCTGATTACTCCAATAATCTTTTTTGACATGTCTTTTCTTGCCACAATTATAGCATTTGACATTTTTCTTACTTGTCGATTTTGATTTACCATGATTGTAACTCTCATTGGGGCCACGTTCTATTGATCTCCCTCTCGTCACCAATAGCATTTCTGCTTATTGCGAATTTGCATGTCTATCTTCCTTATTCTTGCGTCTGCTTTCCTCAATTAATACAGATGTTGCAACATCATCAAAAATTAGACTGTCTGCCGAGTTGTTGTTCGTCAGGTTAATGATGAGTTGATCATACAAATCTGGTAGACTTTGAAGTAGAAGCTCCGCACGTTCATTTTCCTCTATTTTGTGACCCAACATTGTGAGTTGCAAAAATAGAGTCTTCAAGGTGTTGATATGGTCAGTCACTTTTGTAGATTCTGTCATTCGAAGAGTATATAGTAACTGTATATATGAACAGTAACTATATATGTAAATAATAACTGTATACGTGAACAGTATCCGATTCAAAAAAATGCAACCAAGGCTTTGTTCTTCTTATTAAAAAATTTAAAGGTGAAGTAGAGGCACAGATAAAATGAAATTAGAAGAAAATAAAGAATATACACAAACTAAGATACAAAAAATTACGTGGTTTGGCTTTTAACTTACGTCCACGGCGAAGAAAGAAGGAAAATAATTTACTAATGATATGAGGATTACAAGTATTATAATATTTTGGCTCACTTCCTAAAATCCCAATACACCCAAATTCTTAAAACACTATAACATGAGTTTATTAAATTCTTAATTCTCTCAACTTCTAATACTCTCTATTTTATTTTCTTTCTCAAATTAGATGTAAATACCTCCAATATTTCTCTCTATTTATAATAAAATATTAAAATTAAAATAATAATTTTTTTATTATTATTATCACATGTGCCGTAGCCCATTTTTTCCAATTCCTCTTTTTTTTTTTTTTTTTTTCGTTTCATTCAAATCCTTTGAGTTCAAAACCTATGACCTCTAAAAGTTGGTTTGTTTGACGCTCCCCTCTTACTCCTACGCTGCTCTTCCCAAAGCCTGCCTTCTTGGTTTTTTGTGTTGATTTAGCATGTGTGTTTTTGTTCTAATTAACCAGGGCTGGTTCATCATTTCAATAGATACTTAGCTATTCTTGCATCGAGAAGAGAAAGGGGATGATGACAGAAAAGCTTTCGGCAGAGCGTCAGTTTTATATGCGCAAAATGGTACTTGACCAGAGAGGAGATTGAAGAGTTTTCGCCATCTAAGAAGGCTGGCATCAGCTTCAGAAAAGAATCGGAATTATGGAAGCTATACTGTTCGTTCCGGCGAGAGCTTGGCACGAAACTCAAATTGTAAGCCGTTGTCTATCATTCTTTGGAACTATATTATAATTCATGTGAAAGACAATCAGAGGAATTTTCCTCTTCTTTCAGTTCGTAGGCACACATTACATTTTTTTAAATGTCTATTAGGATGCTGTCCCATAAAACCGGGCATACAGGTTCCTGGTAGAAGTTTCTCTCTTTCCTATCAGAAAGTAAAATATGCATACTTTTGTCTAAAATTAGTTATTATTATTATATATATATATATATATATATATGATTTCAAGTGAATTTATCTTTGATTCTTATCACGTTCGTGGTTGTTGATCTGGTTCATCCTATGGTTGTCTCCTCTGACATTCATATTGTATGGCATAACTGTCTTATTCTCTGACTTGATCAAAATAATCTTTCGTTGTTTGATTCAGTTTATCAGTTTTATAGTTTTCGTATTGGATACATGTCGAATGAGGGCTAAAAGCCATTACTCTTTCAAATAGTTTATTTATTTATTTATTTTTTCCATGAGATAATGAATATGCTCTTACAATTAATGAGCTGTTAACAGCTTCCTACTAGCCCTTCAAATTGTTTCATCCAATGATGAACCCTTTAGAAAGTATTTATGATTATTGTTTTGTAGCTGAGTCTCCATTGTCTTATTAGCTAAATTTTCTGTAAGAGTTTCTTAGTGCAGTACTTACTTTCAGGCCTCAGGTGATAGTGGCATTTGCAGTGATGTTGTGCCACTGATTTTATATGCGCCAATCACATGTAAAGAATGACTGGCAAGTGAGTTCAGTTCCATCCATTTATATATACACGCTTTCTTGTTTCTCATTATCTAATAAGAGGGCTGAGTGCTGGATTCTAATTTTTCTAGATGAGATGAATGCTAGCTAATTATGTAATAGAAAATTGCCTTTACTCTGCATAGATGTATATAATAGCTAACTTGTATAGCAGCTAATACAGGTGCACTGAAGTTTATTTTAAAATTTTTCATAAATAATTTTTATCTCTGCTGTATCTCTTTGAAAGTATACGTACCCTTGACATCTCTGGAGGTTTTAACGCTGGACATAATGTATGGAGTTTGGAGAAAATGGTGCATGTCACTGTATCCATCCTGTTTATTTACACAATATTTTCATGCTAAAACATTGTACATTTCTTCAACTTTTTCAAAGTGAAAATCATGTTTTCTTCAGATAACATTGGTGGAAGATTGATGATGTCTTAAAATTGGAATATTACTTATACTAATTTAGTCAATGATGGCGCATGTTCTTCAGACAGACTATTGCAACTGTAAGCATGTTCCTCGGTAGCAAAATATAAAAACACGATGCATGCTGGGAGATGTTGTTGTCATGTCTTATGGCATAATGTATAAATGGGATCCTTCTGCACCACAGAGAATTAGACAAAGGAGAGTAACTAGACATGCTTTGTAGACATGCCTACGCATTTTTATTGCTTCCTGTGTCCCTTGCTCATACACCCTTTTCGCCATGTAGGAGGTTTACTACAAGCAGAAGGAATTAATCTTAACTGGGAAGAGGCTTTTACCAGCAACAATTGCTTTTGATTTTGATATCCAACTGCCCTAGAAGCCACTTGTTGCAGCTTTTCGGAGATTGGACCCTTTCCATGATCTTGCAAAAAGTAGTATGGAATTTCTTAAATGATTGGTAAGTACTCTGTTCTCTTTAATTTTACCCAAATTTTCTTGTATATAGTCAAGTTAAGATTACAATTTGAACCTTTCTTTGTTTTTTCCTGGTGAATGAAACTTGAAGGCTTTATACGGCTCTGTGCTTGCAGTAAAACCCTGCTATATTGCAGCTGGCTCCATGTTCCTTGCTGCCAAATTTCAAAAAAGTGAAGCTTCCTTCAAATAAGGAAAGGTCTTGGTGGCTGGAGTTTGATATTTCACCCTTGCAATTGAAGGTTTGATGCTATTGTTTCATTGCATCTACTTTTTCTCTTTTTTTCAGGGAAAATTTTAACCCGTGTTTGTGTGTGGGAAGCATTAACAGTTCTTTTAGAAATGTAGAGGTGGGTAATATCTTTCATGAAATTAACTGATGTTGCACAAGTAAAAGGGTTGATGAGGTTTTAAAGTAGAGTTCTATCGTACTTAGTATACCAGTGCTTCTTATGACAAGTATTAAATCCGATGCATGCATCTTTAGATGATAGGAAGTTGGTTACATTTTTTCTGTCTTTTTCAATATATGGCACAATAGTTATCTATGTGGGTGTAGTGTGACAGTTTATTTCTTTCCCACTACTTGATTAGATTCCTCATAAGATTCTTTTCCCAAATTTTATCAGAGGGCATTACGCAGATGCCCAATTAGTAGGAGCAGGACAGAAAACAAGCTCTACCATGTAAACATGAGAAAGTAAGTCTACAGGTTCACCTGGAAAGACCAATATTAGAAGCCCCCAATCATGTGTTTCAGATGGATGCATTGCCAGCAGACTTTCTAGCCAGGGAGCCAGAGCAAATAATGATAGAGATGGAAAACCTCTGACTCAGGAGGGAAGCACAGTTCTGTGGAAGAAGATTTACCATGTCAAACAAGTAATAGTGCTTCAAGCAGTGTTGTTGAGGATGGTGGTGAAGGTGCGAGTCAGCCCAGGACAGTGGAGTCTGATAACAACACTGCATAAAAGATCATTTCTGTTAATAACAACCATAGCAAGATAGATGCTAACTGAATTAGAGAGGCATTGAAGAGGAGAAAACATGATGGATCTGCAAATAAGAAGCTGATGGAAGCTGTTGACCCTGAGATAGATAGTGAAGCTTGGATAGAAAGAGAGCTGGATAATGGTATTGAGCTGGAATCTGCCTCTCACAAAAGGAAACGAGGTATTGCGAAGTTTTGACCTAGTACCGGGAAATCTGATTTTCTTTCTAAATTATTATTAGGACACAAAATCTACAATTACAGTTCACTGATGATTGTAGTACTCTTAAAATATCATATACTATCTTCTAACATGTTAGATCCAGAATCTTTGGTGAAGCAGCTGCTGCTTCAATTAATATGTAGAAGTTTTAGAAATCATTTTGCAAAGCAAATAGAATTTCTGTCGTAATCGTCTTGCTTCTAATTAATAAGAAGAAAAGCTTCCTCTTGCTCTTTTTTTTTTTTAAAAAAAAAAAATTCTTTGGAATTAAATCCAAAATGAAATGATACCAAATTTTTCAGTCAAACAAATAGAATATAAGGTAAAGGTGGCAAAATGTGTTAAATACAATTATATGACATTGATGCAACATTTTTTTTTATATATTTATATTGATACGATTAATAAATGGGTTGATACGACACGATAAATAACTGTGTTAGATCACTTCAGCATGATTATATGTTTATGATACGAATATAAATTTATATGTTATATTAATTATTGAAAAAGTTAACTAATATGTATACTCAGTACTATATTAATTATTTGCGTCATATTCATATTAATTTATAACTTCATTGATGTTGTATTTATATCATGTTAATTTATTGATGACTTATTTTTAAGAAAAATATTAATATATTTATTATTTTTAAATTAATTTTTAATTTTTTATTAAAAATATGAAATATGTCAGTAGTATTAATAAGTGGATCATATCCGTGTTTGTTTAAATTTAACTGAATGCGAATAGGTGTTAATAATGGAGGACACGATTATATGAATCGACACCTCTAATTGAAGGTGATATTTCCGGGCTTAGAGCATTTTCTTCTCAATGTGGTTAAGAGGGGAAGAGAGCAATGTATTACGTTCAGCAGGATTGCTCTAGGAGCCTAAGAGGTCTCTGTTGGATTCTGACTATATATTATTACTCATTCATGATTGGTTAGGAGGTACATATGACAAGAATCTAATAGGAAAGGTAAATGTATTCGGAGTGTTTTAGACTTTCAGGTCTGAGAGAGTTAAGGATATATGCCGGATTATATTGTATTGTATTGCATTAAAATACTAACTAATTTATGTTTGGTTACAATCTATTGCTGAATTATACTACACCAAAAATGTGGCTAATAGAAGAAGCATAAAATCATCTCCGAAGAGGGTAGGTTTATGCTTTATTGCGTTAAAACATTAGTAATATTTTAAATTTTAATCATTTCACATTTAGATTATATTAATTTATATTTATATTCAAATAAAAGTTTAATTTCAATAATACAAAATAACAATAAATCTAAATATTTAATAAATAAATGTTAATAAATTATTTTATTTTTACTGCATAAAATCAATTTTAATTATTTAATCATTTGCTATTTACTAAAATACTACATTTAAAAAAAATTAAATAAAATGATTATAGTCAACATTAATAAATAAATATGAACTCATAATTAAATTTAATATTATCATCTATATTATAGCAAAAAAATTATAATAATATAATATTTTATTATTTGGTAATAGTATATTATTAAATTATTTTTATATTATAAAAATTAATATATAAAAATAACTAATTAAAATAATTAAATTATTTAAAATTTTAAAATAATATTAATATAAAATAATACTACAAAATAATATTATATATAAGACAATTCATACTACAACAAATATGGTATTGTATTATAACTTAACGCAACATATATACTATAATGTAATTTATTATAATATAATATAATTATTATAATGTAATACAATATAATATGTCCAGTGTCAAAAACATTGGGTAATTTCGGGTAGCTATAAAGAGTCACAGCTCGCAAGCAAAGCAGGATAACCTTAAAGGGAAACGTGTTTTTGAGTTTGAAGTTGATTGGGATTTTATTCGTCAAACCTGTGAGGCGAATTCAATCCTTACACCTGTTGCTGCCACCACAATAACAGTTTAAACAATCAAATCATAAGTAGGTTTGGTTCTCAGTGATCCCTCTCCCTCGTAATCCAATATAATTTACACTTCTATTACACAATGGTAGGATTGAAACATTTTTCCCATATTCATATAACACGCCTATGTATTTGGTTTTGATTTCACAGATAAACATACAGGTTCCGCCATTTTTCACATACTGTTTTTAGAGAACCAAAGATATAGAATTGATCATTCTTGTTTTTTCCTACATGGGCATAAGGCAATTGCAGACTTGCAGTGGTTTAATACAAAAGCATTTGAAACCGAAAGCCATAGTGGGACGTCAAAGTCTCAAGATCAGATATAGGTCTTCTTTTCACTGTATATTGTATGCACAGCAAATCAAACGAGGGGCAAAATCGGTGCCATTGTTGTTGGAAAAATATAGCATTGTTTTTCACTGATTTAAAAAAAGAAAAGGATTATTATTATTATTATAGGAATAAGCTGATATGGGAATCGCATAGAATAAGGAAATATTTAGGGCTCAGTGGACATGAAAAGAAAAGAAAAAGCATGCCCCCTAGCCCTCCCGTTGGATTTTCATGCCCTTGGCTTCAGAAAGCATATATTCTCATGTTCCAATGTCTTGTCTTCTTCTCAAAACATCTTTAAATCCTCCTACTTTAGACCTCCTTTTAAGGGCTTTGCCAAAGTTTTGACCTAAAGTTGCAGTACTGTATATTATTCATCAACAAGGAAAAGCACCATCATATATTAATTAATTGCAAAAGATAACTGATGAACATTAATGTTCAACTTATTGCAAGTAATAAATTTTCAGAGAAGGGAT
Source organism: Murraya koenigii (assembly GCA_025617385.1). Classification (NCBI taxonomy): domain Eukaryota; kingdom Viridiplantae; phylum Streptophyta; class Magnoliopsida; order Sapindales; family Rutaceae; genus Murraya; species Murraya koenigii. Next base: position 40,588,871 of record CM046812.1, on the reverse strand, counting down.
AATAATTATATAAGATTGGTTTTCGATTGAGAACCTTTTTCTAGCCCTCCAAACAAGCTGACGTATGATATATCGACCATTAACAATTAAATTATTATTAATTCTTTGTATGATGTGGTTCACAGAAAATACTGGGACTATGCATATACTATTACTGCCTTGAAGTTGTAAAAATCATGAAGATCAGTATATTAAATTTATATATCACAAGGTACAAGAGCTTTCCAGAAATGAGGTATTAATTGTTTATACTATCTTCTGGTAATAGATTAACGCACACTCTTTGAATATATATATTTCCTTTTAAATCCTGAAAAAGAGCTTAATTAGAAAATAAACGATTTTATATGCACCAAGGCCAAGATATATAGCATCAGTAAAACCTGCAATTGTTCTGGGGAAGCATCTGTTTGATATTACACACAGCTTCCTTTGAAATATAATCCAAATTCCGAAGTAATGAATTTCCATACACCCACTGTTTAAAGCAATTGATCAATTAAAAATGATATTTTGAAAATTAGTAAAACTTTACAAAAGTGTATTTAAAATGGTAAATGCCACTTACGTACGGGTTAATTGACCATCGGTTGACCGGCCACCACTTGAAAAAGGGGAATAGTTTTTATTTTAGTGATGGTGATGGCCCCTAAAGTTACCAGTGAGAGCTGCTAATTCATAGACTAATTATATGAGATTATTAGAGATAATGCAATCGCAGAGTAGGCAACTAGCTAGGTAATCCTCTCCTCATCCTTTTTGTATCTTTTTGTAATTATAATAATTAATTATTAATAAAAAAATTCCAATATTTTTTTTTTGTTTGTGGGGGGGAAGAAATAACTAAACGTATATAATCCTTTTTAATTTGTTGAACATCCCATTGTAATTTGAGCTTCAATTATATGGTTTTCATTTTAACAATGATTTGCGGTGTGATTCAATCAAGTTGATGCTTCAAAAGCAAGGAATCTGCAGCAGCATTGACATGCTCACTTGGTACAAATATAGAATTAATGGTTTCATATGTAAATATAAGGCACAAAAAAAATGTTCATAGTTTCATGAAAGTGAGGGTAAAAATTAATTAAACAATTTCATTGTAAATATTGATGTAGGAGAGCAGCTTTTTTGAATTGAATCTTGGAAGATAGTGAGACTATGAAATATGCAAAAGGTGAAAGGAAGAAAAAGCTATTGACAAAGAAAATTAAAAAAGTTTTGAAGAAGAATGACAAGGGAGAAAAAAATAGTTAAACAAATAATTAATAAAACAAACATATATAAAGGTGGTTGTTTGTGAGATGGGTGGGCGTGCAGCAGCTTGAGAGTAAAAGGAGAGCTAAAAAAGAAAAGCAAAGTATGTAGCTTGCCCATACTCTGATTTCACATTCTCCCAACAACTTTTCGCTGATGTGAACTTTCGTGGGGCTGAAATCAAATTATTTTAGCTATTTTTGTTTTATTTTTCTTTGAAATGGACAGCTTAATCATACTTGTTAATCTATCTCATTACGCCTCTATCTCATTCACAAACCAACAAAAAAATATACATAAAAAAAGAGAAAAAAAATTATTTCCCAGCTTTGCTACGGTCAGTTAGGTTTTGCCCTTTTTTTTTTTTTTTTCAAGATGTAAAAGTTACTCTCAAAACACCATTAAAATACTTTTTCCATCTCATTTTTCGTATACAAAACTATATTATTAATGCGTATACCAACTCATTTAATAAGCTCGTAATTAATTAGTCCGTTTACATATTTACAAGTGAGTGTGCATGTAACAGTTTATATATACATATGCAGAGATCAGACTGGCTAGTTCTAGGGTTAGCGCGTTTTTGTTTGCCACTTAGGGACGTGATTGAGAGATTAGATGCTACGATATTTTTCAAACCCTCGGGCCTCGGGCATCATAATGAGAAATTTGAAACAAACTAAACATAACTGCTAGTTGCCTCATCTCCCATAGCCCTTCGGGACAGCACATATACCAGAAAGAGATTAATGTTGATAAGAGATAAATCCCACAATTTTTTATAATTGATCCTTTTATTAACAATATAAGTTTCACTCCCAAATCAAGGCCAGCATGATGCAGTGTGATTCGATTCTCTCTACTTTACTTACTTATTTTTTTTTTCCTTTAAAATAAATAAATATTGGTGAGCCCGCATAAGAAAGCTGATCATTTGTTAAGAATAACTATTTAATTTTTCTTTTTTGTAAGTTTGAAACGACTTCGTATTAATTGAATCATTGTTATCCAATAAAGGGGGAAAGGATCGATAAAGGCATAAAATTGCAGAGAAAAAATAAAGTACTTTTGCTTGCAATCAAAGCTTGAGTAGACTTTGTCCTACGATAGCAGCTTGTGACTGAAGCTTGCTTACGAAAAAATGGGCAATTCTCACAAGGAAATGTTCCCGGTCGCAAAAATTATGTAAGCACCGTGGAGCTTCCACATGTACAAGGGCAACATATATATAGTTCATTATTTGTCCGGCTTGTTGAAATTACAAAATAGTCCACATCCGCCTCACTTTTAGGATTTTTATCCTTAACATCACATGGGCATTTCGGTCAATTACCGCCTTCATTATTTGCTGGAAAGACTATCATTTGCATTTTGTTTTCGGTGTCTCCGCTTTGTCCAAAAATAATTAATCGAAAGGTGTGTCATTTTGTAAATTGTATTCAAATTATTAGATACCAAAACTAAACTTAGCATAAATAAATTTTAATGTAATTTTATGAACAGTAAAAGTTCTTTTTAGTATTATACTTTATGTAGAAATTCAAATTTATATTAATCCATGACTCAGTTTGGACTGATTAAGCTAGATTTTTTTGTTTTTCATTGCGGGAATGATACAGACCATATAATTAACAATTTTTCCTTTTTGAAGACACCATTATGAACCAAATCGATGGTCTCAAATATTTCTTTTTTATGGCTAAGCACACAATATGAATTAATTAAATTCGATTATAGAATATTGGAGAAATTAAGGATCACTGTAGAGACCTAGGTCGAAATTATATATAAGGAGCTTTAACATGTGGGGGATAATGGATATGTAAGAGGGAGAGAAAGAGAGAGAGCATGGTGGCTATCATTATTTCACTTCTGAGAACTTTGTTGAAAGCCTTGGGATCGAAGGCAGGATCTTAATCATAACAGATTGCAACTATAATCATCCTCCTGTAATTGCAGAGACTGCAATAAAGCATCTTGCTGGCCGGAAGAGAGAGAGAGTAGATAATCAAAAGCAATTCTTACAATTTTTTTTTTTTCAATATCTTATATTGGGAGAAGCAGCTAGCAAAAAAGGTGATGAGCCAGAAAAGAAAAGAAAAAATAATTAATTTTTAAATACTTCTGAGAGAGAAGTATGGAGAATTACAATTTATTTAAGGCTCTCTCTTCTCTTTCTTTCTTTTGAAGGCTACTTTAAAATGGAAACTCGAAAGAGTAAAGAGAAAAAACTCACCAAAAGTGGCTTGGCTAGCTAAAAGCAAGAAAGTGTGTGTGGGAGTCACCTGATTATGAAGTGTGTCTCTGAATATAGCTATAGAGTGTGAGAGAGATTCCTACACCAAGCTGCTGGGTTACTAAAATTTTAATTCCTCGTCATCTTGGGATTTTCAAGTCCTCCCTTTATTTCTAATATATAAAATAGAAAAAAAAAATCTTTTTTCTTTTATCATCATGGAGTCTGCAAATTATCAGCTTCATCAAGACCAGCTTGTTGGGTCTCCTTCGTCGTCGTCTTCTTCTTTACCAACCGCGTCATCTTGCTATGGAGTTGCCAGCAGTAGTACCCAGAATGCTTGGACCCCTATCCCAAATGTCAGTTTGTAAGTTCCCCACCTTTCTCTCTCTTTAATTATCTCTAAGCTCTCTGCAATGGATGCTATTTTTTGCTAGCTAGCTAGCTGTTCATAGTACCATCATGAATTTACTTTAAGATTTGGAAACTCTCTTTGTTTTTCTTTTCTGATTTGATGTGCATCAATCAGCAACTAAAGTGCATGCATGCCTAGACATCAAAATTTACTTGCTAGATTTTGATCTTCAAGCAACTGTCACATGAGTCAAGAATATTAATTTATATATATATATATATATATAGACACACACACACACACACATCTTTTTTTCTTTTTTTGGAATCCAAGAATAATGTTTTGGCTTTCATACAGTACATACAAAAATATATATAGCCACTCACATCAATGCTTCTTCGTTAATTTTGTGCGACAAAAATTTAATTTTATTTGTTTTCTCTAAACTGTTTGTGCAGGACCGCTGGTAACTTCATTTACAATGGAGTCATCTTAAATTCAAGGCACAAAAATGAGATTCTACTCCCACCTGCTGCCAATAGCTCAATGATCCAAGAATCTGCCGGCTTGCACTGGGTTAATAGTCAATCAGCTCATGAACACTTTGCTAAAATTAAGGATGAGTTCTCAGATTTGTTTCCGAAATTTACAGAAATGTCAAACAGCCCCTCAAGTATTATTAATGAAGATTCTGATTTAAGTGCAGCAAGCTATTTAAAGAATGAGCACAAGAATTTGAATGATCTTAGTGACAAGCTGTTGTTCAAGAGTGCTATCTCTTCAGGATTTCCAATCAATGGGAATCAGTTTTCAGGAGGAGATTTGTATATACCTGTTGGAAGTGCTATGCCCAGTAGAGGAAACTTCAGCCATATTTATCCGAGTATAAATATTTCAAACTTGAGTCAGTCATCTTCTGCAAATTCAACCAACTTTGAAATGAACTTGCAGTTCTTGGATCTGTTAGCATCTTCCAGATTTAGTGGTGATTTTAGCCAGCCTTCAGACGACAATCTTGGTTTATATAAAGAGAGCCTACCTTTTGGTTTTGATCATCATCATTTACAGCAATCAAGTCGCCGCCCATCTTGTAGTCCTAGCAATAAAGTAAGTACTGCTAATTAATCCGTCTTGTTCTCCATGTAGGCAATGTTGAATGTACAAAACAACTCCTCTAATACAAATCTATTTTATTATTTGATCGTCTTTTGAAAGAGAACTTGGCTTTTTATTGTAAAAAGTTGATAATCAAAGTTATGTCTGCAAAAGAATATATAGCGTGCCTTAATCTTTTTTCTACATTAGCTGACATATATATGTGTGTATGTCTGAACTTTCAGCTTTAAACATTTGTGATTAGCCCTTTACCAGAATTTCAGTATTGCTTTGACCTTTTTATGTTTTAATCTTTTGATGATTCATTCAACTGACCATCTTTACTACTCTCTTTTCTTAATTGCAAAGACAGCACACTTCACCAATAGCAGTGAAATAACAGAGGCAACAAAGCGATCCAGCGGTTTGATGGAGCCAAAGGCATCGCAGTCTGCGACTAAGAAATCGAGATTGGAGTCACGCGCTTCTTGCCCTCCTATTAAGGTGCATGCCAATTAATCGACAATCATGTTCTGTAATTTTGTTATCTTAATGCGCGACTGCCGGTTAAGTCTTGGCTATAAAAATATAATTAATGCTTTTAATTTGGCATTAGTACAGGTTAGGAAAGAGAAGCTGGGAGATAGAATTGCAGCTCTTCAGCAGTTGGTGGCGCCCTTCGGCAAGGTACATTATGCAAGCTTTTTGGCGTGAAGTCAAATTGACTATAGTCTCTGTTGAAACTTACAGTCTTCAAATTAAAAGCAAAAAATTAGATTGATTTAATTAAATGTTGCCATTTGATTCAAAAAGAAATTAAATTATGATAAATAGTAGCTAGAATCGGCCTCTTGCAAAATGCAAAGGGTAAATCATACCGTGTGGGTGTTTTTTTGCATGTGTGGGTGGAGAATATTTCAGACAGATACTGCATCCGTACTACTGGAGGCTATTGGGTACATCAAATTCCTTCAGAACCAGGTCGAGGTAATTCTTGCCAAAATCTTTTATGTCCCATTCTGACACATTGCCTTCTCTACGTTAATTTTTTCCTCAAAAATCTAACCGCCGCTGGTCAAATTAACCAACCCAATCCGCTTTTAAAAATTAAACCCTGTAGACGTACTTAGCTGCAGTAGAGCCAGAAAGCTAGGGTTTCAGTAGGGTACTACATTTCAGGAATTTTAAATCTATATATATATATATATATATATATATATCCTACTGTAGAGTTTGATTTTCTAAAGTTCTCATTACCGCATAATATCTTACTGCAAATTATAGATATGTGCGGAGTTTTGAGCAATAATACATATCTTGCCATGCAATGTGCATGGGTGCTCAGTTTAATTCATTTAATTAATGTTGGAGTCTTGGACAATTAGTTGATCTAGTCTTAAGTTTCTGTGCTATATATATGCAGACATTAAGTGTTCCTTACATGAAGTCATCACGCAGCAAGTCCTCTAGAACGATGCAAGGGGTAAGAAAGTATTCCCTAGCTAATATTGCTACTGTAAGATTGATTAGAATCAAGAGCTGCCATTGTACCCATGCATGCTAACACAAAATTACTTATAATGAATGATTTAGGGTTTGATTACAGAGGATGGGGATGAAGAACCAAAGCGAGATCTAAAAAGCCGAGGGTTTTGTCTTGTGCCATTATCATGCATGTCTTATGTTACTAATGACGCCGGTGGTGGAGGTATCTGGCCACCGCCGAACTTCGGTGGAGGAACTTAATTGGTTTTTGTTATTTTTAAATCTTAAATATTATGGGCAAAACAAACACTGCCCTACTGCCATGCTGATGAACCCTGCTCTGCTACTGCAGTAGCAAATTAAAATTCCCTTAATCCTAATGGAGCAAATTTGGTCATCTTGATAAAATTAATCAGGACGGACCAAGTTTGATCCATTAACAACAATTCATGTTCCTTCCGGATTGAGTTCAACGGAAATTTTAATTAATATATTTATCTGCACACAAAGTAGTTGATGTTCCACATGTCCTTCGATTCAATAACTTCTATTAATAATTAAATTAATTTTTGTAATAAATATACATATTTAATCAATTATTACAAATAAAAAGAACTAAAAGGATTAAAACCAAACTGGCAACAGCTAAGCTGAGCAAAGCTAAGGTCCAAACCCACGTAATTATGCCTCGCAAAAAGGCCCATCAGTCTCCCGAATTTTGCTGAAGCAGCGGTGCCAAAGCCAAATTTAGAAAACTTGTTTGTCTCCCGAATCAATCTTCTATTAATTTGATTCCTCCAAATACATATTCAGCTTGCCACTGCAGATTGTGGACATCAACCATTCAGCCAGCAACAGCCTAGACTAGCCTTCGTGTGGTAACAGGACGCGCTGAATTAATTATTCAACTTCAACTCTCAAAACTACCCTTAAACTATTAATCTATTTCTTACAATTTAAAAGCTTAATATTTCTTCTTCCTTTTTTTTTTTTTACATAATCACTTATTTATGATAAAGATTTATCATCAGAATTTAAATCAAACTTACTACTATCGATGAATTTATAGTTTACTTATGTAAAATAAACTATATATTCTTTTTTATTTTTTAAATAACAAATTTTAATACATAAATTTAATTCAACAAACTCTATTTAAATGTTTAATTCGAAATTTTTATTTTTTAAAATTATTTAATTTGTAAATATTTATAGCATGATAATACAATTATTTAAATACAAAGTACCATTTTCATGTACTTAAATTCAAATTTAAAGGCATAATTATCAAATTAATAGCTTTTATAAATTTAGGCCTCATTTATGACTGCAATTATAATGCTACAACCAGCTTTAGTGAATAAATTTTGATAGGTAAATTATTTAAAAGCTGTTTATTTCATAAATTTCTCTATTTTATCAGTAGTTTCTAAAAGCAATTATGTATTGCTTTTATATAAACCCTAGTATACAAATAAAACACAATTTAAACTCACGTCTATTTTGATCATTATATACTAAAATAATATTTTTTTAATAATATTTACTAAATACATAATTCATCTTTCGAATTCACAATAATCGCAATACATAATTTATTAAACACCAAGTTGTTCTCTTAATTAATAGCTTATTTTATCCGTACAATAAAAATAACTTATTTTATCAGCTATCATAATGTCATATATATGCATTAAAAAAAAAATTGACTTAATACAAATTCAAAGCTATTCAGTATTCAACCAATAAAAAAAAAATGCTAGCTATTTCAGAAAAATAGAAAAGATAAGGGTATTCATTGAAATTTAGCCAGTTAATTTCTATCAGAAAAACACGTTTGACCCCATAGTTTGAGATATTAATATTTTATCACCCTTAAATATATCATTTAGTCATTATGGCCCCCATCGAACCAATATTCCCTTTACAACCCAGTAACGTTTAAACAGCATTTAGCATTGGCAATGGGTCGAATTAGGCTTGGGCCATGGCGAGCCCTAATCTGGCTCTAAAATTAAATAAAGGGCCCTAACTTTTCAAAAGCCCAATTCGTATCAGGTTGTGGTTGGACACTGATTTTATCCGACCCAACAATCAATTGTTTTTTATTTTTAATTTTTATTTTTTTAAGAAGGACTCCTATTCGTCATTATTTATTAATAATATTGTAGTATTTATTTCTTTTTTTTTTAATTAAATTTGGTTGTGAGGAATTTAATATATTATTTTTTATTTAGCTCTAACAACAATACTAAATGTAACAATCTATCCAAATTAACAAATAGACCAAACTAACAACCAGTAAATAAATAAAATATAAAATAACTAAATTAATAAAAAATAGGGACAAGTATACTTGAGGTTCAATTGTGATCACGTGTGTCATACGTGTGTGTTTTGATAACTTTCGGGTGTTATTTTTTTTTTCCAAATTTAATTTAAGAATCAAAGGTTGGGCATAAATTTTTAATAAGACCTTAACTTTAACTCAAATATAATTAAATCATAATTTATTGAGTCATAACTCAACCCTTAACCTCTTAAATTCGGTCCAAAATTCAAAAATTAGGGTCTCATCAATTGGACTAATGACCATATCGGTTCTTTTTGTCATTCTTAACAATATTCAATTATCGGTGTTTACATATAATAACAAGGAGCAATCCTAGCTTATCAAAAGAAAATTTGTGGTTGCTTTCATGTGAAAAAAATAATTGAGATTGTTACCTATGCTTTCTCCTCAAATATTTTTGAGAAATTTACACAAATAACCTTTCTCATTTTATATTTTTCATTAATAACCTGTTTATATTTTTCATATCGCAATTAGCCAATCTCCAATTTTTCAGACCAAGATACCCTTGGCCAAAATTTTTGCAATGATTCATTGGACTTCGAGAAGACGATCGAAATGCAGAACCGACAACCGGAGACACCCAGGTAACTTTTCTGTAATTTTTTTTTCTTTTTAAAGAAACTCGGACAACCATGGCAGACCATCGGCAGTAGATCTGCGAAGATCACAGCGGATGGTCGCCATGGCGATGACCATGGCACCAAATCTGGTGCGACGGCTTGATGCCCGTCGCACCAGATTTGGTGCGACGGCACCTGATTCCAGAATCCCAGATTCTGGAATTTGGTGCGACGAGCATCCGTCGCATTTCCGTCGCACCAAACCTGGTGCGACGCTACCAGTTTCAGATTCTGGAATTTAGTGCGACAGGCATCCTGTCGCACAGGTTTAGTGCGACGGTCCCAGTTTCAGATTCTGTAATTTGGTGCGACATGCAGAACGTCGCACAAAACTTGTGCGACGGTCCGCATGTCGCACCAAATTATCAGGTTGTAATTTACGGAATTTGGTGCGACGGTGTACTGTCGCGATAATTTTGTGCGACGAGTGCCCGTCGCACTGTAATATTTTCTGAAATTTTACGAAAGAATTTTTTTAAATTTGTAAATTATATAATTTTAATTTAATAATGTTATATTTATATGAAATATGGCGATTCTGCGTATGTACACGGAATGATCGCGGATACCTTACTGCTGCTCATTTTCTGGGCGTATTACAAGTATATGTAAATTAGATACGATCGTAAAAGCTATTGAGGGTAAGTTAACAAAGCGACAGTTGCAATTATTCAAAAGGATATATTTGGTCATTTCTTAGAGTGTCGAAGCTTTCCATTCAATGGTGTGATTATGCATAATTTGTTGCTTAAGAAAAGTGGCTCGTAATGAGACGGATCGGTTGTGGTTTGAAATTGGTGAGCATTTGATACGCTTATCAATTGGAGAGCGGTGTTTAGTTACGGGACTTTGTTGGGGTGACGACGAGTGTACCAAAATGATAAAAAAGAATCATAAGTTGCTTAATCACGTATTTTGATGGTCCGTTTCGTAATTTAAATCTCGGCGAGTTCGACGAAAGGTTTAGTAACTTAGACTTCGACGCTATGGACGACATTGATGCGATAAAAATTGCACTCTTTTATTTTGCAGACGAGTTCTAAATGGAAGAAAAGTTCATAGTCGGATAAACTTTTCATTGCTTAACGAGGTGGATGACATTGATCACTTTAGAAACCGATCCATGGGTCGTTTGTCATGGGAAACGATATACTGACGGTCTTGACATTGTATTGTATGGTAAAATGGAGAAATTTAAGAAGACTCGCTTGGAAAAGCCAAATCATAATATTGAAAAGTACAATGTTTACGGCTTTACATCTGGAGTTCAGGTACGTTAAAATCGTACTACATTAAAATTATATTCTTCGATAATTGTTTATTAATAGTAAATATTTAATACTTTTTAATATTGTCATTTTACTTATTGTAGGCATGGATGTTCGAAGTTATTGGAGGGCTGCCATCACGATGGGTCGTGAAAACAAAAAAAAGATTCCACGCATTGTACAATGGAAGCCCATCGCTTCCTCCAAAATCAACTTCACTGTTGTGAATTCATTGTTTAATGATAACTCTCGTCTTGAAAGTAATATTACTTTGTGCGGTTGTATATTATTGTTTTTCATATCGATAAATAATACTATGATTCTACTAACCTAAAATTTGGGTTGAATTATTGCAGGAAAATGTACTACTAAACCATCGAGTAGAACTCTAAAGAGAAAGCACAAAAATATTGGTAAACTGTAAAGGATTATGTTCCATATATCCCAAGTTGGGTTTGTAATGTGAGTATCTTATAAGTAATGTTACTTTGTAAATGATTATTTATGTATTTATAAGTAATGTTACTTTATGCAAGCATCAACCATCAATCAACGCACCTCCCATTATGGTCGAAACAGAGGAGAATCAAAACATCGTAAGTCTGCTAGCTCAACACTTGGAGCCATAAGGTCTTGTGGAGGAGGAGCTTCCAGTAGAAGACCATCATGAGCAAACACACGAATCCAATGACACATATGATTCGGAGGTTATAAATCATTTATTTTCTATATATATATATATGTCATTAAGAGGTTATATATATTTATTTAAACTTATAATTTTTAAATTCATAACGATCAAGGACAAAGTTTAATAATGATTATATCATTCGACGGATGGACAAGATTGATCGTTCTATATGTGAATTGAAGTCGACCTTTGAGGCGAGCGTAAAGAACACAAAGAATTTGAGAAGCGGTGATAGGATTTATTAGTTCAGATATCTTGAGCAGCTCACACGACCTTCTCCGACTACACATTCGTATCACGGTGAGCAAATTTAATATGTCATTTGTGCGTTCTTTTAGCTTTTAATCCGTTATTTATTAAATTTATTTATCCCGACAAATGGATAGGTACCGAGATGATTGTGGAGTGTATCTTGGCGTAGATAATCGGATGATTTCCGATCCTATGTCATTATATACTTTTATGGGGATGTCGATTGGACAAAGCGGGCGATTCTTAAGGAGGTGCCACTGGGATATTAGTAAGTTTGGCCGTCCATATAGAAGATCTTATGTCTTTAATAGTCCATATTTGATTCAGTCATTCAAGCGAGGGAGGAACATCAATCCTGTGCCTACACTCCAATTAGTGGATCGCCGGATCGATGAGCGAACGAGTGTAGATATAAATCCACTCGAGGATTACAAGATCCATGTGTATACAATGAGTTCGACAAGTGGTTTCTTGGTAACATTACAATGGATCGTTCGATCCCATACTGCTTTTCGTTTTTCAAATACTTTTAGGTCATACTTATCTGGGATGGCTAGGTGACGAGGTAATTTTTTTTCATCAAACCATTGGTTGTGTTTATGTAGTAGGACTGTTTTCTAATTTGACCAGTGGTTTTCTATTCTTATTTCTTATGTACAGCATATTCATGAGTATTATCGCTTGATCAGCGAGAAGCAGCAGCGATATCCAAATGCATTGTCTCGGTGGGTCACGTACTGAACACATATTTTTGAGTACGATGGTTTACTAAATATATATTCGTTGCTTTTAAAATTATATGTTGTGTATTTTGAATTCTAGTGTATATGATATTGCAGGTGTTCCTTAGCAATTATGGAACAACGGAAATTGTTCGGTCGAAATATTACAATATAGTGATAATTTTAATAGCTATATTACGTAGGCGGGAGTTCATAATATCAAAGCGGTGACGGATGTGGATATGGTATGTCAATATAAAATATTTTTTTACTGTATTAATTTGGGTGTAAGAAATCTTGAATTGAACAATATTTTTATGTGTAGGTTTTCATTCTAGTTAACCTTGGCGGCGATCATTGGGTACTAGCCAGAGTAGACTTTCGTAACAACAAAGTATGGATTTATGACTCATTGCTTACATTCCGCGACGATAAAACGTACAAAGATCAATTTAGGGCATTCGAAGTCATATTCCCTCGATAGCTAGACCATGTTGGATTCTACGGTTTCGACATGACCTACGACGTCTTGAATCTTGGAAAGTCATTGCGATTAAAGGTGTCCACAACAAGAGCTCGGTAGTGGTGATTGTGGTGTTTTTATTGATGTTTACTATGTATTTAATGTTTGGACTTAGGTTCGATTTCAACGGCGATCATGGGATGTATTTTAGGAAAAAGATTATCTGTAGACATATTTAATGGTGATATTATGTTATAAACTATTGTATTCAATATAAAAATAACATTAAATAAATTGTTTTACTTTTTTTTTTTATATTATGCAATATAAAAAAAAATTTTAATACTCAGTACAATATTACTTGGAAGAATGCAACTAGTTTTGGTTTGATACGATAGGATTTTTACATCGTTTACTGGTTATGACCCGATTCATTGCACCGCCACATTTCACGATTCTTGATTTACATCCTCACCGCGGAGGGTGTTCTCGACTCTTTCTGACGACCGGTGGTGGTGCTTCTATCGGTGGATAAACTTGCATCTCTTGAATTTCATCGGCACTTCCCAATCGATTACGTCACTAGTCGGCTCCATCTGGTTGTGCATAAGCCTTTACCAATGGTTCCTTGGTGTAAAATTCAGAACAAAGGCTTATGTAATCCACTCGAACGGTTAAACAAGCGACGATTGCATGCGCATGAGCGAGTCGATCTAAATCGAATACTCTACATGTGCAAGTTTTTTCTATGTCAACTAATCCCTCATTCACACCACCACCCAAAACATGAAATCGATGTGGAGACACGGGACGGACCATCATCATTTCGGCCGAGATCTCCTCTCAGTGACTATTTCATCCGCCCGAGTTGTTAGCCGAGTACTCATCGATTCGACCACAAGTTTTCTATCATAAAACCATTCTTTGCATTGTTTTCCTAAAATGATCAATAAGATGTGTAATCGGAAATTTTCGCGGTTCCCTCGTAAAAGAGTTCACGCTTTCCGCGATGTTACGTGGTAAGAATACTATATCTCACGCCTTGAACTCGGACCTTGCCCGATTACATATCCCGCATTATTCTCAAGTAATCAGTTGCATCTGGAATGGAGCATCCACAGAGCCTCGAGTTGTTTTCTAAATTCTTCGTGCCCGTATGCTTTTGCGGCTTTTATAAAGATCGGCTCGAAATCATCCCAAACAACTCGGGACATCTTGAATTTTGCTTTGATATTACCTTTCACATAGTAAAAACAAATGCCATGAGCGGTATAGCGAATACTTTAAGAGCGGCTCTCTTGATGGAAGTGCATCGATCGGAGATAAATACTAAGTCCGGCATATCACCAATCACTCCATGTAACTTCATCATAAACCATTCCCAAGCATCATTATTCTCCGAATCCAAAACTCCAATGGCTAACGGATACTGATTGATTGTTTCCATCTAAGCGAGTTGCAACAAACATACTTCCCAGATATAGACCGCTTTAGATGAGTACCATCTACCGCAATCACCGGTCTAATAAACTGTTTAAAACCCTCGATGGAAGATCCAAGAGCTACAAAGTAGTATAAGAAATTACCATCTGCATCTTGTTCGAGGTGAGTAAGCTGTACCTTCGTTTGCGGTCTTCAAAACATGAGAATATTTGGGTAGTAAGTTATATGACTCTGCAGGATTCCTCTAATAATTTCTAGACCAACTTCTGCGGCCGATATGCTTGCTGATATGTTAAATGGACACCATATTCCTGCTGCATGTCTACTACGATATCATTTGATGTGTATATCCTTTTTCCCGAATATATTTTTCAGTGATAATATGACCAACAACCCTGCTCTTTACTTGGTGACTGTAGTCAATAATACTTCATTATGACATGTATGTACATTATCAATTCTCCGAACTACCCGATAAACATTTTCCTCGTTCGAAGGTCTCGTTGTTCGAATACGCCATTTACATGATTCGAAGAACGATTGGGCCTCAAGCGTGTAGTTGTGGACCTTGCAATCTTAAAATCAAACTTATTCAGAAGAGCAAATTTCGTGCAGCTCAATATTAACTAATTCTTCTTAGAGAACAACTTACCCACACTAATATCATCCCGATTACAACTTCAATAAAATCTGGAGCAATCGAGTTTGATGGCATAAGCTGGAGCAAGACTTATAAGAGGGTCAACAACTGTCATCATCGAGCGGTCCATTGGAGCGATGGATCGATTGTTCGACTATTAGCGACAATATCATCATCATGCTCGTTCTCGTTGTTAGAAGGAATATCAATAAGATCAACACCTCTATCATTAACACGAACATCATCTCGCTACAGTATTGCCCATGTTATTAATAAGTTCACCATATTGCTTCTAAAGATGTTTCTACTGGTAACATCTCTTCTCTAACATCGAGCAATGCAATACCATTATCATCAATAGTGTCATTATTGTCGTGAATCTGGAGGTAATATTCGTTGCAACAATGTTGTCCTTGGTAATACCTCTTCTTCGACATCCGGGACGAGACCGATTCTCAAGTGCCTCGACATCTTCGACATCTTGGGTTGGAACTACAGGAGATGTGGTAACAAATATAGGAATACATCCAATGTTGGCCACATCGGAGGCTAAATGTAATACAACCTTCACCATTTCATCATTACATATGTCCATGGGTAGTGAACATGCATGATAGGTTGTGTTATTGAACTTCGATGTTGTCTTCAACGTGATATTATATTCATTAGGATTTATCCAGTAAAACCTCGTATATTCTTGATAAAAAGCGAACAAACAAACAATCTTTTCCAACCAAAATGCTTGTATTCTTAGCATTCACATAATCCATCCGACCATCCGCCAATGTCTCCCACCAACCATTATAATGGAGTTCAAGTACAACTAAGTCCATTAATCCCGACATGATTGAAGAAAATAATTTTATTATCTTGTTAGAAATATAATTACTAAAAATAAAATATATTAAAAGTGCGACGATGACACTGTCGCACTGGACTTGAGTGAGACAGAGCACTCTGTCTCTGTCACCAACTGTCAGACAATCCCAAAATATAAACCCTAGCTCACAAACGATGCACATAAATTCATAACACTTAAATAAATATTTAATACAATTATATTACCTTACACGCAGTTAGGTAAATAAGAAGGTCTGATCTTCAGAACGGTGTTTGTAGTTTGCAAGAACGGTGAGTGGTTAGGGAACGGGTTGACTGTTGTTGCAGGAACAAAGATTGAAGTTTTAAATTTATAGTTCTGTAATAAAAATTAAATATGGAGGGTAAGTAAGAAAATGTAAGTTTTGATTGGCTATTTATGATAGGAAAAATATAGAACGATTATTATTGAAAAATATAAAATAAGAAAGGTTATTTGTGTAAATTTCTCAATATTTTTAAATATTCCTCCGATTCGTGAAGAGTGCTGGCATGTTTGATTAAAGAGCACTGGAAATTACACTAATATTATAATCATCTACGGCTCTTCTTTTGGAATTGGTTGTAAATCTCGCAGCATTTTTTGAAACTAAAGTGGGCTCACTTGCAGCTCAATTATATATAATTATATATAACGACTTAACCATGCTCGTGTTAGAATTTTTCTTTATATTGGACAAATTACACCCGTTGAGACAACACCCCAGCTATTTTACGATTATTTTATTTTGCCTTCCTTAGTAAACAAATTTTCATAATAATAATAAAAAAAGAACAAATTTCCAGATCATAAACAATATTAATTACATTTAAAATTTGTATACTATAATTGAATATTGAAGATAGGGCGACTCTAAATATCTCGAGTTAATGTATAAAATAATATTAATTAATAATTTCAATGAAATTTACAAAATTTATTGATTGATACAGCTAGATAGTTCATGCTATTTTTCATTGAAGTAAAGAGTTTGAGTCTTTCTGTAAAATTATATATATATTATTATTATTTTATAATATTTGCTATTATCTTTAGTTTCATATTTCCAGACTGGACTTCTATTTTAACACAGGGATGGTAAACATTTTGAGATATATTTGCTAATATTTGTTTTATATTGTAATATTTAAAAAAAAATAAAATATTTTTTATTTATCTGTCTGATTTAATAGTTTATTTTATCTTTATTTTTAAACAATAACCCATTTTATCAATACTTTTCAAATAAGAACCTAAAATATAATTTCATAAATTTACAACTTGTTTATTGCATTGTAAATATTTTTAAAATAAAAGTATAAAGAACAATTAAATAACATATGATTTTCTACATAAATTTAAAATTTGAAGATATCTTAATGAAACAAAAATAATCCTAAAGAATAATAGTATTAGTTGATTATTTATTTATTTATTTTAACTATACGAAAGCCAGGACAATCGAAAAGGAAAAAAAAATTCACTCTAATGCTTGCAAATTTTATTTTTTTGTCCTAAATATATATTTACAGATTATTAAGTGTTATTATTATTTATTAATTAATTTATCTTTAAATTTTAAATTTACGCATAAAGTCAAATGTTATTTAATTATGTTTGAGAGTTTTCTTTTAAATAGTTTGTACATTTTTAATTAAAAATCATATGTTTTTCTCAATAAATTATATATTTATCGATAGTAAATTAATGAAAAAGTGTTTTGTGTTGTTATTAAAATAATACAAGTTAAATGATTATTATTTATATACTAAGAATAAAATTAGTTATGGTACTAAATCACAAGGAGTGAAATGAAAGTTTTTTTTTTACAAAAAAATTAATGAAATTGAAACAAAATAGTGTTCAAATTACGTGAAATTGTTTATTATTATAATTCTGTAACTTTTTAGTTTTCTAAAGTCACTTGGGCCAAAAATCCGATCAATGATATTTTGAGGAAAAAAAAAAACAGTTTGATATTTAAAGAGTAGAGCCTTATCCAGATCATCGCCATATTACACGTGGTACTGGCTGGGGATGTTGATATTTTCAGCTGCCGGCATCTTTGATCTGTTGGATGGTTAATATCATGTCACCACGTACATCTATTCTATGGATTTACGGAATGTCATTTATACCCTCGCACCCACGACTATATTACTGAAAAGTCAATTCTAATAAATTATCTGAACTTAAAATTATTGTTCATCAATTCAATTTCTCTCACTGCAAATCTGTTATACCGTAGAGTGTATCTCAAATATTATTTTCTACGGTGCATAATTGCCATGTATTCACTTTATTTATTTTTGTCATTCTATAAATATTATTGCATCATAAATATGTACGGTTAGATCTGATTTTTAATTATTTAATTTAAAAAATTAATTAAATATGTAAATATTTTTTTGTAAGATTAAATAAGAAAAAGAAACAAGTATTTTATATCTAAATTTTTATATTTTTCTTCATAAAAAATTAAATTTATGTATTTTTTTTAAATATGTATTTTAACTATTCAATCCAATCTTAGTTTTACATCTCATTCTCGCTTCTTCACTAGATTAATAAATGTTGCAATAGTAGATTCAATTTAATTTTACGTCATGAGTAAATTAAGAATTTAAAATTAAAATGTTCCAATTATAAATGACATGAGACATACTATTAACATGTTTTGTTGAATATTAATATGTATATTTGAATTTTTATTTTTTATTTTATTGGTGATTTAAAAAATATTTATAAAAGTAAAAAATATATCCATGAATTTATATGTTAATTGGTAATTATTAAGTAAGTTTCTTACATAATAAATAAGAAATAAAATATTTAAATCCAATAATAGTTCGCAATAATTTATTATCAATACTATAAAAATTTATCCAACACCATAGAATTTTTTTTTTTAATTTTCATCAATCATTTTATGAGTAGAGCCGCTTTGTACGCTTAATATTTATTTATTTCCCGAAAAAAACTGTAGAATTGGAAATCAGCTATTACATTATGTTGTCAGGGGCATAACCGTCATTTTGAAGAATCATCAATGATGATAATGGGTTAATGGGTAAAGATTGAGCGATGCTATTTCTGTTGTGTTGTAGGGGCAACCGCAATTAGTCCTGGGTGTGGACAGTGATTGAGAAGAAAGAATCTCTTATCTTTGTTTGTTAAATCTCTCCCTCTGTCACTGGATCTCGTCGTTTTATCTAAACCCTGTCGTTGGTCTCTCTAGTCCTTAAATCGCTCAATTGCTTACACCTCAAGCTTTCCTCTATCTACTCTCACTCGATTTCTTCAACGGGCTCTTCTTTTTCTCTATCATTTCATTTCGGTCTCTTCACGCTTTCATTTTGGATTCCGTTTTGGATTCTATCAATATTTATCATGTTTATTGCGTTGATCGGTGATTGTAGAGGCTTCTAATTGTTGATCGGCTTATTATAGCTTGGGGATCTTTTTCTCGAATTGATTTTTTTTTTCAGGTCTGGTTCCTTTTACTCTATGTTTTGTGATCTTCAGTTTTATTTCCTGATAATTTTCGTGATTATATTATATTATTTTATTTTATTTAAAGAGAGGAGATTATTTGACTTTATTTTGTAGCTTATTTATTTGGCGGGTACGGTTAAGTGGAGGTTATTATAAAATCTGATTTTGTATGCGATTATGTGTTGTACTAGAGGATTATGATGAATTTACTAATCTATCTGTTTAATTTTGGATAGGTTTAAGGAGTTCAGGAGATGGGATCACTTCAAGGACCAGTTTTTTGCCCAGCTGTTCGTGCAAGACAAGCAGGACTTTACAACACTGTGCCGTTCACCGGCCCTGTGATGAAGGCTAGGGTTTTCAGAAGTGAGTTGTGGGGATTCAAGGGATTGACTGGTGTCAAGACAAAGGAGGGTGTCTTTACTCGTCAACAAAACACGCGAAAGAGCAAGATAGTGCAGTGTACCTTCAGTTCTTCATCTAATGGTAATGGCAGCATGGCTGAGAATTTCAATGAAAATGATGAAGATTTTGTGAACTCCAGTGTTGTTGAAGCTGGTATGCTACTTTCTTGGCCATGGTTTTGCAATTTAATTCGATGTATTTTCAATGAGTTGTTTGTAAATTGATGCTGTTATCATTATGAATACTTAAAACTGGCTCTATTTCAAGTATTTTCATTAGGAAGTATAAAAATTGGGGATTGTGATTGAATGATCATGGACCCGAATTTGATGTATGAAATAACTTCGGATTAGTTGTTAGTTAACTTGTGTTTTTGGATTGATTGTTGCAGTTGAGGTGAAAAGTGGGGCGGATGGTTTCATGATCAAAATGAGGGATGGTAGACACCTTAGATGTGTCCATAACAATCCTCAGGGTGGACATTTACCAGATTATGCTCCACATCCTGCTATTGTATTGAAGATGGAAGATGGGACTGGTCTTCTTCTTCCCATAATTGTTTGTATGTAATATATGAATCTTATGGTTTTATTGTTAGAGAGGCCTCATTTCTAGTACTGCATTCTGTGTTCTCGATTAGTTTTCAACAAATTGAAGCTGTTGTTTGCCTCTGATTGCAGTAGAGATGCCAAGCGTGTTGCTCATGGCGGCAATGCGCAATGTGCAAATTGTAGGTTTTCATTTCGTTCCCCCTTCTTGTTCTCTTCCTTTTTTAATAATTGGAGATTGGATGTTACGGTTTTATTTTGGGTTTTGACTTGAAAAATTGGTTTGTTGCAATGTGTAATGTAAAAAAAATTATTGGCTATTGCTTTCAGGCTAGACCCACTCTGTATCAAGTGGTGAAGGAGATGATTGACAAGATGGGATATGAAGTATGTTTTGCATTTGAATCCTTGTTGTAGAATGCTGTTATGACTTCTATTAAGCAAACATGATATATCCTTTCCTATGTTGAGTATGGTACTTTTTCCTTGTTTTCTGCAGGTCAGACTTGTTAGAGTTACCAAGAGAGTGCATGAGGCGTACTTTGCCCAGTTATACCTCACGAAGGCAGACAGCTAATCTGGCCATATACTTTAGTTTTTGCTTGATTACTTAATGGTTTTAGTGTTTACCTAGACTATGCTGGATGTGGTCACAGGTGGGTAATGAGACAGAGTGTGTCAGCTTTGATCTTAGACCTTCGGATGCTATTAACATTGCAGTGAGATGCAAGGTACTGTACACCTTAGATGGAACTTGTTCCTGCCATTTAAATTTTAGTCTGCTACCTTAGTTAATTGTATTTGTGAGAGATTCAATACTGTATGAACTGGTTCTTGAAACATGAAAGTAAACATATCAAAAGGAGTTGAAATGTTGTGTTGCTTCTCAACTATATTACTATCATTCACTTTCAGTGGAATTGAACTTGAGCAATGAAGGACTTGCAGCAGATTATTTTGATAATGCATTGTTTGACATAAGGTAATTGGCGATGCACTAATTATAATTTCTGCTTTATATTCTGCAGGTACCAATACAAGTGAACAAATACTTGGCATACAGTGACGGGATGAGGGTCATCGAATCTGGCAAACTGTCTATGCAATCCCCTGGCTCAGATGGCTTATTGTTTACTGAATTGGATAAGTGAGTCTTCAGATCTCTGTAGATTGTGTTTTAGCATTTACTTTTGAAGGGAGGTATAACTTGTCTAGAATGTAGGAGCAAATTATTTGTGTTTCTGTGACTTAATTTGGGTAATCTTGATATTCTGCTTCGGTAGGAAATGCTTCTTTTCTGTTTAAGAACTTGCAGATGCAATTTACTTTTTGTTCGACTTGAGGGTATCCATGTTGCCTAATATCCTGTATTTTATTTTACTTTTGGCCCCAGCATTTAGTAATGTTGCCATGTAAACATAGAAAGTTCAGAATAATGAGAAATTTAGAGCCTGGGTATGTGGCAACTAATACAGTGGCTGTTTTGAAATTGGTGATGGCATTAGTAATTTGAACAAACAGATTAAGAGGCTCTGTATCTTTTCCCAATTTGTGTTTGCTTTTAGTGAAAGGGAAGAAAGTCTAATTGGAAGTAATATGGTTCCAGGCCAAGTGGGCAGCCTTGCCTTGATACAAAGGAGTTTAATCTTGTGCGCAATATGTTAATAGCCGCTGTTGAGGAGCGTTATAGGGATGCAGGTATATTTCTTTTACTGTCTCTTTCGTGCAATTTCCCCTTCCTCTTCCACCCCCAACTTTGAAAGATTATCTTCCCAAAATGGAATCCATATGATTATGCTTTTGTTAAAAAGTGGACGGAGCTATATTGATGCATTTGCAAAATTGGTTCTGTGACATCATTTGACCAGTAAGTTGTCTGTCAATTCTCTAAAATTGCTTGGACTAGTTTCCTTGTGGTATTTTGAGGCAGGACCCACCCATGTGGATGATGCATGACTTCGAATGAAGTAAACTTCATATGCTTTGCAATCTAGAATAATGCTGTAACTGATCTTATGTCATTTTTGGTGGTTTTCTAGTTTACTTTCCCATCCCTTGAATTATGCATATGGTAGTCCATTCTTTTTCCACTATCATTTATCTTGTTACTGAAAAAGCTTCTGAATTTTCATCACTTTGATACTACAGCACAATGGAGGGACAAGCTTGGTCAACTCCGGGCTAAGAGGAACTTGAGGAAATTTACATAACAGGTATGAAGCTCATTGTCACTCCCAATTTTCTGAAAACAGTTTTATAAGAAATTGCTCATCTACACATCTCTCTCTCTCTCCCCTTAGCCACCACCTCCCTCATTATGGTGCATTTTTGTGCTCCTCTTTCTCCGGCACAACCAAAATATTAACTATCAAGTCATCTCTATTTGTTTCAGATGCTTATAGAGGATTTGAATTGTAAATAGAAAACATTGTTGGAAGCTGATGAGCTCGACCACTTACAGCAGCAATCGTTTGTTTCTACCCCTTCTTAAATATGTATGTAGCAAGTTTGTGAATATATTTGTATAGAAGAACTTCTAGTTTAATGAAGATGCGCCACATGACACTAGAATATTTCTGCTTATTATTCTGTTGCTTATTCCATAGCTCATGGACTATTATTCATAAGGGATACTGCCCTAACATGTAGTTTGTTTTTATGAGACAAACAGCCTTACCAGATTTCTGGCTTGCGTTGAAACTTATGATTTGAAATGTTTGGGTGCAGCCCACCGTTATCCAAGAATGAATATTTTTTTCTTTCCTAGTTATTCTTGATCACACTTTTCGGTGATGTTGATTCAGCCTTTTTTTCCCCGAAGTCTGGTCGTTTGGCGTGAGGAATAGTGATCCACTCAAAATGCTCGAGTGTGTGTTTCTGCTTTAGAGGATGAGAAAATTGAAAGCTTTTGGTCAAATAAATTTTGTTGCTGATATAGAATGACCCCTGGTTCAGATCTCAATGTAAAACCTGTGTTTTTCTGGCCCTTTTCGAGGTTTTTGTCTATCAACCCAAATTGCCTGTTTCTGGCCCGGCTTCATTTGCCTCTTTCAGGTTTATCGACGGAGTCTTGCTTGTATGCATTACTTTTAGTGAGGGTGATATGAGGTGGAAGTAAGTATTAACAGATTGGAATTTCAGCTGTTATAAATTCAGAGCAGCCATGCATCAGAGCGCAATACCAAGAAAGGTCATTTTAGAATCAGAATCAAGATGAAATTTTTTATAAATGAGTTTTGCCAAGTTACAACTCTTAAAAAATGTGCAAAAATTTGTAATATAATAGTGAAACTTATTGTCATGTTATAAAGGTGGTAAGATATTAGGGTTATAATTTAGCAAGATCCTTTATAAATTTAAGCACATCATCACTTGGCATTGTTTATTGTCCAAATGCCAAGGGGATCGGTGGGGTAGCTTGATGGTCAGTCGATGTTGGATGGCCATTTGATTTGATTCGGTTTTGTTGGAACTGAATTATATAATTACAATTAGGTCGGTAAAAATTAAATGATTTATAAATCTCTAAATCAATTAGTTTTTATTTGGTTGGATTTAAATATGAAAACCAAATAGTTCTGAGAAAAAAAAAAGATTTTATGTTAGTACATGTGGTTATTATTAATGTGATGGTAAGCACCTCATTTTAAATTGTTGGTGCTTGATTAAGAGAGAATGTGATTATTGTGGACGCGGATGTGTGTTAGTAATTTGGTGTAGAGTTTTAAAATACATTTATAGAAGATTTGTTGAAGAATCAAGAAGTTTGTGATTATTGATGATAAATTGGCAACGAAACTTTAAAGTTTTTTTCTGTGTGATTTTTTATTGTTGCTTACTTATTTTATTTATGTTGTAGGTTTATAATTTACAGTGGATTTTTAGAATATATAAGTTTGTTTCATGCTAGACTTGATGTTGATTTATTCGATTTCAATATGTTGTTTATTATTTTTGGATTTATGAACTTAAGATTGTTGGTATAATAATAGTACATTGTTATTATACTATAATTATTATTACTTTATTGAATATATATTATAAATTTGCTTTAATCAACCTAAATCATAGAATTGAATTGGACTATTAATTTGGTTTCGGTTGGATTTGGTTTCAGTGTTTAATTCATAAAAATTGTGAACCAATTATATCAGTGATAACGGGAAGAGCAGTAACTATTGGATATCTTTAATCTGATAAATATTGCTCAACAACTCAGTGAAAAGATGTAATCTTACCTTAATGATTACTTCAAGTGGTTAACTTACTTAAGTAGGTTCAACTGTAAAAGGATTTACAGTTCCCCCAAAAAAAAAAAAAAATAAAGAAGTATGCAAGGAATTTATTTATAAAGCTCTTCTGTAAGTGTTGACTGTTGAGCCTGATCAACGAACCCACAAATTTCTTAAAAGGACTTTGAAATCAGATGGCCAGAAACGATATTCGCGAATTAAATTTTGAATCAGAATAGAAAAAGAAAATTAGCGTAGAAAAGGAAAAGAAGCGAGTTTTGACTTTCGAGTTCACCAAGACTAAACCGCTGATTCCCGCCAAATGACTTTAAGATATGTGTAATGCATAACGTGTGCGTGCGCGGAGTTTCATAGCCACCTGGCAGATCTTGCAAGTAAGTTCCCCTGAAAAATCAGCTGCTTACGAAACTTTCATTTACACTACAACAACGTACCATTCCTCAGCGTCAGCGTCTAATCAACTACCCTCCCATCGAATTGCCGTTGTTTGCTTCTCCGATAATCATTGCTTTATTCGTCGATTAATTAATTAATTAATTAATTAGTTGAACATTCCGCTTTTTCGTTTCTCTTACACGGCTACTCAAACCATTTTTCTACCCCAGCTCATGAGCTGGAGTCAGTGACCAATCTAACATCGCAACAAAGATCCAAAACATTTACCACATCACAGTTTCTAGAATTGTTAATAGTTTTTATTTGAAAAATAAATAAATAAATAAAAGAAAAATCTTAATCCTAAGTCGTAACGGCAATTTACTTTTGATTTATCACTGCCTTAGCTGATCGGATTTTTATTATAGACTTGGATCTCGCTCCCATCAGAATCACAAATATGTCCGGCCCTCTTGATCGCTTTGCCGGGCCTTGTGAGTAGATTTTCTTTCACTGTCTTGGTTTTTTTTTTTTTTTTTTTTTTTTGACGTTACAATGCAACATTGTCAGATTCTACAATTTCTTTGTGAATTCTAGGGTTTTCATTTCTCGCTTTGTATTAATTAGATCATGAGAATGCGCGTGTTTTATTTACTGATTGACGTGTTGGATTATTCATAATGTGATAATCTTTGCCTGAAGTTGGAAGCGTCAATTAGGATCTGGTTACATTTTTGTTTTTTATTGCAATTTTGTAGGCTTTGAAGGAAGCTGTAGCAATGATGAAAGACGAGAGCGGAAATCGGATTTTGACAACTCTGAGGATGACAGGAAGACCACAATGGGGAATCTGAGGAAGAAAGCAATCAAAGCTTCAAGTAAATTGAAACCTAGTTTTAAGAAAAAGAGCCGGAGAAAAAGTGATGACAGAGTTTCTGTTTCAATTGAGGATGTAAGGAATGTAGAAGAGTTACATGCTGTTGATGCATTTCGACGAGTACTAATATCCGAAGAATTGCTTCCTGCCAGACATGACCATTACCATATGTTACTGAGGTGATCTCCTTTTCTTTAGTTTATTCCTTATTTGTTGCATTTTTTTTAGCCTCAGTTACTACAGATAGTACTTGATCTCATGCTGTCCTGCTTTATCTTTTTAAATTACTATGTCTAGACAAGTATATCAGCACTGCATGAACAATCAGATAATAGGTGTTTCAGCTTGCTCTCGACTTCTTTTAAGTTCCGGTCCATGGGGTTATTTTGTGCAGATTCTTGAAAGCAAGGAAATTTGATATAGTGAAAGCAACACAGATGTGGGCAGATATGATTCAATGGAGGAAAGACTTTGGTACCGATACAATTTTGGAGGTAATTTCATTGAACAGCTTGTTGTCTGATTTTGGCTATTTGCCAAGTGGTTTTGTTCTTTCAAGAAAAATTTAAGGCATTAGTTTTGGTTCCATTGTTCTTTCGCAAACTTCATTATATATACTACTATATCATGGTTTTAATAATTTTTATCCTTTTTCAGGATTTTGAGTTCAATGAGGTGAATGAAGTCCTACAGTACTACCCTCAAGGTTATCATGGCGTGGATAAGGAGGGAAGACCTGTTTATATTGAAAGACTAGGAAAAGTTGATCCAAACAAGCTTACAGAAGTGACTACCATGGATCGATACCTGAGATACCATGTACAGGAGTTTGAAAAATGTTTTGCGATTAAGTTTCCAGCATGTTCAATTGCTGCAAAAAGACACATAGATTCAAGTACAACCATTTTAGATGTTCAAGGCGTGGTATTCTTTTGGTCCTCAACTTTTGTCACTCTCTTTCTTTGAATTCATATGTGGCATTTCTACTGGTAATATTTTGGTGGCCCCATACTACTATATCTACATTTATATGTTGCTGATGCAATGATTGATTTTTAGGGTTTTAAAAGCCTAACAAAGTCAGCACGAGAACTCATCATGCAGGTGCAGAAGATTGATAGTGACAACTACCCTGAGGTATGTTGTTCTGTTCTTTTCAATATTCTAAATCTACTTTTCAGGATAACCTAATTTTACAGATTGTTGAGATTCAAAGTCAAATCCATAGTACATTCTCTATAAGAAATTTAAATGTCATGTCTGCAGACACTTTACCGGATGTTTATTATTAATGCTGGCCAAGGTTTTAAGCTGTTGTGGAACTCGGTGAGGAGGTTTCTTGATCCCAAAACAACCTCCAAAATAAATGTAAGTTTGTATTTTATAAACTTGTTCTTGGTTAACGAGAATGAAATCATCGGCTCTAACCAGTTTATAGGAATTTGTCTATAGGATCAACTGACTCCTTTTTTTGTAAATTCCCTCAGGTTCTTGGTAACAAGTACCAGAGCAAATTGCTTGAAATAATTGATGCAGGGTGATTATAATTTTATTTTTATTTCTTTTGGGTTTTGAGCGTACTAGTTATTTTTTATCCCTTTTTTCGCATCTTATAAATTTATATATCTTGGACTTGTCTAGTGAGTTGCCAGAATTTTTGGGTGGTAGCTGTAACTGTGCTGATCAAGGTGGTTGTATGAGATCTGATAGAGGGCCTTGGAAAGATCCAAATATATTACAGGTTTGCTGCTTGCTGTGAAATTATTGAATGTTAATAATTATGCAATATGAGTACCATAAAACCAGTTTCTAGTCCCTTTCTTTATCATTATGCTCTATCAATGTGATTGTTTATGTGCATGCTCAGATTGCTCTTAGTGGTGAAGCATTATGTTCTAGACAAATAGTAACTGTTTTGAATAGTGAGGGCAGGGTTATTGCACGTGATAAGCCACGTTTTTTGATGGTATGGTCATTGAACCTTTTTCATAGTTTATGAGTTAGAACCCTGCTTTTCTTTTACAACTTCAGATTCAGTTGTGTGTCTAATCAGTTTATTAGTATTTCATTGGGACAGACAAAAAGTGGTTATACCTCTGCAGCGGAATCTGGATCTGAAGTAGAAGACATTGCTTCTCCTGAATCAACAGGGAGCCATTTGCATCCAAGGTTGACTCCCGTCTGTGAAGAAGTAAGTTTTTGTAGTTGTTATTGATTAGCAGTAGAAAAGCCAATTATGTTGATATAAGTTAAATTGTGATATGAATACATGGTTTTTTTCTCTTTTTGTATGAGCATGTCAAGATCTGTTGCTTGATTGCTGCAAATTCTGCTTGTAAATTGTACTTCTGTGAGATGTATGAATCTTCGTTTGATGCAATCATATTCTCTTATTTTGGCATGATCTTAATTGCATCAAATTTTGGATTCTTTAGGGTTCTCAATTTTCCTATGACAGCATCCATGCTTGTCTTTTCGGACAGTATCATGCGTATCAATGGATCATCTCTCCGCTCCAAACAAATTAGATATATAACATTACCAAAAAATCAACAGCAGATGATCAGTTTCTTCAATTTTCTTCAGCAAATTTACTCTCCTTCATATTCATTCTTGTACTGCAGTCTGTGTTTGTATTTGTTAAATGGTAACTTTTCGATCTGTCCCATTCATAAACAATCTTGGGGTTGTATTTGTTAAATGATAACTCTTTGATCTGTCCTGATCATAAGGTAGGGACTGTACTTATCAATATAATCAATAATGCTTTGATTTTATATAGCCTAGGGTGGATGGTATGGCAACTGGTGCTGGTGAATTCTGTGAGTACGATGAATATATACCGGTTGTTGACAAGGCTGTGGATGTGGGATGGAAGAACCATGTGTCCCCTCAGAAGCCATATTACCCTTCCAGAGGTTTGCAAGCTTGATTAAATCATTCTGAAACTCTTATTTTTATACTAACATTAGTGTATGTCAGAATTGTTCACTGAACAACATTTTTTTATCATGAATATAGATGAGAAATAATTGTCTTTTCCTTAATGCATCCCATTGTTGGATGGTGTGAGCATACAAACATTATTTTCATATGAAGTTAAAGTTTATACCTTTTTTCAACAAATATAAATTATCAGGCCACAGATGAAAAACTTATTAAACACAAAGAGAGAATTGCATTCTACAGGGCTGTGGCTCCTCGTACGATTCAGTTTCACCAAGAAATTACTAGTAGAAAATCAATTGACCATATCTCCTTATTGTGTTCTATTTATCTGATAGGAAATATGTTCACTGAAATTGATAACAGGTTCCCACTTTCTGCCAAGCATAGAAAAAGGTCCTGAAGGAACATTTGCTCGTATATGGGCTTCATTGATGGCCTTCTTCATAACCCTTATCACTCTTGTATGTTCACTTGTATTCCGGGTGAATGAGAATCATCATATTTCAGATTCTGTCGACTATATAACTGACATCACTGTTGATCCGATACCTGAGGAGTTCTGTACACCTTCACCTGGCCCGAGGTTCACCGAGGCAGACTTTCTTTCTCCTGTTTTGAAAAGGCTGGCAGAACTTGAGCAGAAGGTTAACATGTTACAAAGAAAGCCTACCCAGATGCCGTTTGAGAAAGAGGAGTTGCTGGATGCTGCTGTTTATCGTGTGGATGCCTTAGAAGCAGAGCTTATAGCTACAAAAAAGGTAGTAATTGTTTTGGTACGATATTTTCCTAGTGTGCTTGAAAGTTTCTTATGAAATGTATGCTGCTTTTGCCTATTTAAGAAATATAGCCATGAATAAAACATGGTGAAGTTCTTGACTGGATATGGAGTTCACTGAATTGATTACTTTAGAGCTCACATGAATTTGGCTTGGAAATGAGCATTGACCTCCTAAATCAATGAAATGATTTAAGTTTACATAGTTGTTGCAGTTTTGCTCTCTGCATTTCTGCTTGTATTTAAAAAGAATGATGACACATCACATCCTTACCTCGACTTTATAGAGTTCACTAGAATCCTTTTCGACACGAATTGTTCCTGGCCAAAAGTTCTTCACATGGTACATTGCTAATTGGTTTGCAAATGTACTTTTGTCTTCAATATGTTGAAACCTCACCTAGATCCATTTTCTTCTTGCAATTTGTCTTAGGAACAATAATGTGCCGGTGAGAGGGTATTCTGCTATTACAGCTGTCTATTAACACTTCTGAATATCAAAACAATTGTTTTTTTTTTTTTTGTTTGCTGGTGCTGGTGTTATGCTCTTCGGCGTGTACTGTTAATTTTTATTCATGCTTGTACACGATCAATTCCAAAATATGTACGACTTTCTGAACAGGCTCTGCATGAAGCTTTAATGAGGCAAGAAGAACTTCTCGCATACATAGACAGTCAAGAAAGAGCAAAGTGCCGGGTATATTTAGATAGTATTTTATCATGTCTCCAAACATAACAATCTATTCCATTTATTTAGTTAACAGTTTCATATCTTTCTCCATTTTTAGCAGAAAAGGTATCGTTGCTGGTGAAGAAGAGATTTCTGTACAGAAGGCTTTTTAGGCGACATGATTATTTCTGGGTTTTTTTTCTTCTCTATTTTTGTTAATAACGCGAGGTTTATCACATATTATGTGCTTGTACGGCAAAAGCAGAATGTGGCTACTTGGCATTTCTACAACTTTCAATGCCAGAAGTTTGCTGATTAGTGGGGATGTTGGTGCCATTTCTAATTGGATGTGCTCTGATTATTGATTGTAACAAGAATCCATCCTTGTTTCTTTCGGAACACCACTTGAGGTGTAAATAAAATGCACGACGATAGCGTTCTGTTTTATATACTCACCTTTTTCTCTCGATTTTGGTCGTTTACGTACGAGCAAAGAATTAAAACGATATGGAACATTTTACTGAAAGGAACTGCGGACGGACGGTCGGTCGGTCGGTCGGTCAATTTGATTTGAACAAAGAACAATTTCCTTGTGGCTTTTTTTTTCCTATAAAATAAGTAAAATTCAATGAACAAAAAGCGTGTCTCAAATAAAATCTACATATCCCGACAAAACCATTATTACAACGGCTCTGCAATTGGTAGTATTTTCCCTTTACTAAAATGCTAATTTTTGCGAAATTGGACAAAAGAATTTATAAACAAATCATCAATAACAAGACAAACACGTGCGTCTGAACAAAATTATTATTGTTTTTGTTTTTATTTTTGAAAGAAAGAAAATATAAAGTCCAAAACGAATAATTAATAAGCACTCTAAACGGGAAATTTTGAAGTTATCCTAAAGTTCTCTTCAACCTTACCCTAACTGAAGCAGTTTCACTCACTCTACGAGTTCTTGTACGTAATTGCTGGACTTCCCATTGTTCTTTTTCCATGTCGCTCTGATTCACATGAAATTTTGATAATCCATTTCCTTTATAATTTTATGCGTTAATGTCAAAACCTGAACTTCAGTTTTAGTCCGTCTCTAGTTATCGAATTCGTGTATAAATTAAAATAAAAAAACTTTAAAAAAAAACTCTCATATTTTGTACACGGATGAGTGGTTACAGCTAGCTTACAGCGGATAAACAGATGCTGATGCAACTTTGTTCTCAGCGAAACATTCTCTCTTCAAAGGTAAGGTTTCAATCGCGAACTTTTCACTCTCTCTCACGATATATGATGCCTTAAAAGAGTCATAAGAATCTATGATTATAAGTGTTGTTGAAATCTCCAATGATAGATAAACTGCATACCGGCACCTCCTTTTCAAATTCAGCAAACGTTTGATTTTCCTTTTATAATTTTTCTTCTTCTTTTTTTTTTTTTCCTGTTAAAGTAGTATAAGGCGAGTGACAACCTGTATGATAATCATTTCTCAGGATTTACTTAGTTCCTTCAGGTGTAGCTTCTATAATGTGTCTGCACTGCTGCCGTTATTTAGAGTTTGGAATGTGACTGTAAAGTACAGATTTTGCACAAGGTTCTATGCTAGGGCCAATGATAACATGTCAATTCTATCTAATGACGATGCTTCTATGCGTCCGTGTGCGCGAAGGCCTTACCAAGTTGTAGTAGCTGCTACTCGTGATATGGGCATTGGAAAGGATGGGAAGTTACCATGGAGGTTGCCCTCTGACCTCAAATTCTTCAGGCAGCTCACAATGTCTACATCAGATCCTGGGAAGAGAAATGCTGTTGTTATGGGTAGGAAAACATGGGAAAGTATTCCCCCATTGTACCGACCTCTACCTGGTCGATTGAATGTTGTGCTGACTCGTTGTGGGAGTTTTAATATTGCCTCCCTTGAAAATGTTGAGATATGCACAAGTATCCATTCGGCTTTGGAATTATTGGCAGAAGCTCCTTATTGTTCATCAATTGAGAAGGTGTTTGTTATAGGTGGTGGCCAGATATTAAGGTAGTCAAATCAGTTTGTTACTTCATAAATATACTTTTTGCTGTTATACATTTGAAAGACTGTTTGTGATGTTGTGTCATGCAGGGAGGCACTAAATGCTCCAGAATGTGATGCCATCCACATTACTAAGATTGAGACTAGCATTGAATGCGATACGTTTATTCCTCCTATTGATCTTTCTTTGTTTCAGCTGTGGTACTCGTCTCAACCATTGATGGAAAACAACATTCAGTTTTCTTTTGTGACTTACGTTCGTGTGGGAAATACTTCTTTTTAAAAGACTTGATGAATTTACATATCCAAGTCTAGTTCAAGAAATTTTCTCAAGTAGCATCCAGAAGGATGATAGGACAAGGACTAGTACATCAAAATTTGGTTCCCAGGTAATATCAAAATCTGGTTTTCCATGACTCCTGATTGAAAACATTTTTTTTTTTTTTTGGCGATAATTTTTCTGCCTGAGATGATGTTTTCAATCTGTGATTTTAGGTTTCGAGGTCCCCTGATTGCTTGTTTTCCTGGTTAATTGTTATTTTCACAGCATATTCTGAAATTTAAATGACTCAGATGAATTTTAATCTCACTTTATTTTCTGCTCCTACAGATGAAATTCAATCTGCTTAGATCTTTTCCCCTACATACAACTGATGTATTACATTCATCTTCTGTTTTTTAGCTGAAAGTGCTAATCAGAACTCTTTTTTTGTTTCAAGCATTTTCAGCCTTTTTCCTTTTTTTTTTGGGACCTGTCTTCATTCATGTTTTCTCAACAGTGGTTTCTGTTTGTGAATAACAGAGTATTTTGGCGGCTTTTATGGTTTATTGGTAAAGCAAAGGTACCACTGTTTTCATCAATTGTCTAAAGGATTGTGCTCTTTTTCCCTTTTCATGCAGTCACTCTTGATAGTAAAGCAAATGAAGCCAACATGCCCTACCTGCTCTTTTGTCATTGTTTGTTATTCCAATATTTGTAGAATGTTGGTATATAGGAAATCAGCAACCCAATTCCCTCATATATTATGAATTTTCTATATATCAACATTAATTTGCTGAAGTCGTTCATATTATCAACGGGTTCTACAGGAGAAACGCATCCGTATAAGGGATGGAGATATATCAGAGACTACCTTGACAGGAAACTACATGACTATCGGATCACACAAATCCAAATACTGCTTTACCCATGCAAACCCCACTTACACAAATTTCTCAGCATTGGCTTGTTCAGTGGAGAAGAGGGTGCTGTGGTCATGTATGTCTTCACCGTTGTAATACTAACCCAGATAGAACAGTATGTTTAACGTATTAGGAGTCCTTGCCTTGCCTTTGTTGTAAACAATTATATTTGATTATGGCTTTTTGTAAATGAGGTCATCCAAGAAATTGTGAATGTAATGACAATACTTAGCTAATACAGGCATTTTTCTTTCAAATACTGATTGACCAGGAAGGGAAAAGTTATTGCAGAAAATAAAAATACTCCAGCACTTGCTGGTCGTGGTTCTGATTGCTGTTAATATGGAGGAACGTGATGAAACATTGTGGTCATTTTACCAGTTATCACAAAGCAATTGAACGGAGCAGTCTGCCATTAAAGTTGATTCTTCCATTTGATAAAACAAATAAGAAGATACAAAATAAGCAAATAATCAATCTTTCAAATCAGACCCCAAAATGTAAATCTAAAAAAAGCATCAATAAGTTTTTCAACCACCCACTAGTGTCTTCAGCTTTCAATTCTCTTGTTGCTCAACTGGTTGGTTTTGAAGGAAATTGATGAGTGCTTGGAGAGCAACTTCTGGATCCACACTTCTGGATCCACACTTTTCACTAGCTCCCCGGCAACTTCAGCTGGTGTTGATTGAATTTTGCAATCGCCCCTCAATCTTTTCAAATAGGAAATGCTCTTGAATCTTCAAATAGTTAGATGCAAGTATCTTGAAGCCACTGAAAGTACATTAGGACAAATGAAAGTGCATATCCATGCGGCTTGGTCTTGGTAGCACTGGATCAATGTATGATCCTTGTTAATTAGTTGTCATTGCTAGTATTCATTCTCCCATCTCCAGAACACAGGGCATCAACAAAGTTTAGTAACGCAGGCAGTGTAACCTGTAATGATAGGCATTGTTCGGATTAACAAAAATGAGCATAACAAAAATTCAATGAGAGAAGAAAAACTTACCCCATTATATGCCTTTGACTCAAACGAGGTGACCGCATCCTCAAAGACTAATATGGAGCGACTACTTGTACCTATCAACAACTTACTGAAAGCTGAATTGCTTTGAACCTCCTTTAAATCCAAATCATAAACGTCAAACTTGGGATAATCAGCCATGGCGGCAATCAAGCTCAACTTCCCAGTACCTGGTGGTCCATATAGCCCACTTTTCCAGGCTTTTCCAACCCTCTTATAATATTCCTTTCTTGATATAAATATATCAGGATCATCAAATAATGCCTTATTCATGTCAAAATCCATTGCGATTGTATCAAAAGCAGCTAGCTGGATGTTCAAATTTGGTTGAGCTCCAGTAACTAGTACAATTATTATCCATCATATGAAGCATCACAGTCTTGTTTTCTTCTTCAATAGATCTCCCTTGTTCAAGAATGAACGGTATGTTAGAATTCAACACCATTTCTCTATGCCTGCTATGAAAAGTGATCTCAAAACCCCCCAACTCTGACCTTGACAAGCCACCGTTGTCCCCTTTTTGGCTAGAAACCGTCCTTTGAACATGTGAATAAACCGAAACCCACTTCAACTTGGCAACCTCGTAGAAATCAACCAATTGTTGATTTGAATCGATGGTCACTTTGACTACTGTCTTTCGGTGCCTGCTCGACCTTGATTCTTTGTGATGATGGTGATAACTTTGCGCCCAAGTAAATGTTTGCAGCATAAAAAATGTTGTATCAAACTCTTCAATAATAATGGTGACTTGATTTCTTAAACGAATTAAAAAGTTTTGAAAACGTGATGAGAGTAGTCACCTACAGAGAAGAGGATTAGAGTATCGGAGATGGTTCGGCAGATCATGGCTGAGGCGGCAAGAGTGCCCACTACTTTCAGAACACTTGCATAAGACGGTAATGGTACGGTTTCCGTTAAAAACCTCAGTTTTGGCTTTGAATTTTATGGTTTTTCCGAGGGAGGGTTTTTAGACTGAATAATAATAATAGTAAAGGCATCAAGCATGAGCATGCCAACTGCTGACAAAGAAATGAACACAGTTCAGGGGATTTTGAGGAAGTAAATAATTTGTTCAGCAGGCTATTAATTGTTGTGCGAAGAGACTTAATAGTTATCAGTAATTGTTTCAAATGAATGTTTTTCTAATTGTCGAAACGGTATGTGATAACTGATGACTCTCAAGTGTACTTATCAACACATAGCGGTATTTTATCAATTTATCATTATTTAGTTATGTTTTTATATGAGTATGATACATGTAGCGAATGGGATCAATGGGCACTGTATTTAATTCTGATGACGCTTTGTATGTGACTGCTCACCTAACGATGAACGGTTAAAACATTGATAAATCTAATGTCCAATTTTCTTCTTTTTCTTGATTTTGTACTTTGACATTTTCTAAATGATTATGTTCCAGTGTGTCCGATTAGTTTACCATCTTATAGTGGAAGCAAGAGATTAAACTTAAAAGAGTTTAATAAACTTGACATCATTCTTGGCATCTTGCACTTTCAAGATCATCTTGTCTCGTCTACCGTCTGTTTGAGAGTTTCCTTGCACTAATCTGCATCTGACTATACAGGCCTTGTTCCTGGTGATCTTATTGATGTAATTGGTATTGCTTATGCTGCCGTTAATCTGTACGAATGTGATGAAAAATTGCGGTCATTTACCCTATTCTCGGCGATTGAACAAAGCAGTCTGACACGAAAGTGGGTTCTTCCATTTGATGAGGACAATGTTAAAACCAATGTATCTATCTAAAACTAAAAGGCATACACAAGAAGATACAAGATAAGCATATTCCACTTCAATCAAACTTTCATGGTTGACCTGAAGAGTAAATCTTATTAAGCACACGCTCTAAAGTCTTCTGCTGTCAATTCTCTTGCTGCTGAACCGCTGTAGACTTGTTTTGGAGGAAACTAATAAGCCCTTGAAGAGCAACTTCTGTATTGACACTTTTCATTAGCTCCCCTGCAACTTCAGCTGGTGTTGCCTCAACCTTCCGCAATAGTTCCTCAATAACAGGTAATGCTCTTGGATCTTCAAATAGTTCAATGCTAGTATCTTGAAACCATTGAAAGGGCAATAGGACATATGGAGGCGCATATCCATGCGGCCTGGTCTTAGCAGCACTGGATCAATACGATCCTTGTGATTAGTGGTCATCGCTAGTATTCTCCCATCTCCACAGCTCGACCACAGACCATCAACAAAGTTAAGTAAACCAGAGAGGGTAATCTGTAATAAGCTTGTATGCATTAATTGGAATAACAAAAATGAACATATCTAACGGAGGAAAAACTTACCTCTTTATATTCCTTAGCCTCGAACGAACTAACAACATCCTCAATGACTAATATGGACCGACTGCTGGTACTGATCAACAATCTTCTCAAATCTGAATTGCATTGGCCATCCTTCAAATCCAAATCATAAACATCAAACTTGAGATAATTAGCCATGGCAGCAATCAAACTAGACTTTCCTGTGCCTGGTGGTCCGTATAACAAATACCCACGTTTCCAAGTCTTCCCCACCCTTTTATAATATTCCTTTCTTGATAAAAACATATCAAGATCATCAATCAAAACCTTCTTCATATCCGGATCCATTGCCATTGTATTGAAAGTAGTTGGATGTTCAAATTTGATGGAACCCCATTAATCATTCCCACCATAGTCAATCATATGGAGCTTTAATGTCTTGCTTTCTTCCCTAATTGCTTTTCGTTGATCAAGAATGTACGGTAAATAAGAATTTAACACCATTTCTCTACACTTGTAGTGAAAAATTAACTTAAAAAACCTCAACTCTGACCTTGACAAGCCTTTTTTAGAATCCGACTCTAGAACAGGTGAAGAAACCAAAACCCAATTCAACCTGACGCCTTTGTAAAAATCAACCAAATTTTGATTCAAATCAATGGTCACAGCAATTCCTGTCTCTTTTGGTGGTTGATTGACTTTGATTCTTGATGACGATGACGATAACTTCGCACCCAAGTAAATGTTTGCAGCATCAAAAATATTGTTTGGATTAAGCCCATCAAACTCTTCAATGATGATGGTCACTTGACTTCGAAAATAAATGAGAAAATTCTGAAATCGTGAGTGGAAGTAGTCACTTACGGAGTCCGGAATCAGAGTGTCGGAGATAGTCCGATACACCATGGCTGAGGTGGAGAGTGCTCCGGCTACTTTCAGAGCGGTTTCATAGGACGGTAAAGTTATGGTTTCAGTTGGGAACCTCATTTTGGTTTGGTTTTTGTCGAAGAGGGGTTAGGGTTTTAGGGTGGTTTTGGATTAAAGGCATAAATATAAAAAGCATGTGCTTACAGGGGGTTTTTTCTGGAAGAAAAATCAAGAACTACCCTGATTTTGCCCAAAACATCAAACTACTACGTTTTGTGAGGAGCGACAATGGTACCTGTAGATTGGTCCAAACTCATTCGCAGGGTGGTAATTTTATGAGTTTTGAGCAAATTTCTAATTATAAATTAAAACTCGTATCAGATCGTGGGTGACTTTAATATTAGTTAAATATTCAACAAATATTCATATCGATATCCGTTAAGCTCATAATTTTTTAAAAATATTTTTAATTTAACAATAGTACCTGTAGATTGATCCTGACTAATTCGCATGGGATAATTTTATGAGTTTTGAGTAAATTTCGGATTATAAATTAAAATTTGTATTAGATTGTTGGTGAGCTTAATATTAGTTAAATATTCAACAAATATTCATATGAATATCCGTTAAACTCATAATTTTTTTTAAATATTTTTAATTTAATTTTAATTAAAAAAATTTAAATCTAAAAATATATAAACTAAATAAATATAAAGTATAAACATATATATAAGTTACAACATGTTTAAGTCCTAACTAATATTATAACCTAAATTAAAAATAAATATACGATAATACATAGATTATTATATACTTATTATAATTTTGTATGAACTATTATTATTTAACTTAATGTATAGATTATTTTATTATTTTAATTTTATTCTTTAGATTAGTATTTAAAAAGTATTATTCTTTAGAAAATATTAATCTTAATTATTAGGAATCGTATTGGATGAGTGCTAATGATGATGAATGAAATAAATACCTGAACTCATAAAATTTTTGTTGAATGAAAATATTAAATAAGAACTGTTGCTCGTTAAGTGGTGTTGTTTTACATAATTTGGATATTATTTTATGATTTTTTTTTTATGGATTTGTGTATTTCATATATAAATTTGAGAATTTGTGATTGATTGAAATTAAAATTTTAATTATTTATTTATATTAATTAAATTTAAAATTTAAAATATTACGTGAAACTTTATTTTTTATCATAAATTTAAATATTAAATATTTATAATTTTAAATATGATAACTCATAAAAAATTTATCGAATACTATTATGAATTTAATAATTTTTAAAACTTGCTGCAAGTAGATTTTTAAAAAAAAATTAAAACTCAAAATAAGTTACGGATAAATTTAATAATTTAATTTTTTTACAGATATAAATTTAATAACGACAAACTCGCTGGGACGGTGCTCGTTGCTATCCCCCAAATGAGTGCGTGGCGTTTTCAGAATCAAGATTCAAGATCATCTCGTTCTTGTCTACCCCTACAGTGTGTTTGAGAGTTTGCTAACACTAAGCTTCCAAATTGGTGAGAGGCCAATAGCGGCATTGGACAAGAAGAGGTCCGCTCACTTATTACACCGGGCTTTTGCGTTGCAGATCAAACTTCAATCCAGCGGTAAAGACGTTTTTGGAATGGCGAGAAGAAAGCGGTCTCAAAGCGCACTCGGAGTCAAGATGTGACCTCCACGATCATCTCCCAAGTCTTTTTCCTCCTTTACGAAGTTCAATTGAGCTCTTATGAAATTGATTTGTCAACACGATAGACACTTCGGTTAATTCACCTTCTTAATCACAGCATGCCATGTTTCATGTTCATAATTCATAAAGCGACAGATCACTTGGCCGAAATCAGGATGCCATTTTATATTAATGATGAAAGGTCACTCTTTGCAATTACCCGTTCAATTTGAAGAAATACTTAATAACGTATGCCCCAGCAACCCCCACTAGTCCGATGATACGATTTCCATAAAATGCCAATTTCTTACAAACTTGCCAAAACACAAGACCTCAAATCTGCTTTCAGGATAAATCATCTATTAACAGTTTTATCAATTATTGTTCCAGCTCCTAATACACAACACAAGTCTAGGAGTATCAGTTTTCATACTCAATAAAAATTACATGGGG
Organism: Murraya koenigii; assembly: GCA_025617385.1. Lineage (NCBI taxonomy): Eukaryota > Viridiplantae > Streptophyta > Magnoliopsida > Sapindales > Rutaceae > Murraya > Murraya koenigii. The sequence goes on along the minus strand of CM046812.1, from coordinate 40,549,264 downwards.
AGCAATTCGATTCATGCACTACCATAATGCAGCTCAGAGCTCACGAAAATATACATCTTCTGATCCAAGTCAGAGAAGAAAACTACTGGCTGGTTATTACAGCATCTACTGCCTTCATTCTTGTATGTACCTGGAATTCATTTGCATTACCAGGAAATGGGGCCAAGCCAACAGAGTACAGCATCCATATTTGCTGAACATTTATACGATTAATCGAAATGCATGAAATGGAACAGAACTAATCAATACAGATAGACGTGAAACATGGGTCAATCAGTTACATGATGGAACAGTAACTATAATCTTCACCAACAACGTACCAAACATCACATCTTTGACAAATCTTTGGAGCAACAGATATAAGTACGTCTTTCTTTTCTTCTTTCTTCTCTTCCTTCACAGGCCCTATACTGACAATTGCTGCGGATTTCCTGAATTCTCTAACCTTTTTAATGATCTTCACTGGGTCAGCTTCACCAACTACTGTCACTGTGTTCTTTGACGGGTCAATGACAATAGAAGTTATGCCTTCTATCTTGGCAATTAACTTCATCACCTTCTGCCTGCACTTTGAGCAGAGTAATTCGACTGACACAATTGTTTTCTGCACCAGAAAAAAAGAAGAGAAAGATTCATCAGTACTGTCTCTGAACTCAAGACCATTTAAATTCGCCTGCATCAAATGACTAGTAAAATAACTGCAGAGTGTTGTCAGTGAGATTAAAGAGCAGCTCAGAACAACAGTTAGCCGTACATTAAATATACAAAATATAAAACGTCACATGGACAGGAAGTAATCAGAACTGCAAGAGTTACAGAGTTGTGATGGAACCTTTGACATGATTATGTCCAGAAAATACAGCTAACAATATCATATGAAAGTGGGCAGTATATGACTATTGTAATATATAAACTATTTATCTCATTCAACTTCTCAGCTTATTTAATTGAAATAAAGGGCAACCTAGTCCTTACATTTCCAGACAGAGTGACAGTTATTTGCAGCCAAAGTAAATGCTAGTCAGAAGGTCCTTGATTGTATTACCTGTCACCCCATATAAGCATTCAATGCAGAATTTACAAATGAATACACTCAACCAGAACAAGAGCCGTACTAAACATACAACAATCACTTAGAATGATGTCAAATTAGTAAGCCCACAGTAATTCTAAAATTCACAAACAAGAATAAATGGTACCTAGGCTAGCATGCATTCAAGTAAATTTGACCCCATCTCTGCAACATATTAAATTCTTTTTTTGGCTGCACCCAACACACACACACACACAGAGAAAGAGAAAGAAAGAGAGAGAGAGAGACCTTTAAAAAGTCAGGAACTCATTATTAAGCAAATGGTACAGCTAAGTCGCTGCCAACATGTTGCACCTCACAATTGTTCAACCAGGCTGATCAAAACAACCACACTGCTCAACCATGGTGTACACAAAGCCTTTCATATTGGCCACAACTCCTAATCTAAAAGCATGATTCTTCTTGGGCTTAAGTGATGCTGCAGTATAATTTGTTCCTAAAAGGTGAAACTCGTTTTATTTACTCAAAAATGAAAAGTAGCTTACCATTAGTCGCGTTCATCAATTTGTTCAAAACTTTTACAAGTAGAAAAAATCATCATAAATAACTGTTTGAAAAACAATATCTACTGCATTACTAAAATATTACTGAAAATGAAAAAGGAAGTCAAGCACACTACTTCAGATATTAAGCCATATTGAAAAGTTTAATACTAAGTAGATAAAATGGATTCCCATACATAAGGGACACATTAAAATAAATTGACACCATCAATTCAAATGTTTTAAATGGCCTTATCACCAGCATGTGCAAGAAAAGCCAGGATTTCCATCCTTTTCTATTGGTTCATCCACCATAATCAATTCTACCCGCCGGCCCTTTTAGATTTCGGGGCCTTCCTACTTAAAAGTTCAAATGATGTGGGAAGCAAATCTGTTCTCAACCTTTACACCACACTGCAGTTAATTGAATTCTAGCTGTATGAATTAATAAGCCACGTGGAATTAAGACTAAATGGCACCAAGTAGTTGGCATATTGCTTTCCTTATAGGCCCCCAAAAGCTCTGTCCTGTCACTTTCTACCCTTCTCCCTCATTAAATCCCCATCAAAATGAAATGAGATCGAAAAACTGGGTCAGCCTCCATAGGAAACAAATTGGCACATGAGTATAGCAGCAAGCCACATCTCTATACAATTAAAAAGGCAAACTCCTGCACTTAAAAATGGAAAAATCATGCTAATCTGCCATTGCACTTGCCTCCTGAAAAAGTGCTGACAGTCAACCACTAAGGGTGGACAAACTGAAATCAGATACATTTATTTAGCTCTGATTCAAGTTTCAATTTTTTCTAGTGCCACGGAGAAGGAGAGGGAACAAGAAATGGAAATTGCCAATAACTATTGTACATGTCCAAGGAAACGATAATTTTACATGAGAAGGAAAGAGGTAAGAAACACAGAGCCAAATTCCATCAGTAGGCCTAAATACTCTCACAAGCATCACAACAACAATTTATGGATTAACATGTATCAAACTACCAATACTTACCAGTGCTGTTTTTCAGAAAAAAAAAAATATCTTCCAAGGCTTATATGTATCTCAATGTGTATTTTTGTCAGTATTCATGGCTATATCCTACCTACTCCATGCTCAGAATTTAACATCTGAATGTAACAGCTTGATATCTTCTTGTCTTTTGCATAGTGCTCCTCCATTTTCTTGAAAGGTTTCAAATCCAGGTCAATGAAGTACACCTAGGAAATTGCAGATTTAATAAGATGTCAGAACCATATGAGAAAGTCCAGATCTAAGTAGAATGAAGCAAAAAGCAGATAAACAGGAAGGAGTTCATTTCACACAAAGAACCAAATCTCTCATACTTCGCACAAGTTTTGATTCTGAACACCTTTTCCTTAACAACTCCATTTTTTTATTCTTTTTTTTGTAAAAGGGGAAAGAGTATAAAAGGATGGATTAGTGCATTTTAAATTCTGACCCAAACATCTCTCAATGGGTCAATACCACCAACAAACAATAAAACTGAAATGCTTAAATGTAAAGGGCCATTTACCTTGTAATAAAAAACTTGGTTCGTTGACTCTAGGTAAATGCTATTGTAAGATCCTGAAACCTCACTGCTCTTTGGTCTAAAACAGATCATCAAACTACAATCCTTTGCGGTTGTAGCTATCAAATAGTCCTTCACAATCTTCAAGCTTTCGTTCATAGGAATTGAATGCAACGAGGTACACAGGTGTGATACTTTCTCTTCATCTAATTCTCTACATACCCTGCAGGGCTGAGAAATTATGTTATAATATGCATGAATTGCACCTTCAATGTCAAAATTATCGAGCTTCTGAACTTCAAGAAGCCGATCCAGAATTCCTGCTTGATGAACTGTCTCAGCAACAAGCTGTATAAAACTATCTGTACGCAGGCCATTATCTGCTTTAATGATACACTTGAGCGCATCTTCAAATGCTTCTCCAACTGCAAAACTATTACCGCACATGCCACCGCCCAAACTCCCAAATATAAGAGAACCATTCAAGAATACACGCAAATTGTTCTGAGGATTGTTATACAGAGCCTTGATAGCTTTACATATTCTTTCCTTGGACCCAGAAAAAAGGTCCTGTGGATCATATTCACTTCTCTCTGATATCTGTAATGTAATTTGAGTCAGATTGAGAAATGGACTGAGGCTTGCATTGAGATACAACCACATACAGGAGACAACTTGTAATAACTTAAGACTGAAAACAAATACATAGTCATGGGAAGAAAACGACCTCCTGTTCACTCAACTTCAGGGCCTGATGCAGTTGAAAACGAGTTACACTCCTTTTAATGGCATTTTTTTCAGCTATGAATCTTGAAATTGGAAGAAATCCACATTTGGGCTAGTTACAGAAGCAAAAATGCAATAAAATATCGGTTAAAATAAAATTATGAAGTTTAAAGAAAAAGATATATTTCCTCACAACAACATAGAAGAACATTAAGAGAACAGATATGGAATAAATTCACAGTTAGTGGAAGGGACCTTTATTTCAACAGCTAGGCAGGGCTCCTCTTCAAGAACACCTGAAGAAAGAAGAAAAATAAGCTGGCAGTCTGATGTTTCAACCAAACTACAATCAAATCACATATTTGGCTTCCCTCACTTGCTAATAGTGATGCTCAGAAGAAGGAAATATGCAACAGGATATTTTTAAGTGCAAATAGGAAAATGGAGAATATATATATATTAACAGAAGATTCTCAATTGAAATAGATGTCTGGAGAGCAATTACCCTCAGGGAAGAGTGTATGATCAGACATGAGAAGCACGGAATCACAAGTTATCTTAATGTCAGCAGCATCAACTCGCCAAGCAGGACGCTGGACTGTAACATTCTTTTGGACAGACTCAAGGAACTCCCTGGTCACACGGATACACATCTGCCAAGTTCAATAAAAAGAGAGGACATAAACTATAATAAAATCAACATTTTCCAGTCATCAAGCAGAACATCAAATATTTCCTGCAAAACTTTCATACAGATGACTAACAAGCAGAATAAGTGTAGATGATCACACAGAGACGGTAAGCCAAACAAGTTAATCTATCACTTAATTTCATGACTCTTATCCCCATTTATTCTCCCATTCGAGGTTACAACAAAACAAACAGATACGAACTATCTAATGCAGCATGATATGATTGGAGGAGTGAAAATACATTTTCCATTCTGGTCACCAGAATTTAAAAAGCTAACATAGTAAGCAAAGGAACATACTCCAGCATCAACGTACTTAGGCCCTAACAACGGGCTCATGATCTTCTCCACATACATTTGCTCCATGGTCTCTTTGCTGGAAGAGGAAACTAGCTCTTGATTGTCTCTCCACACAAGCTGCTCATGCTTTCCAAAGACCGACCCACCAATCACACACTGAGCCAACGACTCTTCCGGTTTGCTGTTCCTTCGCACCTTCGGTATTCGCATCACTTTCCCAATCTTACACACGAAATGTTATATATAACTAATAAGGTCTAATTTATCATTCTCTTCTCAATTGCTCCACGGGGGGGTGGGGGTTGTTAATTACGGGAAAACAATTTTCAATTTTTATGAAACTGGAGGAATGGAATTAAAGTTTGGAGATCGTACGAAAGCGGGAGAGGATCCGGTGTAAGCGAGAACAAGATTAGCGGCCCCTTCACCTCGGTATATCCAGTCAGCAGCGTCATTTTGGTCTAAAACGACATCCATTATTGTTTAGTGACCCGGATCTGCCTCATAATCAGAATTAAGTTTAGCATATAATCGCGATAAGATTCCATCTAAATAAAATGGCATTAGCAGTAGAAATTTCAAACATCACCTCGCTTGAATGAATCGGCGGCTTCACTTCTGCTGAGAGAGAGCTACAGTTACAGTTCCGCAACGGCTTCTGCACTTTCTTTGAAGTTCGTTAATTGACTCCCTGCTGGCTTCCCTTTGAAGACCAATTGACTTTTTATTGAAATGAGTTTTTCCTATTTGCTGGTGTACGCCAAGGATATTAATGCGTGCGTCATTTCATTTTCCTTGATGAATACAAACTTAAGAACGGGCGGTTCAATATATCTCCAGTGAAAGGTGTGTTCGAGGTTAGTGGAGGAAATAGGTCGAAAAACATAGGCGTGTTATTTGAACGCCATATTACACATAAAATTAGTTATACATGATTACTAAAATAAGAGAAATTTCACTATAAAATAAATTTATTTATTTATTTATCAATTTTTTTATCTATGTTCAAGTGTTCTCACTTCTTTTGTCATGTACAAATTTGTATATAAACATCTTGCGCAAATAATATTTTTGAAAAAATAATAATGAGCACAAGTTGAATTAAGGGCAGCATGTAAGAAATAAAATCTATTTTTACTCTATGAAATAGCAAAAAATTTAGAGTAATGATATTTGATCTCTTCATTTATTTCATTAATTCTTTTTTTTTTATTTTAATTTAAAATATTTAAAATAACTTAAATTTTATAATTTTATCTTTCCATATTCTCTCTCATTCTCCCCCACTTTCCTTCATCTTTATTTCATTAATAATAATACTACACATCTCAAATTTTTTATCTCAAATAATCATCTCAAATAATATAGCTTTCATCATAAAATAATATAATTAATTCACTTTAATTTTACTAACTAATTGATAAATATCTTATCATTTAGTATAATTATTTAAAATAAAAAAAAATTATTATGCATAGCATTATTATTTCATTAAAAATAAAAAAGTAGCATAATTTCCCTCATTTTCTCTCTTTGCCAATAACAACACCAACACGATTTGACAACTTAACAAACTCCTCCATAATTTTCAATATTTCAGGTTCATTTTTTACAAAAATGCTAATCGTTCTATTTGAATTTTAAACACAAATTTATTTTTTCCTCTAGTTCAATGATAGAAGGAACTTGAATTGGCGAGACATGGATTGAAGTTATTCAAGCAAAATCCGTCATCATTTACGTTGTGTTTGGATGCTTATCCATCTCTGTTTTTATTCTATTACAATTTACTAATTGCATATATGTTTATTTTGTTTTAATGGGATGTTGAAAAATAAAATGATGGGAAAACCTAAGTTTTTAGTTTCGTGAAAATTACTCAATCATCCCTATTGACTGTTGAGTGCTCTTCTCTGTACCCTATGACGAGCGCAAATGACATAAACTATAGGCCAGTTGTTTGACCCCGTTGCTTTCTCTCATCGGACCCCTTTTTCTAAATTCCAAAATTACTCTTTTGCTTAAATGCTATTGCTTTCTACTTCAATTTCTCCTGTCTATTGAAATCTCTCTCAAAAAAAAAAAAAAAAAAGCTATGTCCTCTATTAGACTATTTGTCTCAATTCTCAAAACAAAAATAGTCATACCACAAAATAAAGCCTCGACTTCAGTCAACTTTACCAGTCAAAATAGTCAATGACCAAATTCCCACCCCCCCTCTCCAAAAAAAAAAAAAGAGAGAGAATTAGGGAGAGCTTAGAACAAACCATTCAAAATTACTAAAATAATTTAGGGCGTGGGAGAGGGCTTTTGATGATTAATTATAAATTACCCCATTAAATGGGTGGGATTAAAGACAACGAGGGGAAAATAACACCACCCTTAAATTTATATGCTTAAATTCCTGAAAATTTCTGCTCAATTGCCTTCTTTAAATTGACATAAAACTGGTCAATGAATAATGATCAAACAAATATTGTCCGTATCATTTTGCCTTTTTTTTTGGGTGGGGGGGGTGTGGGGAGAGGATTGGTGCTTTTACTTTAAAAATCATGAACAATAGTAATATGCGATACCCAATTAAGAAAATCAAATGACAAGAAGTCACTAAGATGTCCCCAGCATCAAGCTATTTTACAAGAACAGAACTAAGAAGAATAACACGTTTAGTTATGCAAATCAAACAATACGATGAGGGCTGATATAGCAGCATATTCTAATGGTGGACCATAATTAAGCAGCAAGCATAATCATTTTTCTCCACTCTTTCTGCAAATAATGCAAATCTTTTCTTTTACCATTCGACGTGATTTTAGCCAAATTTGAAGTTCAATGTTTTCTGTGAATAAAGGTCAAGTCCCGACATTTCGTAATTTTATGGCACTTGTATCAAATAGGGACGACTTTAAAAGGAGTGTTGATGAAAAGTGGGAAAAGAACAGAAGCTTGCAAAGTTTAATTTTAACAACAGATTCATTTTTTTTTTTTAATTATTATGGGAATGAGTAAATCAACCACAAATACAATCAACTTCCAGTTCCTACTCACTAAAACAATTCACTTAACCATGCACATGAGAGAGAGTGATAGGTGAAATAACGTAACTCTTCATTGATATAACTAATTAATAATTTAAAAATGCTAACTTTTTTTTTCTTTGTTTAGTAGTTTATTGGAATGTCTTTCTCAAACTTTTTCTACGTGTTAGAAAGAGAACAACTCCTTGGCACAAATTCTCTTAGTTGAAGTAGTGAAAAGCGGCGAATACAGATAGATTTCTCAGTTCAAAATCTCTTTAACAAATGCTTTATTCATAATAATGACCTACAACAAGCCATTACCAAACAACCCACTTTAACCATTTAAGTAAGAGAAAATGTTCGGTGGGATGAGCATAACACTTTATCTACATGTTCATTCAATAATGACATGTTTTTTTTGAAAAAATAACTTTCCTTGCACTTTTCCTACATTAGAACATTGGAACTACGGATTGCAATGGAATAAATATATGTGAGTTGGATGTCAACCCCATCAATGAAAATTAATATGCACTTTGCTAATAAACCTCATCTAACTCTACCAACGAAAAATTTTTGGGCAACTTTATCATTAATTTTAAAGGTATTCATTATTGAGGTTATTCTACATCAATTGTGGAAGAGGTTAGTGGTGAATTTATAAGTGTAAAGGAAATACTCAATTCTTTGATCTAGCTTTTGGGATTGAGAACAATACCACCTAACAATGGCACCAGAACCTAGATTCACCAACGTCTTAGCCTACAATTTAATATGGAGAACGAATGTCTATACTTCTTGGCCTAAAAATCTAAAAGAAAAAACAAGTGTCTATACTTCTTATCTAAAGCTTGGTATATGAGAGCAAGATTGTTGGGGTTATCTCACATAAGATGTGGAAAATACCAATGTTAAGTTCATAAGTGTGAGGGAAAGTCTCATTCCTAGAGCTAGTTTTAGAGTTCATTTAATGTGGATGGTCAAAAGTCCAAAGTCCAAAAAGTTTGTTAGTTGTGTAATTATTACTAAACTTTATATTTGAATAAAATTAGCCAATATGGTATAAAAAGAAAAATTAGGGGAATGAATAATTTTAAAACGCCAAAGATGACAAAAAGATAATGGCTGAATATTTGATTTTAGGGGGCTAGATCTCAATCTTTGATTCGATGATTGAAAGGTGAAATTAATTTTGTTTTCTCTTAAATTTAGAGGTAAGTTTATGACATTGCCCTCTACATTCCTACTAGTCTTAATTTTTATTACTTTCTCTCATAGATTGTTAGTTTGATATATCCATTTGATGAGAACAACATATACAATAATGTTATTGTGAACTAAGAGCAATGAGATTCTTGATGTTGTGAGTCTTTATTACTATTTAGATAAGCATTTGTATTGTTATCTTATTATTACATAGTGGAAGATTACATTTGACTATAATTCATGATTTTTTATAGTTTGAATTTTTCATGTAAAATATGTGCCTCTTATGATTTATTACCTTAGATTATCTTAGTTTATTTTATTTTTTATTAATACACATCTTATTTTAATCACACCAAGAGGAAAAGTTATTTTTCGCTTGATTTGCAACTGTTTGTGTGGTTTCTTTCCCAATATAGTGGTGTTAAAGCCTATGTTTAATCTTGGCCTAATAGTCTAATAGAGAGAACTAGTGTCTATGTTTCTAACTCAAAGCTTCATGTGTGAAGGAGAGATTGGTGGAATTATTTCACATCGGTTGTGGAAGGGGCCGATGGTAAGTTTATAAGTGTGAGTGAAGCCTCACCCTTAAACATCCATTAAAATATTTTAATTTTTATTTACTATTGTGTAGGGCTAAGATGAGGTTGAAGTTGATTCTCTATCATAACTCACTAAGGGTACGTTTGCCATGTATAGTTAAATTGGACTAATTATTAAAGTTAAACTGGATTAGACTTAATTATATAATGCCATCTTATGTTTGATATAGTATAAGATTGGATTATATTAAATTATATTTAAATGAAATTAAGTAACATTTAAATTGACATTTAAATATAAATATGAACTATTTATGAATATTTAATAATAAAATAATTATTAAAATTAATTTAAGACATAATTAATAAAAAATAAATTTATAGAAAATTAGTTATTAGGCAATCATAATTATAATAAACAAATATAAATTACATTAAATTAAATTAAAAACTATTTAAATATTTAGTTTAATTTTTATTAAGCATTTTAAAAATATTTTATTTTATAAATAAGTTAGCAAATAATAAATATAAAAGCAACCAATTACTGGTACTATTAATTTTCATGATTAATTTTAATATATTAACTATTAAATTAAATATTATATTAGATATACAACTATACAAGTAATGGTTAACTACTAAATAGATAATTGTTTTTAAAATTATTCATAACTAAACTCATGTGTAAATTGAGATTGCTAATCCTTTAATTTTATGATTAAATTTAAATTTAATCCCCTAATCTAATACAAAATGAAGCTTGCGAAAAATAAGATACATAATTAATCCAAAATTAATGTTATCGTACTCTTAATCTTAACTCTCAAATATAACTTAAAAATAACGCATTGCAAAAACGTAGTTGAAGAAACGGTCAATCTCTATTACGGCGTATGCTTTAGTGAAATATCATTCTTGCATATATGGCTTGTGCGTGCGGTTCGATTCCCACTCAATTGTCGAGTAGTTGTTTCCATTGACATTTTCATCGTCCTGTGTCGGTGATGTAGCCTCATATGCTTACATTTAATTTGTTAATTCTCTTTCTCATTCTCCATCAAAGTTAGCTAGTTCTGCCGACAGTCAAATTAAAATTTTGGACTGCTTGATCGTTCTTTCTAGGCGCATTTTCCCCTTGTGTATTTCAGGCCAGAAAGTCTTTGGCCCGCCACCTAATTTATTCATTGGTTGACACACATCTCTCTCTAGATATATATTATCATCATTAGTTGAAATATACGCTAGATAAAAATAATAATATTTTAAGGGTATTTAAGACCTTTTCTTACTAAACAAGAAAATAATTTAAAATAAAAAAAGAAAAACTTTTTTTAGCCCTATCTCTCCTAAGATTTTTCTTGTAAAATCACTGGATCAAATCCTAAAAAATTTGCTAATAGCTATATTAACAAGCGTGCATTACTCTTATATAGCTATTATCACTCAATCAACTATTTATGTGCACAAATTAATAAAAAAAATAAATTAAAGAGATTATCTGTTTTTTATTGAAATTAATATGTATTATTTACTCTTATTATTTTTATAATATCTAATAACATTTCGCATCATAATTTAACAATATTAACTTTAGTTTTATTCATATTTACTTAAAATTAAATAAATTATATAAATTAAAATAATAATAATAATAATAAAATAAATGATGTATATTAATTTGATTAGGAGAACCAAATTTATTCCAAAGTCTTTGACAGATAATTTGAACTCTCTGACAAGTGTTCAGTCTCGCATGAAACGTGAGGATACAATACCACAGTTAATTTGAAAGCAGATGTAAAGGGGGGCACGTGTAAGCGCACTAATCACGAACACGTATATATATATATACACGAACCTGTTTTTATCGTTTTCTGACTGCCTGATTGATGATCATGTTTTGTCACGAACGTGTGACTTTTCGTAACGTAGCAAGACCCTTCCTTATTTACGGCATGAACGGTAGAAGATCAAGAAAAGAACTTAATAGGCCGGTGTTCGTGAGTTTATTGGCCAGTACAGTGCCACACACGTCTATTCTCTTCGAATAATTAATGAGTTTTGCCTTATCGCTTTCATTCATAGGAGGCTTGGTCCCACAAAAAAAAGTTAGGAATCATAGGAATACAATTTAGTGAGCATTAGTGTTCCCTGTATGGTGATATCTATAAATAGAGCAAAAACACTTATACATTCTCATTCTCAACTCTTCGTTGGCTTCTCATTCTCAACTCTTCATTGGCAATACAGCTAAGAAATTGAGAGGAATTTGAAGGGGAAAAAAAAAAATGGAAGCAGTGAAAATACTTCCCATGAATAAAGGATATGGTGAAACCAGCTATGCGAAAAATTCCACCGTTCAGGTTTGCTAATTCCATGTTCTTAATTAATGCTTATTATATTATTCTTAATCAATCTCCTCATGGATACTAACAATATATAACTCACACGGTTGATTCAATTAATTATATATGTAGGGCAAGATTATATCAACAGCGAAAACCGTGATTGAAGAAGCTATACTAGGAATCTTATGCGAAAAAATCCCAGAGAGCATTGGGATTGCGGACTTGGGTTGTTCATCTGGACCCAACTCCTTGCTTGTGATCTCTGAGATAATGGACATCATACATGCCAAATGTCGCAATCTAGGTTGTCCATCGCCGGAGTTTAGGGTTTCTTTGAATGATCTTCCTGGCAATGACTTCAACTCCATATTTGAGTCCTTTCCAGCGTTCTTCAAGAAGCAAAAACAAGAAAAGGGTATTGGATTCGGACGCTGCTACATATCGGGCGTGGCCGGTTCCTTTTACGACAGACTGTTTCCTGACAAGAGTCTCCACTTTGTGCATTCTTCTTCAAGCCTCCACTGGCTCTCCCAGGTTAGTACGTAGTGACTGTAGTGAGTATAGTTTAGGGACATAGATACAAAATGTGTCTGTGATTCCTTAAACAGTTTTCATTTTTCCAAGTCAAACACAAACAAACCGCTCAAGTATTTCTTATTTTACTTCAACACCAAAACAGAAATCTTCCGTAAAGAAGGGATAATGTGTGAATGGTAGATAATTGCCGTTCCTAGCATCTAATTTTGTTTCATAAATATTTTAGGATATTATCATTATACGACGAAAAATTTTTAACAATTATTATTTCTCACTTAATGTTTTAATTTTTGTGGCTTACCACCAAACCGTTAACTCAATTAAGAAATTAACTAATGTCAGAGGAGTATTTGAGGAATTTTAATATGTTAAGCCAAAAGTATTATAATATTTACAATTTTATCAATGGTTTATTTTAGATTTATAAGATTATCAATTCATAAGAGTACTATCCCCTTTGTGTATAAATAATTTTGTATTTTTTTAAATTGTACTTATACATCTTAGGGCTGAGATAGAGTCTTACCATAATTTTTGATAAAAATTACTTTATTTTTAATAATTTGGTGGTAAAATGATAATAATTGAAATACAAGGTGAAAAAATAATTGTTAAAAAATTTTAATAATAAAATGACATATCAAAAAAAAAAATTAAGTGCTAAAGTAACAATATCCCAAAAAATTTTATATCGTTAATAATGAAACCACTAAAGCGAGCTACTGGTGCAGATCCTAATTGAAATGATTGTGCAGTAGTGAGAAATTCTTATATTTGTTCGAAACGCTCTCTATATCAATGATTTACAATCACAAATATTTGTCTTACATATAAGACTTGTACATGAATTTCACTTCCTTTCGCTCTTTCCGTTCTGTTATTAAAACTATATTTCTACTTCTATACTTCATAAGATGAAAAAATTAGATGTCTTTCTCATTTGTTGCCTCGAGGGTTATGAAAGACGTGTAATTATAAAATAGATCCATTTGCTGAGCAGCCTGAGCTCCATAGAGCGTTTTGAACAATAATAAGAATTTCTCACTACTGCACAATCATTTCAATTTTCAAGTGAGGATCTGCACCAGTAGCTCTCAACTGCTGCAACCACTCGCTTTAGTGGTTTCATTATTGACGATCAAAAAAATATTTGGGATACTATTACTTTAGCACCTACTTTACAATATCTTGTATTTAATAATATATATGTATCTTACACGTGATGTTAATAAAGAGCCTCGGGGGTAGGTGAAAACTGTGGCTAAGGAAAGCAGAAAGAAAAAGTAGTTAGATTTTAGGAGAAGTCAAGGTTAGAAAAGTATGTTAAGAACTAGATTATACTTTGATCTGAACAATTAATGAAAGTAATCTGAATGAAAAATATGTGCAGGTACCCCCTGTTCTAGGGAGCAATGCTATCCCAGCGGCTCTGAATAAGGGAAAAATCTACATATCAAAGAGTAGCCCACAGTGCGTGTTGGATGCCTACTCGGTGCAATTCCAAAATGACTTTTCGATATTTCTGAAATCACGAGCAGCAGAAATGGTTGCTGGAGGCCGCATGGTCTTATCGTTAATGGGCAGGAGATCCATTGATCCTACCACTGAAGAAAGTTGCTACCAGTGGGAGCTCTTAGCAGAAGCGCTAATGGCCATGGTTTCTGAGGTACTAACAATAATTTCTTCCAAGTGTTTATCTTATGCTGCCCCTCCTCTCTCTCTACACACACGCGCGCGCACAAATATGTGTGTGCACCTAATTTCATTGTACAAAATACAAATAATTATATCGTGCATGCAGGGTTTGATCGAAGAGGAAAAGCTTGATTCATTCAATGCTCCTTATTACGCTCCATGTCCTGAGGAAGTAAAGATAGAGATACAAAAGGAAGGCTCATTCGTCATTGATCGCCTTGACCCTTTTGAAATTGACTGGGATGGGGGTGTTGAAGAACTCACCAATACAATGTCACTGCCACCATCAAGAGGACAGCGGGTGGCTAAGACAATAAGAGCCGTAGTGGAATCAATGTTTGAACTTCATTTTGGAAAGGGCATAATGGACCTTTTATTTACAAGATATGCCGACATGGTGGACGATTACTTGTGCAAGAACAGAACCAAGTACATTAATTTGGTCATTTCGATTATCAAAAAGGATAACTAATCTAGCTATAAATAAAGAGCTAGATTAGGAAGCATTAATTATTGTGTACTGCTTCATCTTTAATCCGGGTGCAAGCTCACGTGTTGCTGCCTCTGCTTTTCTTATACTACATTTGGATTATTTCAAATTCCTCTTTTTCTTTTTCTTTTTTTTTTTCCAAAAATGATTTAATCAACCCACACACTTCGTACAACAATTCATAGATCTACCAAACATAAATTCAAAAATCTACTTACACAAATATATAAAGAAATATCTATTTAAAAAATTTAGAGAAATCAAGCCCCCCATAGAAGGCTTGAATCACACCTGGGTAATAAGGCCTAGTACTCACAATATATTTAATTAGTTTCTTAATAGGTTTGTTTCATATTCATATTTATATCACGACTAATTAATTTGTGATATTAATTATAAAATAAGGTGGATGATACTTAGAACTCGTTGCCTACAATAAAATGGAAGCAAATTAGAAAAAAAAAAAAAAACACTAGAAGTTTCAATTTTTGTATACATGTTTCAAGTTTGTCCATGGATAACAAGAGAAGCATAGGTAGGCAGTTGTTGCAGAAACTCCGGGTAATATTTGTAGATCCTAATATAAAGTTTATGAAGCAGGAAAACAAGAAGGCAGAAAATTCAGATTCATGAATTAATATGCATGCCAGAGAACCCATTATTTCAAGAATCAGACTTCAATTATGCACACAATTTTAATTAAAACATTAGACAGACTTATAAGTTATTTGCCAAATAATTCTGTCTCCAGCCTCATCACCACTAATTGATAGATACAATTTTAAGAATAAACTAAGTATTGGAGATGGACATTCAGTTTGGGTTAACTCAAATAGACCGAATCTAAAATAAATTTTGAATTTGATTTGGTTTGAGTTTTAGTATTGAAATTAATCGATTTCAAATTTTTAAACCAATTGGACTGTATTTCGGTTTGATTCTCAATGGATTTAACTTAAAAAATAATACAAAAATTAAAACACACAAACAGTTGAATCTAATCCTAAAATTTCAAATTAACAAACTCAAAGTAAAAAAAAAAAAAAGGGTAAAGAGAATCAAAATCAAACACAATACTTAATCCCCAAAATTCTAAGAAAAATATTTGGTGTAAACAAATAAAAGAAATAAAGAAGAATAAAAAGAAGAGAATATTTTTTTTTATATTTTTCTCATCTTTCTCTACACCAAACACTACTTAAATTCTAAAAAGAAAAAAGAACCAAAATCCAAACTCTTCAGCCCACGTTTCTTTTCATTTTGTTGATTTTGGATCTTTTCTTTTGCTTTAATCTCGAAATGTCTTTCAATTCAAATCGAATTCAACTTTTATTTGCCTTAAAAAAAATAAAATTTATTAACTAAACTCGCCAGCCGCTGGCTGCACGGAAGCAAGGCTGTAGCTTGTTGCATGCAAACCTAGAGGCCAGAACTTCAGCTGCCCCGCGCAGTTGTCCTCCACCGTCCCTGGCTTGCATTGCAACAGTTGCCACTGCCTCCTCATTTGCAGTCCTGTCGCGCGCAAAAGTCAGCTTCTAGTTCCAGTTCAAGTTTATGTACTTGAATTTTTACACTTTCGTTTTCTTGTGTCACTATATGTCTGCACCTTGTGGTATTTTAGAAAAAAATAATAATAAGTGAAAATTTCAACCCAAATGAATTATAACTCAAATCGAAACTCGATTCATCCAACTTTACTCGGTATAGGAAAGATATTATAAGATAATTTCAGATCATGGAAAAACTAATTATACTCACTGTACAATCATATCAAGTTCTGACCATTTACTAAAGTGCAGAGATAACAATCAAGCACAACACGTATATCAAGTTTTATCTGCAAAATTTGTTCTTTTTTCGAGCAAGTTCCAAAGCAGCAATTGGAGATAAGATGATTCCATCAGTCTTAAACCTTATTTCCCTATATTGAAATTGAAAAGGTAAAGTAATTTAACTAATTAAGAACCTCACCTTTCACCAGAAGAGACTTTTAAAGAATTGTTTGATAAAAATCTTAAATTTAAAATTTTATTGATTTGAAAATTTTTTCATGAATTTACTTCTTTTTTATTGTAATTTATGTTTGGATTTTAAATATTAACGTCCAAAGAGAAAAAAAATTATAATTTTATCTGAATGAAAAGAAATACGAATGTGAAGTAAATATCATATCCCATAAAAAAACATATTAAAATGAGCGTTGAATGATAAATGAAAGGAAAAGCTCCTGCGCATATGTGCAATCGTCCTGAAAAAATCTTGCATCAATGATATGGAAAAGCAAATCACTACAATGTCACTAAACAGAGCATGCCTTTAAATCCAAAATGTTGGCACAAAAAGAAGATAGCCTACACAACAATACAGGCAGCCAAAATTGAAACATTGGTTGTGACAATCAAATAGAAAGAAGCTTTGGTTAACTATTTACCGGAAAATGGACCAAAATACAGGCAGTCCATTGTTTTTTTAATTTTTTTTAAAACGCATCCTCTTACATTTCATTCAGATTCTACAATTTAAATTATGTTAAATTAATTACATCAATGATTACCAAAAAGGAAGAGGGGAAAAAATGGGTTGCATAAAACACAGTTAGCATAATCATAAAAAATTGAAACCCTAACTCCTGTGGCTTTCTAAAAGCAAAACATAAGTCACATATTGCAGTCTTCGTCCGTCCACCATTACACTGTGATCTCTCTGGCTGTCTCTAGTCGAGTTCTGGAATCTGCTCTGTTTCTGGTTTTGCTATCTCCTTTCTAGTTAGTAGTTAGAAAACCAAAAAACAGTAAGCTTCAGAAGTTAAACATTATTTCATTCATGTTTATAATTATACGCTGCGGGGGCCTGGTGGGCTGGGCGGGTTTGTCCAAACCTAAAATGATGAACAATAATTGGATTATTCGCATCCTTACCAAAACCTTCTTAAAACTCCTTTTTCAATTATCCGTTATAATCTCATAATATATGAATTGTAATTTTAAATAATAGTCTCATGTTTCAAAAAAAAAAAATTATCTTCCACTTAACACTATTTTTTTTTTCAACCTTACACTTATAAATCTTTGACTTTCTATAAATTTTCTTATTTTAAATTTCTCTTTTTTTTTTTTTTAAATTTTCAAAAGTCTTGATACTTCAGAGAAGGAAATGGAATCAACAAAAAGCTTGGCCGGTGATTTTAGTGTATAAATTTTAGGTATTTTTTTCCCCTTTGAAGATATAGACTTCGGCATTTATTAGCTTGTTTACTTTGCCAAATATCACCAACACTCATTCAACAAAGTTTACCTTCAAAATTTCAGAAATATCATGTATGAACCCGACTTGCCATTCCAAAGCTTTTCCACTACTCATAACAAACTCAATTACAATAAAATGAGTTTTATTATAAACAAGAAACAGCCAATTGAGCCCAAAAGCCCTTTCAACATGCTTCAATGATTCGATAAAAAATATCAAACAAATCAGTTTTTTTCTTTTTAAAAGGGAGGGTGGGCAAGTCCAAAGAGTTTTTACCCTCTCCCACCCCAAGACTCGAACCCGGGTCGCTACGAATCTAGAACCGACTATGGCAGCCAACCCAACTACGGTCTTGGAGGCTTTTTTAAAGGGAGGGTGGGCAAGCTCAAAGAGTTTTACCCCTCCCACCCCAAGACTCGAACCCGGGTCGCTACGAATCTAGAACCGACTATGGCAGCCAACCTGACTACGGCCTTGGGGGCAAAATATTAATAGCAAATGAAAAAATCAGTTAACACTTATAGCTTTTAGAAATCTCTACCTAAACAGAACAGAACGACAGAGTTAAAAAAATTTAATTCGATTTAATTACCTAACACGAATATAAAACGAATAAATAGGTATGGATTGTCAAATTTGATACAATTATTAAATAGGTCATATTTAAATTGACACAATTTTTTTTTTTGTTGGGTTATAGTTAAAGTTCTTAACTTATTTACTCGATTAATGACAATATCGTATTTTCTATTCTAAATTAATTTATAAGTTTTTATTGTCAAAACTTAAATATTAGATATAATTTTCTTCTTTTTTTTTAAGGATGAATATATATGTAATGTTTTATTTATAAAATTCTATATATATTTAGAAATCTAGTAGTATAATTGTGTAAAATATTGGTAAACATCTAATTTATAATATTGATATATAATATTATTTACTTATATATATATAATTAGAACTTCAATAATATGAACGTGTAACATTTTGGAAGGGGGGAAGGGTGTGTATTATAGTGAGGACATTCTCATTTTAACAAAATGAGGATGCTATTAATAAAAAAAGTATACATATTTCAATACACTAATAAATAAAATAATACAATTTTTAATATATTTAAATTTGTGAAGATGCTCTCACTGAAGAAGGATTTATATATATATATATATATAATAGAGTGTAAATGTTTAATGTAAATTTTGTTAAATATATAAATATTAAACGGGTTATTAGGTAACCTATTTATTTTATGTGTCGGATTATAATCTCAATATTTTAATATAATTATTAAATAAGTTGTATTTGAATCTGCTTAAATTTGATAAGATATAAAGTTGACACACTACAAATACGACTTAGAACACTATCAAATCCTCATCTTTTTATCTTGATCCTCGTTTATTGGGTGTGTTAGTATTCCTAAAAAAACGCTCCGTGACTTCTTTTGCTGACAACACCGAATGAAGATTAATCTCTATACTCCTTTGAAACCTTTCTTTCCAAAAAAAAAAAAAAAAAGGGTGGTGGGGGCAACACTAGCCTCTCAAAAATAAAAGTAATAAAAAAATTAATGTTTGAAATCTGTGTCTACCAACTATATGGTCTGAAAAGAGAGATAGAAAAAAATAGTATCCGGACAAGTAAAATAAATTGACAAAAGAACAAATATATACAGTATATAGGTAGGGTTAATTTTATTTGTATTTGTTGTTAAATAAGACAATAATTGTAATAATTTAGGGGTTTTTTAAGAGATTAATGAGATTGTGCCAACAGCCCAATAACTGAGGACTGATATTAGCCCAACTTCAGCCCAGACATTGTTTGATCTGAATTTCTTTTACTGACAAACCCAAAAGCCATGGCCAAGGTAAAAAGCAGTCGGGTACAGCAAGTTACTTGCCAACTGATCTGATCTGTTATAATATCCTATTAAATCATATACATAATAATTTAAATAAAAAAAAAAAGGAGAAAAAACTACGAAGCTTGAAAGAGTGTCATCCAATTCTAACGACTCTACTAGTCGTCTACTCCTGTCGGTGGTAACAAAAAATGTATGTTCAATTTCGACATAACAACCATCAAATAGGTCTCATCAATTCCATGTTAGGTCGTCTCGTCTTGTGGATAATGCATGTTTCTTAACTAATATAGTGACTATATATATATATTATTTGAGTCCACAACGGAAGCATCCTTCCATTACTTTGCCCACCGATACCCCTTGACTTTACATAAATTATAAATATATGAAGTATTTTTCTGTCCGCCAAGAAATCCAAAAAACAAAGAACCAACTTTTTGTCGTGGAATGACAACAGAGACATCAAAGGCAAACGGCAGCACGTACCGCCAATTCTCGGCTTCTCGCACAATTAGTGCATCTTCTATTTTAAATAAGCCAATATTAATCATACATAATTTTTAAATATTAATACTAATGCTGTATCAACAAATTATTTATAGATATATATGTATTTAAAGAAAGCTGTTACCACTAGGTTACGAGGATCAGTGCAAACATTGTCTTGTTTTATCTTACCAAAATTCGTTGCCACATCGTATGCCCACCCCTTCAGCTTCAAATTTCCAATAGCAGAAAAATAATTAAATCTCCCATCTTATACCAATATTATAATTTTGCATAATGCACTGGAAGTTAGGAGTCTGCCTGACACTACATTTTAAAATTTCATTTTAATTATTAATTTCCTCAAATTAAAGTTCCTCCTCCTCATTGGCCTTTTCTACTTTTTGTATTGCTGCAATAGGTTCTCATTATTTGTTGGACGATCGAATGCAATGTCGGATTAGCTTTGCTTTAATTTGAATCCATATTCAGTAGTGACATAATCTAATATAAGTCTTGTGCTTCATTAAGCATTAATGTACCATTTTTTGAAGGTCTTAACCGAGTATTGCACTGCATCATAGGACGAAAATAATTATTAAAAAAAAAAAGGGCTGTATTAGATATTTTATCGACCGGGAAAAAACTGTATACTGATGAGAAAATCATATCTTGAATTATGGTATTAGTTAAATATTAAAGGAAGCCCTGCATCATCAAATTCACCCTCACATTGTCGGTATCCTTTTCCCTGTTCAACTTGTCTTAAAATTATAGAAAAAACGTTGCTTTAGCTTCCGGCCGAGACACTACTAAATAGTCCGCTGTCTAATTAAGTCATCCCACAAATATACATTAAATATGTTGACACTAAAAATTAAAAATACAAAAAAGACTCCACACAAGAGTATCTTATAGACAAATGTGGGGACAATGATTTCATTTTGATTTAAGATTTGTTGCAATTTCAGGATGCAACATGGATTAAACTTTCTTTCTTCAACTAAATCTACTAAATTTGATGTTGACTTGTCGAATCAAACACCTTTTTTTTTATTTGATTACAAGTCTCTTTATATTTTCACCAACTCTGTTATCTAGCTATCTAGAATCTTAAACATGCTCCTTCAGTGTGACCAGTGTTTGCGTTTCTAAGATTTAATTGTTTATATTTTTACCCCAAAAATCAAATTCTAAATTAATCCTCCCAAGTATAAAAAATCCTGTACATTAAGAGAGATTTTAACTTAAAATCCACTCAATTAGCTTCATATTTGCCCAGCCATAAATTATTAAAGGCTGCTTATGATGAACAGCAAAGCAGGCTAATGGTTTGTGCCTTTTTGGCAAGAATGAGAAGAAAAATTTCAAATGAATTCATTTGTTTCTTGTTGAAAGAGAAAATTGGTGGCAAGTGCTTTCGGACAAATGACAGCTAGTGAGCATATAAAAGAATTGAAAATTCTGAGGGTCAAGTATAGTAGCCAACTAGCTAGCTATTATTTGCTCCAATATGCGACAGCTACTGTGTTGTAATATATATATATATATATATATATATATATATTGTTCTGTTTTATTAGTTCATCTTTTCAGTATTTTTGTTTATTTTATAATTGTGTTATTATTTATTAAAATGGTATCAACTCACATTGGACTTGAACCAACCAGTCTCTATCAGGATAACAGAAGTCTTCATTGCCACATAAACACAACTTTTAATTTAAGCAACTACTTAAGCAATACAAATATCGACAAATATAGCGGTTTTAAACTGCTAACAAAGAGGGATACGGGGATTTTTAATCTATTAAGTAATTTTTAAATATCAGAACACTTGGTTTTGTACAGCTTATACATGTTAAACAGCTCTACTTAATCTTCAAATGCTCTCTCTCTCTCTTCATGTACCCCAATTATAGATTTATCATTTATATGAATGTATCAAGTCCTTCTTAATGCCGATGCCAACTGCTAATTGTTTGAATGAAGAGTAATGGAAAGTCTAAATAAGAAATCGCTGGCATTCACAAACGAAATATTTAATTTCATGGATCTATCCACACATACTGTTGATGCTGTCACAGGGAGAAGAAAGACAGAGAAGGTGATATGAAATTTTCTGCATTATAAACAGAAGCTATGTAAGAAATAGTGCCATGAAGTGAAAGGGTTGAATAAAATGATGAGAGCCAGCTGAAAAGTTAGCATATTAAACCCTACCCGTGCTAAAGGGCCAAAGGACTATTTGTACGGTCTGTTAAACAAATAATTGGGGTGTTATTGTATTGTACAATTAACTGTTGGAGCAAAGCGGCAAGTGCCAAAGGAGAAACAACAAAAGAGAAAGAATTTTGCTCGTGCTGATAAACAAGAGAAACCCCTTTATACCTTCTGTATACGTATTAGCACAACGAGCGGATAAGAGCAAAGCTGCTTCATCATAAAGATTAAAGATGTCACTACAAATTACAAAATAGTACTAGGCCAAGCCCCCGGTCAACGATGGATTTTTTATTTTATTTACTTTTTTTTTTTCCCTAACGTAACATCCACTATTAGCCATTCCCTTAAAACTTTCTTGGGCCACCCCACCTCTTTTTTTCCCTTCTAAATGGGTCCCCGGGAAAGCAGAAAATAAGCGAAAGAAAGAAATTGTGGAAAAATTAAAGGGGAGGAAGGAGAATAATTGGAATGTAATTTTTGACATGTCCCTACCAGAGAGGCAAAGACAACGGAGGTGGTAACTTTGCTTGCATGCGTAGAATATCATTTTCTTTTCTGAATCCTAAGTAAGAATAAATTAAAAGTTTCTCAAACAACTCACTTAGTGTAGATAATTATGAATGGCCCAGTAAAGATATTAAAGACAAGAGCTTACTGATTGCTTCGAAGTCATTCTAATGCCCCAGAGTCTAGCATGCTGAAACTGAGCAAATTAAAAGTGGCTTTTCTTATGAGATGATCAGATGATTACAAAAACTTTCATTAAATTAAAATAAACAATCACATCCTTTCTGCATCGTTAAAGGTAGGTACTATTAGCACTGAAAAAGCCAGAAATTTTGGGTCACAATGAGAGTCAATCAATCATAATCATCGTGTAGTTAATATGCTCTTGTGCCTTGATTTTTCACAGTTTCACGAAGGAGTCTCTTCACATTGCTAGGGCTACAACGCTAAAACGGCAAGTGAATCCCATTAAGGGGACAAGGAAAATCAAACCAGAAAATATAAAATTAAAAAAATTCGTGAGATAATGGGTAACGTTAACCAATTCCCAATGAAACGACGGGCAAATACTCAATAAACTAACCGTGGCCAGCAAATAGATAAGGACAACGAGACCAGTCGTAGTACCCAAAATTTCGAATCCGCTTCAAAATACAAATTATTCCCTATTCACCTTACCATTCAACTAACAAGTAAAAGATCCTGCAAATGAACCCACATACATGCCTGGGTCGTGAGTCGACCTGACCAATCGATCAACTGAACCTCAATATCACACATCACCCGCGAAAATGCATGTAAGATTTCAAAACAACACAATAGGCACAAAAACAGAAGAGACAAAATGATATTGGGAAAGAGCCAGAAATTGGATTAAGGTCTTTTTTGCCTCTTAAACTCCTCATATCATATCACTGTACATCCCATGATCATTAAAAAAAAAACAAAAAAACAGTAGAAGAGAAAAACACCGTAAAAATATTTGTTCTTTTTTTTCTTTTTTTAATCTCATATCGACGACATCTTTTGCACTTGATCCATCCTTCCTTAGCTAGTTAATTAACAGCTAGTACTCAAAGTGAGAGCCAGGCTTTGTTTATTTTCAAGCTTAAGATCAAGCGTGTTCTCTTCAATTAGCCTTTTTTTCTTGGAAGCAATGAAAGTCTCGATGGTCATCCTAAACTCTTCACTGCTCAAATCATCCATCATCTCGCTCGATCTCCTCCCCTCATTAACTTGATCAGCACGCTTGATCAACGTCTCTGACCTTGTCAATAGCCCTCGACTGTTCCCCTTCCTATCAAGCCTCTCGGATCGAGTCCTCCTGTACTGCTTCACTTCGGTCACTGTACCAACCGCACGCTTCGGTACTTCACCATCCTCCGGCGGTATTGCAGCAACAGCCTCAGCCTCAACTGGTGAATTTACCACATTATCCGCGCAAGCAATTTGATTGTCCGAGACGGTTACTTCCGGCCCCGGTTGTCGTTCGTCTGTGGCGGAGGTCGTGGTGGAGCTCCGGTTGGTGATGCTGACATACTCCTTGTAGATATCTTGTTTGGCAGGTTTTTGAAAGGACAGAACGGAGATGATTACAATGAGCATGTTGATGGCGATGAAAACGTAGAGAGGCTGGCCGAAAACGGCGGCGTTGTGGCCAACGAAATCGGCGGAGATTTTAACGGCGACGGGGGTGTAATTATAAGAAGACCATGCCAGCAAAGCCAAAGCCGTGAAAACTTCTAGTTTTTGAAAAATTTTTTGAAGATTGTAGTTTCTTATGGCTTGGGCTTTCTCGGCTTTGACGTTGTTGAATTCGAAGGTATCCATGACTAAGATAGAAAAACGAATGAAACTTGAAGATTAAAAGAGGAGGAGGAGGATTTTCCGAGAAAAATAATCGGCGAGAAACTGACGGAAATTAATGAGCTTAAGGGTAAGTGTTTATGCGCTTTTCATTTTTAGGTGGGCTTTCGAATGGAAACTGAAGATTTCAATGGACGTGTTACCCCTTTTTATAGAACTTTAAAAGTGATTCCTTTTCTGTTTCACAATAATAGACTAAAAAAACAACATAACAAAATTAGGATTTTATTAAGCGACAATCTTTTTTAAAAAAAAAAAATTACCGCAAAAACTTGTAAGATAATGGTGAGATTTTTTTATTATATATAAAAAATTATAAGTTATTATAACTTAACAAAACCCATGAAATTATTATAAATAAATAAATATTGAAAATGAGGTTCTGGGACTAATAGGAGTATGTGAGTGAGTGTACGAACTACGAAGCCACGGTGCACGCTCGGACCGAACCTGGACCGGACACGGACGAGCACACGTGGTTGCAGTGACTGACAGAGGCCAAACCCCAACAGCTCTGCCAACGTGAAAACTTAAACTTCTTTCTCTCTCTCTCTCCCTCCCCACTCCCAACTTAAAATAAATAATTTTGTCCTTTTTTATATTCTAATATTTTCTGAAATGGAGAGGGGCCCACTTTCTATCACTGTTACTAACCTTTAATTAATTGTTTAATTTCTCAATTTTCTGGAATAAAAAAAATAGAAGCGATGGCCCATTATAACTAATTTTAATTCTAATTCCAATTACTTAAAAACTTCCCATTGGCTATACTTAATTTGGATAATTTAGTTATCTTTTGTCGGCAAGAGTTTCAGCTTATCTTCGGCTATGTCCTGCTGCTTTGCTATAACTCATCAATATCGGTTTTGTAAGTGATGATGTATCCGCCAGTGCCATGACTAGTAGGCAAGATATTATCCAGCTACTGTAGTTTTTAATTGTCGTGGACAATTTTTGTAACCTTAGGCTAAAGAAACTTCTAATAGTTTTGTATTATTTGGTCAAAACTTGTGTACACCCACCACGTGATGCTGATATTCACAGAGTAGTAAGTACTAGTTAGCTTCTTAGGACAATTGATTGATTATGATTATGATTATGATTATATATACTTTCTTCTCTCGTTTTTTAGCATGACTTGTATGATGGTCTTTTGATTAGCAAAACGATGATATCAAATTCATATAATTGTACCTCCGAAGACTAAACTTTCCATGGTTATTATCATGCTGTAGAAAAAGCATGGTTACTTTGAAAGCAATAATTAATCAATGCTGAAAATTTTATGGTGTATCATATAATTAACACCCTTTATTAATATTAAAGTGATCGATCTTTCATGCGGAGCCCTTTGGCTCTTTATCCAGTATTCACAAAACAGGAAAAAATAACAATTCCAACTTCATACTCTCAACTACTTAAATCCCTTTTAATTAATCGGGTTCGAACTGCAATTCACGAGTGCCATTTGGGCAAATTAATCATCCTCCTCCTAATTGCCAAAACTTTACAACACGGCAAAGCAAATTGGTTGGTGTGAACTGTTAAGGACATGAATCTTTGCTACTGTTTTTTCTTTGCATGGGAAAATCATGAGCTTCCTAGAAAAAGGCTCGGGCGCTGAAGTCTGAACTGATAGTAAAATGAAGATATATGCTAATTGCTACGGTTGTGATTAATGATGAACCCGTGAAAGTTGAAACATTCAGTTGATTGATCCAAGGACGCAAGTAAAATCGACTTGCCGAGTACTGAGTCTGAGACCAAATTTTCACGCCCAGCTCCTGCCCTTGCGCTGTTGTGCGTACAGCAGAAAGAGATTTCACGTGACCCCTGAACTAACCACACGAAAGCAACTTCAGAAAGAGAGTTTGCTTTCACTGTGGGAATATTATATCCTTTTTTGAATTAGAATTAGACTGTCTTCTTTACTCTTTAGTACTGGCCACAAGGCAATTCGATTTTCAGGCTCCGTCAGACACGCGATATAGCCTGTTCTTCATTTATTTATATATATATTGCACATATTTAGATTAGGTGAAGAATTATACTGTCTACTGATTTTCGTGCCTAATGAATGACCCATTAAACGAAAGTTGAACGAAATCTCTTTAAATCTTTTTTCATTGGGAGAGCACACAACATCACTGGAGATTAGAACGATAGTGTGATGTAAGTTGAGCGTCCGTATCATGTTTCACCATTCTTTAAATCTTTTTGATTGTTTCGGGAGCGGCAGGTTCTCTTTTATGAATAGTCATTAAACCTTTAAAATTCCATTTTTAAATGTTTAAAGTAAATCCACAGACGTTAGATGAGAATCACGAGCCAACTTTGGCTGATCTCATCTTCCAATTGCAAACTCCCTCGAGAACATGCAGTTCATAAGAGGCATACATGCTGCATAAATTACATCAAGCTTATATATATTATATATGGTATGTAACATGTGTGAAACACAATGAGCAAGGAGCTGGTAAATTGATGTACCCTGGCCTCAAAGTCAAAAAAAGATTAGTTAATAATCTGCTTTAATCTCTCTGGGCTCTACATAAGCCTTCTGCTCCCATAATATGAATAATGATATAATTAAAGATTAGGTAAAGGTGATGTCTGATTGTTAAAAGTTATAGTTTTACTTAAAACAAATAAATAAAAGCTTACAAAACTAACAATCGATTTGGGCCCCAGATAATATAAAGGCGATAATAATGCACCTCTCTGGGATTTATTTGGATTGAGTGCCTACCCAACCTAGCTATTAACTTTGATCAATCCCTTTTGTCAAGCCAACATTTCTGGAAGTTTTTAATCTTAATCGTGGTTATGTAATCATTTTGCTTCCCACCTCCAACCTTTCGCTTAATTTTTTTTTTTTTAATCTAAAACACAAGTGGCCTTGCACTAATATTATTTACATGCTACTGGGTACTTATTAATCACCCATTTGGTTAAAAAAATTAAGCAGATAGGGCTGAGTTTAAGCAAACTTTTTCCTGCTATTTCCTTTTATTTGTCCTAATAGTACAGCATGCATTTGATGCTTCATATGATCATATCTCTGTTTGTATGTATATACATACACTTGCCAATTTAACCACTTCATATCACTGTCTTGACTTGTGTACAGTGTGATCTCAAAGAAGATTGTATTAGATATTTTCAGATTATTTTATTGTTAGTGAAAGGACCATGTATCAGTTTATAGTATATAAATCAAGGTATATTATGTCAGTAAACAAAAAGTAGGGTTAAAGAGTTACAAGATGCCATACAATAAATTGTTAAAATGAATCTTATCCAAAGTATATCCTACTTGTGTCAATATTAAGAGGCTTGCCTCCTCTAAGAAGAAAAGCGAAAAGATCATGACTCGTGTCAATTAACTAGTAATGGATAAGAACTTATATTACGCATATATGGTGCATATGGATTACTAGACTTTATCGATTTTCTTATACATGAAGCAAATCAACCACATCAACAAAGTAAAGTAATAAAATGAACGCGTTTTAGCGAAAAAAAGAGGGATAAGAACAAATAGGATCCTGAACCCTTTTTTTTACAATGTACTTTTGAAAGTATTTGAAGCATGTTGGTTTGTACAAAGTAAACTCATGTATATATATACACCATTCCGACCAATACTTTAAAAATATTTTTATATTATATTGAGGAAATAAGTTCGAAGTGAACAGGATTTATTTTTTAAAATAAAAGTAAATTTATCTCTTTATGTTAGGGATAGTGGATTTTTAAGATTAATACTCTGTAGATCTTTGGAATACGGTACACATATCAATATCCACTCCCAGATTGTAGATATATATATCTATTATCTGCAACAATGAAACCGAAATAAAATGGTTACCCCAATATGCCATGTCTCTGTGCCCTTTGAACTTTGGAAGTGTAACTTATTGCCAAGTGTTAATTACGATTGGTTTTAAACGGAGCCACGAAACGTTGGAACAAGAAAGCGTTACTTTTGCTGGGCCAAAGTTTTAAAACCCAGCAATTAAAACAGAAGCCAGTCTTTTTCATTTGAAGCCACGGGCGCACTCTTTTTGCCCTTTGTGCTTCGATGCCAGAGATTCCAGTCCGGCGCCAGCTAGCATCATCGCCGTCTGCAAACACCAAATTCTCCTCATCCAGCTCTCGATCAATTAATCATAGAGTTTTCTTTTTTAAGCAAACCATTTGGTCCAACTGTTGAATCTTATAACAATCTTGAATAACTTTAAATAATTGTACTGTCAAGATTGCAATTATTGTATCGGTTCTTCTCAGTTTGCGATAGAACAAGACAGCAAATACTTCTTATCATTTGCCTTGTTGAAGGTGAACCAGTCACATGACCCAACAGCTAGCAACGGTACTTTAACAACTCTGATATAAACAAAGGGCCACTTGTTTATTTTTTGGAGGCAATCAGATTCAAGATTCACCATTCAGGGTAATTATGCTTTTTATATTTCAAGGGGGTGGATACAGACAAGGGGCATGCCACCATTTGCTGTGTAATTTATGCTGTCGACATTTTCCTTCTTAATTTATACATTACATAATTCTCAAAAATTCGCCTGACTGCAAGAACTGGATAGATGTAACGGAATGCCAAAGCATATATAGCTTTCAAATTCTGCCTGAACAACAGGTGAAAATATTTAATTAAATAATTTAAAAACTCTGGTAAGAGTCATGTAGCATAGCTTTCTAAAGAAAACAGTTCGTTCGAACATGGCAGCCAGAAAATCTACGGATTTTTTTTTTAATTATTTATTATTTATTATTTTTTCTTTATTCTTTATTCTTTTTCTTTTAGGTCAAGGTAATTCAAATTTGTTGACGTAAAGATGTTAAGAAATATTGATGGGTGGATGACGATTTGCATTAAATAATGAATTACTTGCATAGGTATTCTGCCACGGAATGAAATCAAACATCAAAGTCATGGCTCTTTAGACGTTTGAAAATTTTCTAACCGGTCTGATTTGAGCAAGTGTGATTGATTTTTCAAAAAGGAGAGGTTGCGATGAATTTTGTAAGCCATGTGAATTGTGATTAACCCATTGTAATGGTATTTCTCTCGTCAGTAATCACTACACCGACTTTGATCTTGATAATGACACGTAACAGCATTTCGCCAAATTTTCTTGAATTAATTAGCGCAGAGAGTTTGATGAGGGCGAATCAAATGCACAAGCAACTGCAAACGTGGAATTCTTAACTGGTTAATAAAGAGTCATTTGGTTTAAATTCTCCAAAACAAATAAACAATGTACGTGGGTCGACTCGAGGCTCAAAGAGATCAGTGAAATCCCAAAGGCCAATTCTGGGCCATAACCAGTCAAGTCCTTTGTCCTGTCATTCTAGGAGGATTAAAGAAATAGCACCCTACGAGAATGGCGAGCACAATTTGTTCCGCACGGCGAGTCAGACAAGCCATTTGTTATAACATGTTCATGTTCATCGTCTTTTAGAAGAAGCATTGCCCTACTTATTAACTTGGCTCTGAGCTCACTGACATGCTACCAACAGGAAATTGATCTAATCATCCAGACGAGTGATATCGTCAACTAAAACAAAGGATAAGGAAAGGACAATGGTGAATTGAGCTATAAATAACAATGAACTACAGGTCCAAAAGATAGGCCCTACTTTAATTTTCAAGAAAGAAAGAGATATGGTAAACTTATCAGTCATCCAGCTAATTACACCCTACTGTTCCTTTTCTTCTCTTTCTCGTGTATCTTCATATGACTCCACCTCGAGAGAAGTTTGCGCATGTGTATACATGTGTGCATGAAATAACTCACTACCTTATTCTCCGTGTCTTGTGACTGCAGAGATGGCAATGGTGGAAGCAAAAATCTGCAAGAGGCGAAGCAAAACGTGGTCAGGGTTTTGTGCAAACTCCGGCAACTGTAACCGTCAGTGCAGGAACTGGGAACATGCAAAAGTCATGGAGCTTGTCATGCACAATTTCCTGGATTTGCATGTTTCTGTTATTTCAACTGTTGATCCGACTATCAAGCACAGATGCATCAGTCTTGACTGAAAAAATCATCTTCATTATATCTACATCATTACTGCTAAGACTGTCTGTTTATTGTCTACTAAATAGGTCCCCTATGTACTGAGTTTCTGCACCCAGCTTTGTGTGTAAACATGTTATTGGCTGTTGCTCTCTGCCGAGCATTTTTTTCAAATGTTGTCTGCCTATTGTCTACTAAATAAGCCATCCATGACCAGTGAGAAGCACCTATGTGCTCTGTATCATGTACAACGGCGGTCTACTAAATAAGCCAACGAGGCATTCTCAAGTTGCAACCATGCGCCTGCTTTAAATGAAATCTATGCCTATGAGAAAAATTAATTTGAGTAGAGTACTGCAACTTGATTTTCGATGAACTTCCTACACACAGTCATCGCTCAGCAATAGAGAAGCACTTCCTCTCCAAGCTTTCTCAAGCCACTAATGCCATATAGATAAGGGGTTTAGGATGAATCATAGCTAATAGTGTCATCATGCTAGGGCCATTTCTCAGTATAAATAAAATCAGCGTCAAATTGGCAGAGAAAAAATTTCAGAGCAGCCGAACACATTAAAAAGATAATTTGATAATAATGATTGTCGTTCAAATATCAACACACCATTCAATCAAATACAATCCATCCACTCACAAACATTCCCCCAATTACCTCAAAACAACGTCGTATCAAATTCTACTTCTTCTTGCCACCTTTAGCAGCACCGGACTTGCGCTTAGGCGGCAGCACAATCTCTCCTTTAAGCACAGGAATTTCCATAATCTCAGACAATCCTCCGAACTTCTTACGGAACTTCTCGACTTGGTCGGCGTCGACGACGAGAGCAGAGCGGCCGCCGAGGTAAAACGGATGGTTTCCCGACCAGACATCCACCACGTACTCCTTCCGGGTCCCACCCGTCGTCATTACAAGCTCACCGTTACAGTACACTTTTGCATCCTCGTAGAATTGGGGGTGTATGTCCTTCTTTCGACACGTCACCACCTGGGTTCTGCAACCACTGCCCGTTGCTGCACAGTTCTTCACCTGAATAACAATTAAATAGATTTTAATCAATCTAAAAATTGGGGTAATTTTAAATGAAGAATAATAAATAGAATACCCTTCTGGTGGAGAGAATTGGAGCAGAGGGTTTGATTTGGAAGAATGTGTTGGGTAAAGTCAGCGCCATTTTCTGTACTGTGCGTTTGTGTGACCGCGAGGGAGAGAAGTGCAAGAATGTGTGAGGATTGTAATTGTTGTTTCGTCAATCAAAGATAAGTGACGAACATGAGTACGAATCTGATGATTGAATGAAGTTTTGGGCTTTTTATTTTTGGATTGAAATGGCCCAGTTTTTTGGATCTAGGTGGGTTCATTAGGATATTTCCCGTCTATGGACACCAAAAATGGGCTTCAAAAAAATTGCGCTTCACACTCTGCCTCAGCTTTTGAGATTCTTCGTCAATAATGCCCTTCGCCTGTGTCTGATTATTGTAGCAGGTAGATGCAGTAGCATGAGCTCTCACCTAACTAGCCACGATATTAATTTAAATTTTAAACACGAGTAATGAGATTCATGACAAATCTTCGATTTCATGCCACAGTTTTTTGCATGAGCGGATCCAACTAAAGTCTAGGAGAGGCTTTAGCTCGTTTTGAGACATTATTTTTTGTTTAAATCTACTAAAGCTCTTTTTAAAAAAGACAAAAGAACAATGTAAGCTAATGATATATCAATTATAATGCTCATGCTCACAACATAAATACTAATTTCAGCTTAGAACTGATGGATACTTCATTAGTGGGAGTAGGACTCTATCTTAGGACCCTATCTTTTTCAGCAATATGATTCACACTCGTTGGATTTCTTAGTTATATATATATATATATATATATATATATATATCTGTTCTTTTTAATCTCTAAATGAAGTGTTACTTATATATATATATATAATATTCTGTTTAATTATATTATACCGTGAAGTGTTTATTTATGATCATATAATTATAATTATAATTTTGTTATTATTTATTATTTTATATATGTAATTATAATTTATATTTTATATTGAAACAACTCAAAAATACTATAATTTTTGTTTTTCTATCTAGAGTTCATTAAATGACCATCATCCCTGGACAATTATTATATAAAAATAATTAATAAATTAATATTATGTGCTAAATTCTATGCCTCAAAAGTAAATAAAAAGACCATGATTACTTTAAGATAAAGCAAAAATTAATACTACACATATAAAATAATAATTAATAAAAAATATATTATAATTTTAATTATATAATTATAAAAAATTACTTGACCTTAGGGTTACTCTAATATATCGGGATCCCAATGACAAATAACAAATACGAAGAGGATGGTGATGGAATTGGGCGGCAGAGTGACAAACACGAATGGGGTCCTGCGCTTGCCAATAGGCCAATACCAATGAACGCCTGCTGCCTCTTTGCCGTTCGTCGTCACCCATCTGTAACGGAGGTCACTATCACATTAAAGTTTAAACTCCATGTTCAACCGTCATCGCAACGACTCACTTCCTGGCTTGCACCACATAATATTAATAGCGTCTCCGTGTTAAGTTATAATTCCTTACAAATCAATCATAGCCGTTGATCGGCTGTCTGTGCAGCTCCTCTTTGTACACGTATGGTTGATTTTTCCTGATTACGATCTAGTAGCAAGGTGGTAGCGCGATTTGGTCATATAAGCCAAAAGCCTGTGCAAAAGTAGAAAATTTGAAAAACTGTTATAATTTTTATTTAATTCGCCATATTATTAAATTTTATACTATTGCTAAAAAATTACCAAATCTTCATTCATCAAATTGAGTTTTTTTTGTCTGAGTACAGAATTTGTATTTCATATGACTTGCCGTCGTAGCATCTGATGTATTAATTGGTTTAAAGCAAAGATGTACGCTGAATAAACTGTATGTTGTATAATTTTTTCATAACTAATCTTTCACTTTTTCTTATTAATTTGATTGAACCAATAGGTCCAGCAGATCCTGGTTGCTAGGGCCTTTTTGATTTTTAAATTATTTAAAATAAAAGAAAGACTAATTCAAAATAAAATACAAGTATGTGGCAACTACAGACCCGGAGACACACCCAGATTCGGCGTGAAAGTCATTCAAACGTGAAAAGGTTGCTAAAACAAAACCAACCAAGTGTCTTCCCGTGACGCTCAGTAGCCAATGAAACTGACCGCATCACGCTGTTTCTTCTCTTCTATTTCATTTTGCCTTCCCAGCTTCCTTTTTTAGTTCATTCTACTGATTACTTTTCTTAACTTCCTTTTTTGGTTCATCTTTCTTTTTTCAAAGATCTTGCCGATCAAATTGCATAGTAGGATTTTCAAGAAAAAAGTTGTTTTTTTTCAATTTATTTTCCTGGGTACTTTTGATTCCTTTGATCCTGGTGCAATTCCTTGTGATAATTGCTAATGTTACTTTTGGTGACGTTTCATTATTGAGACATTACTTTTAGTTTAGTTTAGTTTAGTTTCATGATATCACAGTGTCGTTGGCTTTACAAGATTCAAGATTCCTTAAATTTCAGATTCTAATTTCACCTTCCAAATAGAACCTCCCTAGGCTCCTTTTCCTTTTAGCCGAAAAAAAAAAAAAGAAGTTTTTTGGAGAATGGATTCTTGTTGTGCTGCATTGAAGGTCAATGCTAATCCAGCTGCTAGCAATACAGATAATGGATTTTGGGGTGCAAGTGTCGTGGGGAGTCTTAAGAGCAGGGACTTGAACTTTGGTTCCCATGTGTGGAAGAATCTGAGAACTGAAAAAATAAATAAAAAGTTTACCAAGCCTGGTGTTGCCTACTCGATTCTTACATCAGATATTAACAAGGAGACTGCGGTAAGTACAGGGCAGACCCTCAACTGATCTCTTTTTTTTTTTTCTTTGGTTTGTAAGAAGTAAGTTCTGCTTTTCTGATCCACTGATAATCTAAAATTTAATTCAGACATTTCAGGCTCCATTGTTTGAGACTCCACAAGCAGATCCCAAAAATGTGGCTGCAATCATATTGGGCGGAGGTGCTGGGACACGCTTGTTTCCTCTTACCAGCAGAAGGGCGAAGCCAGCGGTAAAGTGACAAATCATTAACACTTGTTTACTCAGCTTGACTGTACAACTTCTCTTAAGTCCAGGAAATGAAATTGAATCTTATGATAATGTGGTTTGATCTTCAGGTTCCCATTGGAGGGAATTACAGGTTGATAGACATCCCAATGAGTAATTGTATCAACAGCGGTTTCAAAAAGATATTTATTATGACACAGTTTAACTCCTTTTCCCTCAATCGACACTTGGCTCGGTCGTATAATTTTGGAAATGGTGTGAATTTTGGAGATGGGTTTGTAGAGGTAAGATGATTTTGGTGAAACAAGTATTCTGACACATGCATTATTGATAATTTGATATTCCTGACGGTTAGCTGAAATACATTGCTTGAATTGAAGTTATTTTATTGAGCATTGGGATTTTTCATGAAATGCCCTTTGCTATCATAGTCACAAACTGTTCAAAGTTGCAATGGTCCTTTAAATGTCTTATGTTGTTGATTACTTTCGTGGAGGTTTTTGATGAATCCATTTTTGCCCAACGAGCAGGTTCTGGCTGCTACTCAAACTCCTGGAGACGCGGGAAAGAAGTGGTTCCAAGGGACAGCAGATGCTGTGAGGCAATTTATATGGGTCTTTGAGGTGAGTGAGTAGAGTTTTTTTATTTACAATGATATTATCTGTGTGACTGGACTAAGTGGGTTTATAATGTGATTCCCTGCAGGACGCCAAGAATAAGAATGTGGAGAATGTTTTGATCTTGTCTGGTGATCACCTTTACCGGATGGACTACACAGAGTTTCTGCAGGTATGCATTTGAAACCTTATTGATTGAGTTTCTCACCCACTAGCCTTATTTACATGCTCAAAATATGGATTTTTGAAAAAAAAAAAAAAAATTGCTGAGTAGTACCATTGTGCTTGCAGAAGCATATTGACACAAAAGCTGATATTACAGTCTCATGTGTACCAATGGATGACAGGTATATCTCACATATTTTATCTTTCATTATCGGATGTCATGTGGAAAGCATTTTTTAATAGTTATGGATAATTTTACTTATACCACCAAATTGCCAATGCATTGTTAAGAATTATATTCATTTCCTAATTTTTCAATCAGAATCCTCTGTTTTGTAACTTCTAATCCATGAAGTCATCCTTCATTTTGTGGAGGCAAAACCATTTTTTGTCACTTCCATTGGTATTAGGTTATTATAGATTTTTTTATTGTGACTTTTCTAATTTATCTCAATCTTGTAATCTCACAGCCGTGCATCAGATTATGGACTAATGAAGATTGACCGCACGGGGCGTATCGTCCAATTTGCTGAAAAACCTTGGGGCCCTGATCTAAAAGAAATGGTAAATACTGTTGTTTGATCTAGATCTCCTTTGTTGGAAGATTTCTGTCTAATATTGATTTTCTTGTTATGCATTTGACTGTAGCAATGCGATACCACTCTTCTTGGTCTATCTATGCCAGATGCTGTCAAATTTCCTTACATTGCATCAATGGGTGTTTACTTGTTTAAAACTGATGTCCTACTGAATCTCTTGAGATGGAGCTATCCCTCATCCAATGACTTTGGCTCTGAAATTATTCCGTCTTCTGTGAAGGATCACAACGTCCAAGTAAGATAGCCACCCAAACATGGATGATTCCATCCTTTTTGTTCCTGAATTTTCTATTCTGCGGGTTTTGGTTATGTTTTTGTTGCATTTAATCTGGTGATCAAGCTGCTAAGCTTTTGAATGTTTCCTGTTGCAAGGCATTTTTATTCAATGACTACTGGGAGGACATTGGAACAATAAAGTCCTTTTTTTATGCCAATTTGGCCCTCACAGAACAGGTTGGCATAACTGTCACTACAACTTTATTAGTTTATTGCTATTTACTCTATTTTACATTGTTAAATCAATTAACTGGAAAAATAATTGAATCTTTTTTTTTTTTTTTGGGCAGCCTCCAAAGTTTGAATTTTATGATCCCAAGACACCTTTCTATACATCTGCTAGATTCTTGCCACCAACTAAAGTTGATCGATGCAAGGTATGAGCATGTGCTTATTTTACTATGCTTCTCATTTGGCTGTTTTTTACATCTCATGAGTCATGGCTCAATTGTTTGTGCAGATAGTGGATGCCATAATTTCGCATGGTTGCTTCTTGCGAGGATGTTCTGTGCAACATTCCATAGTAGGTGTGCGCTCACGTTTAGAGTCTGGTGTTGAGTTTCAGGTAACCCTTACCTTTTTTTTTTTTTTTTTTTGCCCCCAACTTTCCTTGGAGTCAATTGCGTGCCTGGGAAGATCACTTTTTGGAAGTGAAACTGAAGCTATGTAGGCAGATGTTCAGGGCCATTGCTTGTACAGATTGGTATATTTTATGGTAGCTATTCAGATTTTTGCTTCACTGTTAAATGCTAACTTTGTCTATATATAAAAAACCCAGGATACTATGATGATGGGCGCAGACTACTATCAAACTGAATCTGAAATTGCATCTCTACTTGCGGAAGGAAAGGTTCCAATTGGTGTTGGACAGAATACAAAAATCAAGTGAGTGCCCTCTCTCTCACTGCTTGACGCACACAGGTGCAAATGTAAAAAATCACTAGGATTGTACAGAGAAATAATAATTTTCACTTTACTTCCCCATCAAGGCAATCATACATGTGTATTTGATATTTGTATAGACTTTCATAAAGCAATGCTCAACCGAAGTTTTTCAAATTCTTTTTCTTTTTTTGAAGGAATTGCATCATTGACAAGAATGCCAAGATTGGAAAGAATGTGGTCATTGCAAATGCTGAAGTGAGTATACCCTATATGTGCTTAACGTCAATTGATGCTCTTGTGAACTTTTTAGCATCTCAAAATACTAGATAATTCTATTTCTATTTTGTCTACTCCCATCTGCTTATTGAATGCTTTGATTTCTCAGGGTGTTCAAGAAGCAGACAGACCAAATGAAGGATTTTATATTCGGTCAGGGATCACAGTCATTCTGAAGAATGCAACAATTAATGATGGAACTGTTATTTAACCCTTCGGAGTCAATTCTTCTATTTCATACTATGTAGTTTATATAACTGAGAGAATCTAGCCTGTTGCCTTTCTTTAGTTTGCCGCGATGACGTAGCAATAACACTTGTATAAGTAAATTAACAGGTTGCTTCGATGCAAGAGGGAGCTTCCAAGAGTATTGTTTGTAGTTCTTAAATAAATGCAAGTGCTTGTATTATCTGGCATGACTCCACATTTTGTCATTCTGATCAGTGTCAGCTAAAAACAAAAGATGGGTAAACTCGCATATGATTTATAAATAACACAATTATATTAATCATACTTTTGGTAAATTCGCATAGAATTTATAAATAACACAATTCTATTAATCATACTTCCTTGGACGAACCAAATCCCTCTCTAAGAGAGAATTCACTTCCTCGGGACACTGAAATTTCAGTAGCATTCAAGTTAGGAAACATCCAATTATCAAGATTATTTGTTTCGTCAGTTGCCGGTGCCATTGCTGCGGTTCCCAGCCCACCACTGAGCTCTTCTGATATCCCTGGATCTCTTCCATTTCTGAATGTTTCTCAGTTTGACATACATCTTTCGAATTCGATTGAGCTTCTGAGATTGGTCAGTAATGATGTTCGCAGTTGAGGGGTTCTCACTGAAGATCACCTCATACCCATCACGGTAAGAGTCTAATCCTTCGGTAAAAAGTTGCCAGAACATGCCACCAACAGCCGCACCGCCACTCCTCGCTGACGAATAAATTGCCGAGTAGACCGTATCAAACAGCCTGTCCCTTTGGTTGGCACCAGAAGTTCTCAAAGATTTTCCAAACTCCGCAAAGAGAATTGGCTTCCGAAGAATGTTCTGTGCATCTTGGATATGATTGTAGAGCCAATTGTTCAAGAATGAAGTTTGGCTTTCATCACTGGAGCTGGGAAGCCTGCACATCAAGCAATTGTCTCATCTTTAGGCAAAGGTGGTGATATGCAAGTGGCAGTCTTTTAAGAGAAAAGTTTCTGATGATAAATTACCACTGATCTGGATAAGAATGAAGTGTAGCAAAATCAATGCCGGGAATTTGATTGTTTGCAATGAAATCTGTTCCTACTTGAAAATTTGGATTGTATTGCTGCTTCTCAGATGACGATGGTCCATAGAACCCTTCTAAACCAGCTTCTAATAAGTGATTTCCATCAATTGATTTTACATATGAAGCCATCTCTGTAATCCAATCCTGTAGAACAAACACAACCAAATCGAATCAAGTAATTATTTTATTTTGGACTTTTAGTTACTACGATAGAACCAAAGTTGTGAAGTAGGTAAAGACTAGTTGAGTAATTAAAATGACCTGCCGTGTACAAAAGTCAAATTTCACTTTTATAGCTTCTAGGTGAGTGAGTCCAGCAGGCTAGCTAAACTATTTCATGTCCTTAATTAAATTTACAGGTAACAATACCACCAACTCCGTTTCAATGAACATTGAACGCGATTGGTAAGCAGAGTTGAAAAAGGAAATTGAGTCTGACCTGAATGGTTTTTCCCGATGGATCTGCATAACATCTTGGCTCATTCATAAGCTCCCAAGCCATAACGGTTGGTTCATCTTTGTAAGCAACTCCGGTCACAGTGTTTCTTCTTGTAAGAACAGTCTGTTACGCCAGATTTTTTGTTTTTTTTTTTTAAAAACAAACTCAAAAGTTTACTAGAAAAAAATTGATCTCGGACCCGATCAATGTCACATGAAGAAAATAAAAAAAAAAAACGGCAAGAAGATGATTGATGAGCGTGAGGGGTTAAAAGTGATCACCTTGATATGATTCTTGTAGTATTGCTTCACCACAGAGTTTGTAAAGAAGTCATCATCACTTGAAATAGACTGCCCCTGACTTCTTGCCCAATTCACATACTGCTTCTTCCCTCCAAATTGATCATAATTATTAACCATACTCAGCACTAGCTTAATCCCATATTTCCTTGCTTCAGATATTACAAAATCCAATCCCTTGGGAGCCACCAAATCAAACGAAAATCATCAAAGAATAAAACAAGATAATTTTAAACAAAACTCTAAAGAAAACAGAAATATTAATTTGTTACCTGGAACATTTGCTCATTATATGACCCTGGAGAGTACTGTAGGGGGCTGTCACCACCATCACTGAAAGCCCAAGTTCTCGCCATTGACAGGCCATGCTCTTTAGCTTGTTGAAACGCAGAAGACACTTTGTCTTTCAGATATGGATTAGCTCCAATGTTCATGAGCCAGTAGGCATTGAATCCATTTGCATAAAATGGACTTCCATTTAACATTAGTTGCACTCCTTTGGCTGTGATGAAACCATCATCTGCTTTCACTTGGAGTTGGATCAACAGAAAGATGAAGAAAACCACACTCCACTTCTTCATTTCTTTCTTCTTCTTCTTCTGCTTCTTTTTTTTTTTTTCTCCTCTCTTCTTCTTCTCACGAGCAAACTCAACAATGATTTTCAGATGCTTAGCTTGTGTAGGCTTGTATAAATGGCTGTACTTTTTAGTTTATTTAACTACAAGAATACTAAATGTAGATAGATGATGCTTGCTTCCATGGTAGTTTTTTTATTATTAATGCCCAGTATTTGGTGCATGGGTGACTACTTTCGGCAAGGAGCATTGAAATGCCAAATTTGGCCTTCCTTTTGTGGTTCGAATACATTACTCCAGCTACAGTGTAGGGGTCTTATTGTCTAACTATGATAAACAGGGACATAAAACGCTAGCACATTTACAATATGGCTGTCCATATCACTGCTGCAATCCAGATTCTCTCTACAGTGTAGAGAAATTAAAAAAAAATACTGGATCATGTAGATCATAATTTAAAGTTTTAACTTTAAACACCAAAAGGATTGTAGAAATACATAGGCATAATTAACTTTTTTTCATGACTAAATAAGTTCGTATTGATTCGAAGGCATGCACATTTTTTGGTTCTGGGGCCACTGACAGACGGCATCATCGCATTCTGTGTTTAGTTCCTCAACAGAGAAATGAAATAACTATTATTACTCTTTTGTCAGAACACGGAGGAGGATAAATTTGCCCACTTTCCCATAACATAGATCAACTAGTGGTTAGGCAATTGTTTTTTCCCCTTATTTTTTAAGTTGAGAGTGCAGATTTCTGCGTAACAACGTGTGAGTGGAACTGTTTTTATGATTTGGAGCAGGTTGTTGGGCTGATTTTTATTTTTATTTTTTATGAATATATGTTTAGGTAAACTTCTAATTTGTAATATTAATAAAATTGTATGATTATGTCATAAAAGCAAATATAGCATTAGCAAATGATAATATAAGTTTTAATTTTAAGTTAGATAAGGATTTTTTTTTTATTTTTAATAATTAATTAAGTATGTAATAATTAAGTTAATTTTTAATAATTAAATATAATTAATCAATCATTAAAAATGATAAAATTTTAAAAAAATTCTAGCCCCTTTAAACTGTGATTTACAATAAACTAAAGCAAGCTAAATGCCGAAATCCATTCCAATATTTAGCGCACATCACGGCGAAACATTAGATTAGGGCAAAGGTTTCATTTGGGATGGCACCATGTGAAGCAGTCTTCTCAGAATACTCTGTGGATTCGACACATTTGCATCAAAAATAAGAAAGCGAAGCTTGACAAAAAAAGGAATTGCGATTTGAGCAATAGTGATCCAATGCATCAGGTTGCTCCACGTGGAGGTCTCATGTAAGCTGCGTTAGCATTGCCTTTTGTTTCTAAATGGAGACAATACCGAAGATTTAAAAGTGCTGTGACAAGTGAGAACTCAACAAAGAAAAGAATAAAGGGGAAGCTTGAAGAGCGCATAGATCACCAAAAGTAAATAAAGGATTCAAATACGGGAGATAGGAGGACCACGAAAAAGAATATATATAA
Source organism: Murraya koenigii (assembly GCA_025617385.1). Lineage (NCBI taxonomy): Eukaryota > Viridiplantae > Streptophyta > Magnoliopsida > Sapindales > Rutaceae > Murraya > Murraya koenigii. The sequence goes on along the minus strand of CM046812.1, from coordinate 40,507,315 downwards.
CTGGACAAAAAAATAAAAAATGGAAAAAATATGTAAATGATTCACAAAATTCATAAACTGAAAATAATTAAAAAAATTACTTTTTAAAAAATTTATCTATCAAATAAATATTTATTTCGCTTTGAAAAAGTTGATATTTATTCCAAAGTCACTGTAAGTACATATTTATTATGTCCAAAAATGATATGCATTCCATCAATGAACCCTACCTCAAACCTATGTACTAAATACGAAGTTAAATTTTTGGGGCAAGTTTATTGTTAATTCAAAATTTGGATAATTTTGTTATTAGTTCAACTTTTATTTATTTTTGTGTATGGTTGAGGTAATGATTAGATTGAGTTCTCTGTTATTACTTTTAGATATTATTTGGTATTAAAATTAGATAATTGTAATTTAAAAAATTATAATATTCAAGTATTTAATAAATACTAATTGTTGAAACTTAAAAATTAATATAATTTAATTTTTATTTGTATGATAAAATAAAAAATTATAATATTATTAATATTTTTATTAAAATTATTATTTAAAAATTATATTTATTACATATTATTAATTATAATTTTTAATAATAATTAAAAGAATTTTTTAATACTAAATACATCTTTATATGTCAAAATTAAATTTTAACCTTAAAAAGAAGTCCTTAAAAAAAAATCATGAAAGAGGAGAGAATGCCACGTGGCTGATAAGAAAAATGTAGAGTGGGATCGCAATCCTCCCCAACTGCTTGCTTAAAAGGAAAACGATAATTTTATAAAAATTAGAACAAAATTAAGATACCAACCCATTAAATAAAGACATAATTTAAAGTGTGAGTATGGTTAATGAATTGCACCATATATTTGGACTCTTTTTTTTTTAATATTGGTATTATTTTTTTCAGTATGAATAATAAGTTTTTCCTTGTATATACAGTTTATCAATTTTTAACAAGAGTGTAATAAAATATTGTTACATATAATGTTTGTAAAAATTTTAACGAAAAGTTTGTTACGGATGCAGCACCACGGTGCCACTGATGCATCGTAGCAGCTAGCAAGAACCTTTTCAATCACGGGAAACCCGGCTCCACTACCACATATATATTTCATGGCATGGATATTGTCAAGACTAAAGAGCGAAAGAAACAGCCGTATGATTCTCAATTTGCAAATTGCAATGCAACAACTTGTTTTGCAATTATCATCAGTCGTTTTGGCTTACTGATCTCTTATTATAAACAGCCACTCAGAAAAGAATTATTTATGAAAAGTGACATTATCTTTTCTTGACCGCTAGACAAGCAAAGCAAGAAGCACCGACGCGCTTAGCGTAATTTGCGCCTACAGTCGTAATCTTTAAAGGAAGGCCGAAGGGGTGTCGGGTTGATGTCATGCCGTGTCTCTTCCTTTTGACGACGACACGCGTAGTTCATAAAAAAATTCAATTGATTTTAATCTCATGCTCGTGCGTACGTGTCCTGCACTGCATCTGTTTCTGAAGCCGACTACTCATTTGATACGAATTATTGACTATTGAGAAGGATCTGTTTCTTTAGCTGACCACATTGGTCTTGTACACTGAATGTAAATGAAGTAGTTTTTTTTTTTTTTTTTAACCCAACCCAACGGCCCAAAAACATTGAGGATGAGACAGCTGAACCTGAGACCCTCGCCCCGAGAGCATTGTTTTCTTTTGATTTTGGGGCCACAATTTAACATTTCATTGCCAAGTTTAAACCATGCAAATGATGCAATTGTAATGTCTGGGTTTATTAGTGAATGAATCAATCAATAAAGCCGTGTTTCTGGACTGGACAGCTCATATTATTTATTATTATCAGCGTATCACGTGGTGGCATTATCTTATCTCGTTTTTTTCAAGTTTCATCATTTTTTGCCCCATGTCTGCCATTGTGACTCACAAGAATTGGCAGCCGGCTTGAGCGTGTGACTCTGTATACTGCGGATGTTAATCTATTTTTTGGGCTTGCAGACTAGTAAGACTATGGGGTTTTGGGTTGGGGTCAGGGATGGCAAAATCCAGATCCGGATCCGGATGCACCCAAATCCGGATCCGGATCCACATCAATAATTTTGTATCCGGATCCGCATTCGGATCCGGAAAAATATATGCGGATCCGGATGTGGATAATATCCGCACGGATTGCGGGCGGATATTCCGAATATCCGGATCCGCAAATATTAAATTTTAATAATTTAAAATATAATTTAAAATTTTAAAATTTTATATAATGATATCAAATAAAATACAATCATAAATTTATAGTTAATAATTTAACATGAATAACATACAATAACATCATAAATTCACAATTGAAATTATCACAACATAAATTAAAAATAGAAATAATATAAATTCAGTAATTTATCTAATAATACCAAATAAAATCTAATCATAAATTGATAACTCAATAATTAATAATTCAACATGAATAACATACAATAACATCTTACATTATAATCCATAATTAAAGATACCACAATATGAATTAAACATAAAAAATAATATAAATTCACAATTTACTTAATAACATCAAATAAAATCTAATTATCAATTTATAATTCAATAATTGATAATTCAATAATTAATAATTTAACATGAATAACATACAATAACATCATAAATTCACAATTGAAATTATCACAACATAAATTAAAAATAGAAATAATATAAATTCAATAATTTATCTAATAATACCAAATAAAATCTAATCATAAATTGATAACTCAATAATTAACAATTCAACATGAATAACATACAATAACATCTTACATCATAATCCATAATTAAAGATACCATAATATGAATTAAACATAAAAAATAATATAAATTCACAATTTACTTAATAACATCAAATAAAATATAATTATAAATTTATAATTCAATAATTGATAATTCAACAATTAATAATTTAACATGAATAACATACAATAACATCATAAATTCACAATTGAAATTATCACAACATAAATTAAAAATAGAAATAATATAAATTCAACAATTTATCTAATAATACCAAATAAAATCTAATCATAAATTCATAACTCAATAATTAACAATTCAACATGAATAACATACAATAACATCTTACATCATAATCCATAATTAAAGATACCACAATATGAATTAAACATAAAAAAATAATATAAATTCACAATTTACTTAATAACATCAAATAAAATCTAATTATAAATTTATAATTTAATAATTAATAATTCAACAATTAATAATTCAACACGCATAACATACAATAACATCATAAATTCACAATTGAAATTATCACAACATAAATTAAAAATAGAAATAATATAAATTCAACAATTTATCTAATAATACCAAATAAAATCTAATCATAAATTCATAACTCAATAATTAAAAATTCAACATGAATAACATACAATAACATCTTACATCATAATCCATAATTAAAGATACCACATTATGAATTAAACATAAAAAATAATATAAATTCACAATTTACTTAATAACATCAAATAAAATCTAATTATAAATTTATAATTCAATAATTGATAATTCAACAATTAATAATTTAACATGAATAACATACAATAACATCATAAATTCACAATTGAAATTATCACAACATAAATTAAAAATAGAAATAATATAAATTCAATAATTTATCTAATAATACTAAATAAAATCTAATCATAAATTGATAACTCAATAATTAACAATTCAACATGAATAACATACAATAACATCTTACATCATAATCCATAATAAAAGATACCACAATATGAATTAAACATAAAAAAATAATATAAATTCGCAATTTACTTAATAACATCAAATAAAATATAATTATAAATTTATAATTCAATAATTAATAATTCAACAATTAACAATTCAACATACATAACATACAAGAATATCATAAGTTCACACTTTTAGACTTTTTAGCTTATATATATATATATTATATTGAAATTTAATTAAATTAATAATTAAATATAAAATGCGGATCCGGATATCTGCATTTCCGGATGCAAGTGCATCCGGATCCGGATCCGGATCCGCACGGATCCTAATTATTAGGATCCAGATTCGCATTTTTAATATGCGGATCCGAATTTTTCCGGATTCGGATCTTTGCGGATCCGGGCCGGATCCGGATCTTTTTACCATCTCTAGTTGGGGTTTTGGAAAATAAACAGTACGGGTGTGATTATCACACCCATTCAATTCTTATAAAACCCCTTTTTAGATTATTTCCGTTTTTCTGCTTTTCCATTTTCTCACTCATTTATAGGCTTCCTTACGGAACACCTTTTTAGATTATTTCTGTTTTTCTCTTTTTCCATTTTCTCACTCATTTATAGACTTGTTCTCTACCTTCAACACAAACCAAAATTTGTGAATTTAGTATGGGAGTAATGATTTAGTAAAGAAAATAAAAGAAACAAAGTTATTTCAATTTAAAATTAAATAGATCTCTTTTTAAAAAAAAAAATTAATTAATGAAGAGTCACAAATTAAAAACAGAAAAGAAAATAACTTGTTGGTGATGTATGCAAAGAAGTTGCAGAGAAAACAAACGATATCACATGGGTGTGTTAAAAAGATTATTAATTGAGAGTTTCATTTAAAGATTTGCATTGCCTTTTCAATTCTTTTGGACTCCTCAAGAGACACCGATATTTGAAACAAACTTGAAATAGCAGGCGTTGCTAAATTTCTTTGCCTTAATTTGCAATAAAAATATGAGAGAGAAAAATGGTAGATGAGTGTTCTTAAATGAAATTATATCTATAAAGGGGTGTTGTAAGGATAATGAAGAGGTATTGATTGTACTTTTACAGCTAATAGTATAAGTTTAGGCTTCGAAGTTGTTACTCGACTTAAAGGATTAACCATGTTATAATAATTATAACTTACAACCCACATAAAAATATGTAAAAATTTATAACATAGAGGTGGGTTCTACATGTTTTGTGTGGGTTGTAAATTATAAATATTGTAACTTAACCGGATCCTTCAACTAAATTAGTTTTAGTTCCTATTTGATATTGAGTTGTTGTAAATTTTAAGAGTTATAATTATAAAATAAAAATTAATAATGTGTATTATATATGAATTTAAATAATAATTTTATAAAAATAATAAAAAAAATTATAGATTTTTTATATGTTATAAAGGTAATAACTTTCGATCAGCAAGATTTGATCATGAGCATTAATGAAACCATTCGTATTTACTAATTATACCCTAGGCGGACAATTATTTGCATGTGGCATATAACTTCATTTATGGATAAGATGATGATTTATTTTATTTGAGTAATACTATATATCTTAAATAATTATCTTAAATGATATGTCATTTATCAATTAGTTGGTAATATAATATAATTAATTTATTTTAATTTTATAAAGAATTATTAACAAATTAATAAATAACGCATCATTTTAGATAGTTATTTGAGATAAAAAATTAAAATATGTAATATTATTTATTATATTTATTTATTTTTGCATAGGAGATATATAGAGATAGTTTGACCCTTGTAGTGAAAACCAGCGGTTGCATAATTAAAGTTGGATTAGCTCAAACAAACACAATCTTTTTTATATCAGTTATCAGATGAGTCTTTGACGGCTGGGAGAAAAAATAAGGTAATGACGAGAAAAGAATAAAACTAATAATAAATGGTTTGAAACTTTGAATGTTTCTAAGAAATCAAAATTCTATGAGAGTAATGATCTAAGATGGATGCCGTGGTGCATGTAGATTGTAGCCAAAATGTTTTTGAAAGTAAGGCTTTATTCTTTTTGTTTTTTAAGATTGAAGGAATTAACTTACGATGTGAGTAGAATAAAGTGTTCTTATAGCTCTTATTCTTTATGAGAATGAAAAGGTGAAATTGATATAAATAATTTAATTTAATTTATTTCTTATTAAAAAAAAAGAGAAAGAAATAATTTATTTAAGGACTTATAAAGCGATAACACATGTGCATTAAAAGGACACTGGGTTGTTTTGCTTTATTATTATAAAGGACGTTTGTATTAGAACTAGAGGGAAAACGTGTTTGGCCTGCAAGATTTTTCTCCCTAACAGTAACACAGAAGTAGCCCCAAGTCATACTGTCGAGGATCAATTTTTTTTTTTTTTGCATGTGGGCAGATGACAACTACCACGCACGTGTAAAAACGGTCAGTTTATCACGTGGCGGGTAAATGGAGCTAAAAGTCAGTATGTGAGATGAAACTACAACCTCGACTATTATATAAATAAACAAGCCCGGGAACGAAATGAACTTCAACCGCAAAGAGTTTCCAAGTTGCTCGATCAAATACATTTACATCAAACGTTTAGTATCAGTAGTAGTCCGAAATTACAAAAAAAGAAGGTCATGGACTCTGTAGCTGAGACTGTGTGCGTGACTGGTGCTTCTGGGTTTATCGGTTCATGGCTCATCATGAGATTGCTCGAGCGTGGCTATGCTGTTCGTGCCACTGTACGCGATCCTGGTCTGGTTCATTTGCTAATCTTAGTTCATTTTTGTTAAACAATATCATAAGTTTTTACTTTTAACAGAATTAAAAAAAAAAAAAACTATGGCTATGCGACAGATAACAAAAAGAAAGTGAAACATTTGCTGGAGTTGCCAAAGGCAAGTACTCACCTGACTTTATGGAAAGCTGATTTAGCCGAAGAGGGAAGCTTTGATGAAGCGATTCGAGGCTGCACAGGAGTTTTTCATGCGGCCACGCCTATGGATTTTGAATCAAAGGATCCTGAGGTATCGGTATCATCTTTATTCTTTAGTCTTTTGTTTCTTTACACCAAACTAGACTGTATAAAGTCAACTATCTATACTGTCCGCAAAAAAAAAAAAAAAAAAAAAGAATGAAAAATGGACTCAACCCAAAAAGAAGAACAGCCACATAACATTGAACTCTGCCTATTTATATATTAAAAAAGAATGAAATGTGCCTAATTGGGTTTCACAAAGAATCACGATTCAGGAACAATGCTGGGTGCTGAACATTATGCAAAAGGATATAAAATTGATAATTATGTATTGTGTTGTTCACCCTTCACAGAACGAAGTGATAAGACCGACAATAAATGGGATGCTAAGCATCATGAAAGCATGTAAAAATGCGAAGACTGTGAGGAGGTTAGTGTTCACATCATCTGCGGGAACTTTGGATGTTGAAGAGCACCGAAAGCCAGTTTATGATGAAACCTCCTGGAGCGACTTGGATTTTGTTCGGTCTGTCAAGATGACTGGATGGGTTAGTGTTATGTTAGTCCATTAATTATAAGCTCTATTTCTTTAGTTGTTCTAAAATTCCTGCAACTTGTAACACTTCCAATTAATTTATCAGTTTCTTGATGCGACCAGATGTATTTTGTGTCCAAGACACTGGCTGAGCAAGCTGCGTGGAAGTTTGCTGAAGAAAATAACATTGATTTTATCAGCATAATTCCGAGTCTTGTCGTTGGTCCATTCCTTATGTCGTCAATGCCACCCAGTCTCATAACTGCACTCTCTCCCATTACAAGTTCGTCGATCTATACCCGCACTTGCTTTATTCTTTTTCTTAATAGTTATTACTGCTACATATGTCTCCAGCAAATAAATATGTATAATCTAATGGTTTTCTCTCTTTCTTTCTTTTTTTTTTTTTAATAATAAAAAAAATCGTAACTAAATGCAGGAAATGAAGCGCATTATCCAATTATAAAGCAAGGCCAATTTGTTCATTTGGATGATCTCTGCAGTGCCCATATATTTTTATTTGAGCATCCTGAGGCGAAGGGCCGTTACATTTGCTCTTCTCACCCAGCAAACATTCTTGAACTTGCAAAATTCCTAAGGGAAAAATACCCTGAATTCAATGTGCCCACAGAGTAAGCCCATCTAAAATCTCATTAAAATTCGGTGTCCTATTACAATTCTCATTTGCTGGGATAACTAAGCTAACTGTTGTTGCTTAGGTTCGAAGGTGTTGATGAGAATATGAAAGATATGCTCTTCTCTTCTAAGAAGCTGACAGATTTGGGATTTAAGTTCAAATACAGCTTAGATGACATGTTCACAGGTGCCGTGGATACTTGCAGAGCCAAGGGATTGCTTCCTCTTTCTTATGAAAACCATGTTGGCGAGAAAAATGGAGATGCCTAAAATAATGTGTTGTCTCTTTCATGTTGTAGTGTGTGATGTGTCCGTATAAATGAGTGCTTTTGTAGGTGTTGAACTCTATCAGCTCATTTTGTGACATTCCAAAGTTTAATCTTTCTGGTTAGTGTGTCTTGTTTTGTTTTTGTTACCAGATACGAAAATTAACTCTGGTAGAAATTATTGTTTTGCCCAAGTGGTACGAGGGTTCAGGCTTTCCCAGTGTCAATAAAGTAAGAATGGCTAATGGGCATGTAATTGTTTAGTGGTTGACGCGGTGGTATCAACACCACCTCCGATTTTCTCATAGTTTGAACTTTGAACCAGAATGACGAGAGAATTAAGAGGCCAATTCAACGTCGATGCATCTCTCGCAAATGTACCGTAGTTGTTAAATGACATTGGCGATGGATTAACGAGATGGAAGGTAAGTGTATTTAAATGAAATGTCAAACATGCCATCTAACTGATAAACATTGGGGGAGGTGGGAAATAAATATCTTATATTTACTAATATTTTATTTGATTTGATTCTTCAATCATTTATTGACACGTGTGTCTTTCAACCAATATAACAAACCTGTCTATACACATATGTATATTAAGTCAATGCACGTAATAGTTATTTGTATATGACCTCATATACTCAGCAAATGCATATTATCCAGCACACACAGACTCCTCCAATCATAGTTAAACACTTATATCAATATAATTTTAAAGGTCCGATTATATTGGAGCATTTCTAATGTAGAACAATCTTTTATAACTATATAATTAAAATTATATTTTTTTATTTTTTTATGTGTAATTATGATTCGAGTTGTCTTATAACAAACTCTAAAATCATTATAACATAATTTTAATTGCTCAATCATTTATGTATAACCATAGTACATTCTATATATATATATATATATATATATATGTGTGTGTGTGTGTCCGGTTATGTTGCTCTTTGGCACCATACCCCATATTTTATTAATTTCTTGTCATTTTTCAACTATTATCAACCATTAGATTTAATATAAAAGTAGTTCGAAGGCTTCAATGGATTTATTGGGTTATTAACTTGATAGTCCCTGCTGTTTAGTTTTAAATTACAAAATAATAAAATTTCAATATTTTGACATATAAAGCCAAATTGTTATAATTTTTTACGTGCATTGAGTCATTGACTTAGTTTGATTATTAAAAAACTTATTTTTAAATTTGCATCAGCATGTATTATTATTTAACTGCACACAAAATAAATTGGCTTTTACCGCTATTCCACTCTCAAAAATTTGAAAAATCATTTAAAAATTTAAATGTGTGACCTAAATACTTATAATTATATAATTAAAATTAAAATTTTGTTATTATTTATTATTTTTTATGTGTAGTTATGATTCGAGTTGTTTTATAACAAACTTTAAAATCATTATAACATAATTTTAATTACTCAATCATTTATGAATAACCATAATACATTCTTATATCTATATATATATATATATATAAATAAATAAATTTTAAAAATTTAGTAAATATTAAAATTAATATTTCTAAATTATTTTTAAACCTCCTGAAGCTGAAACTACATCTATACTGGCCTAAATATTAACTAGCGAGTACGAATATTCGACAGCGATGGGTCCCCATGCAGGGGCATTTACGTCAACTGGGCCTTACTAATTAATTAATTAAGCCCCAAAATATCAAGAGTCGAGTCTCAAAGGAAGAAGGGGCTTGTTTCCAGTTCCCACCAAAATCAATGGCGGCGATTTCAAGTTACTGTACATATCGATCGGACAAAGTGCCTCTCTCCCCTTTTTCTTCTTCTTTCTCCGGAAAGCTTCTCCCGAAACAATCGCGATTCCCTGCCGTGTCGGCGTCTGCTGTCCCGACATTTCCTGTCCTCCGAAGAAGCATCACGTGCCAGGCATCCTCCGCCACGTCAGCTCCTTCTTCCATCCATGGCAAACGTCTGTCTTCACTTTGGATTTTTAATGTGCTTTATTTCATTCCTCTTTACAAATTCAATGTGATGTCTATCGATGGTTCCTTCAAATGTTCAGTCGCTACGAAATTAGGGATTATAGTTTGGTGTAACATTTAATTGGCACTGGCCATATGACTGATAATTTCTTATGATTATCTCGTTACAGAATCACTTTAGGTAGGTATATTCAGCAATGCGGATATTCTTTTTTTTTTTTTTGGGGGATAAATTATCTGTTTCCCGATATTTTTGGCTTTTTTGTTTTTTTATTACAGCTTGAAGTTTTTATCTTTTGTGAAAGCTAGTGTTTATGATTGAAAAATGAACGTCGTTTGTAGTTATGACTATGGATTTGTTTGTCAAATGAGTGGCGAAGTCTGATTTATAGAAAGTTATTCTTCTTGAAGGTTGTAAACGAAAATTATAATCCATTTTCAGGTTTTGGGTATTGCAAGCTGAAAACACCATATGCCAATAAACATTCACGTCATAGCATTTCTCAATGGAAATGCAATATGTTGCAACCAAAGAACTGGTAAACAACACCACAGCTAATTTGTCTTCTTTATTTTACAGCAAAAGCAGAGCTGAAGGATTTTCTGCACATCAGTGATTTTGACAAAGTTACCATATTGAAGATTTTAGACCGAGCTGCTGAGGTCAAGGCACTACTTAGGTCAGGGGATAGGTCATTTTTGCCATTTAAAGGGAAGACAATGTCTATGATCTTTGCAAAGCCATCCATGAGAACTCGGGTTTCATTTGAAACAGGGTTTTCCTTGTTGGGAGGCCATGCTATATACTTAGGACCTGATGATATCCAGATGGGAAAGAGAGAGGAAACACGAGACGTTGCTCGTGTTCTATGTCGCTATAATGACATTATTATGGCACGTGTTTTTGGTCATCAGGTACGCTGGTGAGTTTCTTATGTCAGGGTCAGTATTGATCATACGCACGATTAGCGATGTTAAAGAAATGAAACAAGTTAGGAAAGTAAGTCTATATATACTGTCATCTACCCATTGCTTGTGAAGTTTCTTGTTTTTGTTTCTTATGATCATGTTGCCCTAGAAATCGATTGTCAATGCCTAGATGTAATTTCTTGATGTTTATCTTGCTCAACGTCCTTGGCATAGATCCCTGGTTCTCACCCACTCTGGGTTCAATGGAGCTCCATGCACTAGGGAATTCTTGACAATGTATTGACTACCAAGTCTACCCAGTTGTTATCTTTTGTCAAGCTTTGATATCTCAGCTTGATTCTGATTTTGATTATCATCTTAATTTTAACATCTAAGTTTTATAGAGCACAATCTAGTTAAAGAGTCAACAATTTTACATTTTTTGTTACAGGACATTCTTGATCTTGCTAAATATGCAACTGTACCAGTTATCAATGGCCTGACAGACTACAACCATCCGTGCCAAATAATGGCCGATGCCCTCACCATTATTGAACACATTGGTCATTTGGAAGGAACCAAGGTTTGCCCATCATTCAGCCAGTTCCATTTTATTTTAATTTTTATATATTTAATTTTTTTTTCCTGTAATCTTGTGACAGCTGCGGCTAAATATGTGGTTGTATACTTGTATCACAGTCTAACGATTTTGATCTGTGTTGCAAAATTCAGGTTGTCTATGTTGGAGATGGAAATAACATAGTGCACTCTTGGCTGTTGATGGCATCAGTTATTCCTTTCCACTTTGTTTGTGCCTGCCCCAAAGGTTTTGAACCAGATAAAGAAACAGTTGACAAGGCACAAAAGCAGGAATTAGCAAGATCGAAATTACAAATGACCCAAAAGAAGCTGTACAAGGTGCTGATGTTGTGTACTCAGATGTGTGGGCCAGCATGGGGCAAAAAGAGGAGGCTGCATACCGCAAACAAGTATTTCAAGGATTTCAGGTAATTTGCTGGCATAAGTTACTATTTCAATACGTTGATTGTGCATATGTTACACTGAAATAATGAATACCTCATTGTATTTTAGAGCTGCTATATTCATTAAATATTGTCTGTAGCCTGTTGTCCACAAAATCTCTGCAATATTATTTGGTACCAATGGATTACTATCCAAGCGGTTGTTGGTTGATAATGAAGCCCTGAAATTTTGGCATACAATGTTTTGCAGGTGGATGAAGCCCTCATGAAGTTGGCTGGTGCTAAAGCTTGTTTCATGCATTGTTTGCCTGCTGAGAGGGGAGTTGAGGTTACGGAGGGTGTTATTGAAGCTCCAAATTCTATTGTCTTCCCACAAGCTGAGAATCGTATGCACGCACAGAATGCTATAATGCTCCATGTGCTTGGGTTGTAATAGCGTCAAATCCCTTGATTAGAGCCCACAGAATAGAAGCCATTTAATCTGCGACTGTCTCAGGACATTAGATTTACAATTTCGTATTCAATTGCGTAAAAATTTTGTGGGTTGAGCTGTTTTCTTTTGCCAGTTTAAGATTACGGACATTTGGTACTGGTTTGATCCTTTTTTTTTTTCTGTGGCGATAAAGGTCTTGGTTTGAAGTTGAATCGTGACATTATTTTCCTGGACTTTGTTGCACTACCTAACAAACACGGATGACAAATTTGCATTAACACTGCATGTAGGAATTGTTAAAACCTAACTTCCTACTCGTAATCAGAATAAAGTTGCATACAAATAATGATCTAAGACTAAAGAAAATGCTTTGTTACGTACAAATGGGTCTGAAAAGAATGGTTGAAGAAGCTTCGATGCCTACTTTTAGTTACAGGATAGAGAAATAAATTATGTACTTAAGAAAATCCTTTGCCGAAGTAAACTTGTTTATCGTTCCTCAGCATTGAATCTGTTCCAAGCCTCCTGTAGCCAACAAAAGAATAAGATTCAGGGGATCACTAATCAAGACTCAAAGCGAAGGGAGCCTCTAAACATGGAAAAAGAATGGCCCGATAAAATATGGACCTGGTGTTGCAAAACCCAGTTTCATTATCGTACATTACCCGCGACTTAGACTCATAACTGGAGGATTACTTTCTCATTTTAATAAACACTAGTATTTGAATTGTATATAGTATTATCATCACCAGGCCAAAACACAATCAATTTGCTAGCATATCATTTCTACAAACTAGACTTCATGAGATCCCAAGTTCCCTTAGAAACTGAAAATGCCAAATTTATAAAATGCTAATTTAAAAATAAAGTTATATAACACACCTTTAGAAGATCAAAAACCTTTTCACAAGTGTACTTCTGTTGTATACTTGCACCTCGCTGCTGTAACTTGTCAGGATGAACAATAAGTGTGGCCTTCCTGTATGCTTTCTTCACAGCAACGGTTGCTATAAGATCTGTTAGTGGAATTGGCTGCCAACCACTATCAGGCCCAAGGATCTGCAAGTGAAAACAACCAGCTAATACCGAGTGCTGGGGAACACTAATGCAGAATTTATCTTATTGGAAGGTATTGTATCTTTATAAAGAAATTGTGACTGGGAAATGAGGGGAGCAATAGTGGCAGATAAAGATCAGTTAATCTATGATAATTCACATGAATAGAGCTATACACTCATTTATTGTCTGATTTCTAGCATTAACATGTTTTATAGTAGCATGAAGGCAGATGTTAATAGTTGGTTTTATCTTAACACTTCAGAATTTTCCTTGGATGCAAAACCATAGGTCAATCTAAGGTCTACTCCAGACTATCTACATATATACTAAGACTTGATTTCTAGGAGCAATATGAAGCATGAAGACAGAAATTCATGAAGAAACATGCTCAGTACGCTCACACATACATATTGTAGCGTTGAAAGTAGCGCACGCAAGTTTCCAGCCTTCCCACGTGACCACCTTTTGACATCAGCATCTAGAGCTTCTGCTAATCTCTGTCAAGGATAATAGAGTAAGAACAGTAAGAACGGTATTTCAAGCCTGTATTGAATTGCCAAAAAGTTCCAACAGCATATTTGATTGATTTTTACATTTCTCTCAGCTTGTTCTTTCTGAGCAAGTAGATCACGCATGTTCTTCTCTGCAAGAGCTTTTGCCTGAAAGAGACCATAAAGAAGCATGAAACAACCTTTACAAGTTGAAAAAGTTCAGATCCTCACATCACCAAAATGAAGAGGCATACCGCGCGCTCTGCTATCCGCTGATGACTCTCCAACCTAGCTTTATGTCTTTGAACAGGTTCACCATTAACTCCATCAAATTTATCTGTGGAATGAGGAACTACGTGAACACCAACAAAATCGTTCCAGTAAAGCAGTAAGAACAGACTAATCTTCTTGACAAAAGAATAACAATATTAAATGCAACTGCTACCATCATGACTGGAAGAATTAGAAGATCTTGAACGTTTGGTAGGAACTGAGCCATTGGACAGCGAATCCTGCAGAAGATTCTTTGAACTATTAATTTGAACACCACCAAACATAAGAATAGTGATGACTAATATAGGGTGGGAAAACTCACATTGGAAACAGAGCCGTGTCTCATTCCATTTCCTCTGGAAGGACCAGCGAATTTTACAGCCTGATTTCTTGCCTTGGAGGCAGCCTTCTCAGACATTGCTTTTTCTAGGGCTCGCATCCTGGCCTCTGCAGTTGCCCTCTCCACAGCAGCACGCTCAGCTTTAAGTCTGACTTCCACGGAAGTCTTGTCTGCTGATGACTTGTGATTCACCTCTCCAGAAGCTTTCTCTAGTGTTTCTCTGGCCTCAGTCGTTGCCCTACGACGTGCTTCCGCATTAGCTTTCTCCACAGCAGCCCTTTCTGCCCTTTCTCTGGCTTCAGTATAGGCCCTTTCACGAGCTTCACGAATGGCACGTTCCACAGCTATTCTCTCCTTCTCTCTTTCTCTTTCCTTCTCTTTTGCTAGATCTATTTTCTCCACCCATTCCTTCTGTAGCTCCACTTCTTTCTGCATAGTTCCTTCAAATCCCATCCCTTCGGTTTTCAGGGATTCAGAACAATTATCCTCATACCCCTCTGTATTTTGGCTTGTTTGGATCTTCTGTATTAGTTCTGTGGGTTCCATATTCTCTTCATTGTCATGTAATATTTCTGTGGGTTCCATACTCTCCCCATTGTCAACCGATCTCTCCTGATTGGAAGATTCAGAATCACTCTCATCTTTTTCCAGATTAATTGAACCTTCAACCTCCTCGGCATCCTCAAATTTTTCTTCTGATTCTGAAGCCAGCTCTTCAACACCAGTATCAGATACTCCTATATTTAACCCAATATGTTCAAAAGCCTGAGCCTTAGTTGCATCTTTCACTTGCTTCTCTATCACATCATGTTCAAAGAAAACTTGATCAATATCAGCTGTTTCAACCTCAAATATCCCTTCTTCTTCCTGGTCATTTGCCAAATCAACTACGATTGCTTCTGTTTCTATCTCTTTATATTCAGACGAAGCTTGAATTCCTTCCACAACTCGCCCCCTTTCTTCATGGGAGGGTACCTCCAGACATTCATTATTTGCATCATGTACAGAAGCTTCCAGTGTCTCACTTAGAATTTCAATTTTATCCTGCGTATATACATCATTAGCTGCCTCAAGATGGTTCCTGAAGTGGTCACAAGCCTCTTGGGTTACTTTCATTTTCACATCTTCTCTCTGATCAATCTCTGTTTGTAAATTTTCAGTTCTCTCCACTTCACAACTCTCTTTTAGCCTCTTTTCAATTTCTCCCGTCTGATTAGCCTGTTTAAGCATTGGCTCATTTTCTTCAGCCTCTATAATCCTCTCTTTTGCTCCCAACCCTACAGACTCTTCCAATTTCTTCCCACTTTGTTCCACATTAAGGAATTCATTCATTCTCACCTCAACAGTTTCCTGCTCCAGAGCTTCACCAGATGTCTTCTCAGCATCTTCTCTACCATTGACGTCTTCATGCTCTTCTTCATTTACTTCCAACCTGCAAGCTTCTTTTTGTTGCTTCTCATATTCTACATTGTCACAAGTTACTCCACTTCTTTTCCCATTTTCTTCATAATCAGAAGTCTCTGATAGTGCTGCCCTATTTTCTTCCCTCTCAAGAACATCTTCAGATCTTATAACAGTTTCTTTTTGCTCAAGCACCTCTTTCTGTTTCTTCTCATTTTCCAACCACAACCGCTCATCTTTTAACAACCTCATCTTCATACGTTCATTGTCTTTCAGTTCTTGCATCCATATCTTATTCTCATTTGCATTAGGTGCCCAAAGCCGTCTCTGTTTCTTTTCACAAGCTTCTACCCCGAAGGTTGCTTTAAATGTCACCACTTTTTCTTCCTGCAGCACAGCAACCATCGATTTCATTCCACCTTCTTCCTGCTCCTCCATTAGCATTTTCAGCTTACTTTCATTTGCATTCCGTTCCCACTGCCTTCTCTGTTTCTTTTCACGTGCTTCTACTCCATGGGCTGCTTTAAATGTCGCCTCTTTTTTGTCCTGAAGGCCAGTGACCAATAATTTCTTTCCACATTCTTCCAGGTCATGTACCCCTAGACATGACTTCTGCTCGTAGGCACCTTCTTTTAACTCACAAGCTCCTTGCACTGTGTTCAACTTCTTCTCAACCTCCTCCTGAATGTGAGGCTCTTCAAACGCTTTAAATTTCTTACTATTTTCATCTGGCTGCTCAAACATTTTCGTAGTTAAAATTCTCTCTTTCAATTCAAAATTTTTTACTGATTGCACCTTCGTCTCAATGCCTTCTCCTTCGTCTGCTTTCAAATCCTTCATCTCTTCTTGCCTATCATCCATTAGGGTTGAATTATGTTTGTCCCCTTGTGTTCCAACTGGAGCTTCTATGGCAACAAAAAGGTCATCCCTTTCTCTGAAGTCGGGGGGAATTTGGCCTGCCTTCATTGCATTTTGCATTCCTAAACTGCCAAAAACTTGCACTGGAGCATCATCTTTTGTGCGGTTCTGCCGCACGTCCTCACTGAATTTGTTTGTTTTATCTGTAAATTTACCTTTTCTTCTTTCCTCAGTCTTTGCACCATCATTAAATCTCATTTTCACATGATTTTGAAGACCATCCCTTTTCCTTTCCATTATACCTTTTGCTATTTTTATCCTCGCTTGAGCCTCCTCTATTGCCTTTAGCACAGCAGCTGCGGAGGCAGCAGCAACTGAATTTCCATCTACTTCCTCTTCAAAATAAGGGGGTGAGCAAAAGCCAGTAGCATCTTCAAAAGAATTACTCTTGGAAGCCCGCATCTTTGAACCCATTGTTGTCTTGAAACCCCCCCTATTATTGCCAGAGCTGTCTGAAAGACTTGAAGGCAGTGGCACTTTTGAAGGGTGAGTCCTAGGGCCAGATTCATATTCTTCAAATAACATATCATTTGAACTGGATCTACTGTGATTGTATTTGCTTTGGAATTTAACACCATCTCTAGAACCCTGTTTGCTAGCACCACCAGGTGAAAGGACTGATGAAGCTTTCCTGCTATGTTTGCCTTCCCTTAACTCCCCACTGATGTTATTATTAAGATGAGTTCCATTTAATGCCGCTGATAATGGCTTGTTGCTCTCAGTCGTCTGTGTGGGAGAAAATCCATCAATTAAACAAGTATAGCCTGGAACAGCATGAAGCTGAGTCACATGTGTTGTCCCATTTATCCCATTTCTTCTTTCTTGGTTGGCTTTATGATAAGACATTTTGAACTCATTCACACCATCAATTGAATGATAAGCTTCACGAGGTAAAACTTTATTTTCCACTGAAAAGTTAGAGGGATATGATCCTGTTTCAGCTGTAGTCCTAATTAAAGACGGGAAAACAAATCAAATGCAAGAAACGGGCACATCAATTTACTGGTTTTTGAAACAAAAAAAAAAGGGCTTAGCAGCAAGCACTTTCCTGTCAAGCATTAAACTGCCTACTAAGTTCTCATTTTTATGAAAAAGACACCTTTTTCTATCATCAGTGAAAGGCATTAAAAAAAAATTTCACACATAATCAGCCAAAAAAAATACAGCAAAACATAAGAAAGGAAATTAAGTAACTGACTCACCGAGCTTCTTGAACAAAACTGTCTTTTTTCTTTGATTTAGAGGAGAGCTCCTCGTGGGAAACCGCAAAATCAAGTTCTCCAAAACCGCCAAAAATCTTCGAGTAATCAAGCTTCGAGCTTTTAACATCAACCGTAATCTTTCTCTCATTCAGCTCAGGAACATCAAGGACCGGAATCGAAGAACTACGTGAGCCACCAAATATCTCACCGTAATCTTCTTCCACATAAGAGGCAACCTTCATTGGACCACTGAAAACGCCGTCGTATATACTCGTTCCACTGAAGCTGTGGCTATGCCTATTCGTGAGCTTCTTCGAAAACGGAGCAGAGGAGATTTTCTGGTATTCCATACTAAGGTTTTTTTTTTTCTGGTATTCCCACTAAGGTTTTTTTTATATTCTCTATTTCTCTTCTTCTCTTCAAATGCGTTCTTTTGTTTCCTTTCCTTTGCTTTGCTTTGCAGGAGTCAAGGACACGGAGGATAGAAGAGGAAACGTCTGAAAATTTGAGAGAGGAGAAATGAAAGATACAAAAAATAATAACTTTTATTTGTTTTTATGTCAATAGTGTTCCAGAGTACGGTACTAAGGGTGAATCAACGATTATCTAACGAAAGTTGACGCTAGCGGTAAACGGATCGGCCGATGAGTGACTAGTTGATTGACCAGCAAAGCGCCAAAGCCGGTGACAGTGAGATCATATGAGCTGTAGCTTTGGCTATCACCTTTATTAAAAAAAAATAATAATAATAATAATATTGGCTTCTCTGTTGTCGTATATCCGTATGTTTTTTCATGTCCAAGCTGTCACCAATCAGCGATGCCGACATCAACATGGCTGCCTTGTAGGGGTAGTTTAGGCAGTTCGCTCAGAGGAGTGGCCTCGTGTAGGAAGTACGAGTGGTTGTGATTGGTGAGTCAGCGTTTCAAAGTTACAGGCTACAGCTGTGGGCTTAGTGCTGTGGCTACGATGAGCCACACGTGAGGCGGTGGAGCAACACCCCTTTTTTCAATAAGATGGTAACAGTTGAGTAAGTGAAAAAATTTTTTAACTGCTTGAATAAAGATACAGTTTGTTTATTAGTAAAATGAAACACACCACCTAAGTCCTATCTTGCAACTCCTAAACGGCTTATTTAACAATACATATAAATAGAATTTTTGTTGAAAATCCTATTGCCGGTTTTAATAACCAATAACAAGAAGTTGAGAACAGAAACCGCATGTTTGTCACAAAGATGGGACACCGTGGACAAATACTCAACCAGGGAAAATAGGGACCCCGCCGTGCGTAGACAAGTAGTTGAACTTTGTCAATTTCAGTTTTCTTTCTATATGCTATGCCTGGTCTGGTGGGCCTTACATTATACTCTCTCTCTCTACACACACACACACACACACATATGAATGAATTGGATTTGATGATTTCGTGCTATTTTGGTGAAAAAGATTTTTTAGCTATCCGCAGCAGTACACCATTAGAGATCTCTTGCTTGTAATGATTTCCAAATTAAATGTCACTGGCTCCAGTTGTGCGATGGTTGAAGCTGTCATTTGACAAAGTTCAAAAAGAATTTTATTTCTCTTGCTTTTTATTTTGATGATTCTGGTGATTGTCTAAAGCAAGGATTTGTAGCTGGAGGGGCCTCGTGACTGATTATTAAGTAAAGTATGGAATTATGTATGGCTTTTACTCTTTGTTGCGATCGTTTGTGCCTGTCTTAATGATTTTTTTTTATTGGAGAAGACATTTAATTGAGGGACACAACGGTCACCTTCTTTAGATTCTAGTTTGCTTAGGTCCCACAAAATTATAGCTGCTAGTCTTTCACGGCTTCCCTAGCTTTATATTATTCAACAAACAAACTTAATTCTTGAAAAAATTAAATAAAAACCAAAAACAAATGATTTGTTTTAATGGTGTCGTTAATTATTAAACAATTGAAATTATTGTGCAAAATAAAACAAAAGTTTACGGTAGCCACCACCAACCGCTCACGACCATCACCGTTGCAGCCATTCATGACCATCACCCACACCACCGCCACATCCATTCGCACGCTACCATTTGTATGCACCGCGCCGCCGTTGTCCCACCATCTTACGATCTCCTCTTGTGACTCACAATCTATATTCTCTCCATTGTATGTTTAAAATTTTTATGCTAATATAAGTGTGAGTTTAATAATTTATTCTTTATTTGTGAATTGTGATGTTTAATTTATATTATGGAGGTTGTTGGTTACTGGAATTTCATGATGGTAAATTATTAATTGTATAATTATTTTGTATTCATACACGATGTTGGATTATATTATAAAGATTTTTTTTCCTCTGATTCGGGAATGAAAAATGGACCAGATCTAAACTGAAATTTTGCTTTATTAGATGGCATTATGAGCCTTATTTAGAAAAAAAAAAATTGTCACAATGTCATTTTGTAAATGTTTATTTCACAGAGGATAAAGCTAATTTGTTGGTTTCCTAACTGGTAGGTATTTTTTCTTTCTCTAGGAAAAATAGTTATTTTGTTGGGACAAACTCAAAGAAGTTATAACCTATGGTGTTTGTGTGTGTGTATATATATATATATATATAATCTTTTATTAACAGTAATATCCTTATTTGGTTAAAGTGAATATGTTACTAAAATATAAAAAAATAAATATATTTTAATATTTTAAAATTTTATTCTCTAATTCTTTAATAATAACATCTCCATTCTTATAAAGTGAGAAAGTCGCTGATATACAAATTTCAAATATATATATATATTTATTTATTTATTTATATTTATATTTTACTCTAAGATAAATTATGCAATATTGGTGTTTCTAACTTTTCATACAATAACAATCTCCATCACATGAATAAATAAAGAAAATGGCAATAATTCATACACACATACATTCACGTATATATATGTGTGTATGTATTCCATTTTAATAAGTGAGAAAGTCATTAATACACGTATTTCAATATATATACTCTAAAATAAATCTTACAATATTGGTGTTTCCAACTTTCATACAAATAGTTGTGAGGTGATTTTTCGAGTGGTGTCGGACATTCGGCTTGTTGGCTCTGTTCTTAGTTTCAAGCCGTCTCAGTTGCGAGGCATGATGGATTCTCAGCTTGCGGATGAGCTACGAGTGATTGATTCACCCCAACGGCCTATTCGAGTTGTCGTTTGGACACGGCCGCCTCTTGGTGCAGTCAAGCTGATTGTTGATGGGTGTTCGAGGGTAATCCTGAGTTGTCCGCTGCAGGGTGTTCTTCTGGATCATAGGAATATGTTTTGGCGTGGTTTGGCTTTTTCTTGCCATCATCCGATCCTTTATCGCGAGCTTATGACTGTTGTGAGGGTTTGGAGTCGTGGTTTGGTGACCAGTTTGTGATGGTTGGAGGCTGGCTGGTCCGGATGGGTTATTCTGTTGTGGAAGTAGAGTCCGACTCTGCCATCGTGGTTTCTTGATCCTCGCGACGCTTCGTCCGATGAGATTATACTTTGCCTTACGTCGAGTTTGATCTTTGGTGTCCTCTCATTCGGTTGTAGTTCGGCATGTGTATCGTAAGGCTACGTCTGCAGTGACTTTTTAGTCAATTGGGCTTGCACTTCTCGTTCCAGACCATCGATTCTTACTCGATCCGTGATCCGCCATAAGTTTATCTAAGATTATTCATATCGACGCCCATGCGGCTCCACATATCGACGCTTGCTTTGTTATATTTACCATTCAGATGTTTTCACTTATTAACGAGCTTTTGGCTCATGTCCCCCTCCTTATGTATATGTTTTCTCTTGAATGATTTATATTACAGGAGTCCTACCTAACCTCCTACTATCTTGGTGGTTTAAAAAAAAAAAAAAAACTTTTCATACAAATAGTTATATCCATCACATTAATAGATAAAAAAAATAGCAATAATACAACTAACACTAAACTACTATATATATTATTTTTAGTGATGATATTCTCTCTTTATTAAATTGTTTTGAACATGTATAATTAAAGATGTGATCAAAGAGACCCCTAATTGGAAAAAGACCCAGATGATTTGTGGCGGTGTGGAGCTGACGTAGATAGCGTGGCGGTAGAGTTGGGGTCGCACGTTAGTGGCAGTGTGGAGCTGAGGCACAATAGTAGTGGCGGCGACGTTGAGCGACAATGGCAATGTGGAAGCAAGTTGTATGGAGCTGGTGTGTGGAGGCAGATGGCATGGTAGTAGAGCTACTGTCGCAATCAACACTGGTGAAAGGGAGATTTATGGTAGTAGCCGTCGCGAATGCCTGTGAAAGAGAGATGAAACACAATTTTAGTTTATTTTAAGTATTTTAAACCCGCATAAACCCAACTCTCATATGGATTTAGGTTATACGGGTTTGACGGCGTTACAAAATAATATGAACACAACACAATATAACGAGTAGTAGTTACCAAACATAGTATTGGAATAAGTTAATATTACGAGGAGTGCTAATACCGTATAACGAGGGCTAGTACTCACAAAATATCATTTGCCTAGTGGCGATCGTTTTCAGTTTTAATTTCACGGCCTTTAGCTTGCCAGCTTTGGTGTGAGATCAACCTTTATAGAAAGCCTGGTAAATATGGAACACGAAAACTTTTAACTGCAAAATATATCAAATGTACGTTGGAAATTAAACTACTTGTGAATCTAATAAAGCAGATTTGATCTAAGAAGACTAGCTTTTCGTGTGCAAAGCAATCAGAGCACTTTTGATATAATCAATGACCGGTGAATCCAATAATACCCTCCATAGAATTTCAAGATCCAAAGCATAAAAGCTGATGGGTTATTTATACTTGTCCTTTTCACGACTTCCATTTTTTCTCTTCTTTAGAGGACTAACTTTTTCTCTAACTTAGTGATTACCAACTCAGCCCACTCAGCCTTAACTTTCCGATGAAGCTTTCATAACCCTTTGAGGCCGGCTAACTTTCTTCTAATTCCGCTTGTGGACTAAGGAACAGACCATCTGCTAACAAAATTTCATGTAGCCCGTAAAAGGAAAGCGAAATAACGGACATCACCAGACCCCAACCAACCACGAAAGCAAACGCATTGAGATAACATAATCAACATCGGAATCACTGTTTTTTCATAAATAGAGCAGCAACATGTGCCACTAGATCTAGTGCTTAATCAACGACTTTAACAGTATTCACAGAATGTGACATGAAAACCTTAGCAAAAATAATAAGACGTAAAAAAATATCTTCATATTGAAAAACAAATCATAAAGCACTACTAAGACATTTCATCCTATCTTGGAAATGAAGGCTATTGATCTCGAAGGGAGTACGATTCATCATATTATGTAGCCTAAATTGATTTGATTGAAGCCGCTAATTTTAGAAACAAACTTATATTCATTTTTCCAAACAGGAATAACAATTGTTTGAGTAGAGGCTTGAGAGATATTCAATCCAAGCATAGCCCATTAAGTGGGGTCTGAAAAGATAAACTCGGGGTTAGATAATACTCTAAACTTTTTCGGGCCCTCAGGTGTTAGAAATTTAAACCAAGTAAATACGATGACCTAAAGGTCAATCATCAGCTTATGGGCGTCAAAAGGCGGCCCACGTGTTGTGATCCAATTTCACCAGAAGCAGATCGATTGACCACTATTTATTGAGTGCTTTAACTAACGTGCAACCGGTTGCGCCCAATCATTCCACGTCCAAAACCCCCCGTCTTTGGTTTGGCTAGTTGGCTTGAAGAAAAAGAAAACACTTTGTACTGCTATTATTATAATTATTAATAGTTTAATACGGCGTTTGGTTGTAGCAGATTTACTTGCAGCGTTTGTTCATCGCGAAATTAATACAGTACATAAAACTGAACGCTAAAAATGTTTAGGAACCAATACGACACTGACGTGACAACATGGAGCCCGGCGGGCCGATTATTTCAAGTGGAGTACGCGATGGAGGCCGTCAAGCAAGGCTCCGCCGCAATCGGCCTTCGATCTAAGACTCACGTGGTCTTGGGCTGCGTTAACAAGGCCAACTCCGAGCTCTCGTCTCACCAGAAGAAGATCTTCAAGGTCGACGATCACATCGGCGTCGCTATCGCTGGTCTCACCGCCGACGGCCGTGTTCTGTCTCGGTACATGCGATCCGAGTGTATTAACTACAGTTACACTTACGAGTCCCCGCTTCCTGTTGGCCGCCTTGTTGTCCAGCTCGCTGACAAGGCTCAGGTCCGTCACTGTCAAAACCCTACTTTGTTTCAGTCAATGTGAATTTTTTTTTTCTATTTAAATTGAGTGCGCTGAGTGAATTTAGTTTAAAATTGTGTTTTAGTTTAGGATTTTCCAATTTGTGAGTTAACTTGGGAGTTTTTGAAGGTGGCTATTCAGGTTAATTGATTTAGTTCAACACCTTTGATTTTATTTGGTTTGAAGTTATTGCAACGTATGTTAAACAGAAAATTATTCTCTGTTGCAAATTTTTTGTTCGAAGGATATCCTTTTGTATTAGATGCAGCTATAGCTACAGCTTGTGTTCATGTGTCTTCATCTATGTCCTGTACATTGTCTGTCACTGAAATTCAGGCATTCTAATTGTGATATCACCAATTCATTTCAGCCAAGATTCTGCATTTGTTTTGCTTGTCATTCTTTGTGAGTTGTAATGTTCAGTAGATTTTGTTAATGATAGGCAATAATAAATCAAGGTCACAAGCATTGTTGTAAACGGAGGTTTGGAGGAGAGTGTAATCTTGTGATTGACCTTGCAAGTGACTATTCTAGATTATCAATATGGCTGATGATGAGACAGGCTTAACTATAATTTATGGTTTTCATTTACAGTCCATGGCCAACCTGCTGATGTCTTTAAGGAGTTGTTTTGGATAAGATCACTTTGTAGTTTGCAGAACTCATCGATATTTAAATCTTGTCGAGGTTGAGACAATTGAGATAGACCCTTTAGAACTTTAGCTCCATAATCCCAGTTGAGTTATTAAGGAAGATTTGGTCAGAGCAATTAAAGTTTGTTACTATAATTGAGTTGTGCTCTGGAGCTTTAACATCTTTTCATAATGGTTTAGAATGTTTTGAAAATTGAAGTCCATGATTTACCAGGTAGGTTTTTAGTTTCTCGGAATAATCATGGAAAGGATAAATTTAGTCTAGTAGATGTTTTGTAAAATTCATTGGTTAATGAATTTTTTTTTTTTATTTGGGTAGGAGGAAAGATCCCACCATGCACGCTAGTCAGGTAGTTGGACTTGGTTTTGTTGAATAATGAAAACTGTATCATGAATGCAGTTGGTAACTGAGCTTTGATAATCCAATCTCTGTGGATTTTAAATATATTTCTCCATGTTGTTTATTTCATAATTGGTGGTCCGCTTCACTCACAGTTCTGGTTATTGGACTTAGTTATGTTGAATGATGAAACTGTATCACGAATGCTGGTAGTAACTGAGCTTTGTTAACACTACTCCATGGATTTTAAAAATATTCTATGTTGTTTATTTCATGATTGGTATCTCTCTCCTCTCACTATTGTGGTTATTGGTCTTGGTTGTTTTTAAGATGAAACTGTATCATAGCAGGTAGTAACTAACTGAGCCTTATTAATGCCACCATCTGTCTATTGGCTCTCTCTCTCTCTCTTCTTTCTCCTTTCTTTTTGCATTCGCCTGTCATTGGCAGTTCATGTTGCTTTTGTTTGGTATGGAGTATGTGATCGTGTTTTAATTATTATCTTGTTTTTTTTTGGTTGTTACATATTAATCCTTATTTTTTCGGTTTTTACACTTACAATTTTCCGTAGATTATCTTATATGTACGTATTTTTCAAATATTAGCATGTAACTGTATACCTCTCCCTTTCTGCTTCTCTACACACACACATTTGTATATTGGCCTTGATTGCACTGCAATGCCTGGTGTTAATTCAGCATAATTGTGTGCTTTGCCTCATTCTCAAAATGTTAATTCTCTGTGTATAATTCCAAATTCTGTAGAAAATTTAAATATTCGAATCAGTTGCTGGAAATTTTGTTATTCAGCTTTTAGATGTCTTAATGAAAGTCATAAATGATGAGTGGATTGCTTTAAAGTAATGGTTAGGTTAAATTAGTTTGCATTTTTTGTTTAGTCTTAACTCTTAATGATACCATGTTTTGTTGCTTGTGTGAAGCAACCCTGTTATTTAGCATGTTGTCACGGGACGGGCCAAGCTAGCACATCTTGGCTCACTTCCTTGGGCCATTTTGGGCTCTAGTTGTGCGGCCCGAACAATGTGCATGGTTGCTGAATACATTCCAATCTTGTTTGAGACTTTTCAAACATTGCATTTTGGACTTTTGACTCTATCAATATTATAATCTCTATGTCTGTGTGCAATAAACGAGCAAGAAGGGAAGCATCTTACCGTCTATGAATTTTCATCTGTCGTTATATATAATACATATTTGGGTGACAGGTCTGTACCCAACGCTCATGGAAACGGCCATATGGTGTTGGCCTGCTGGTTGCTGGCTTGGATGAAAAAGGAGCCCACCTTTATTATAACTGCCCAAGTGGGAACTACTTTGAGTATCAAGCATTTGCCATTGGGTCCCGATCTCAAGCTGCAAAGACATACTTGGAACGCAGGTTTGAGAACTTTACAGAATCTTCAAGAGAAGATCTGATCAAGGATGCTCTCATGGCAATAAGGGAAACCTTACAAGGGGAAACACTAAAGAGTTCTATTTGCACAGTTGCTGTGGTAGGAGCTGGGGAGCCATTTCATATTTTAGATCAAGAAACCGTACAAAAGTTGATTGATTCATTTGAGATTGCTGGAACCGAAGAGGGTCCTGCTGCTGCACCAGACAGTGCTGCAGAAGGAGGTGCGGCTGCAGAACAGGGCACTGACCAGGGTGCTCCAGCAGACCAGGGTGTAGCTCCAATGGACATTTGAGAATGCAAGGACCAGAAGTCAGTTTCTCCATCTTTGTCTTTAGATGAGGATTTTAAGCATGTGTTTGATGGATTTCATGGGATATGGGTTGCACTTCGGGAAATCATTTTGTTGGATAATTTATTTTTCCTCTTATGGTGCAATTTATCTTGCCTTCTTAGTACAAACATTATCATATTAGCGTTTCCTAAACTCCAAACATCTTGCTTTAATACTCTAGATAGAGTCAGTGAACCCGAAAATGACAATTTGTCTTGTGGTATTTAGTTCTATTTCTGCTACATTTGGTGTTTGTTTCACTTCTGTATGCATAGCTAACTGTCATGGACTGATATGCACGATTATTTGCCAGCTGTTGCTATTGAATTTTGCATGTCACAATGAGTTGACATGAGGAATTCTGTCATGTTGAAACCTTGATGAAGATTAGCATGCGTTATTTGTCACTGTTAAGATGGATTTTGGATTTTGTTAAGTTACATCATTTGTAATTTACAGAAATCTAAAATTAATATTTTTTTATACAGGCCCAATTTTGGTTATCAAACAATTAAGGATTGTGGAAAACAACTCAAAATTAATATATATATATATATATATATATATATATATATATATATATATAATTTTATCAATTAATTGATAAAATTAAAGTGAATTAATTATATTATCTTACTAATTAATTAATAAATATTATATTATTTAAAATTATTATTTAAGATGAAAAATTTAAAATATATTATTATTATTATTATTAATATTATTATATATAGCTGTATCATTTAATTGTTGGTTATCAAACAATTGAGGGATTATTGGAGACTAATTTTAGGTTACAAAATTACAGATAATGTAACTTAGCGGCCGGCTTGTTAGTAAACAGAAGTTGAAAATCATCTAGGTTGTTGTTTAGTATGGTTAAAATTATCCTATCTCAATTGCTTTTGTTTTAAAGCTTTGGGACTTGCTCCATCAAGAGTTTGCGATGATAATATCAAAAATAGAAAAGCTCGCATTAAGTGGATTTAGTTTAGGATTGCTTATTTTATAAATAAAATTAAAAAAATTTAAAAAAAATTAGATTAATATATTTTTTATTAATATTTATAATTTATTATATTATATTACTAATATTTTATACATTAAACTATTATTATTTTGTTATGTATTTGATAATTATTTTTAATTTACATATTTTTTAAATTTTATTAAAAATTTATTTAAAATTAATAAAAAATTCAAACTCAACTCAATCCGACCCGTCCAAATTTAAACGGACTTTTAACATGCCTAAACTTATTAGTATTAATACAGGTTGGGCCCGACCTTAGACAAGCCCGGCCCAAGCTTACTTTTTGCAGACCCTACTTTGAAGAGAATAATTTACTCAACTAATGTCCTGCAATTAAGGCAAACCTTTTAGGTTACGTCAATGTGGATAAATCCACCAGTAGTCATCGAAAGAGATGACATTTCTTTGAAATAAATTTAGCGGCTAGACAATTTATAGTTTTTTTCTAAACAACCCCAAAATGCAACGGCAGCTACACTTTGTTGCAATGAGATAAATAATTGCGATAGAAGAAAAACAATCGCTTCAATAGATATCAGATACGGGCATCGGGAATAGGCAAATCCTTGATCTGCATCTGCTTACGCATCCATTGCCAATTCTCTTGGGTGACCTCACCCCCAAGTGAGCGAATAACAGACCCCCCACTGCATGAACCTAATTTGCAACATTCGTCCAGAGATAATCCCTTGACTAATCCATACAAAAACCCACTTGCAAATAAGTCCCCGGCACCAGTCGCATCAATTGCCTTTGCCTCTCCTATGGCTGGTACTTTGACAACCTGAAACAGTAAGGACTTTTTAGACAATAGGAAATAGAAGGGAACTATAAAAGAGCAAACCAACTTTTCTAGTTCTACATGCCCAGCTTAAAGCTTAGAGTCAATCAAGGTAGTAGATATTACAGCAAGTGGGACGACGAATCAGATAATATGCCACCAGAAGGAAAGACGGAAACAAGGATACATCTAACCCACCTCTTTTCCATGCTTTGCAATGCATCCGTTAGGACCTAATGTCACCACGGCCCATTGGCAGCGTTTTGCCAAGAATTCAAGTGCAGCCTCTGGATCTGCATTTTCTTCACCTCTACAAACATGGAAAGAAAAATAAACACCAGCAACCAGAAAGTGCTCCAAATGTTGAAAAATGAAAGTGAAAATTTTCACAACTCAATTATATTGGCTCCAATTATTGTTGACATGTTTACTTATGATTTACAACTAAATTACAGTTACCTCACTAACTCTGTTGCTTCGTCCTCATTGGCAAAGCAGAGATCCACATCCCCCGACTCCAATAACTGTAGAAGAGGAGTTCTAAAATTCCGAACCATCTGGCCAAAGTTAAAGACTATATAAGATAACACAATCACACCTGAAAAATCAATGCATTGACAAACAAGTGCCAATTAGAAATGATACGCTTCCACTCCGCATACATATCAATGCACAAGTAGAAACTCTTAACAACATTGTTTCAGTAACATAAAAGACCACTGCATACATAAAACACACAATCCCTTGAATCAAACAACAAGAGAATGCGGAATGGTTTTAAAAAATATACCTCAAAACTTGCTAAATCCATGGAGACAGAAAGACCCTCTTGTTTGGCAATCCGAATAGCTGCTTGAATAACTTCCAAATTGAACATCCCAAATCTTAGAACCAACCACTGTAACGAAAGATACATTGGTAACCACATCCATAATGTATCCATCTTTAAAAAGCTACAAAACTAGAGAGGTGGCGAGACTGAGGAAGTTCATGGTTTGAATGATATTGTGTTGTAAACCGATCACAATTTCTAAATTTACATCAAAGAGAGTGTCATATACAACAATCTGTAGTGAGATCGATACAAATCACAGCTTCTTCCAACTTAAGGGGAAAAAAAAGTAATGATAATACTGTAAAATGAAAAAGAAGAAAGACTACCACGAGCAAGATTAAACAACAAATTTTTTTAATATAGTGTAAGATGCGTAACCTTAGAGCCTTTAACATCCTCTGCAATGAGTTCATCTGCCTAAAACACAAGAAATTCACACCATAAGGTCATTATAATCAGAAAGGAAAGCAGAAAGCGCTCAAAAATCAAAGAAATGCCAGTATAACACAAGCACCCGAATTTTGACAGCATTTGAGAGACAGGGCCGCATGGTCCGATTGCCTGAAGCATCAACTAGGCAAACACACTGTGGGCATAGCATTTTACTGATGAAACTTCAGGACTTAGCCACAGATAGTATAGTATAGATCAAAGAACAAACATTCAAATCAAAATTCAAAAGCAATCACCTGGCCAGTTGGTCCCCTCTTCATTCTTAATCTAGAAACATCGACTCCACTAAAGTTCATGTTCCTAACAAACAACTGGCCTTGTTGATCGTCTCCATACGCCCCGATCAGCCCACAAGAAACCCCGAAGCCTACACTGAGTCCTCGAATAGTATTGGTGACACTACCTCCAGCTATTGTCTTTATAGGAGAAGGCTCATCCAGAATGTGGGTTTTCACTTCACTCACTATATGCCCAAGCTCTTCAATTGCAACCTACACAGACATTTTTTAATTTGGATTTTTGTTTTCTAACCACAAAGAATTGCATATATATATATAATAATAATAATAAAAATCGCGTAGAATGAAATTGTTAAATTTGAGGATTACGGGAATAGAGCCACCGCGTTCACCGGGAATTTGATCAAGCAGGGACCAATCGACGCGTGCCACGTGATCAATGAGGGCGGCAGGTTGAAGTCCGAGAATTAGTGCAGCCTGAGAAGCTTCCCGGTTGATGGGCAAATGTTGTGCTCCCATCTGTTGCCCTGCAATGGCAACTGCAAAAGCAAAAGTTTTCTGTTTTTTTTATTTTTTAAATACACTAATTAAGCGCAGGTTGCCCTGCCCCTTTGTGCGCTCTCTTTGCTTTGTATTTATAGACTTCAGTACACCATAAGCAAGAGTGGACCCTTTTTTTTTTTTAACTTTTTATCCTAAATTCTAAAAAATAAAAATAAAAAAGTTATTACCGACTTACTAGTATTCATATGGTGGTTATTTCTAACGATTATTTAGGATATAGTTTCGATGCTGCTTACCTACTTAACTCTAAACATTTCACACAAATGGTGAATAAATTGCTGAAAATAAATCATTTTATGGCTATATCTTGAAAATTTCTAATCGTTCGATTATTGCATTATTGGAATTGATGATACTTTTATCATAAAATACACTTTGTTCATAAATTTCCAATTCTCAAAGCTACCGGAATGATCTGAAAAAAAATTTGAACATTACATATTAAATTACCCATTTTCGAGGAATAGCTACAACTTTATGATATAAAAATGATTAGATTTTGGAATTCCAGTATCCGTAAGTTTAATTAGAAGAAAAAACTCATTTCAACTTTAGGATTGGATGTAATAGTCAATTTTATTCTTACTATTTAAATAATAATTAATTTTATTATTGTTTTTAAGTAATATATTAAAATACTTTTCTATTAATTTACTGTTAATTTACTATTTAATTAGTTATGGACAAAATAAGATTTTTAATTAATGATTTACAAATTATTTAAAAATAAAATTCTCAAATACAATCAAATAATATCTAACTTTGTACATAAATATAAATTTTAAAAATTATTCAATGAATAAACAATAATAAATAAATAATATTTAAAACATGTATTTAGGATCAATTTGATACTGATATAACTTTTAAAATAATTACTGTTAGATGTGCTATATAAATAATTAACTGTGAAGATAATTAGTTAAATTTTTGATAAAATTTATTTTCAAAAGTACTGTGAATTTTAAAAGCAGTCGAGTGTATTTAATAAATTTTACTATTAAGCTGCAATAATAATATAAATAACTGAATTAGACATAATATTGGATAAAATTTATTTGCACTTTTATAAATATGTATATAAAATATTTTTAATTATGTATATATAATAATTGATAAATAAAATAAATATTTTTATATTATTAATTTTATATTTTATTTTGTAATCTCAATATAATTGATAATAATAATAATAATTTTGTTAAAGTTAATAATTTTATTTATTAATTAATAAGGATAATTTTAGATTTTTTAAATTATATGAAGATATATATATATATATATATGTATATATATATATATAGAGAATATATAGCATAGATGATTCTCAAAATTATATTTTGAAAAATTACTTATTTCCTGTTTTTCAAAATCTTTTGTAAAATAGAGTGATTTTGTCAAAAATGATTTCTAAAAAAATTTTTTAAACACCAAAATTAACTTTTAACTTCTAAAAATTACTTTTGAGTCTTCCAAAAATAATTTCAAATAGGCTCTTAAGAAAAAAACATAGATTTCACTTGCACTAGTGTGGATTATTTTTTTTGTCCTTTAGTTTGTTTCATACTTCAATATAATCAAAATAAATAAATAACTAGTACTGTTATTTTATTAAAAATAAATACTTCTTTATTTACATAAAAAAATACACTCAATATATAAAAACATATATTTAAAAATAATACATAATAAAATATATTGCATTATAATTTATTTTTTATTTTTAATTTATCATTGACTTTAATATAGATAGTTATATATGATTAGAAAATTATTATTATTAATATTTTAAAAATTTGTTGACTTCAATAAAAAAAATTTAATGAATACACATGCATTATATTTTTTAGTGTTATTTTTATTTTATTAATTTTTCTTTAAATTTTGTATTTATTATTATTATTATTATTATTATTATTATTATTATTATTATTATTATTATAGTAGTAGTAGTAATATTATCAATGTTAAATTAATATTTAAATAAGATTAAAAAAATTAAATTTTTTAGTGTTATTTTTATTTTATTAAGTTTTCTTTAATTTTTTTATTTATTCAAAAAGTTCTATATTATTTAATTATTATTCAATTTTTTAAAAAATATTTTGTATTTATTTAATTAAAATTTTATTTTTCCATCAATAAATTATATATAAATTTATGATTTTTTTTTTATTATTTTAAAAAGATAAAATAAATTATTGTTAAAAAAAAAAAAAGGTAATTGAATGAAACTCCAGGGTCCGTGTTATTAGCAACGTTTTGTGGCGTGAAGGTGAACAGACAATGGTTTTACGTCCTTGACCCTACCTTTGATTTAACCAGATATATGCCACAAAGTACAAACGAGTAGCTCCAATCGTGGCCGTATGCTTCCACCAGACGATTCAAAAATATATCAAATGAATTATGAATTCCAAAAGCAAACATTTTATATCCACGATTCTTTTCAAAAGAAGTGAAAAACTTTTCCTTGGTCCTTGGTCTTTCTACTTTCTTCATTAAAATTCCCGGAAAAATCTTCGGCTCTTGAGTGCTTGCAAATTGCAACCTTTGATTTGCTTTTAGCCAAATGTATCTATCTCTTCAGCTTTTGCTCGTTGAATAGATCGTATTAGATATTCCCTTTTAATCAGAAATCTTTGCTAGCTCCATCGTGGGCTTGGCTATCCTATAACGCCTACGTGTAGCAGTATATATTGTCTATATTTGTAATGGTAAAACTTCAACCACTGGACCATTATTTATGATCACACATAAAATTAACATGCACCCACCATAATTTAAAATGCACACACACGTATTAATTAGAATAACGTAATCTTTTGAATAAAAAATTTGTTGAGAGGGGGAAACAAACAAGGGATGAAACAGTAGTGGAAAACCAATCGAAGAGTATATAAAAAGAAGTACAACATAACGAATATATGGGGATATATCTATATGATTAGAGGGAGATGACCTTTTTGTCGTTTCAGGCATAAGGCAAAGGCAGTGGCTGAAATCACGGATAAATGCATCTTTGGCTTTTGTAGATGCCGACTCAGCCTACAAATAATTTTTCATTGCAAAATACATCTGATAATGGGGCACCATTTTTAAAAGAAGAGTGGCTGTGTTTATTAAAACTTGCCTAGGGCTGATTCAGGGTTTGGCACATGGTTTAGGTTCCAATAGGTTGGCATAGTTGCGCTCGTTCGTGTTCACTTTTCACCATTCACCAGTGTACCTGCAAATTTTTATGCCTCCAACATATAGAAATAATAATTTAGAGAAAAAAAAAAAACAAGTCTTATGCACAGAACATATAAGGAGATAAAAAGCAACAGAGTAAAAAACATCAAAGAAAAGAATCTAAGTTTCATCTTTGTATGCAAAGTCCCTAGAAAATTCCGATTCATGTCATACCCAGTAATGTGCTGAAGCTCAAAGGAGGGTGGTTTGAACAAAATCAAGAATCTTAAATTCAAGGATGAGAAAACATCAACGTACATGCTGCTGATGGCATTAGTTTCTAGCTGAGAAGAAAAAAGAGTTTTTAAACAGTAGTCACAAGAAGGGCGGAACTGAAAGCTAAAATGGAGCCATGAATCTACTCTACATGTCTGGTATTATTGGGAATGAGGATGAACCCCCTTCTTCATGTATTTGCACGTAACAACAAATATTCCTTGATGTCAAATCTCCAGATTCAAACTCAAGAAAAAGTACCCAGGGAAAATATCATTTCTGCAAGGACTTTGGATCTTTGATGCTATCAGGAACAATAATTTCTTGGGGAGTTTCACGAACAACACCGAGCATTGAGTCGTATTCCTCATCCCGACGTGCAAACTTCTTGCGAAGAACTTTCTCAAATTCAATCTCATCGAAGGACTTCGAATTCTCAGCTGCATGAACTTGTGCCAAGTTTGAATAATTGGTGGCTGACTGGGAAATAAAGGCTATCTCTTCATCAGTGAGCTTTCTCAGGAACTTTGCTGGATTGCCTCCCCATACCTGTGACAAAGAGATTACAAATAAGATAGGCACAGGATTCCTGTTCCAAGTTATATTATAAGGAAAAGCAACTCCAAGGAGCGGTTAAGAATCTCAACTCCAATCTGAAATTCACCCACCTGGGAGAGAGAATTTATAGGATTTCCTCTTTTTAACAAGAAGAATTAATCAACTAGATGCTACCCCACTGAATTATACACAGTGAACTCATTTGAATTCTGAAAAAGAAGTAACTACATGATAATTTAACATTTTGCCAAATTTTCCTAAAAGAAAACACATTTACAAAAGCCCTTGCTTCACCTTGTTTGAACTGCAGGTATTGGTAAGGACTCGGGATCATTTCACATGAGCAGGAACTCAGCACCAATGTCCCATCTAATCCACTAATCCAGATCTCATGCATATCATAATTACAATTTGATTTATTTCCAACTTCACCCATTATGCAAATAACTAACAGCAATAGGTTCAACCTCCACTTGTTTCAATAAGCGTCATTCTAATATTTGATAGACATCTCAATTCCTAATTACTCCATGCATACTTCAAAAAGCATGAAGTTCTTCCACAACAAGGAGAATCTGCCTAAACTAATCTTGAGGACATTGTACATAACACCAAGAATATGGAAAAGAAAAATGAAAATAAAATGGTTGAAAGATAAATTTTATCATTTTACTGTGAATGACAGATGGACGGTCAAAATTTGTGTTAAAAAAAAAAAATCACCTCAGTATCTTTCCACAGAGAGAGAGAGAGAGTGAGATTGTGCTAATATACCTCTCCAGAAGGGATCCTAGTATTCTGCCTCACAAGAGATCCAGCAGCAACCATGCCATGTCTCTCAACAACAACACCATCAAGTAGTGTTGCTCCCATGCCAACAAAGGCCTCATCCTCAACAGTGCAGCCATGTAAAACAGCACTATGGCCTGCTCAGTTCAATACTAATCATAATCCAGAAAATGGAAGGAGGCTACATCAGCCGGCTCACATAAAGTAAATGAGCAATATCGGACCACTCACCTACAGTAACATTGTCCCCAATAGTAGTCGGTAGCACCTTCCCACTTAGATTAGACTTCGCAACATGCACGAGGGAGTTGTCCTGTATATTTGTTCCTGATCCAACACTGATGCTATTCACATCCCCTATGCAGAAGGAACATACACAAGATTATTAGCAATACTAACACTAGTAGAACCTTGATAAATTAATAGTAATATTGCAGTGGGACCAAGAAAAATCCATTAATTTAGTGAATATTAATTAATTGAATTATAATTTAGCAGATTGCCACCAAGTCAGGACTAGCAAAACATATTATTTAATAGAAGTTTTAATTCATTGAGGTACTACCATACAACTTCCCAAATAGTTTCCATCAATAAACCTGAAATTCACATTGAGTGGACCAAATGCCAATGAAGAAGAATCTAAAAGTTCCCCATGCTTATGGAAGAAAGGGAAGTGCTCTAACTGAATGGAGCTCGCAAATGACACAAAGATAAGGTATGGAAGATTGACAAAGGTTTTCATAGCTGGTTTCCCATATTTACATTTTATGAGTTTTTAGGAAGTAGTGTAGAAAATTAGCAGAATACTTAGGAACTAAACCACAGAACAAGAAAGTCTTAAAAATAAAGCTGTGAAAAATTGGCTATGAAAATCAAAGGTTAGCAATTAGTCATGCAATTAACTGACTAACCTGGTAGAAGATTTCAAACTATTTGCAGAAAACTAATTTGAAGATTAAGTTATATGGTTTCTGGCATTCCTAGAAACAACACTATGATCATAATGAATCGGTGCAATTGGCATAGAATTCAAAACCTAGCATTG
Source organism: Murraya koenigii (assembly GCA_025617385.1). Taxonomy (NCBI): domain Eukaryota; kingdom Viridiplantae; phylum Streptophyta; class Magnoliopsida; order Sapindales; family Rutaceae; genus Murraya; species Murraya koenigii. The sequence continues at coordinate 40,470,429 of CM046812.1, read as the reverse complement.
CAGTTTCTTAAGCAGAACTGCAATACCTGTATTTTCATAACCATGAGGGAAAGAGAAAGAAACAAAGAGTTGGACAGACATCAGTAGGCCTCAAGTATTATCTCAATCGGTTGAAAAAACATATGAAAGAATATATTCTTGATTCAGAGAAAATATAATAGTAGATTTCAGGTTAAATGCATCATAAAATAAAACATTAAGTCTTATAAAACCATTTTACCTCTCAAAACACAACCGTACCAAATAGATGACCCTCTTCCCACTTGAACATCACCAATGATAGAGGCACTTGGAGCAACGAATGTATCCTTGTCTACTACGGGAGCTTTATCAAATATGTTCATGAGAGTTCGATGCCTAGACACTAAAACAAGAAAATACATTAATAGATTGTTAGATAGAAAAAAAGAAGATAGAGCAGAGTAGCACAAATCTAACTGTCAAATTACAACTAGCAAGCCATGCATTAACGTGAAATGTAAAAATCAAAATAGCTATGTACTAGAAAGGTCAGAAAACCCTTAGCATTCAACTATTCTTCCTTAAAGAATTGATAATTTCCATCATGTTCATAAGACCTCACTGATTAAGCACATTTGATGCCTACTTCCTCTGTTTAAAATTTTGATTTTAATAAGAAGCCCATCAATTATGATTCCTACATCTATTTATCATAATCATCTAAAAATTCTAACGTCCAGGAGCAATCGAACAAACAACTAGTAGCAATACCATAGCTTCAATTGTTTATTATAATCACAAATCAACTAACTACTCAATATCTGCACAAATACAGCTCTCTTTTCAAATGTTTACACACTATCTACATAAAATTGTTCTGAACCTGTGTACATTTTACGAGTGACCTATTGTAAGCTAAAAGTTCATTCAATGTCCATGAAAATCAAACGCCAGATTATATTAATCAAACACATAATCCACCAATCCGTATCGATCAGGAAAAATTCAAAAACAAGCATTAATAAATTTTCCACTCTTAATGCTTCAAGCAAAACTTTATCCGCTCGTCATTTCTTTAAAAAACTAACCAAATCATTTTTAGAAAATTAACCTAAAATAAAGTCTATAATTATAAGAGGAAACTGGTTTTAAAAATTATTAGAGAAAAAGGGGAAAAGAGATCTAGGATTAAATAGGAGCTCACGTTGCTCTTGGAAGTAGTAGTTGCCTTGGAGACGGCAGCCGAGGCGATCAAGGGCCTGACCGGTCTCGCGAATCCAGAATCCAACGGTGTAAACCGCTCGTCCTAGGGTTCCCATCTCTTGTTGGCTTTGTGGATCGGTAACTGAGTGTCGATAGCTCAGTGAGGTTTTGCGTTTCTTTAGTTTCAGCTACGTGCCTGTATGTCTGTGTGTGTGCGCGTGATGACTGATGAGGAAAAGAAGCTGGTGCAAGAAACGGTACCGTTCAGTTAGGGTTGAGATTGAGAATGTCCCATTCCGTTGGGAGGGCAAAATCGGGTTTTAATTCCGGCTTAGTTTGTTATTATTATTTTTATTATCTTTTTTTTAAAATAAAATTACAAGATAAAAATTTGTATTCCTTTTAAAACCAAAATATATGATAAAATATGAGGGTTGAGGTCTTGGTTTATATTATCTAATTTACATATAATATAACAACTTCAAATTACTTAAACTATAAATTATATATTCCAACTATATAAATGTAAATATTTCGTATAAATTATTTATACATATTAAGATAATTCATCTACAAATATAAATTAAAGAATTTTTTCTTTCAAAATGATAGCCCATATGAATTATGGACCATTATTTTTATCGTAAAAATTAAATATGGACTATCTTTAAAGATATATAATTAAGTTTTAAAGTTTGAATTACTCATTTTTAATATTTAAACTAAATTATATCATATTTAGTATCAAGTTTCAGGTACAGTATTTTTTGGTATTCATTGTGTGAAAAATTATTAAGAAATTATTTAAATAAATTATAAAAATCCATATTAAATTAGATATCAACTTGATATTTTTGGAGAAAAATTAGCCATAATAATGGTATGAAATTGGACATACGTACATAAGTTTAAAATAAAACGAAAAAGTTTTGAGTGTTTGCCTGAAGGATCGACAGTTAAAGTCAAAACTAGCCGTGGAGAAATTATAAATCGCGTAAAATAAATGCCGGAAAAAGAATTCATCTATACACTGGGGGCCCATTTATCTCATTGGCCAGCATGCTGCACGCTAATTATTTAATTGAAAAAAATTATAGTAAATAAATTCACATACTGCAGAAGCAGATCCATCATCCACAAATCCCGTCGGTGCCGTAACCTGGCGTTTCGTTGAGGTGAGTTGTCGTTTTACTCTCTGATGCCATCTCCATGCTCTATGTAGATTTGCATGTATAGGCCCCCCTAATTTTGCTAAAATTTCTGTATTTAATTTTCTCATACTTTAATCAAATTATAAATGGAAATTTAATTTCTTTGTTTTCTAGAAAACATTTTGGCTTTTAATTATCCTTTTTCATTATCGAGTTGCCTTTTTCTCTCCGATTTTGAATAAAAATAATATGATGCCTAATTAAGCCTTGTTAAACCATTAGCCATACCCGAGTTTTATTTTTTTATTTTTAATAGCCATAGCAACTGAGTTCATGAGATGCGGTGTAAATATTGCTTAACTATATTTTGTTAATTATGGATGTAAAGGAATTTGTAAGCTTAAAAGCCATGGAAGGGCCAGGGGCTGATGCTGCTTCTGCAGTGGCCCCCATTGCAAAGTGGAGAAGTGATTTCTCGAGGATGTTTCAGTACTATCTGGATCGATCAACCCCGCATCCCTTGCAGCGGTGGATTGGAACTCTTGCCGCTGTATCGATTTACTTGTTACGTGTTTACTGTGTTCAAGGGTTTTACATTGTCACATATGGCTTAGGAATCTATATTCTGAATTTGTTGATTGGATTCCTATCGCCGAAGATTGATCCAGAGTTTGAAGCCTTGGATGGAGCTTCGTTGCCAACTAAAGGGTCTGATGAGTTTAGGCCATTCATTCGCCGTCTTCCTGAGTTCAAGTTCTGGTAATTTAAAGACTTTTTTTAATAATTATTTTATGCTAGTCTGTCGAACTCTCTTGCTTCTGTTTCATAATTTTTCCTCTGTCATGATGTCGAAGTGTTTATAATTCCAGGGCCTAGCAAGAACCATTATGTGTTTAATTTATTTCAAATTTTGAGATTCATCACGTAAAAGTCGTAAATCTTGATGGTTTAGGTTATTGCAAATACTATTCAAAGATTGCCATCATTGACTTTTCATTGCAGTTGATCTTCTTATAACTTTTGACACACGGATGTCTTGTGCTTAACTAATGATGGACACTGTATTAAAAGAAACACTCCTATCCAAGTGGGGTCCAAAATAATTGCATGCGTGTATTCTTCTATTTGATATGCATTCTCAGACAGTGACCATGCAACAAGTTAAAATACTACATTAGTTTGACTACAGGGGAACGAATGATCACACTGAATGGAGTGGTGCATTCTTTAAGGTAACTCAAAGAATGGGTTATTCTAGCTTGCTTCGGGTTTCTTGGGGTTAGTGATATAGAACACTGAGTTTCACTAGAAATTCAACTGATTCTCTACAAATGTTTCACTGGTGATTTTTTCCTTTTCTTCAAAGTATCATTTTAGCTTCGCCCTCTTCTGTAGTGCAGCAACTTTGAATTCTATTTGCGTATTTTACGGTAAGAAGAGTAATGGATTATTCAGATAAGGGTTCCAGTAGCACTGATTTTAGCTGTTGAACGAGATTTTGTTTAGTTGAGAAGAATCATCTACCAAGCACGTTGTTTGCTAGACCTTATTTTGTGTTTGTTTAGATTGTTTTCTCAACAATCTCATTCTTTTTTACTTAATTCAAGCTCAAGATTAAGTTAGTTTTTCAATTGTTGTTTCAGGTATGCCATCACAAAGGCTTTCTGTGTGGCTTTCCTTATGACCTTCTTTTCTATATTTGATGTTCCTGTCTTTTGGCCCATATTGCTGTGCTATTGGATTGTTCTGTTTGTCCTTACAATGAAGCGCCAAATCATGCACATGATTAAGTATAGATATGTACCTTTCAGCTTTGGGAAGCAGGTAAGAGCTTTGAATTATTGTTTTAGTGTCTTTTTTCTGTCTTCAGCCACCTTTATGAATCTACACTTGTACTCTATTTGAATTTTTGTTATTAGCCTACGGCTTGGAAGCATTTTTTTTGTATCAAGCATACTGTTAGTGAAATTTAAAAGCTTGTCTTCTTGATCTCTAACAGAAGTATACTGGGAAAATGTCTGCTGCTAGTACCAGTGGCTCGCCAATGGACTAAAGTGAGGTGGTAAGCAAATATAGGATAATCAGAAATGCGCAACCTTCCTATACTTGCTCTTTTAGATTTTTTTTTTTTTCAATTTTCAGAAGGAACACATGTTTCATGTCAAATACAAATGCCAAGTTTTAAGTCCAACATGTTCCAAGGTTTCATTTTGTTTTGTATTTAGAATGAGATGAGGTTCTCACCCTTTTTTGTGGGACCCCACTTGCTTGCAGCCCTTTTTTTCCTCTGAAAATATAATTGTTCTGTTGTATTTGTTAATTAACTAAATCGGGGTGTTAAATAGTCATCAATATTGTAATGGGTAAGAATAAGATTTCATTTTGGCTGAGTTTGAAGCGCTATCCCTTTTATGCATGTTGTTGTTACATTACTAATGTGTGCTCGAATCCTATCATTTGCGTATACCATCACAAAAATGATCGGGTTGGCAACTTACTCCATATGGTGAGCAATTTTACATGTGGCGCTATTAAGAAACGCTCTTGAACAGTATTGAAAGCTGAGTAAGTTAAACCAAACAGCATCATCATAAGCAACGTCATCGACTATGGTGGAATTCTTAATCTCAATGTAATTTGCTTACACATCATTCTTCAATCGCAAGTCACGTATTGAATGACGAGTCCACATGCCAACGGAGCCTTGATGCATTTTCTTTTGCTCAAACTAGGTCGGGTTCTAGGAGAATTGTTATCTTTTGTGGGAGAGAATTGTTCGATCTCCATGAAAATATTACAGAGAATTTAATTTTTCTTCAGTTATAATACAATTGAGTGAATATAATCTTCTTCCTCACTAAAGTTTACTAAATATAAGTAGAAAAGGTAACTCTCGAATATTAATGAGAAAGAAGATTGTGATATAATATGAATTGTTATCTTAAGTAATAGTCTTATGTAATAAAAAAAAATAGATAATTTTTAAATATTGGCATGGCTGAATAAAGATGGCTGATAAAATTTTTACATGTGTCCTCTCCTCTGAAACTAAGAAAAACATCATACATATAACTGTTTCGAGTTCCTTCTAATATCATCGGATATCAGATGGAGGACCGGATCCTCTTCGTATGCAAGTTCACGGTGTCAGCTTGACATCAATCGCTTGAAACGTAATAAACCTCTTGTGCCACGTTAGCAGGTTAGCAGTAAATGAATGTGACCAATGATTTGATCCCCAAATCGGCATCAGTAATTGGATGTCATAGAAGAATAATCACTTTAAAGAAGGCAATTGCAGATATTGACTTGGGCATAATCATTATGATATGGATGTCTAATCACACAACTAACTAGTCTAACAACTCTCCAACAACTTGAACGATGAAAATCACAATGTTTGATTACAATAGCTTGACTTGAATTATAAAAATATAAAATAATAATAATAATAATACAAACTAGACAATGGTTTTTGAATTCTATTAATACAATTTTCTGCAAAACATGGCCAGCTATGTTGCTCAAGTTCATGGCTTATTATATATTATTATCTCGGTACTTCTTGGGATAATATAAAAATCAACATCCTCCAAAGCTGTATAGGTTTTCGCGAACAAATGAACACAAGAGCTTTTGTTCTCATTTTCTTCTTCTGGGCTTTCCTCACCATCATCACTCCTACACTTATTCTCATGTCAGACTCTTCGAAAACCGATTGGGATCAGAACGGTAAGAGGTACTTATGAATTTACAAATTCTCATCAAAGTTTCAAGATTGTTAGTTACGCTTACAATTATTAATGCTGGGTTTTGCAGGGAAAGTGATCAGTGAAGAAAGGAAGCCTAGGAAAATGATGACATATTCAGAGAAACATCCTCCTAGCACCCCGATACCTCCGTCTGCGAAGAAGGTGCCACTGACACCAACACCGGCTCCAGTTGATCAACCAGCTTTCAGAATTCAAAACCAGGCCAATGATCGAGTCAATATCAGGAGACTACTTAAGAGCGTGTCAATGAGTTCCTGGTTGATTACAATGTGTAAATATGCGACGTGTGCATACAGAAACAGCTGCTCTAAATTTACTTTCGAGGTTAATTATGTTCCATTATTGGAAAAAAAATAAATAAGAGAGATATATACTGATGTGATTAAGTTCGCTTATTATTGTTAATTTGGAAGTGTGCAACTGATCATTGTTTACCTTTCTCTCCAGAATATAGCAGGTTTGCCTTCCTTATATAGACAAATAAAATTCTTAAGCTTGATCAATTGATCAATTGTCTTAAGGATACGTTTGATATTGAAGTATTGTAATTTAAAAATTACAGTTGTTGTGAAAAAAATAATAATTATAAAATAAAAGTTAATAATATGTAATAAATATAATTTTTAAATAATAATTTTGATAAAATTGTTAAAGATATAATAAATTTTATATTATACAAATAAAAAATCATATTAATAAAACTCATAAGTTACAGCAGTTAGTATTTACTAAACACTTTAATATTGTACCTTAAAAATTACTACAACCCAATCTCAATCTCAAACATATTCTAAATTCTAATATTATAATATCATTTATTTACTTGAACTGGTTGGTCACTTGCCCACTGACCGAAACGATTTTCCAATTTCATATTATATAAACTGGGACAACCAGAGTCCAGAAGGCACAGTTTTGCAGGAGTTGTGCGACTTGTATATGGGAATGCTAATTCAATTTTGAACTCGATTTTGCAGCCTATATAAGTAGCAATAATTAGAGCAGGTGTTATTAAATCAATTCTTGTAAATTAGTGCTCCTCTTTGGGCACGACATGAGCACCATGCCATCTTGACGATTATTGACCCGTGTTCATGTAATCATCGTTAATCTCAAAGATTGAACTTCATGATGTTTGTGGCCCTCACTCAATTAATCATAAGAATGTTAATGGATCCAATATGGGTTCGACAATTGACACCACAAAGAACGCAATGCCCACTTATTTTGCTTATGGTGGCCGCAACATTATAAGTTTCCCGTAAATTCAATTACACACTTTGCCAACGGTAAACAAAGGCGTAATTGAAGTAGTTGTAACTTGTACAAGAAGTAACTGGGTAAGAAAAAATGCCATCCGCCCGTTGCTTGAGTACAGCACTGTATTCGAAGCAGTCGTACCCTGGTGAGAAAATAACACCCTCCCCCCCCTTGTGTAATTTCAACCCTAAATTGGAACATCAAAAATCAGTAACCAATCCCCTGTGCTGTGCAATAGCCAATAGACAAACAAGAAGTTCAATCAAGTGGGTGGGGGGTTTAATCGAATAAATTGAAGAAGAATTAAGCATCATTGCTGAATTGGGATCGACAAAGAGCATGCAGCAGGGAGTGTGAAACACTGAAACCGTTAACAATGGCTTGAATCTTTCAACCGACATTCCATAAAACTTTTTAATTAAATGACAAATCATACAAACAAATTTTTTTCTTTTTTTAACTCGTGATAAACTGACATGTTCGTGCAAATTAGATGCCAATGCTGCCATGGCTTATTATGATGTTGCTACTCGCATCGTGACAAATCTGAAGATCACAATCGACCACCTCAGATTCACTGTATCTTATCAAAGGATTCATTTTAAGTTCCTTCGAATACAAATTTGAATGTTCTAATTTCATCTACCAAAATCAAGTTAAAACACGGCATGATGGATGATGATGTTGAAGTAATGGTCTTATCCAAAGTTCAGAGTGCATGTATGCTATTAATTTATCCAGTCTTTGCCTAGTTGTATGGTTATCAAAGTAATGAAGGGGAGAAAGGGATTATAGAGCGTAAACAGATGAGTTGCCTAAGAAGTTGACGTCATAGCTGCTTTTGATGTACATGTTCAACTCCATATATATAAGGACACACGAGAGAGAATGAATGAAATGGAAAGAAGAACAATACGATTCGCAATATGCCTAACATATATAGATAGAAAAGAAGAAATCTTACGATACGAGAGCACAAAACACTTCCCTCTGAAATCGTACACGACATATCCCTTATTATAATTAAAGTCGATTATATATATATATATATGATTTAATTAATTATATTGCTCAAACAAATTGGTGGAGGTATTCTTCCACAGTGGTGTACTTAACATCAGGGTATAGCTCCGAAGCCTCCACTCCAAAAGATGGCTCGATGGCAAAGTTGGTCTGGTCACCCTTCACAAACACTGAGTGATTGATTGCTAGCACAATGTTCAGCGGAGGTGGAGCCTCTGCAATATATATAAACATATATGCACATTAATGACTATTGAGTACGCTGCGATGTAATACACAATGGTAATATAATATAATTATATAACATATAATATTGGATAATTGAAAGAAATTTAATTATCATTAAGCGAATTTAGGGGTGGGGGCGGCTGGTAGCTTATGGGTACCTTGGATGTCCTTGAGAAGTTGGTCCTCTGGAACATAGATTTTGTCAAGAGTTTTGCCAATCAACTTCTCCCAAAGGGCTACGAGCTCGTTGAATGAGTAAGTGTTTTTGGGAGGTCTGACGTAGAGGACTTTGTTCAATGTTCTTGGATCGTCCACAGCTTTGATGGTAAAGGTTGCAATGTCCGGTTCCTTGTTGAAAACAGCTGCAAATTAACATAAACAATAATATATTAGACCTAATCAAGGAGAGACTAGTCAGTAATTAATTGGAATTAATTATGAAATGGAAAGAAAATTGATATATGTTCACGCACCCTTAGCATTTCCATCGCCCATGATGCTGAGTTTGTCTCTGGGAGGACCACTCGCTCCAGGCTGGCAAAGTGTAGGAAGAAAATAGCCGGCAAAGCAGTTGGAGGCCACGTAAGTGTGGGGGATCCCTTCAGCCTCCACGGCACGGCGGATTTGAGCCTTGATTGTGAATGAGCTTTTTGCCGGCTCCACCGCATTCACACGATCCACATCGTTTCCAAATTCCGACGGAAAAAACCTCTGTTTAATTTCAACCATGTATCAATATTATATCAAGATCAATTAGTTTAGCTATAGTTTCATAATTAATAGCTAGCTAGCAACATTTATTCTAATCTTGTCTTATATATTAATTATATGCACTTAATTAATTAGCATTTTTCAAGCAATATACATCAATTGACGAAGCTTTGAGTGGTGGCCCCTTGTTCATTATAATATTAGAATTTCAGGGTATATATCAACGGATATATGAGTGCATGCACATAATATTATCATCATCTCAATTTCTCATAACTTGCTGCAGACACTACTAGATTGATCTAAAGTTGGCGGTGATCGTCCGCCAAAGGCACTCTCGATTGGTACTAGAATTGATGGTAATAGGTCAGCAGCTGGCTGGTTTTCATGCACGCCTACATCACTCTTCGTCACAACAATTCATTATTAGTTGGGACCTCTATATGTTTCGTTGGAATATTTGGAAACTATTTGAAAAACTTCTTTCCCATTAACATAGAGTTTGAGAGTAAGCATTATCCAAATCAGGTTTTTTGAATTTTTATACATTATGTAGTATTAATAAGAGGTAAGAAAGGGATAATTAATATATACAAATTAATGTAAATGAAAATTCAATCTTGATTCAATTTTATTGTCAAAATAAGAGTATGTATATATACATACACACACGGAGAGAGGGGGAATTTATATGTGTTATGTACACAAGCAAAAATGGACAAAGAAATCAAATTAACATTGCCGCACCAACCTTAACATTGCCGGCTTCCTTAATGGCAGTGACGAGCTTGGTCTGATCTGCTAGCTGCATGTTGCCAACCGTTGATATCACCACATCCACCTGCTTTATGGCATTCACCAAGCTCTCATGGTCGTACAGATCACCCTGCACACCCAACCCAAGGTTTCATAATTAATTAATTAATTCTTCATGGATTGGGCATTGGCAAATAAATTAACGAAACACAGCAATTATACACACGTAGGAAGCAACGAACATACTTACATGGAGCAAAGTGACGCCTAAATTCCTAAAATTCTCAACAAGTTTTCCCTTGACAGGATCAGATACAGTGTTCTCTCTTACCAAAGCGAAAGTAGCATGGCCGGCCTTCACACTAGCTTCTACGATGAACTTTCCTATATACCCAGTGCCTCCAATTACCAATATCTTGCTTTTTTCAGCCATTAATTATTTAAAAATTTTCAGCGAACACAATTTGTGTGTGGGAGGAATTGATTAGTGTGAGACGTCCGGAAAGCTGGTGCAAGTTTATCATGGAGTTTGTGCCCACGCCACGGCGCTATATATGGATCAAATGTAGGCGTGTGAAGTCACTAAAATACCCTCTTTCGGTTGGTGGGTTTATCAAAAGTCGGATGTCAAGAGCTTCATTATCACACGTGTAAGCAGGTTCTATGATTTTAAAGAATTACTCTCCACTTCTAATCCAAGGATCATCACAATGTTTTCACCCATTAAATTATTAATTTCGTAATTTATAAAATTATTAATTACAGTATTTTACCATCAAATCAATTGGATATTGATTATGCAAATATAAAGATGGTTACTGAATTCTACATTATGAGCACCAACCTTTGCTTTTATAACTTTATACAAGCCAAAATGTAACATTAATACAGTATATGGTTGTTTGAAATAAAGGTGGTTAGATAAATATTTTATATAAAACATAATATTATTAAATTAATTAAAGTTACAAAAATATTAAAATTTTACTCAGTTATTCCCAAAAAAATTACATAAGAAAATATGGTACGGTATTGTGTTTCAAAAAACCTTTTTTTTTTTTATAATTATGATATATTATAATTAACCTACATTAAATTATATCAGAGTCTAAAATTTTATTCTAATACTGAGATATATCAATTTACCCCCTACAGTTACAGAAGAGATGTGTGACGTCTACCCTTACTCGGTGCCCGTAACACGTTTCCCTCAATCCTCATTCACATGGTTGGAAAGAGAGTTCTAGAGCTTTTGATGAACAACCCCATTATGGCGGGTTGGTTCATCTATTAGTTTAGCCGTCTATTTGCGTAAGAACAGAACAGATGGTCGAGGTTATAAAATTAAGACACAGTGTGAATTAGGTGTTGATGTTCCCCCCAGCAACCACCCGTGACTAACTAGTTCGATCGGACAATATTGTTAACCTAAGTTAATAATCTTCTAGGATTTTTTACCTCGTAGCGACAAATTTTTCAAAAATAATGCTGAAGATTAATCGTTCATTGTCTTTACTTACGATCAGTGTCTGAATTTGATTGAACTAGTGAACCCATCACGTAACCATGTACAACATTTTTATCAATGGAAATGTGGCGCGTAGTAAATGGTAGGCAGATAAGATGACATTGCAACCCACTGGAACGAGGGAACCACGGTGCGATAGCGTAGTGTTGGGTTGGCAAAAAGGTTGTCTAAAAGGATGAAAAGCCATGATTGATGCACCTTTCGTTTGTGCCCGCTGCCATGATTTATTCAAGTAAGAAGGGTGGAATGAATGATTATGTTTTAGTAAAATAAATAAATAATTCTTCTAGAAAGAAGGTAGAAACAAATGGAACGTCTTGGGCCCCCCATGATCCCTTAGTGTGGGCAGATTCCCAAATACACCCACCAATTTGTATTGTATATTTGTATATACATATATATGTACCGTTTAAGTTAAGTTTGAAGTGTTTTATCCCATGGCCACATCTATTTCAAGGATAGAGACAAGTTTGTGTACGATAATAGCCGTTTAGAAGGATATGGAACCAAAAACTGATGATCAGTAGTAATTTAATGAAATGATTTGTACAGAATTATTGAAGTTGTCGGATGAGGAATTTATATTTCAGTTCGATGGACCCATGACATTAGCATTTTATGCATGCGTTATGATGGACACTACATAAGCATGCGTTACGATGGACACTACAAATTTCTTAAATCTGATATCTTGTAAAAGCTACTCATAGTATATCATCATGGTATGAGTAAATATTCAGAATTACAACAAAAAATGAGCTCAAACATATGATAAGATAATATTATTACTTAACCATACAGTCATCAAACATATTAAAACTAAAAATTATTAATAATATTAAAAGTTATAGCTGTCAAGTTTTAATCTCAAACATACTATAAAACAAGTAATTTGAAAGACAAAATAAACACGAGACATGCATGTAAATATATTTGGACTTATTATCTGTATGCAGCACAACAAATTTTGCACCAAAATTGATAAATAAATTTTATATATACCAGCAGCATGAATCAAAAGAAGAGGAAAATAAATTAATATAATTGACCAGTGTATATATATATATATATATATGTATGTATGTATATATGTATGTAATGGTTTATCAAATGAAAGTACCACTAGTAAATTTGAAAAAAGAGAAAAATGGAAAAAGAAATCTCATAGAAGAATTGAAACTCACATTGTAATGGCTCAGTCAGTGTGGCGTCGTTTTATTGACTTTAGGTTTCGTCAGTAGGTGTCTTATAGTGCTGCATCAGAGAACAAAGCACTTGAAAGAGAACATTTAAAGAACAACAAAGTCTATTTGTAATATTCTGCAGTTCCTCACCATATAAAGAACACAAAAATTTTGATACTAAATAGATACTGTTTAGAGCTTGGTTGGCGATGGAGAAAGAAAACAGATGGAACCAGGTGAGTCACATAAACGAAAAGTGTAGATAAGAAAAATGAACGAATGGATAGATTTATCAACATTGATTTATTTAATTATTTATTTCATTTTTAATCTAATTTTATTAATCGTAAGCCACAAAGGAATGAGAAATGAATGCTTGAAACGGCAGTAGCCCCTGCCGTTTGTCATTCTTCTTTCTTCCTTCCCATTTGTTTAATAGCACTCTAAATTTAAATCGTAGCTCAGAGAGTAAAATCTGTACTTGAATTCCACCTACCTGAAGTCCCTATCATCATAGAAAGATTTTAACTGACATTCGTTCATTGGTTGCATTGTGTTCACACAAAGATTTCTTTTGAATATTTAAGGTATATTTAGGATTGAGGTACCGTAACTTTTAAATTACAGTTATTGTGAAAAAAAATTATAATTATAAAATAAAAATTAATAATATGTAATAAATATAATTTTTAAATAATAATTCTAACAAAATTATTAAAAATATAATAAATTTTACATCATACAAGTGAAAAATCACATTAACATATCTAATATAACTTAAAAACTACAGCAACTAATATTTACCAAACACTTTAGTACTGCAACTTAAAAACTACATCTGCCCAACCTCAATCCCAAACATACCCTTAACTTGCTTCTTCAGTTCAGCCATGGCCTTGGGAGACTTCCTCACGCCACTCCATTACCAACTGTGTGTTATTGAACTCATCTGCAATGTATTCAACCAACCGTAATTCCACGTTCTGATTGCCAAGTTCAGCATCCTATCTAATATCCTTAACCTGCAAAATTGCCAAAAATCAACTAGCTTCTAAAAGTGATTAGATATGCAGGAACATACAAAGCGGCACATAAAGATTGTATATAGAGCACGGATGAAGTGAGAAAAAAATGATGCTATGGGAACAATGACCGCTCAACTCTTATTGCATCCTCATATTCCAAAATTATTGTAGTCAGGGAGAACAAATACTTACGTATAGCTTATGAACCCATAATGGCTATCAGATTCTATTGTTCTATCTTTGTTACCATCGGCTTCCAAATCTTGATTGCAGCTCTTTAAGTCAATAGCTTTCCGCTTATGAGTCACTGCCAGCCTCATTGCTGTAATGAAATTATTGAATAATTTATTGTTGCCAATCTCACTGCTCTGATTCTAATAAATAAACAAAATGTTCTCGGAAGGTAATTACGAATTTTAATAAGGAATTACCTACTGCAGAGGGCGATTCGATCGGCACAAAAGCATATCGAAAGGACCTGAGATTCACCCTGATTTGATTGATACGTGCCTAAACTTTCAACAAAGCAAACCCTCGATTGCACTTTGCCAGAATGATTATAAATAATTTCGCCATCAATTGCCTAGAAGTGAGAGGCCATATTCATGTACGAAGCATTAAGCATTTGGAATGAATTCCCGCAAAAATTGCGATCCCCCAATTCCAATTTTGTGTCTTAATTGCTGACTCGAGATCAATTTTGAGATGAAATTAGTGAAACTCTAATCAGGACTAAGAAATTTCCGGAACCCACGCTCACCGAACTGCCATTATAGACTAATACACATCCGGCTGCAACGGTGGGTAGTCGCTGCACGAATTATGCAACAATTAATTTCAGCCGTTAGATTGAACAAGGAAGCATCCAACAATCTTGTTAAATAAGGACAAAAATTGTGGTATGGAACCACAGTTGGAACATACCTGGACCTATCCCATACTGGCAATTGTTTATTTATGCTTGGAATATAAATGGAATGAAAGACTCGTAAATGTAAGTTTTGCAAAAGGAGAACAATATAGTACAGACTCTTGTCAAAATCACTCAGGCTTAATACTTTTAACACATGCCTGTAGAAAAATTACAAGCCACAAAACTCACAATCGCAGAGCCTATCTATATACATATATATATATACATCGACTCGAAGCAAATTAAAACTCACAATTGCTATAGTTGTCTATATACATCGACTGAAAACGCAGTAATTACACAGAAATTAACCACCACCACATCCACATCCACTGGAGCTGCAGCTTAGAGCAGTGTCCAGTGTATAGAATATATAACACACGGTTTAAGTTTAGAAAGCAAGTTAAAAGACAAAATTAACAACATTACAAGCCACCCGATTAGGAGTTAAAAGGTACTAATTCCAGTATCGGCGTCGGATTTTGAGGACGCCGCTGCAAGATTGGCAACATGGAACTGAGCTGCATAACTTTTGGCACTGCCCTCTAGGACAGGAGGTTCATTCAGAAATGCCGAGGTGCTCCTCGTCCACCTGAAACCACACCACCAACAATCAGACACTCTTTAAATCGCATTCAATTGGTTCATTTTTGGCGCTTATAATGAAATTAGCTATTTTATTTACCAGCCATGTTTCTTTATGAATGTCTCCAAGCTTGTTTCCTCATCCGCGTCCATCAAACCACCCGTCTTGGTATTAGCCATAGGCAGTGAGATTGATCTCTGATGCTTTATTTCGTCAGACTCGTTATTTGTACTAATTTCCTGCCATATTTGTCACAAATTACGGTTTAGTCTTCTTGTCGCCACATACTGACATATAGTATTATTAACGAAAGTGGGAGCACGGAATACACGGAAAAAACTCAAACACCATAAATAACTAAACAAACAAACTTGGTGGTTTGAAATTAAACCTGTATCTCTACACTGTCCGACTCCGACGGACTGGAAACGGCCTTGAGGTGTTCCTCTTCAGTTTTCTTCTTTGCTCTCCAATAAGCTTCTATTTCTTCCTTGGTAAGTGACTGATTCCTCTTTACTTTTACTGAAAAAATAAAATTTGGAAATACGTACAAAATTAACCACTGACAGTAAATTGTGACTTGACATGATCGAATAAGATCGAAGAGGTTAAAAAATTATTACCGAGTTTAGGATCTGATGTAGGAGAATCCCATCCTGCCATTAGAGAACCCATTTTTATCCTGAATCTTCAATGCAAGATCAATCGATACAATATGTTCAGCACTTTAATACCCTTGATAAATTTATTTATAGCAGTCTCCTTTTTGTCACCTGTCGGCACCGGTACTGTGAGACTCCAACCTTTTACTTTGTTCTTATCTCCAAATGATATTTTTTAATTTGGGGTAAGAGACAAGGAAGTTCATTTCTAGAATTGATGATGCCCATATTGTTGGTCGTTTGATTGGGATAAGCACTTTAGACTTTAGTGCATAATAATGCCCTATCGGCCCATAGATCTTTTTTTTTATTATTATTAATATATTGATCACCGATCCGAATTCAGTTTTTTTTTTTTTTTTTCCATAGAGGTTTACCGGTGTCAGCCCACAGATTCGCGGGTAAGGCGACTAGATAAAATGTAAATACTTAAAGCATCGTGAGTGGGGTAACCCCTGATTGTGCCTATCGGGATGTGACGTCTAATCTTTATCTTTTGGGTTTTGTTAATCAATATTTTATATACCTTACATCTTATATAAAATAATATAAAAATTATAAAAATTCAATGAAATTTATTAAATTTTACATTAATTATAAGTTTTTTGATTTGTAACTTACCATAACTCTGTTTTTAATATGAAACATCACTAATATTGGCACCCTTTATAAATTTAGTAAAATCCATTCTCGCTATCCCTCTGTCCTTTTCTTTTTCTGCTACCATAAATTTAAAATATATATTTCTTATAACAAAATAAAAAAGATTTACTTTTAATTAAAATCATTTCTCATGAAACCCCAATATTTTCAGTTTTTCTTTTTGGCTATTGACACTCGTGTCCAATAAATTTTTCTCATTTTTTAAAAAATATTATATTTTTAAAAGTTTTTCTACAAAACAATCACCAACTTTGAGTACTCGCACCAACCTTGTGATGAGGCCCAATTATGTAATTATTAGTGGGGAGGAATACATATATTTTATTCTGCTAAATTAATGAAAGTATAAATCTTAGTTACAATATAATAGAATTGATCTAAATCGGTTCCATTAGTTCTCTTGTTATAAATATTTAAGTATAGTTTTGATTGCAGCATATCATTATTTTAAAAAAAAAAAAGGACTTTGAGTGCATGAAGCTCTTTTTTATTTACATAAAATTTTTTTATTTGCTGACTATTGCTTTAAAATAATAAAAGCCATGTATTTAATTTAGGGTTTAAAACATAAAAGATGGTTTATAACAAGGATGTTAAAATGATGTTATGAATAATATTTACTACTTAAAACATGTTTGTGTAAAGAGTTTTTTTTTTTAAGTAAAACAACGCATTTAAGACACGAGTTTAATTAGATATATTGTCTTTAAATGTAATTTCAATAAAAATTAAAAGTATGGATATATAAAAAAATGTGGGGACTATTTGAACTCATAACATCTTCCTACACTCATTCTAAAAAATAAATTTATTATTAAAAATTAAAAATTAAAAATTTTGAAATTACTCTTTACTAATCACTTTCTCTCTCTACCCTCACATTCGACAAATTAACACTCAATTTAACTCTTTTTTGAATTTATTTTTTTGACCTTTTATAATATATCATAATTTATATTTCATACTTTCTATATATAAGATATTGTTTTTTTATCTTGATATTCATTGGCTTTTGTATTTGATAAAAATTAATTTTTTGATGTTCATTACCTTTCATAACAACTTTCATAACGGGAAATAAATTTGTTGATATTCATTTTTAAATAGTGAGTTTTATTCCTCTTATTTAATAATACCATTTATTTATAGTTAAAATAATATATATGAATGAATTGATAAGAAGTTGTGAAATTGAGAAGAGAAAGAAATAAGGGGTTAATAAAATAATTTTCTCAAAACTATGTAGATAATAAAATTCTTAATTAAAAAGAAGGTTTAAATAACTTTTTTTAAAAAAATTATAGAAGGGTGCCAATAGTTTTATAATTGTATCCATCTACATATTGAGCACTAAGTGGGCTCGATTTCGCATATTTGTATTTGGGCTCGTGCTACAAAGTCTTAAATCTGTTAAGTTGAGCCCACAAAATGTAACCATACGCAAATTTTTACCCGACTTCTCCACATAGTGCCCACGAGTAGTGCTTTTCACACCCCTCTAAAATCATTTTCCCCACATTTGTTATTATAGTTCTGTTGCTAGAAGAAATTACATAAAAAGACAAATATAAATTTAACTAGTTTTGCACTTATAAATCATGAACAATTCCATCTTTAAATGATATAAATAATTTTGAGGCAACAAAGTAATAATTGATATAATAATAAGATTTTTATTATAAAAAAATCATTTTTAATATTTAATTAAATTTTATTATAACCTTTTGTCATTTTTTTAATTTTATCAAAATAAAAGCTATATGTATATTAAATGGGGTTTTATAAGAACTCCACTCAATGCCCATAAGCTAGACCAAGGACCCACTTGAGCCCAATTTTGTATCACTTCCTAACCACCTTTCTTTTTACTTACTAATATGTATTGTACAATCAAATATCTGCTTCTAGTGGTATTTACATTAAGACATCTACTTAGATGAATTACATAACTACATATATTTTAGTGTGGCCAACTACACGACTAGCTTCACCTACAAACTAGTGGAAAAAATATTTATCTCCATACAAATTTCATTTTTAAGGAAATAGATAGTCCTTAAGGTTATGTTTGGGAGTTGAGACTAAGTATATAATTGGATTAATTTTTGGGACAAAATATTAATTTCATGTTTGGCATGCTCACTTGGATTGGACTAATGGATTAAATTCAAATTTAAACCCTAAATTCATGAGATCAATAATCCTAATTTTCATGTGGGTTTAGGTATGATAAAATAATGAAAAGAAAAATATTTGTCCATGTATGATATATTCTATAATTTATTGCACTATTTTTATTTATAACTTAAAAATGGTTTATTTACTTTTTTGCTAATCACAATTTACTTAAAATTTGTTAATTAATTTATTATTTGAATAGCTTTATTTATTTTATTTAATGAAATGATATATCTCATATGACATAACCTATAATTTAAATTATTTATATTTCTTTATTATAATTATGACTACCCAAAAACTAATTGAATAATAATAATAATTTTCTTATTAGTTTTATTTTCATTAATTATAATATTTCTTATTAAATATCTATAAATAGTTGATATTTAAATCCAAATATTAACTTAAGTGCTATTTAACTTTATTTAAATTTAATTTAATATACAGGGTCGGCTTTAGAGTATTTGGGGCCTTAGGCAGATTTTTTTTATAAGTTTTTTTTTTAATTCAACAACCTCAATATTAAAAAAACATAAAAAAATTTTAAAATTCATTATATATTTAAATATTAATTTCAGAAATAATTAAAAAGATCTTAAAAATAAAAAAAAAACCTCCAAAAATAGTAAAGAAAAATACCTTTTTTACTTGCATTATAACTATTAAATAAATAAACAAGAACAATACGATTTTTGAATAAAATATTTATACATAGAAGATTGATATGATGAATTGATGATCATATAATAAATATGAACTTTATATTTCAGGAAACTAATTTTTTATATTAAATTAACCAATGAATCTAATAAATTTTTTTATAGATAAGACATCAAAAAAATTTTCACCCACTAATTTTTGAGATTATAAGGTTTTTAATAGAAATTAAAACGGATACTAAAAGTGAAAGATTCAAATGTTAAATAATTAAGTTTTTTTTAGGAAATTGAAAAGGTAAAGAATCTAATTTTTTTTTTCTTGGAAAGATTAATAATTAATGAATTAATAGTTAGGCATTATTCTTAATTATATCTCTTTAACACTATGTTGTCAAATATAGATATATTTTCATACCATACGTACTTAAAAAAAAAAAACTTAATTAATTAGATAATTATTAAGAAAATACTCAAAATATAAAACATTCCAAAAAAAATGAGACCTTAGATGATCGCCTTAATTATTGGTCTATACTTAAAGACACCATTGTTAATATAATTAAACTAAACATAAGTGAGTATTATATATAATTTAATTTAATGTAATTTAATCAAATTGAGTCCCATTAAATCTTGTGTGCCAAACTTAACCTAAACGAACTTGAACCGCGTGGCGCCTCTCAACCGGATTTAAAAGTTCAAAAGGGCGGAGTGGGCGTGATTTCAAGCAAGTTTTAAAGCTCAAAAAATACTTCTACAATATTATCACTTTCTCGTTGCAAGAAAAGAAAGCTCAGTTTCTTCCAACAACAAAGAGCATGCATGGCTGTTGGCTGTAATTATTAGTAAACTTCCCGGGTCTCAGTCGCACCTAAATTTCAATATCAGACAACTTGAAGACCGTCATGCCCTTACCCATAAAGGAAATTTTTTCTTAATTTGTAGTCAAAGTTACGATCATTCCATCATTGACTGCACTGCACTCCACTCTAAGAATTTCACACGTACAAATGAATTTCTCTCCAATCCAACTTCCAAAATATCAGAATGAATTGGGAGGTGGAGGTGGGGGCTACCACACACACACACACACGCTAATGTAATTATAAATTTGGTAAGTGGCTGGGGACTCGAAGTTGGCAGGAATCACAGTGCATATATTGCTGGCATTGCCACCAAAATTATGAAAGAGGTACAGTACGTATAATCTAACTAGTGTGTGGCAGCATGAGCCAACCTTATCCACGTCGAAGATGCTGATCAATTCTGGTTCCGTCTGGTCTTGTTGGCATGTTACTCTGTCCGGCAAAACAGCCAACTGAAATTGCACAACCCAGACACGTGACTTGGGCTCCACATTTCACTTTACTGTGCGTATACATACATACATACATATATATATATATATATATATATATCACGATGATCTGTTTGAACTTGTCATCACGTTAATTGGAACCATCCCTTTGTTTTATTATTATAATAATTAACCATGCAATTTAAGTGCACAAGTACAACTACCTTTCTTTACATAACTTCGCACTTTGCTTTGCTTAAACTTTTTTCAGTTTTGTTCTCTATCGCTTAATTCTAGCGTCCATGTCTAACTAAGGTTTAAACCATGTTATGCAGCTCCATACGTTTCTTAATTTCATTAGATATACAAATACAATATTGATACAATCTCAGTGGAGTGTGTCCTACATACGATAATCAGTCTCATGTATAAATAGATGATAAGTTACAAAATTCTTATTAATCCTTTGATTTGAAAGCTTTGGATCGACTTTTTAGTCATATGATATCGGTAAAACATAAGAAAGATACCACAATATTTTATTATTTAGCTAGAAAAGAAATTAATATTCGTTATATATCAAAAATTTAATTGTAACCCCTATTATTCAAATGTATGATAATAATGTAACCCATGTCCTTTAAAAATTTGAGTTACTTTATTATGGTATCTTTCTTTTAATTTAAAATTGGGTTGGGCCATTATCTACTCTCCCACGCTAATATGAATGCGGTAAATTTTCATCTAAAGTTTGTAAAAGTAGAAATATAAATTTTACTTTAATTGATTGTAAATATCAATCAAATTTTAGTTATGAGTATTCGAACGACAAACCTACGATAATCATCATTAAAAGAGAAAAAAAATTAGAAGATATATAAACCCTAACGCCTATACTCTTCTTTTAAGCATTTATTTAGTAGTGTATACATATATATGCATATATACACGCACACGCACATGGCTACTCATCTGTGCAGTGATAAAGAGAATCAATAAAAGAAACAGGTCGTGATAACTTGAGGTCTAGGTGTATATATTAAAACGTAATGAATTAGTTAATTAACTTGAGGTCTAGGTGCGTATATTAAAACGTAATGAATTAATTAATTAATATACAACATTCGAAATGAATATATTAATTAAAAAAGAAAATTATTATTAAAACCAACCACGGGTTCCACTAACAAAAAGGAAGGGCTAGATTCTATTTTGCTGGTAGTTGTGCAAGCATCCAATTTGAAATATAGCCCTTGTGTTAATTAAGAAAAGAGAAAAGGAGGCTCTCACAAATTCGCAAGTAGTAGCTACAGTTTTAAAGCTAAATAGATGGCCCATGTGGCATCTTCCCACATGCATGCCTTCAGAGTGAAGTTTTGAGTCCCTATTTCTTTCGAGTGCTGCTAAATACGAAGAAAGAAGGACCATAGAAACGGCATTACTTTCTGCCGTTTCATGCGGTCCTTTTCTCTCTTTTTATGGCCCACAATACTATTAAAGCAAATTTAAAAATTAAGCAAAATAAAATAAAAAAGTAGCCATGTACCACAACACTCTGATCGCCAAACGCGAGTGCAAGATCTGCATTTGTTTCTCTCCTCTGCTCTGCTGTACGTTCGCAAAAACGTAGCTGGCTGCTGTTGCCTCTATTCTCGGTGCCGATGACGACCACGTCAACAACAGAGGCAGTTTTGCAGTTGATGAAATTGTTGCTGGGTAATTAATTGGTAACTTTCTCTCTCCTATTACGTTCAAATAAAATTAATTTCTAGATGTGTTTTATATATTTAAATTGCTAGAATATTTTTTTAATTTAAATTGTTAGAAAGTAATGGTTTCGTTATAGATCTTAGCAGAGCAGACATACAAAGCATTGTGGACGAGTGAAGTATTCCGTGAAGGTTAAATCACACTTGTGTTAAGCAAGCAGATTAGTCAATCAGAAAGGCCAAAAAAGCAAGAAACAAGCTAATCGAGAGGATAATGTGTGCAATGAGAGCATTCCGAAAATTATTTAATTTTTTTAAATAATTATTTATTTATTTATATGGTAAATAAAAAATTAAAAATATATTTTTTTTGAAATTATTAAATTAAAATAAATTAAAATTATTTAATTAAAATTTTTTTATTAAATTTAATTACTCTTTATTTATTTTTAATAAATTAAAAAAATCGTTAGATAATTATTATTTTATTTAAAAAATATAAATAATAATTATAATAATTTTATTTTTTAATAAATAATAATAAAATATTAATAAAAAGTAAAAAAAATTTTGTTAATATTAAAGAGTGAAAAATATTTTTATTTAAATAAATTTAATTAATATAATTTTTAAAATATTTTATGTTCACATAATTATTTAAATAAAAAATAAAATTTTATTTAAAGAATTTTTAAAGATATTATAAAAATAAAATTTTTATCAATTTTGTAAAATTATTTAATAATTCTTACGGGCACATAAGGGAAAAACAAGGACACATGAAACGCCATAAAGTAATGCCGTTTCTGCCTTCCTTCATCATTTATCATTTTACATTTTTTTACAAGGCAAAATGATTAAATATTTGTGGTAATTAAATCCCTTAATTAAATTAAACAAAAATCTTGAACACGTGCAAGTGTGACTGTTGCTGGCCACAAATCTAACACCGACTCGTCAGTCAATAATTATTTTATGTTTTTTTGTTTAAATACGAGACTATTACTTAATATTATAACTCATATATTATGAAATTATATTGATATTTACAAATCAGACTATGCTTGAGATTAATATATATTAATTCGTATAAAACACTGTTCTAGATTTAATATAAAGTAATTGCTTTTTCAAATAACCAAGATCACGAATACATACACTGTTCAGTTCCCGCTTCCCATACACAATGACAATGTTCCGTTAACATGACATTCACACTCGCTAAGCCCATTTTTATTGTAATTAATTCCTGGCATGCAGGAAAGAGCAACCACCGCATTACATCACTTGCATGATTATGCATGAAAACGTTGTTCCGCCTTGCAGTCACACCCTCCACATTTTGACCGTACACGTGGGTTTGAGTGGCGCTCACATTACCACGTATATCAGCTCCATGCATCTACGCGTGTTAAGAGTTTTCCCGTTTTCCGGAGTTATTAGTGAAAATAACAATTTTGAGAGGGTTCTATCGTAAAAAAAGGTAAATATAAGGGGGCCTATTGGCTCTTGAACTGTCTTTTAGATCTCTCCTTTCTTTTGGATCCCCAGATCTCCTTAACAGAAACCTCTGAGCCGTTGCGGTTTATACACGAATTTGACTACTACTACTACTACTTGAGCAGCTCCTCTGCTCTCTAACTTTGTCACATCAACATTGAAAAGGCCCTTGGATCCACCCATTTTCCATGTTTCGAATTGCTTCAGCATTTGAAATTTTAATATAAATATTGCCCAATTCTTTATTTATTATTGACAGAGTCCTTTTTTATTAAAACTATCCTCACTTTAATAATATATATTAAAATATAAAAATATTTATTTTAATATATTATAAATTATATTTTAATTTATTTTTATCCTTTAATAATAATTTTTTTTATTAAAATTAGAATGTTAAAATAAAAAATATAAAAATAATTATTTTAATATATTATAAATTATATATATTTTTTATTTATCAATATATTAACATTTATTTTTTTATCCGTTATTAATTTTCTCTTTATTAAAATTATTGTAAGATGTAAACATCTTCCTATTTGGCTTTTGGTTCCTGACCTTTTTGATGTGACACAAAACTTTAGTTCAACGGGTCCTTGTTTTTTCATTCGAGTAAACATCCATGCGAACTAATGCTTTGCACTGTTGGACATGTGAATATGTGATGTGTCCTCTTTTCACGCTGAAAAGGCAAGATCAACTAAAACAAGCTCTAAATAGTTTCGGTAAACGCTTTTACCATGAGATTATTTATTCATAAACCCGAGTATCATCATGAAGCAAAGAATAATAACGTCCAGATCCTGACTTTTTGTAATTTCCAATTAAGGGCATTCTCTTACATTAATTAAGGCACTTGGATCATTTTAGAAGAATTTATGTTATACTTTTCACTGACAGTTAATTTTTATTTCAGTATTCAATAAATGAATGTAATATTAAGTTTTTTTAATAACAATCAATGAGTAAAAAGATCTATTTAATTTAAATAGACAAATGATTTGAAAAAATATAAAATTTAAGAAGTTAGACTTATTTATAGTGTATTAATATTATCTTTTATAACGGTTTGTAAAGTAAATTATGAATTAGTGCATAGATTGTGCAATCTCCGTTTAGTTCAGCATATAGCCAATATAATTTAAATACGGGGTAAATAAGAATCAAACCGATTAAAAATAAAATTTATTTAGTTTCTTTATAATGAAATTAAAAAAAAAAAAAGAGCCCATCACTTTATTAGCCTCATTGTGGTTATTGTGAGTACAAGATAAAACAAATAATAATAATAAAAGGGAAGAAAAAATTAAAGTAACAACGAAAGTGCGTAGTGTAAGTGAAGGCGTGGAGTGCTTGTGAAGGCACTGCTGTCAAGTGCCAACCATGATTGACGGCGGACGGTGTTTATTTAATCAAAAAGGCCGGAATTAGCATTATTTTTTTGTTTCCGCACTTTTTATTTTTCATTTTTTCACACTAAAAAAAAATTATGGACCAAAATGAAATGAAATGAAACTTTATTATTGTGTTAAAATCGCATAAATCGAAGTAGACGGTTGTGTATAATACAGCCAATTAATTTTAACGGACGAAACGAGACGAAAAAGAGAGGTCAAAACTTTCAAAAAGGAAAATTCGTTTAAATAAGATGAGAAATCAGGATCCGAGAAAAGCTTTTTGAGTGGCTTGTGGCAGTTTGCTGGGCAGAGCAGCCTCTCAGGTCAGGTGAGGTCAGGGTAGGTGGTGGTGACTGCGGTGACGGAGTGAGAGAGGTATGCGAAGGAGACGACGACCTGAAACGCCGTTTTGGTGAGGACTCGCTCGGCATTTTTCGAATCTCTCTTATAGCCATTTTTTAAAAGTTAAAAAGTTTTGTTTCGTTCAAGTTATCGAGAAATTTGTCCAAATTGTCCTTCGTCTCTCTTCTCGATTCGCTATTTATTCAGAGAATTTCGTGATCTCCTATGAATTTGTCTCTCATTTGGTACATGAATCTGTCATCTCTCTCGTTTACATGTTAGATCTGGAGTCAATAAATTTATTTCCTATTTTTTCATTTCTTAATTATTTTTATCTAATTAATTTTATATTTATTTGTTTATGCCTTCCAAAATTTCATTTTTGCGATGATGCTGGTCTTGTTTGATGAATATCGTTAGAATCATCTTGTAGACCAAAACGTACCGAAACTTGAAAGAAATTTGTGCTTTTCAAGTGAAACTGTGAGCTATAAATATGATCTAGCGTTCATTTTTAGTCATGAATCTCAATCAAAATATAATCTTTACAAGGCAGCAAGCCATGATCTGTGACATAAACTGAAGAATAGAAACATGGAAGCTTATACATCATGTAAACTTAAGCAATTAGATTTAACTTATAGTAAATCTTTATGAAATTGTAATTCTTATTTGCAAGTGTTTCTGTAGTGAAAAGTGCTAGTTGATTGAAGATGGCATTGAAGAACATTGTTAAGGAAATGCGAGATGGTATT
Organism: Murraya koenigii; assembly: GCA_025617385.1. Classification (NCBI taxonomy): domain Eukaryota; kingdom Viridiplantae; phylum Streptophyta; class Magnoliopsida; order Sapindales; family Rutaceae; genus Murraya; species Murraya koenigii. The sequence continues at coordinate 40,443,959 of CM046812.1, read as the reverse complement.
GGTAACATATCAAGAAGAGGTTCAGAAAGAAGAGGTTCAGAGAATGGGAAGCATAATATGCGACACAGAGGGCGTTCTTATATTGCTCCTGAAGGTTCTTCATCGTCATCCAAAATAATAGTCGAGCAGAGTCAGTGGGCAAACATGCCCCCTGAATTGCTGCATGATATAATTCAGCGCATAGAAGCTAGCCAGACCTCTTGGCCTGCCAGGAGGGATGTTGTTGCTTGTGCTTCTGTTTGCAAGTCTTGGAGGGCTGTTACAAAGGAGATAATTAGGACTCCTGAGCAATGCGGGTTGCTTTCTTTTCCCATTTCGTTGAAGCAGGTATTTTTTTGGTTATAAAGTTTGTTCTCTTTTTATAATGTTTGTTTCTACATGAATCTGAATTTTGAGATTTTGGATTTTGAGTAGCCTGGTCCAAGAGATGCTCCAATTCAATGCTTTATTAGAAGGGAAAGGCCGACTGGCACATACAGACTTTATCTTGGTCTCAGTCCAGGTAAATTATTGCTATGTTTTTATTTTTTCCCTTTTTCTTTATTGGATGTGTATTTTAAAACTAACAATTTGGTTAGATAAATTGCTCGATGTACCTTTTTTTTATTTTGACGATCAGTTTATTTATAGTCCACTGAGAAGAATGCTTCATCCAGTCCTACGATGGGTTTATATCTTCAAATTGCTTATCAAATCTGTGGCGTGATCTGTGGTTGATACTCTAAATATTGAAAGATTTGTTTATCAATGTAGCAGTTCTTTTGATATAACATGTTTGAAACTTATATAAGAACTTAGCTCTTGTCTGTGGGGTTATCATCTTATTTGGAACTTTCCAGGGATCTCGCATGTTTATTTCATTCTATAAAATTCCCTTGGTTGTTGAGATCACACTTGATTTTTTTTTTTTTAAATGGTTCCACTCCTGATTCTTTAATATCAGATGGTCAAGAGGGATAACAATCATTTCTTTAATTGTCAATATACTCTGCTGATAATTTTAATTAAACAACAGCTCTTTCAGGTGATATGAGTAAGTTATTGCTGGCTGCAAGGAAGATCAGGAAGGCAACAAGCACTGATTTCTTGATATCCTTAGTTGGAGATGATTTCTCTCGAACTAGCAATACTTACGTTGGAAAACTAAGGTGAGCTCTAGCACTGCAGGATTCTTGTTCTTGTAGAAAATGCATTATTGTTCAATGCGATTAGCCAATTAGTTAGCAAACTCTGTGCAGGTCTAATTTCCTTGGAACCAAGTTCACAATTTATGATAGTCAGCCTCCATGCGACACTGCCATCCACTCCAATTCTAGGTCACAAAGAAAAATCTTTCCAAAGCAGGTATCCCTAAAAGGATCTAGTAGTAACTATAGTGTGGCCACCATAACTTATGAGCTCAATGTCCTCCGCACCCGAGGCCCAAGGAGAATGCAATGTACCATGCACTCAATTCCAATCTCTGCAATTCAAGAAGGGGGCACTGCACCTACCCCGATAGAGTTCACAAATTGCTGTGAGGAGCAAATTCCTTCTTCACCTTCGCCTGTATCTAAAGGAAAGAAGCCACTTGTTGAATTCAGCTCCACTAGCCTTTCTGGGCCACTGGAATCATTCCGAAGCACTGGGGATCCGCTGGTTTTGAAAAATAAAGCTCCTAGATGGCATGAGCAGTTACAGTGTTGGTGTCTAAATTTCAAAGGACGAGTTACAGTGGCATCTGTGAAGAATTTCCAGCTGGTGGCAGCTGCAGAGCCAAGCCAAAATGTTTCAGTGGCAGAACAAGAGAGAGTGATTTTGCAGTTTGGAAAGATTGGGAAAGACAATTTTACCATGGATTATCGGTATCCCCTATCTGCCTTGCAAGCCTTTGCAATCTGCTTGAGCAGCTTTGACACCAAGCCGGCTTGTGAATGACCTTTCTGTTTTACCATAAGGAACATGATCTTGCTAGCCGTCTTCCTCCAATTTAGTTGTACATATTTGTTTTGATGGAAGCGCCTAATCTTTCCTTTTGTCTCGAGTGTTTTGATACTGCAGGAATCTCTTTTGTGTAATCACAAAAATGCAGTGTAATTTATATTGCCAAACCTACCTATCTGTAGGAAGGCCGTTCCATGACATTTCTCTTTTGAGTATGTAGCTTCATCACTTTTGAAATTTTTATCTATAATTTTGCGGGCACTGAGAGAATGCTTCTCTTAATTGTATATTAGAAACGTCATGTAACTGAAACTGAATTTGAATGAAGTACACGGTACATTTTCTTTTATATAATATGTACAAGTGATGTAACATTGAATGCATACTCCATGGACAATACAACATCCTTATTATCACTATATTTTATGTTTAGCAAGCAAATCTGCTGGCGTGAGCCGGTGCTGTGAAGTTGCTCTGATTTGTATAGTCAAAGCACCCTAATGTCCTTATCCTTGCTCTTCTGCCCACAGTTATAGAGGCAACCGTGGCGCTGAGGCTTTTCAGGATTATCTGGATCTGAGTCACTTGGTTCCATGAAAAGCCCTCTGAGACACCGCCTTCTAACCGTGGGTTGATAAGTAAGTTTTTCGGCAGGGGTGATGGTAACTGTAGCCTTGTCGCCATGGGTCTCAAGAGTCTCTGGTTTTGTAGTTGGCTTGGTGGGCTCTGCTAGATTGTGAGAGAATACCAGATGGACACCAGGACTTCTCTCATTGACTGAACTGTTGAACATAATTGAGTTGTTGATGCCTTGTATATTACTGTTAGCATATGCCATTGTTGCTTGATTATTTTTGGTTGTGTGATGTCTAGGGCTTCTTCCCTTAGAGTTTCCTTCTCCGTCCGTGGTAGTTTCAGGGATCTCATCTGATTTGAGCTTATAACCCCGGTGAATGGGGACAGATCCTGCCTTTCTGGCTGACTCCGCCCCTAACTGCATGGACGCTCCTTGGTTTTCACCTGCAACAGTTATTATACTTACAGGTCTATCATCTACAGGCTGTTTTGAACGCCCTATGGCCAGCTTATGAACAAACTTTGAGATATCTTCCTTGATCTCTTTGTGCAGAGGAGTCCTTTCCCCGTTGGATATGTCAGGCTTCCGATGAATACCTATGATGTTCCTGTCCTTTGCATGCGTTGAACTCACAGTCTTGATATGTTTTTCATCAGATTCGGAGGTTGACTGTGGCTTCTTTCTTTCGAAAATTTCATGCTTCTCCTGTTTCCTTTCTTCTGTTTTAGTTCTGACACCAAATAACTCTTTATTCCATGCTTCTAATCCCGAGGCTGCGGTAAGAAGCTCACTGATTGTCCTTGGCATCCGTTCATCAGCTGAACCATTAGTCTTCTCTTCTTTCGCAAGTTCTCGTGCAACTTCTTTTCCACCTTGAGGCTTTGCTTCATTCACGAGTTCTTGCATATCTTTCTTCCCTTCGTCTCCCTTCATCTTTTTCTCTGATTCTGTAAGGGGCAGCCTTTCGGGTGCGGCTGGTGCTCCTGGAGATACTGTAGAAGTTGGTGGAATTGTTGTCACCAAGTCTGATGCCTGTGTTGTCTGGGCTGCTGCCGTATCAGGTTTAAAGCTGGTCTCACCTCCACTTTGGTATTGAGATTCATAGACAATCTCTGATTTAATTTGTGTCTTTGGTTGAGCTTCTTGCAGAAGTTGCTTGGATGCTGCTGGCTTTGACTCTTTCTCTTGAGAGAAAGAAGAAAGGGGATGAGTACTAGGAAGAGGAGGCTGAGAGGTCTCTTTAGTTTCTTTCTCTTGAGAAACAGAAGAAAGGGGATGACTAATATATGAAGGAGGCTGGGAGGTTTCTTTAGTTGATGGTTCTGATTGCTTTTGGGGAGACGAGGGCTGAGAAGCTGCTGTGGCTGCTGGCCGCACCTGAGTAGCTTTGCGCATTGGAGAAGAGGATCGTGGGGATGTTTGGCCTGTACTCTGAGGGGCCAAACGTGATGGCGATCGAGGTTGTGGGGCAGCTTGTATTGCCGGTTGTGTCCGAGCAGTACGAGGTGGAGATGGGGGTACAGCGGCAGCCGTTGATTGTGTGGCTGCACGAGATGGTGATCTTATTTGAGAGGCAACAGGTGTTTGAGTTCTTGCGCGAGATGGTGATGCCGGCTGAGAAGTGACCCGGCTTTCTGGTGGAGGCACAGGGGCGGCCCGAGTTTGAGTTGTTGCACGAGGTGGTGATGTGGGTTGGGAAGCAACTCTTGATTCAGTAGCTGAACCAGATGGTGGCGGCGGCTGAGGTTCTGTTTTTGTTGTTGTCTGAGCCCGGGGAGGGGGCTGTGCTGGGGCTATCCCTGCAGGCCGAAATGGAGGCCGCTGAACGGGGATGGTGAAGGTTGGCTGGGCCGGGGCTTGAATTTCAGGAGTGGGACGAGAGGGTTGGGGCCCAGGTGTAGGACGAGGGGGAGGAGCATTCATTGCTGATAGCCAAGGAAGTCGAAAGCGGAAAGGTTGCCTTTGGTCTGCCATTGATAATTAAGAGAAGCAAAAATATGCGGCAATGGAAACTGGCTAATGCCTGGGGTGGTTCTTGTGAGAGGTGATGCTGTTAATATGATGTGAGGTATGCTATATATAGATTTGACCATCTCCACTGCTTCCTTTGGTTTCGAAAGACTGGAAAGGACAAACCTTTGAGCATGCTTTAATCAGATGTTCCGTGAATGTCAGGCTAGCATCTCATTTTGGTTGCTTCAGGTTTTCCATTTCTCCCAGGGCAACTGTTTTAGATTTCATTCCCTGAACTATACTTTTTCCCTCTTTAAGGCATTCCAAGTCCAAGCATATACTCTACTGAATGGCGTCTTCAAGAGTTTGTAGATTCACGCGATAGACAGAGTAATCTGATTGGCTTGATTACTTGACTCATGGTTACACTTCCAGGTGCTAAATAAATAAAAAAGGAAAGAAGCTCCTTTACAAGCTCTGAGTATCTTCTTGGGCCAGTCTCCACTCCCCAATAATATCAAGAAAAGAAACCAAGAGAAAGAAGGAAACATTTCTTTCCCTTTGTCCACACACTCAAGGAAAGAACTAAATGAAACTTTATCTCACAAGTAAATCTTCAGGACAAGATATTCGTTTCTGTTAACCCTAGAAATTGCCGTTGATGGGGAGAGGTCGTTGCTTCACCATCACAAGAACTGCATTCAATTCCAACCTGTCTGGGTATATTTTTCATTTAAAAGGCATAAGCAGGATAATGAAACTATTCTTGGCGGTTTCGGAAAACAGGCAGTTACATACAATGCAAGCAATGGTTAGAGGAGTACGTACTTGCCAGGAAATTCTAAAGGGTGCAATTTTGAAGCATCACCAAGGGAGATACGTTGTTGAGGGAAGAAAAACATGCTCACGTTTTGGATGTGTCACCTCCTTCTCACCATCGCTAATCGCAGAGAAGGGACTGGAGAATATAACCGTATCTGAGGTTTTGATGACCAAAGGAGATGATAAAGTTGGGTCTTGGCTCTGCTGCCGCTCAGACGATACTGCTGAGGATGCAGTGAAAAATGTAGCGTTCCACCGAAGTGAAATTTTAAAACTAATTAATTTTTCTTGATTCAGTTTTGTTGTGCATGCATATTTCACAAAAATTAAAAAAAAAAAAAAATCTTTGTGACATTGCAGATGGCGCAACATAATATTGGGTCACTAGTAGTACTGAAACCCGGAGAGCAACAACATATTGCTGGAATTTTCACAGAAAGAGGTAACCGTCTGTTTCTCTTTTGTTCGCATAACAAAGCCAAAAATCCTTCATCTCTGCATGCCCATATTTTCCATACAACAGTATTAACAGCTAAAATCATCAGAACGCAAATCTATTACGAACGACCAAAATTGTCAATACCGAACATCCTCTTGACTCAAAAGATAATTAACCAAAGTGTTTGGTGTTGGAAATGGTGGACAAGCAGACTATCTGAGGAAGATTGTTGGACAGGGAAGATCCCCTAAATACACAAGAGTTGCAGAAATCATGACCGATGAGGTAATAAAATCTAACTCTCTGTCAGCTATTGAATTATTCAAATTCGACAATTAGCCGTTGTCCTACAGAAAACATGACTTTAAATGTATTACTTGAACAGAATAAGTTGATTACGCTGCCATCCGATGCAAACATTCTTCATGCAATGCAGCTCATGACAGGTAATTAACAAACTAGAACTTGGTTTTGTTTTTTTTTATTGTTAGCAGAAAAAGGAAGGAAATTATTGATAATTCTGTGGTGTTTTCAGACAAACACATTCGACACGTTCCAGTAATAGATGGGAGAATAGTTGGCATGATTTCCATTGTAGATGTGGTCCGTGCAGTGGTTGAGCAACAAAATGGGGAATTAAAACGATTGAATGAGTTTATAAGAGGAGAATACCATTAGGATCTCACAGTTCTAGGTATTATAAAACCATCCTAAGAAGGGAACCATGATTAAAATCATGTCCAACATCCAGCTTTCTAGTCTTTGTTCTACGGGAGTATGTATTCGAAGATTACTTCTTTTTCAGGCCAAAACTTAACGAATATGCTATCAATTAACCTGAAGCATCTATTGTCCAGTTGATCAATGTGAAACCTGAAGCATCTATTGTCCGGTTGATCAATGTGAACCAAGTCGAATAAAACATCATATTCACCATTGTCTATTGAACATGTTGACACTTGGAAATATGCATGCCTCCATATCAATTTCTGGGTTGCCACTGATTTAAAAGTGTGTATATCAGAATCCCATGATACAAAAATCCTTCAGCATCTTCAAGCTTTAATTTCTATATTACACAGTCGGCGTGTCCCCCTTTGGGGAAAGAAAGGAATTATGCATTCACAGTATTTAAAAAAAAAAAAAAAAAACACGAATTGTTCCATTTTTCATTGTATGCCGCCATCATAAAAGCCGGCTATCCAGCACACAATAGATAGTTGAAAAAATCATTAGAACGAATTGTCTTGCAAAAGTAGCCTGCCTCTTTCAAGTATTTATTACAAAAGACTAGTGTCGTGCTCCAAAAAACAAAGATAGAAATGCATTCTATCTATTTGGTAATAGAAACACTGGGAAAATTGACACAACCAAATAAGATCAAGATGCTAATGTAGGTAAAAGCTCAACTCACTCCTTTATGGAGAACATCCCACTTGCTCATCAAATCAACTGGCTGACAATCTCATGTTCTGGCTAGAGAATCATTTTCTAGGGACTACAAAACTATCTCATTAATTGTTTTCGGCGGTTGAAGGTTTGAGATGCTATTAGGGCTACCTTTAACCGCTCAGATGTAGCAAAACCCTGTGCCTCCATCAGCCCATGTACCCTTTGAGCATCTTGCAGGAACCCACCTGCTAAAAGTCCATTTATAATCCTCTCAAACTCATCTGGACCCATTTGCTCCTTCTTTGCTTCCAGAAACCCCAGAGCCTGAAGAGCCTTCTTCTCAATTCCTGCTCTCGCATACATGTCACAAAGGCTTACATGAATCTTAAAAGGAGGCGCCTCACCCAGCTCAGAAATCTTGCCCAATAGCTGCTCAGCTTCATTGATCAACTGCAGCCTGCCCAACCAATCCACAAGAACAGTATAGGTAGCAGGTCCAGGCTCAAAACCATCCTTCTCAAGCTCTAGTAAGAGATTTAAGGCTTTATCTAATAAATTCTTCTTCCCATATGCTGCAATCATGCTGGCAGTGCATCTGTCATCAGGCTTGTGCCCAAGTCTTATCATGTAATCAAAGTTGCTCCTTGCCTGATCAGGGTCACCAGCTTGTCCATAAGCCTCCACAAGCAAAGTACAAGACTCTAAAGTTGGCTGGAATTCTTCTATCCGCATGATGTTTGTAATTTGTCCAGCTCCCCTAACATCACCACATTGGGCAAATGACCGAAGTAATGCCAAGTAAATCTCTTCTGAGCGTTCTATGCCGCTTGTTATCATCATATCAACCAATGACATACCCAGCTTGGGTTGGCCAGCATTTACATATGCCATGATCATCGAGTTGTAGACCTTCGTGTCTGGTTGGAATCCATGGCTCCTCAAACTCTCAAATGCTTCCTTAGCACGGTCAAGATTACCTGCCTTGCTGTACATGTGAACCAGAACTGTGGATGTCACAATATCAGGGATGATACCGTTCTCATTCATCTTCTTAAGAATTCTCTCAGCATCTTCCAAGCGATTCTCTTTAGCATGAGCATCAATAAGCTTGGAGTAATCACGAACATTTGTCTGGAAAGATTCTTCACTCAACACAAGTTCTGCTACCTACAAAATATTTCATTCAACATTAACTACATCAGAATAGCCAATACCAAATTAATGGGCTCCACTAACTGCACTTTGTTTAATATATCTTAAAAGTCTGAAATTCAGGTCTTCATACACGTTTATATATTTAACATGTAGCAGATCCTTTAAAGTGCATCATAGCTCATAGAAACAAAAATAATACATGAATCAAAAACTTCCAATAACTAAAAAGTAGTATATAAAACAAAATTGATGCAATAACAAAAAGCTAGATTTGGCTCTCCATATCGCATTCATACTTAAAACTGCTCAAAAAATCATATTCATCTCATATTAACAAATTCAGATTTGACCACTTATGTCTAACCAAAAAAAAAAAAAAACTGATTTCTATAATCAAAATGAGCTGAGAGCGATTCATGGTCATATCAAAATGAAATATTTATATTTAAACAGACAAAGAGTAAAGAGAAAATTACAGGGCCCGGCAAGTGCAAATAAGTGATTTGGTTTCTCTAAACAGTTCAATACAACCGTGTTAAAAGGAAATTAGTTAACCATAAATATTGCAAAATCAAGCAAAGAATGGAATGAAGAAATTTTAGGACCAGAATACCTTGAAGTACAGTTGAGTATTCTGTTCCCGCAATCCATCAAACAGATTGATCCAATCAATCCTATTTGGCTGTAGAAGCTCCTTCCACTCAGCCAGCAAAGGAGAAGGGTCTTCCTCCTTTTTTAAAGAAAGGATTTTGTCTGTAATCAACTTGCATTTCCCAGTTATTGGCTTTGGTTCCTCAGGCCAAATCATCTCTCCTCGCTCATGGATCTTATCGGCCACTTCAGTCCACTTTGGATCTGAAAAATCAAGTCCATAAATCTTGTACTTTATCTTCCCATGTCTCTTCGGAAGAGTGATAACCTTAGGCTTCTCATCTACCCCAGCACACACTTCAGCAACCTTGCCATCTGCTTCCTCACCCTTTTCTTGTGCATTCGCCTGTTTTCTAAGTTGCTCCAAACTCTCATAGAACTCACTCTCCTCCATTTCCTCGCGCGCCCACTTAAACCTAAGCTCTCGCAGCATGTCCCCCCGAATACCAATTTCACCAGCAAACCTACTCATTTCCTTGACTTTGTCGGATTGCAAAAACCCCTTCATTTTCTCCTTCTTCCTTACTTTCTCCATATCCTTCAAAACCGAGTTACTCACTTCCCACACCATTCTCCACAAACCCTCACTAAAATCCTGAGAAGGAGATGCTGACCCTGATTCAATCATCTGCTCAAGACCACCCTTTTCCATCTCAGACACAACTTTACCAACAATCATCAATAACATACCATCAATTGTTTGCTTATCACTATCCGGGTAAGCATCAGACATCTTCCCTCGCATTATCCAGACAAATCTAGACAAAAACTCATTCATGTCTCCATCTTCTTCCTCCTCAGAATCAGTTTTCGGGTCAAAACTTGAGGCAATTGGTTTGGTTTCTTGATTCGAATGGATATATCTTCTGAAAGACAAACCGGGTTTTGGGGTTTTAGGGTTTTGGAAGAGAGTGAAGTCATAACTTTTTGGTGAAGTGGAAGGTAAGACATGGGCATTTATGCTGGATAAATTTCTCTGACAATTAAATGAAACCCCTTTTAACTTTGATAAATTTTTTGTAATTTGCCTAGACAACAGGTGCTTCAAATTCATTTCCACAGAGAAACAGATAGTGAAAACCCTATCAAAAGTCTCACAGCAACAAAAGGAAAACAACAAAATATATAGATATATATATTTGGGGCAAAAAAGTAAATGAACTTGCGACTACCTGAGTTTGAATGTACCTGAAATGGACATGAAAGTGTCAGGGACGAATAATGAACTGACTGATAATTTCAGGGTTTAGTGAACGGAGTGGAGTGGAGATGGAGAGGGAAGAGTGTTAGGGCTTTTCTTACTTGATGGCTTCGACGAAGACTACTCCATACGACAACGTATTGGAGAGCTGTCAAGTATTCATGGGGTAAAGAAAAAAAATGACCTTAACGTCGCCGTTTTACTTTCTTAGAAAAGATTTTTAGAAATGAAAAATACCCCACTCTATTAGATTTATTCCCCTTTTTTCTTTTTTTTTGTGTGTGTGAATTTGTGATTCAGTAACTAGCTACATAAATCTAATTTCTAAGGGTTGGAAAGGTTATACGAAATTTTTAATTTTCTTTTATTTCTCTTTAATAAGATGACTTAATTATCTCTAAAATGTTCATTGAATTTCCTGATTAAAAGAACTGAAAAAAATGATCCTCCTATTATATATAAACATCCATCAAACATGATGATCAAGTCAAAACTGTGATTTTTGCTGAAACAGGTGCACTTAATAACCAATCTCAATTATACATGTAGACATGAATGGTAATTTTTTCTAACATCAGAAAGCTCTATGTATAGATGAGTAAATTGAACTAGAAATTAAAATAAAGTTTAATGCTTCCTAGTTCCTACAAATGCAGCAAAGAAGAATCTACACTACATTCTTTGATCACGAAGAATGAAAGCGAAACTGTACACTCAGGTTATTGTATTTCTACATCTACAAGGGTTGCCACCATCATCCGTTAATGAACCAAGTGGGCAACAGGACGGCCGTATCTAACTTAGAAGAGGACTAAAGAAAAGCTAATGAAAGGAACGTAAAAATCTTTCGATTTTCCTTTCCAGAAATCTAGATGCCACAGAAGCTGTCTTGTTATCTGTATAGTGACTGGAAAAGTCGTGTAACATGTCTGCTCTTAAAGTTGAACATTCTGAGGCATTATCTTCTTTACAATGATCCAATAGCATTAGCAACTCCTTAGCAGTCTCCTTCCCCTGGAATTACCATTCATAGAAATATCAACTAGACATTGAATGATGCTCTGTGTATTGGCCAGCTGACAATACTTGGTGCGCTCGTGACATAGAGATAAAAGAACATCCACTATATGTTCTTGTTCCTCTCTGGTTCTAGTTTCCAGTAGCTTGGCAATGGAATTGATACATGGATAGCTTTCAGCAACTGCAGTCCTAGCCTCAGATGTGCACAAGGCTTTGATAATCTTAATGCACTATTTTGACAGTATTGAATCTTCCAAAAGGAGAACCAGCTATGGCGTGCAATCCAAGTATAATATGTCGTAAACAATGTTGTCACTACTGGACAAGTTACACAGTATCTTGATAGCAAGCTCATAGGATTCTCTGGTTCCAGTGTCAAGGAATTTTATTATAGAAGATATAGCCTAGATGCTACAAGTCCAGATGCATAGTATTGTTGGTGAGACAATACCTCCATGATTTCAAGGGCTTTTTCCATGATTTCAGAATCCAGAAACAATGTCAATGTGCATATTTCATCTTCATGGAAGAGTGGCATTTCATCTCCGTGCAAAACAGTTGATTTCGTTAGGACACAATCAAGTGTTTTACTTTGTATCAGTTCAAGTAAATAAGAAAAGTAAAACCTCAAAAAGAACAAAGGAGAACTACGAAAAGTAACAAATTGCAATTATGAAGAGAATATTCCTGCTTCCAGTAACAAACAAGCCAGAGCAAAACACGGGAACAGAAGTGGATGCCTCATAATAAATCTGGTTTACCAAATATAGAGAAATTATATACTTTAATCTAATAAACTGGCAGTGGTCTTTACTAGTTTAATGTAGTTGCAGCACTATAGTTCTTTCACAGCATGTTTAGCAGTCTAATATGTTTACTGATAAAAACTACAGATTCCCAGCAAGTTCTAGGGTGGTTGCTCTTGAGGAGTTGGTTCCATCATGTAATCTAGTTACCAGATATTAATTTTCAGAACCATTTCCTCCACCTTCCGTATAAACAAACCGGAAAAAACAATGATCAATAATACATGGCCAAGGGGAAGTAGTACCTGCTTTGACTCAAAATTGCCATAAGCACCTCATCTCCATCTTTTTGAGCTTTTGCATCACATAAGTTGTGTGCATCCTTCAGAAACTTTACCAGTGCTTTCACATAGCTATTAAAAAATGTTAAATGACAGGAATGGCCATTGTCTTTCATTGGCTTTTTAACATTTTCCACAGCATCACACTGGGAACCCTATGGACAAAAAGCAAGTTTGTTGAGAGAGGTTAAATTAGTGCCATGCCTTGTCATAGAAGATTGGTATCTGTGAGAATTTGCATTCCTAAGAGGTGACGCACAACTTAGACAATCATTAGTCTCGCCATTTGATAGATGTAAACTATGATCTGTATCTTATCAAAGTTTGAAAAGGGCACCGCCCTTCTAGATGCGGTGCTCCATTCTCTCCATTCAACACTGCACGGCGTGTAGCAAAAATATATATGTATATATAATAATAATAATAATAATAATAATAATAAAATAATAATGCATAGTAACCAAAATGCAGCTTATAAATTGAGCGTTCATTCCTCATTTCCATCATCTCGGAAAATTCATTTCTTCTGTATTAGAGAGAATTTCGAGTATCATTGGGGTATTGGGAAGTGAGAATAGTTTTCTCCTAGTTATAGAGAGAGTATAATTATTCTCATCTATTATTAGAGAAGTTATTATTTTTCTAATATAATAAAATTATTTCCTTCGTCTTTGCCTGTGGATGTAGGCTATAAGTCGAACCACGTAATTTCGTTGTTCGATTTGTGCTTGCTCTTCATTTTCTTCCAATCTCATTTAGTCGTGTTTCGTTTCACCCATAAATCTCCTTACGAGTGGTATCGGAGCGAGGTTGCATTTTGGAATCGTGAGTTCATCGTTCACGTATACTGATCCATTGTTCACATATATGGTAACTATTCACGTATACTGGTTACTTATTCACGTGAAGCAGATGAGAGCCAATCCTAACTAAGTTAGTTCGTGGTGAAAGCAATGGCGGCAAAATCACGAGATTGAGAAGTTCAATGGAAACAATTTCTCGTTGTGGAAAATGAAGATGAAAGCTATCCCGAGGAAAACAATTGCTTGGCGATGATTGGAGAAAGACCCATAGAAGTGGCCGATGATGCTAAGTGGAACGAAATAGATGGTAATGCAATTCTCGATCTACACTTAGCACTTGCGAGATGAGGTGTTATCCAGTGTGGCGGAGAAAAAGACAGCTGAAGGAAATATGGGATACTCTCACAAAGTTATACGAGGCTAAGTCGACTGCACAACAAGATCTTTTAAAGAGGAGACTCTATACTCTTCGCATGGCGGAATCTACATCGATGAATCGACCATATCAACACCTTGAAGACTCTATTTTCGCAACTCACAGCGTTGGGTCACAAAATAGAGGAAAATGAACGTCTGGAGCTTCTACTTCAAAGTCTACCAGATTCGTATGATCAACTCATCATCAATCGACGAACAACAACCCGACCGGACGGTCTAGTTCTCGATGATGTTGCGGCCTCCATCTTAAACGAGGAAAGCGAGCGCAAGACCAAGGAAAATAGACATGCAAGTTCGCGATGGCGAAGCACTATTGGTGACGAGAGGAGATCAGCGAGCGTGGCCCGATGGGAGTTACAATCATGGTAGATCAAAATCCGAAGTAAGAAGAATGTGAAATGCTACTGATTGTGGCAAGAAAGGGCATGTGAAAAAGAGTGTTGGAGCAATCGAGAAGAGTAGAGAATAAAGCACCGAGTCATCAAATGCTCGGGGTTGTGTGGCTAGTACTTGGATGATGGTGAAATTCTCTATAGCGAGGCGAGTACGTTACGAAAGGCGAGCGGTTAGGCGACGTCCGGCTTATAGACTCGGGAGCAACATGGCATATGACCTCTCGGAGAGAATGGTTCCACGCATATGAACCAATCTCGGGAGGATCCGTGTACATGGGCGATGACCATGCCTGGAGATTCGTTGGTATTGGTACTGTCAAAATAAAAATGTATAACGGTACAGTTCGCACAATTCAGGAGGTACGATATGTCAAAGGCCTGAAGAAAAATCTATTGTCTTTAAGACAAATAGATAGTCTTGGGTGCAAAGTCCATATTGAAAATGAGATGATAAAAATTGTCAGAGGAGCGCTTGTGTTAATGAAGGCTGAAAAGATCAGTGCAAATCTATTCATGCTTCAAGGAGAAACACTACAGGAAGCTGATGCGTGTGACGCGTCAAATGGAGAAGAGTCAACGATGATGTGGCATCTCAGACTTGGCCACATGTCAGAACAAAGTTTGAAGATTCTCTCTCAGCGACAGCTGCTTCCGGGACTCAAATCGGTAAGTCTACCTTTTTGTGAGCATTGTGTTATAAGTAAGCGACGATAGATTGAAATTTAGCGGATCTCATGCTGAAGTAAATGCATTCTCGACTTAGTTCATTCCGATGTTTGGGAATCACCGGATTTATCCCAAGGAGGTGCAAAGTACTTCGTTACTTTTATTGATGATTACTCGGGAGATGTTGGGTGTATCCAATCAAGAAAAGTCGGATGTGTTTCCAGTATTCAAGGAATTCAAAGCGCGGGTTGAACTTGAATCTGGGAAAAGATCAAGTGCTTAAGAACGAGATAATGGCGGAGAGTATACAGATGGTGCATTTCTTGCATCACTGTAGCAGAAGGTATTTAGAGGCGATTCATGATGGCATACACTCCTCAACAAAATGGAGTAGCGGAGCGGATGAACGAGAACTCTTACAGAGAGGATAAGAGCTATGTTGAAGGCTACTGGTCTACCTAACTCCTTTTAAGTTGAAGCGACCAAACCGCTCATTATGTGATAAATCGGTCTCCATCAATAGCCATTGAGTTGAAGACGCCGATGGAGATGTGGACGAGTAAGCCGATCGACTACTCTCAATTATATGCATTTGGAAGTCCTCAGTATATGTAATGTATAATGTCCAAGAAAGAACAAAGCTAGATCCAAAATCTAGGAGGTGTATCTTTTGGGGTATCGTCGATGGTGTCAATGGGTATCGATCGCGGGATCCCACTGCCCACAAGATTGTCATCGCTAGAGATGTTGTCTTTGTAGAAGATCAACTACAAAAGAAAGATGGGGATGATAAGATCTGTGAAAGAAAAGTCAGAGACTACACCGGTATATGTAGAAAATAGTCAGGAAGATTCAGAGTCTTACGAAGCGACGCAGAGCACGAGAAACAAGAACCGGTCTAGTCTGAGGCTCCAGAAGTTCGTTGGTCAACTCGAGAGAGACGACCACCAACTTGGCACTCAAAGTATGTTACAGAGATCAATGTTGCATATTATCTTTTAACAGAGGATGGAGAGCCATCAACTTTCCATGAAGCTTTAAACAGCTCAGATGTTACTTTGTGGACGACAGCAATGCAGGAAGAAATTGAAGCTCTACACAAAAACAAGACATGGGAACTTGTGCCACTGCCACATGGAAGAAAAGCCATTAGAAACAAATGGGTCTACAAGATCAAACGTGATGACAATAATCAAGTGGAGCGGTATCGTGCAAGCTTGGTGGTAAAGGAATATGCTCAGAAAGAAGGTATTGACTTCAATGAGATCTTTTCTCCAGTAGTTAGACTCACGACAGTCAGAGTAGTCTTAGCGATGTGTGCTACATTCGACCTACATCTAGAACAATTAGATGTGAAGCCGCATTTCTTCATGGAGAACTTGAAGAAGAAATTTATATACTCCAACCAGAAGGTTTTGCTGAAACAGGAAATGAGAACTTGGTTTGCAGATTGAACAAATCTCTATACGGTCTCAAACAGGCGCCGAGGTGTTGGTATAAGAGATTTGATTCCTTCATCATGAGCCTTGGATACAACGGACTCGATTCGAGACCATTGTGCTTATTACAAGAGATTTGAGGATAATGATTTTATCATTTCTTTGTTGTATGTGGACTGACATGTTGGTCGTGAGCCCCAACAAAGATCAAGTCCAAGAATTAAAAGCGCAGATTGGCTAGGGAGTTTGAAATGAAGGACTTGGGACCAGCAAACAAGATTCTAGGGATGCAAATTCACCGAGACAGAAATAACAGGAAGATTTGGCTTTCACAGAAGAATTACTTGAAGAAAATCTTGCGACGCTTCAACATGCAAGATTGTAAGCCAATTTCTACCCCACTTCCTATTAATTTCAAGTTATCCTCAAGTATGTGTCCTAGCGATGAGGCGAGGAGGAAGGAGATGTCTCGAGTACCATATGCATCAGCAGTGGGAAGTTTGATGTTCGCTATGATCTGTACAAGACCAGACATTGCACAAGCAGTGGGAGCAGTTAGTCGATACATGGCGAATCCTGGTGGAGAACATTGGCAAACAGTGAAGAGGATTCTAAGATACATCAGAGGAACCTCAGATGTTGCATTATGTTATGGAGGGTCAGAATTTAATGTCAGAGGCTACGTAGATTCAGATTTCGCAGGTGACCTTGATAAAAGAAAATCCACTACTGGCTATGTGTTTACACTTGCAGGAGGAGCTGTAAGCTGGGTTTCAAAACTGCAGACTGTTGTGGCTTTATCTACGACAGAGGCAGAATACATGGCAGCTACACAAGCATGCAAGGAAGCTATTTGGATACAAAGGCTACTTAAGGAGCTCGGGCACAAACAAGGGAAAATTCCTGTGTTTTGTGACAGTCAGAGTGCTTTGCATATTGCAAAGAATCCAGCCTTTCATTCCAGGACAAAACATATAGGGGTACAATATCACTTTGTTCGAGAAGTAGTGGAAGATGGAAGTGTAGATTTACAGAAAATCCATACCAAGGAGAACCTAGCAGATGTTATGACTAAGCCAATCATTATTGACAAGTTTATATGGAGTAGATCCTCGTGTGGCTTAGCAGAAACGTAAGCAACATGTCAATGGCAAAGCAGAAAGGATGGTGTGGAGATTGATTGGTTCTCGATCAAATCTCCAAGTGGGAGAATGTCAAAGTTTGAAAAGGGCACCGCCTTCTAGATCGCGGTGCCCATTCTTCACATTCAACACTGAACGCTGTGTGCAGATGTTGAATAAAATATATATATATATATATATATATATATATATAATAATAATAATAATAATAATAATAATAATAATAACTAAAATGCTAGACTTATAAATTGAGCGCTCATTCCTCATTTCCATCATCCCGGAAAATTCATTTCTTCTTGTATTAGAGAATTTTGAGAGTTATTCGGTGTAATTGGGGTATTGGGAAGTGAGAATAGTTTTCTCCTAGTTATGAGAGAGTATAATTATTCTCCTCTATTATTGAGAGAAGTTATTATTTTTCTAATATAATAAAATTATTTCCTTCGTCTTCGCTTCGTGGATGTAGGCTATAAGTTCGAACCACGTAATTTCTGTTGTTCAGATTTGTGCTTGCTCTTCATTTTTCTTCCAATCTCATTTAGCTGTGTTTCTGTTTCTTCACCCATAAATCTCCTTACATATCTGACGAGCAATATGACACATTAGTAACGTGAAGGCAGAAATCATCCATGGAGCTGCCAAAGCTAGCAACAGAGTTTGAGGATGAAGTTTTCCTTGAGGAAAGAAGAGCAGGCATTGGTTGTGAATGTGACTCTGGAATAGTGAGTCCATGCTTCAAACACCACTTTGAAATAAGTCCTTTCATTGCCAAGTTCGGAGAAATGGACACATTGTCCAGCCTCATAAAAGTCTTGGGATATGTGTTTTGATCATCACTTCTGTATCCATACTTGTTTAATTGTCTTTCCAGAAGCAATAACAACAGGATCATACACCAGTCTCAAAGAGATGGAGCATTTGAATTCCTCAGGAGATTCAAGTACACCAGATTCATTACCTGGGTTCTCATCCCACTCATTTCTCAGTTTTGGTTGTGTCTTAATGGATTGGTGATCATTTCTCAATTTAGGCACAGCATGTGTGCTCTCAGTTTTGTGTTTACAAATTAGTTCCTCATATTTCCGCAAAAGATGCAAGAGGTACTTCAAAACTTTCTTTTTTTGTTGTATCTGTATCACACATTTTCTCCAGTAGTCTTTTAATAGATCATTTCTATATCAAAAGAGCCAATGGGGATGTAATGTTCAGCCTTAAGGCAGAAAGTTGAAGAGCCTCAAGTTCTAACTGGTTTATGAAACTGGATGCAGAAATGCCACTCAAGTAATGCAAGTAGAACCTTCCAGCCTCATCTTCAGCAGGTTCTAAGGGTAACTTTGTATTCCTGCAGAAAACAAATTATGCTCAACGCTAATTACCAAGGGGGAAAAAAAAAGTTAAAAGGTTCAAAGAGAAAAGTCAAGGCGCAGTGAAAGAATGAGGCAGTCATAGCAAAATAAAGCTGCCCAATCCATCTAGCTAGCAGCATTCAATTTCGAGCAACAGATCTTTGCAGCAAGCAACAATGGAACAATATTTGAATTAGGCTCAAACATAGCTCCAAAGTGTTCTGCACTCTTTAAAATCTCAACTGTGTCCTATCAGCTGTTATTGCCCGAAAACATGAACATGTTATACTAGAGAATGTACATTTTTCTGGGATAAGCCAGAGAATATAAATTAAGAATCTTGAAAACAAGAAGACAGCAGAATCAAGACCAAAGCACTATAATGCATAAATTACCAAAAAGAAAAAGGCAAAATGTTGGCTTTTTTACATGAATATCAATTCAAGAAATAGTAATGTGCTCATGAAGTTGTTATTGGGAAGAAATGCCGAGTAGTGCAGGGCAAAAAGATTTTAAGTTGCTAACATGGTGCATTTAGAATAAAGTGAATAATTCTGTGACAAGAAAATGCAATCAGTTTAGAAAAAATTATTTTTTGCATATTTGTATAGCTTTTCCAATTCTAAGACCTAGTCTTTAGAAATATGAGTGATGGTATTACTCAGCAGATGATTTCACAGAAGGGGGAAAAAAAACCTTCTTCTTTTATTTATTAGATACGATACTGCAACATGAAATGAGCAAAGTGCGCGTATTCCTGATGTGCATCCTGGCTAATAAGCTGATTCAATATCTGAATGTAGGAGAGAGATTTTATGAATTAACATCTTCATCTATAAACACATCAAGTGATGCACCTGCATTGTTCTAATTCATCATATAGATGTAATGGAGCGAAATAATTTCATGCCTCAACTGTCAGCCCCCTGACATCCTCATTTTTTTCCCAAGAAAATAAAGTAATAGGAAGCCAGTAAAACATAGCAACATTTATAAATTAGAATCCATGATTTCAAATGTAATCTTCCGATAAGTGGGGTTATTGGCCAAAACCACCAAATACAAACAGTTTGAATAAACTTGTATAGGGCTAATATTATTGTTTGTGTTATACCAAAAGTACTTTAAAGAATTTTCAGTAGTTTTTCCCTAATGAAGCGTGGACGAGAGACTGTACATCAAGTTGTGTTGTGTGTTTTCAAATGCTACACTTATACTCAATACAAATGGTTACCATACAATATAAATCTACTAAATCAACTAAACTCCAATCTGAAAGTATGCCACACTATCATAGTTGAGCAAATGAAAGAAATATATAGTTTCTAAGATTAACACAGAGTCTGATGTTTATATTCACTGTACAGAAAAATGGAAGTTCACAGATTCAGCAACGTCAGACCCCATCCAACACAAAAAGTGTCCTTAATCTGCACATATAGGTAAACAATTTGAGAGTCTAGAAAGAGGACTTCCATCAGAAAAGTTCAACAAACTGAAGCTTGCTTTGTAAATCATCAATAGCAGCAGCCGAGACTTTGTAGCTTGTCATAGATCGAATCCAGATCATAATATGAATCTTAGTCAGAAACAACAGCACGACTCTTAGAGTATGTTGTTAAAAGTATTCGGAAAATAACCACTTTTACAATTGTAACTAATAAAACCACTCACCCGTGAGGTTATGTAACTTTAAAAGTCTGTAATATCCTCTGTCACAAACCCAATTGCTACAAGCAAAGTATATGAATTCATATATATTGGCAGAAGTAAGTAAGTCAGTAACTCCAATAGAAAATGGAAGCCAAGTTCAAATGAAATCTTCTGTTAGACATGGTCAGGCCCCCTGTTCTACAAAGCTAAGAAGCCATTACAAAACTACAATAAGCAATCAAAACTCGCCCAGTTCCTGAACACCCAGCAGCAAACACAAATGTAGCATTATCAGTTAACAATAAGGACAGAAAAAAAACTAAGTAACACAGAAGCAAAAAATAAAAAAAAAATTCTTCTGAAAAATTTCAGCAGTTGTGCAAGCCAGAAACCTACAAGTACCTCAAGTGAATATGGGGAAGAAAACGAAAATGGAAAACACTAATATTACTTTTTACTAAAAAAAAAAAAAAATCATTTGTATATAAAGTCACTGTCTCTCAATTGAAACAAGTCTTCCTTAATGGATTTTTTTTTTCAACTCATAATATTATAATATTATGGTATTATAACTAATATTTACAAATTAAATTATTACTCTCAAACTATTATTGAAACTAATTTACATTAATTTATATTAAGCACGTCCAGATTTTAAGCCCTTACTAATATTCGAGAGATGTCAATTTTTTGTACTTAGTCAAAGAAACAGATTGACTTTCAAATCAATATTTAAAAAAAAATTAAACCCTACAATATAATCGTGACTCAAACCATCGTCCTCAGTGCCTCACAACCGGACCAAAGGCCTGGTGACTCTTCCTTAATGGGTTTGTATGCATCTTTTTTTAGAGGAATAGTGAATAAAAATTTCTTTACCGTAAACAAAAATCTTCCTCTGCCCATTGAATCTCAAATTTAAGTCAAGAAAAAATAAATAAAATACAAAAAATGAAATGGTCATCATCCCGACCGTACCAAGCTGCCGTACGTCTTCTCCTAGTGGGTAGTATTATGATTAAATTAAAAAAAAAAAGAGAGCAATAATAATAATATAATATAGGGAGATTCTCTAATTAAAATCATCTTTATAGTATTATTATTATTATTGTTAAATATATTTATATTTATATTTATTATAAATTAAATAAATTACATAAATAAAAATTAAAAAAATTACAGTATCATCATTATTTTTAAATATATTTTTATTTATATTTATTATAAACTAAATAAATTGTATAAATAAAAAGTAAGTACTAAAAATAAAAATAAAAATATATTTTTTTGGTGTAAATAAAAAAAAATTTTACTTTTTGTTATTTTTAAAATTTTTTTTATTTTATATTATTTATATTTTATATTTTTAAGATAAACTTAAGTAAATAGTTTATTTATTTATGTATTAACTTTTAGGTGCTTGAAGGTTTTTAATATTATAAAAATAGTTAAAAAAAAGATATATATTAATTTTAATTTAAAAAAATTGACAAACTCTCCGCAATATAATATAATTGTTGTATTTGTATGTTGTGCTCAGTTGCTGACTTGGTGACATTCATAGTCATTCTTCAGTCAAGAGTAATTAGTAATATGCTAAGGCGAGAGTGATGATGAAGACCAACCAGTTCTTGGAAATAATTAGAAGATTAAAAATAAAAAAGGGCAACGAAAGGATTACTTAAGACCAGCAGCTCAGCACCTCTCTTTCAGACCGAAACAAGAAGAGAAGGCAAGCATTTGTCAAACTTATGGCCCCACGCCCCCCACATCGTTTGGCCAGCAAAAGCATCGCTGTTACTCTACTACTGCTGCCGTGACTCTAATGGATTCACTCACTCGTTTATACTTGTGATGGAAGATGGAATCACTTCAACTTTCGAGTTTCAGTTTTCAATTCCAGTTGTTTATATTTACATTTTACTTAAAATTACTTAAATAACTAAAAATAAATTTATTCATTTCTTTTTTTTTTTGAGTGAAAATTCAATTAAATACTTAAATAAATTATTTTTTAACAATTTCTTTTCACCCACTATATTTCATAACTTATAGTTTGATTCTAGTCAAAATTTTTCTGCTTTTTGAGAAAACTATAAGACTTAGAACAATGGAGAAATAAACTATATATTAAAAAGAAAATAATTTAAGATTTTGAGATTTACATGTATTTCATAAATATATAATTTTTTGAGGGAAAAATTTAATGAGGAGATGATTAATTTTAATATATGAATTTATATTTTATAAATTAAATTAGGAGTGTTTTACAAAATAAAATTGTATCGGGGTGTGTGAAAGCTACTCCCCCTCATGTTATAAACAAATAAGAATGAACAAGCTACTTAGCGTCACCTGCTTCATATAGATGCAGTAGTCGTTAATTTATCCTATTCTTATGAATGGAGCAGCGGCAGTGCCAACGTCCAAGCAGCGAAGCAAATGTTACATCAGAACCTACTTTTTGGGCCAAACCATAATACAGAACAGGGATAATTTTTGTATACCTCTTTGCTATACTTTGAGATAATATTCGGTCCGCGCTTGACGTGACTCCTCCTAAGAGATATGTTAAATTCATGATATGTTCATATATTGATTTATTATCTCTTGGCTGAGTATGTGTTACGCAGCCATTCCATAGTTGAGGGCAATCACATAAATGAAGTAATTTTAAATTTTTGAATTTAAAAATTAATATGTTATCAAATTAAATTTTGTCACATTAATATTTATTTTGAAATTAAGTAATTATAGAAATAATTATATAAATGAAGGGCAGAATTAAAAACATGTGGCATGATTTTATCGGAGAAATTTTCCAATAAATTTGTTGATTGTGCAATGTTAAAATAATTTATCACGAGGGTAATATAGCATTTTCACTACTTAACTCATTTGGAGTCAAATATAAAGATCATCTACAGCGTAAAATATTTTTGTCAGTGCTTGAAATATGCAATGAAGGGTATTTTTGAACATTAACTCAAATACTTAACAGCTGCCTAACACTTACATACACGGTCAAGGGATAATATGTCAATATATAGATACATTCACTCTTTTAAGTGTAGCAAAACCAAACCTTAGAAAGGGATCCAAAAATTATAATAAAACATTATCCTTCGCAATCCAATGGGTTGTTTGTTAAATATTTGAAGTTTAAAATTTTATTCATTTTAGAGATTTTTTAAAATATTTTTGTTCATTTTTTATAATTTATATCTTATTTTAAAACATTTACATTTAAATAAAAAATTTTGCAACTTTTATTTTAATAGAAAAAGGTCTAAATGAGAAATAAATATTATATTCTAAAAATATCTTTATAAAATATATTTATTTCTTAAATTATAAAATCTAATCATTTTTTTTTTGTTTTGATTTGGAAGCATAAATGTTAAATAACTATATTTAAGATATTTTTATAAATAAAAATAAATAAGATGTCACTTATGTTTAGATATTAAAAAAAATAAATATATCATTCAAACGTTCGAATTCAAATCCATTAAGACTTTAAAAAAAATTAAACCTATTTAAATTTTAAATAAAAAATCAAAAGTTATTGAAGTCTCGGAGATGGGGCGCAATCAAATGGACAAAAACTACATGTTGAGTTGAAATAATATTATTTTTTTCAAAAGATTATATTTCCATGTTTGATGAAGGCGAAAAATTAAGTAGTTAATGCAAAACTAAAAGCTTGTTACTCTCATTCACCGGAGACACAGAAAACAGAGAAACAAAAAGCAACTCTAGAATCTTTGAAGCATTGACCTGACCTATGAAGGAGAATTATTCGGCTCTAGTAGAAGTATTTGTTGCACGCAACGCAATTATCTAATTAATGCGCCACTTTTGCCTCCGAAATAGATACTCTCATCAGAATAAAACTACGTAGCATCATTGGTTGAGCTCTTATATCTGATGAATGAATATACGCTCCCCAACATGCTAAAAAATATCATATCACCTCAAAGAACAAGATTTTGCAATTAGACGTGGATCCGATTGGTTGACACGTGACCTCAACCTCAAGAGTCAAATCTTTATCTTTTGGAACATTCCATCAACTAATCTGATCTAGGCACAGCACCCTTCACTATTTTCTTGAATAGGATTCAAAGAAAACATGATTTTATTGTCCAAAAATTTTCTGTTTTTTTAAAGAATCCCTCCAGATGTGGTCCTCGATTGGACCATGTGCTACTTTGTGGAAACGACTGCTCCCACTCTTGAGAAGTCACAGATTCTTGGTCTTTGGCCTTTAATTTTAAACCAAACAAAATTGGAAAAATAAAGCAACTTGTATTTAGGTGTTATTTTTCAAAGTCTTAGAGGAAATTAAAAGAGAAAATCAAGGGATCAAATTGACATAACTTTTCTTGATGTGGACTTGAGATGATAAGGATTCCAAATATCAAATATTTGGTACCTTTTTTTAAAAAAAAGATTCCTAATGCATTTACTTTAACATATCATCAATTAGGATAGGAGCCAATTGCGTATAAAATGTTTTATTAGATTCTTGCTGAATAAAGCTCTACCTGTATGAAACAAAATCAGATTCTTATTTTACCAACTGTCGTTAGGACTTAAGCATTCTCTACTTTATATGGTAATGCAAGTGATTAAGGAATATAATACCTCAATTGACCGAAAAAGGCATAGGTATATTCTCTTTGAAAAAAAATTATTAAATCATTACAATTTTTGAGAAATATAGTATAAATCACCAAGGATGTGTGCATAATATAGTCGCTATCATGTACAACGGCCCCATTTCAGTTAAAAGTTCTAATTGCCAAAATGTTGTATATTTTCAAATTATTTTGTAAATTGAAGTTGAAGTTGATATGAAAAAAATATATATAATTATAAAATAAAGGTTAATAATATATAATAAATATAATTTTTAAATAATATTTTTGATAAAAATGATAAAGATCTTATATGGTTTTTCATCATATAAGTAGTGAACTAAACCAATTTAACTTTTAAATTATAATAATTAATATTTATTAAACACTTCAGTACTATAAGTTTTAATATACAGCTGCCTAATTTCAAAATAAAAAAAAAGACTTGATTGTGAATAAAAGAAAAAAATCTAGAATGTAACCCATAATTTGGATTATTTTCAAATAGAATATAGGATTGTAGCGACAAACGGTTTACAATAACTATTCTAAGACCCATTTATGCTTTTATTAAGAACATATTAATAGAGGCGAAGGTGAAGCAAAATTATTGGTAAATAGAAATAAGAATGGGGATGTTGTCACAGGGCAATAAAGTAGTAATTCAAGTGTTTGTCCATTGTCCTCAGCTGAAAATTAAACAGCCACAGTGCACCACTTCTTACCCAAAATCCCGACACAGGATCGTCTGAAAGAGCACCAGCTACTTGTTGAATCTGCTGATACAACCAACCCGTCATAAAATTCTAGCTATCACTCGACGTCTCACGAAACGAAGAACCCTTTGGAATGTTGTTCATTGATCTCTGTATCCAGAAGCTGATAAAACACTGCTCCTAAGTTCCATCAATCGGCCACGCGCTAATTTGATGGATAAGCCCGGTTAAAAATTAAAATAAAAAATGCCACCATATTAATAATTAATTCATTCATTCCTTCTCAAGCCAACAGGCCCTTAGCCCGATGGTTAGAACGGCTGCTTTTTAAATGTGAGTTTGACAAAAAAATGGTGGTCAAAATTATTGTCTTTCCAATTATCATTCTAAGTCATCTATCTCACACTCCACATTTATAAATATTTATGAAGTAGATTTCAATTTTATTTGATACCAAGTATGTGATATGATATATATATAAATCTAAACTTTCTATTGGCCCAAAAATAATAATAATTATTATTTGAATGTTAGCATCACTAATTTCAGTTAGAAAGAGAATAATCATATACTCCTTTTGAAAAGGGCATATACTACAACAAGTTGATCTATCAACTGAACAAGTGAAGGAAATCCCTTAGTCCCCACACAAGAGAAAAGTAGAATATCTCTCTCTGTGGAGTGTGGATTTCTGCGGGTCACAAAAAGATGGGGTAACAAAATTAATCAATTCATGTGGTATTGGGGCATCGATATACGCATAATATGCCGTTGGAGTAGACTCAATATTGGGATTGGGATCTAATCCCCAGCAGTTGGTACAAATTCTCTCAAAAGATATCAATCCACAGCTGGCTGATCAAGTGATGATGATATTATAAAAAGACAAGAAAAAGACTTTATAAAGAAGTGAGACTTTGACACTCGATTCTCTCAATTCCATTGTAAGCTTAATAAAATAAAATTTCGCCAACTTGCATGAGCATAGGTGCATAACCCACCACCACCTCTTTTTCCTGCTTATAAGGAGCAGGCTTGCCAAAGCTCTTGCTTGCCCATACCAATACCATCCCTTGACTTGATCAGTCTCTTCTTCCTTGTCTGAGTTTGTTAATTACCACTTTCTCAGATAATAATAATAATAATAGAAGATCCAAGTATGGCATCAAGCTCTATCACTTCGTCGCGTCGTGTTGATCAATCCACATGGACACCTGAGCAAAACAAGAAATTTGAAAGGGCACTGGCTGTGTATGACAAGGACACACCAGACCGCTGGCAAAACGTGGCCAGGGCTGTGGGTAGTGGCAAGTCTCCCGATGATGTCAAGAGGCACTACGATCGCCTTGTTGAGGATCTCATTTTTATAGAATCTGCCCAATTCCCGCTTCCAAATTACAAGAACACTGGCAGCAACTGCATTGGCATTCTTGCTGATAGCCCAAGGTATTACAAGTTTTACTAGCAACTCTTTTTCACATTGCACTGATAAACTCTCAATGCCGCCAAATTATCTTGCATGCACGAAACGCCACATAAATCCCAATAGGGTAATAATTTATGCAAATATATAGGTAACTAAATACTACTTGAATTGAAGAGACTGTACGTAACTAGTCCATGATGCCTCCGACATGTCATTTTCTCTCTCTCGCTCTTTTATTATTATTAGTTTTTCCCTTCGATCCATATATTTCTGGTTAGCTACACTTCAAAGTTCAAACCAAAGACCGACATTCATTCTCCAATTAATTATTTTATTGGCTTCCATGATGTATTTATGTATACCCCATATTCTAAATTCAACTTCCAAAGAGAAAGCCCACATGAAATCTAATCTTGTTTTTTTTATCACATGCGCATATGCACATGGCCACAATATGTATAGAACATAAAGATAAAGTATAAAAGTATTAATTATAAAAACATATGAGACGGTGCTTCAAGTAAAAATAAATTAAGGAATCATCATCTGGTATTGATCACATTCCTCTTTGTAACACTTTATTAATACCTAGGTTTTCTTTAAACTGCGGTTCTTGGATCCAGTTGAAGTTTCAGGCAGCGACGACAGTTAGAAGCTATAAAATTCAGAGAAATTTTCATGTCTGCTTAAGATTCTGTAATGGCTAATATTGTTGCATTCTTTTATGTACAGGCTTATGAAGAATCTAAAGCTCTAGTGAAATAGTGGAAGGTGCTCAGCCGTGTTGTGTCAGAAGATCTGTAAAGAAAGTGTTGACATGCAAGTATTTTTAATATATATATGTGTGTGTGTGTGTGTGATTCTACGTACGTTGTGTTTTTTCAACTTTACTCTTATGCATATTGTGGGTTCACCACTTATACTGTGTTTGTGCTGGATAAATTTTACAGTTTTGTATTTGATTTACTTCGAAGAAAAATAAAAATAAAAGGCAACAAATTACTGGAGATGCGGGGTATCGATCCCGGTACCTCTCGCATGCTAAGCAAGCG
The DNA here is from genome assembly GCA_025617385.1 of Murraya koenigii. Classification (NCBI taxonomy): domain Eukaryota; kingdom Viridiplantae; phylum Streptophyta; class Magnoliopsida; order Sapindales; family Rutaceae; genus Murraya; species Murraya koenigii. The sequence goes on along the minus strand of CM046812.1, from coordinate 40,416,020 downwards.
CTCTACCATCTGAGCTACATCCCCTCAGACATGAGCTTTAAAGTTAAAACTTATTATTTATACTAATATATATTTATTTATTTAGTAATTGTGTGGTAAGACTTGCCAATTGATCTCCAAAATTTTCGATGTTCGCAGAGCATGGATAAATTGAATTAGAAAAATTTTTGAGATTGAACGAAAAATAAGACCAATAAAATAGCAACGACGACGCTAGTGAATTGACATGTGTATGGTGACGGCTAAGATATCGGGCACGCACTAATTCTCAATTTGCACCCAAAATAGCTTCGTCTCAAACACTATAAAAAACACCAATACAATCACCATTTCATTTGTATCATTCTTAAAATAATTTTAAGCAATTGCAAGAATTCAGGGAATCAAAGAAATTAAAGATGGCAAACACAAGAATTGTTTTGGCGATTGCATTAATGGTGGTGCTTTTAATCAACATTCACGCAGTGTCAGCAGCAGTAGCAGCACCAAGTCCCTCCAATGCGCCAATGGACTCTCCAGCAACCGCCCCCACCCCCGCCAGCGGCTCATTATTGGATTGGGCCAAAAATAAGTTTAGGTAATTTGCACATTTTTCTAATTTTGTAAAAATTATATGAATTTAAAAAGTTCATTTTTCAACAAAGGGTTGGTTGGTTTAAGGTACGGAAGGTCTAACGTTTTTTTTTTTTTTTCTCTTCAATTTTTCTGGTCAGCGGTATGTTAAGTAAGAGAAATTTAGCGGAGGCACGCACACCAACAAAAGCACCCACAGCTCCACCAACAGAAGCACCTGCAGCGCCACCAACAGAAGCACCGGCACCCAATGCATAAGATTTGCGTGACGCCACCCCTAATTAAATTAACCAGTTGAGGGTCTGCAAGAGAGCTGGATAACTATTATTGATTCCTCCTTCAGACTTCTGTCAACTGGGCCTCCGAAGACGCTATTATATTGTTAATTATTGTAATTGTTGTTTGAATAAGTGTGTAATTTTGTACCACGTATCATTTAGCTATGGCCAGAGACAGAACTGGCTCGCAAGTGATTAAGATTAATTTTATTCTACAAATGACCACATCGTTATAATTAAATTTGTTATATATATATATATATATATATATTCTCAATCTGATTCGAATTTTAAAATTTAAAAAAATCTGAAAAAATTATTATATAATGAATCATTATTTAATAAAAGGTCTTTTAAATTATGAAAATAAATGATAAATTAAAAAACAAGCAAAACACACATTTTAATTCAGTTTATTTTATCACGTAGCATATTAGATATGTGTTTTTTATATCTTTTAAATTATTCCTTACTTTAATAGCTTACGTGATTTTTAATTACAAAATTATATTCATTTTAAAATTTCTTAAGTGTAGATACCTAAATGTAAATTCACCATTAAATCATATATATTCGTGTTGAAGTAACTATAATGTAGATAATCGCCATACTTGGCTCTAGATTCAGTAATGACCTGGCTCGAGTCTTGAGTGGAGGATAAAACTCTTCTGCCACCCTCCCTTTAAAAAAAACTATAATGTCGTATAGTGTAATAGCCAATGAAATGCACATTTAAGCAATTGCACCTAAAAATACAAATTCTAATATAATAATAGAAATTCCTTTTGAGGTTTGAATCAATCAATTACTCGAGTTATTTTCCACTGCATCCACTTAAAATCTCGATACATTTTCATAGAAATCTAATTTGAACCAATTTTCTTTTAGCATTCGTAAATGTCACTGCAATTACAACTTTAAGAATTAAATCGAGATCGCTATTGAATGGTATTAGTCTTTAAGGGATCGGAAGACCCCATGATTGTTTATTATCTTGACCAAATTAATTAAAGTCGAACTTTGTAAGGGGTCAGCCGTCAGCTTTCTTTATGCCTATCCAGATTTTCAGCAAAATGCATGTAGGAGTTGAAGAGCAGGTGCAGTACTACTAATATTATGCCCCGCCGATTGAAATTTATTTATTTTTTTTAATACTAACTTCCTCAATTATTTGATAAAACGGAATTCCTCGTGGCGTACATATTGTCCACTCAATTATTTAATAATTGAGAAAGAATTTAAACTAATTTTCATAAATGTTCTTAGTATGCATATGATCTAAATAATTGAGTGAGACTTGAAACTAAACTCTTATAAATACTCTTGCTCAAACTTTATACTCAACATTACGAGTGTAAGAGCTCTCCCGGTCGAAATTTATTATTTGTTCAAATTAACATATACCACTTATTATTTATTATTTTTATAATATCTAAAAAAATTTTAGCAAAAAATTTAAGAAAAATATAAATGAATAATTTAATTGATATTTTATTTTAAGAATATAAAATAATAGTAATGTAGGAAAAAATATTAAAAAATAAGAAAAAGTTAAAAAAGACTCATTATTAATTTTTTAATTTTAATTTATATGATTTATTTAAATTATAATCAATATAAATAAAAATATATTTAAAAATAAAAATAATATTATAAAATTACTATGATTATTATGAAATTAGTAAATGAGTAAGTGATATAAATTAAAACTGAGCAATCTCCCATACAAAATTTTTGCTTTTGATACAGGAAAACATTTTTCTGATGGAACAGCAGGCAAATAAGCCCGATTCAGGCTGGCCATGCAATTCAATTTTTCTGCGAAACAACTGATGTTTATGAATATATAGACCCAAAAAATTTCATGAAACTAGCCTTAATTTTTAACTCCCCCATACTTTCCAGCAACTCACCATTTTCATCCTCTATATATATATATATATATATATAATTAATCATATAATATTTAATGTATGTTGTTTCATTTTCCTTCCCCTGAAAGGGTTTTCAAAAAGTTAAAAGGCAGCAAGAATCATCCAATAATGGATTGGTAAATCACTTTCCTTTCCACCCCTCACAAAAGATATGAGAGGTTCACAAAGTAGATCATATGGGAGGTTCGGGTAGATTACTCGTTGCAACAATGAGAAAAATAAAATAAATAGGAAGGATAAGAGAAACTCAAATTTTTATATAAAACTAAAATGGATAAACTAACAAAATAAGAATACTTTGTTTAGAGCTAGCAAGTTGATTAAGAGATACACAAGGCTTAAATCTAAATTAAACATGCAAATCATTCAACATTCAAGTCCTCTAATCTCTAAATTGTCTATAATTAATTAATTATTAGCTCAAATATGTATGCCCTCCTTACACTGGGTCAGCCGCAGGTTGTTGCTTATTCTTGACAGTGTTATTCTTGTTATTGTGCATCCAAACTTTGAAGACATGCCTCTTAACTCCAACTTCAGCACAAAACTTGTCAACTTGATCATCGTCTTGCTTGTGAAAGCGCCACCCAACTTTTTCAGCAAACTCCATCATCTTGTCCTTTTGCTCCTGCGTAAACTTGGTTCGAAAGCGCTTCTTTGACAAAACAAAAGCAGGTGGCGGTGGCGGCTGATGCTGTAGCACACCCTCAGAATGAAACACATTATTAAGATCTTCACTTGAAGACTCACTAATCCCACCACCAAATGCCACATTCATTGGTGCAACAATTGCACTTGATGGGCTCATCGTGTGCCTGCTTATCGAATACTTCTGATGATGATGATGCATCATCGTTGGAGATGGCAACGGTGGAGGAAGCTGCAGTGGGTTCAGCATTACAGCCGATCTTCTACCAGTGCTGATCAATTGGGCCGTCTCTCCATCGATCTCTTTGCGGTGAAAGTTTCTGTGGCACTCACAAGCCGCGCATTTCAAGGCTTCCAGTGTGCCTTCATCCCCGCTAGGCATGAACTCACCGCACCCATCGAAGATGTTGCCACCAATGCTCGCTGCGTGGTTCTTGAGGCATTCTCGATACCGGATCACGTTAATGGGTGGCTTGGAGTTGGATCCTGTGGAGATCGGTGCAATTGTGGCACCAATTACACCTGCAACTCGATCTGGGTTTGGAGATCTCGCTTGCTGCTGCTGCTGCCGTTGTAAATTATGATCTAGGGTTTGATGAGTGCTGAAACTGTACACTGTGGTACCATTGTTATTATCCCCATCTCCTCTTGGAGTTTTTGATTCGTTTTCTTGCTTAATCTCCATCATCATACCGGTAAATACAAACCCCTTAACCACAGCCCTCTCCAATTCAATATATAATTAATGTCCTGATCTGTTACGCTAGTAACAGTTATTATGGTGCTGCAGCTGCACCCACCAACCGAATGCCTCCAATTTCAACTGATCTGTTATGGAATAATAGCAAAAACAAGACATTAATAAAGTTGAAAGGAACAAAAATACTCACAGTCACAGCTGGAGAGAGAGACACACACACAAGCAACAGCTAGCAAAGCATAAATCAGCAAGGCGGCGGCAGCTCCTGCTTTATTTATACCATCAGCATCATCATCTTCTTCTCCAAAGGCTCTAAATATTATAGCAAGAGAGAAATAAAAAGAGAAAGAGGGTGTGTGTTGTTGTGAGAACTTTAACGCTTAGGTTTATGATTTGTGCTTCAGCGCTACCAGCAAGGCAACTACATATCCAACAAGAGACAATTTGGTTGCTTGTGATGAGGCCGGGGAGATGATAACTATAAGGGGTCAGCTTTTAGAGAGAGAGAGATACATGTAAAGATTTGTAGATAGATTAAGAACTTTTAAATAAAAGAAAGAAATTAAAAAAAAAAAAAATTCCGACAACGTCATGTTCATCCCTTCCCCACGCCCTGCAAATTTGGGACCCAGTATTTCTCAGATTCATTATTGCTCTTTCCTTATTTCTTATCTTAACCCACTTGACGACCCTAGGGCTAGCTCCAAAAGGTGACCAAACACTAAGTAGTAAAATAGTACTACTCACACTCAAACAGCTTTTATGACGCGACTTCGCCTTGGCTAACTTGTCATTCCTATATTAAACTAAATTAACCTCATTCTTGATTTTTTTTGCTTCATTATATATATAATAATTAATCAAACATGGAACGAAGCGAGGCCTAAGCTCATGAAAACAACATTAGAAGCTCATAACATTTCCATATCTAAGTCCTTTATGTTTGCTGAAATTTCACTTTATTTTATGCATAATTGCATTCGTTACATTTGGTACTCAGATACCTAATTTTTACAAGAAGTTCCATAAAAATCCTTGAAAAATAACTCCACTCAAAAACTTTGTTTTTTTTCTTTTCTTTTTTTTTTTTATGGTGCTGAAAACTAGCAGCGCAAGTACATAGACCCTTATGCGAAAGGTTTTAAAAAGTGTGAGAAAAATGATTGGTTGAAATAAAAATTAATATAAAAAAATTTAAAAGTTACCTAAATTATGCTCATCAGGCAAAATAGCAGTAGTGAAAATTAAATGAGACTAAGTAAAGTTGGGGGTTCAAACATAAAAGATTGGTCATACTTAAATAATTCAAAAGATTGAGCTACGGAAATCAAGGACAGGCTTAATATCGGTGCATAATAAAGATTGAACATTTATATTTATTATGGAACAAACTTTGAAGTTAAAGTTTGTTAATAGTATTCATGTATATTTAAATAATCAAAATTCTTTCATAATCTAAATTCCTCTCGGACAATAGGTGATTGAATGTTAATAAATAAAAATAAATAAATAAGTTAAATTCTAACCAGACCCAATCACTAAAAAAACAAACACGACATAAAATTTTTAAAAATTTAGAGAATATCATAATCCATAGATAAGTAGGGGTTTTTATTACTCTTTTGCTACGTGAGTTCGAAAATTGAAAAGTTAAGAAGTAAAAAAAATTAATTAAAACGCTACCCACGTACCCCTACCTTTTAAAGAATAGAAAAGGGTGGGGAGAAGATTATTATCAAGTGCATGAAAATATATTAGGGAGTTAAACACCATGGTTAAGCAAAAAAATATCACATATGGCCATGGAAAACAAGAGAAAGAGAAAGGTGAAAAGTGATTAAAGGAAAGAGATGGTCCATGCACTGTAGAAAAGAGTTGTCATGTAGTGTTAATGTATGAAACTCAATTTAAGTTATCAGAATCAGAGGGAGGCAGAGGCAGAGGCAGAGGCAGAGGCAGGGGCAGGGGCAGGGGCAGAGGAGGTATTGTATTGTAAATCAGTAAATGAATATATGTGGGCACTTCCGTAAAAAAAAAATCTCTGGCAACCTACGCTTGCACCCAAGCACTGTCTAATGTCTAATGTCTTTACCTTTCTGTGATGCACTCAAAGCCCTTTTATTTGTCTCTGTCTCCTCTCCACGTTTTTGCTTTGGTACTTGTTTGTTTCACTGTTCATTCATTTTTTTGGTGCACGACAGCTTCACGTCCAATAGAATTTCCAAACCAACAGAATCCTTAACAGGACTCGCCGAGTCTCGCTCTCACATTTTTCCTTTCTCTCTGTTTTTTTCTTTCTTTTCACAATTTTAATCAAAATCCTGCAAACTGCAGACGTTAATGATGTCAGGCTTTTGCTTTTCTTTCTCTTCTTTGCTTTTCTTTTTTCTCTGGCCGAATTGGAGATTCGATTCATAAAGGCCAAACTGAACTGCATAAAAGAGATACTATAATACGAACAAGTTGCTACTAGTTACCATGCTACATTAGTACATTGACAGTCTTTGTTTCGACTTCATTAATAAGATGACACAAACGAATGAGTACAAAACTTTAGTAGTAAAATTCAAATCATCATATTTCATATAAATATCTGTTTTACATGCTTGCTTTTTAAAATTTTTTTGTTTATGTTTTCTAATTGCTCATGACGAATTCGTATTGTCAGATTCGCAATTGACAAAAACACATGTCTCAGTGAGTCTAGTAGACATTTATATAATCTGCATTACTACGTTTAATTTGTAGCATTTTCTTTCAAAAACAGAAAAAAAAAAAATGAAGCATTTATTTTGAGCTTTATTATTACGCAATTAATTTTTTTTATTAGTTGGTGCAGTTGGGGTTGGGGTCTCACTCTTGTCTGTTGCGTCTGTTTTGTGTTTATAAAGTGGTATAATCCATTGCTTGCTTGATGGACTTGCAATAATGATGTATTGCAATTCTCTGTCACAATCGTGAATTTTTAGATAGTGGGGAGTAGGGAGTAAAAATATCCCAAGAGACCCTCTCCATTGAGGCTCTCTTTGTTATAATTTATGAGTAAAATTTATACTAATAAAATTTTTGACAGATTTTTTAAATTATTGAGTATTTGGCCGTTAATTAAAAAGATTTTTTAAATTATTAGATTGTTTGGCTTTTTAAAAAAAAATTGTTTAATTAAATTATTAAAAATAATACGTAAAAAATTATTTTGTAATTATATAACTTATAATAAAATGCATCTAAACTACTAATTAATAAAAAAATTACTTCAGTCATTTCTTCAATGTTCAAAATTAAAAATAAATCAATAATATATTCTATCAAATAGTGGAAATAATTTATATTGTGTAGGATTTTGCAAATTAAAGTGGCAGCAATCTCCCAAAGAAAAAAAATGTGAAGTGGTAGCAATATATTTTTTTATCAAATGGTGGCAATAATTTTTATTGTATAAGTTTTGTATATAAATAATAGTATTATATAATTAATGAATTGTTAAAAATTTATTTAAGCTAGTATAGGTAAATTTAAGCTCAAAATTTAGCCTTTAGCTAGTATAGGTTAATTAGTTTATTTAAGCTTAAAAAATTGTACTAACAAAACAATTGAAGAAAAAAAATTTCTTAAAAAGTGCTTATGAGATTAAATAAGTATTTATGCTTATTAGATAAGTCATACTAAATAATATTAAAAGCTGCGATTTTAAATGAAATAATTAATGAATTAACGTCAAATATGAATAAAGGGAGCACTTTAACATCATCGCGGATCTCCTCTATTATTTGAGGATCCTCTTAAATGACACTAAAAAGAGGACTAGATGGATATGAGAAAAATAAATAAATAGTCAGATAATTAATCTCTTTTTTTAATTATCTTACATAATACAGATAATTCTAAACTCATGATTTTTAATAAATAAATAAAAACCCACTCGTGTTGAAATAATTAAGTTATTTGGAGTAATAATGCTACACATTATAAATTTTTTATCCCAAGTAACAACCCCAAATGATGTAATATTTATTAATTGGTTAGTAAAATTAAAGTGAATTAATTATATTATCTTATCAACCAATTAATGAATGCCACGTTAGTTGAGATGATTATTTAAGATAAAAAATTTGAGATGTAGCATTACTCTATTCAGAATCCAATATAGCAATAGAACCATCATAAAATCTCAAAAACATAATTCTTAGTTATTTTGAAAAATACATTGCAAGAAAAAAAAATACAAAACAGTAACTATTCAAAATAAAAATAGTGGTGATTTTGATTCGCTCAAATTTTCTCATCAATCCTCACTTTTTTATATTTTTAAAATTAGTCTTATTAAAAAAAATAAAAATATAATTAAAAAAAAAAAAACAAAGCTAATTCAATAAATCATATTCACCTTCCACCACCATTACCATTTACCACGCCTCAAGCCAACAAGAATATGTCCAGATGTCAAGCCCATGATTTTCAAGATGATTGAATTCGTTGAAGCCTGTTGTCGTCTATGCCATAAGCAAAAGCTATCAGTTAGTTTCCATGAAAACTACATTCATTTCTACTTAATTAATTAGTTGCTTAACTAACAAAAGTAAGATCTCAAATCAATCCCCAGTCAACTACCTTTTCTTTGTCTTTCTTGTTTCTATCATTTTAAGTTTTTAACCATACTGTCTTGTACTATCCCAAAAAAAAAAAAAAAAACATATTGCCTTGTATATTAAACTATGGTAGTTTAAATTTTTAGTATTGATTTACATCTCTGTGTCCGTTTTTGTGTATGAGTATTTAGAAAATTAGAGCTCGGTGAATTCGATTCCAATTAAATGAGGAGATTTCGATTGCCAGTTACTGCAGGACTTATTGGGATTTTTTTTTATTTATATTTTCATCTTTCAACAAGGATAATCCTAAAATAAATGAAATTAATTGAAAAGCAGAGTTAATAAGAGAAATTGAGAGGTCAAATATCATGAGCGAAGTAAAAATACAAGCAAGCCAATGTTGGGGCCCATAACTGTAGAGTTGGGCTGGGTCAGTTAGAATTTGCTTTGCACAAGTTGGATCTTTGGCACATCTTTTCTAAATTTCCCAACTCTTTAAGGGCCTTTCTTGTGTAATCACTGAACGCGATGGTTGTATTTAAGGGCATTTTTGTTTTCATTCTGTCGGCTGACGGCATAAATAATTAATTTGAGAGTTAATTGTTTCAATGGCTCAGTTACATTAGTTTCAAGAAGAGCGATGCCCTTTCCAAGTTTGTATCCTCTTTGATTTCAAAAATAGCCTTTATTTGTCCTTTTTTTTTTTTCTTCAAAAACCCGTGTCAGCTAACTTCTTTCTTCGATTTCAACCCCCTTTCAGATCTCTCTCATCAACCACCCACACTTCCAAGTTTCTTCTTTTTCGCAGCAAAAGACTGTTGATAACAACCCAATATTTTGTGCCCATGCGCTTAATTTATTACTAACTTTTTATTTGTTTTAAGTTTATGCTTTTTAGCTTATGGCATTCCATTTCAAAATAAGATGTATAAGCTGTTCTCTAACATTCTAATAAAGTTAGTAATTTATGAAAATTTCCCAAAATCTTTCCCACAAAAATAAATTTTTAAGTAAAAAAAAAAATCATTAAATCAAATTCTTACTCTTTTACAATTGGATTTTTTTTTTCAAAAAAAATATAAGTTTTTAGAGTTTTTAGTAGAGAAGAGGTCAGAAAAAAAATCATGTAGATTTAATTAGTTAAGATTTTACATTTAATATAATCTAAAATATAAAAATAGATAACAAGTGAGGTTTTATAAGAAAAATAGGGGAATACTTGATATTTCACATTGCAAATTTTGATGGCCCACAATTGGCCCAAGGAAAGGAGCAAAAACTGCAACATTTAAGTTTGGACTTCGGAGCTTGGTTCCCAAATCTCTCCTCAAGTCCTCCGCATGTATTTGTGAATTTCACGCAAGTAAAATATAATCTTATACTACAATTTTTTTAATCAGAAAATTTTTATTATTCTAAAGTTAAAAAAAGATTAAAAATTTTATATTATAATATAATATATTAAATTTTATATTTTTTAACTTTCTAATTTGTTCCGATTTAATATGGTCAGATTAGAAGTTCACTCTAATGTTGTAATTATTTCTTATTACAACATTAACAAATGTTTGGGAAATACATTAGAGTGATCTCGAGTAGATCACTGATAACCAAATAGTTATTTAGTAACCTCAAGCAGAGCACCTTAACTAGGTGGTTATCTAATTAACTCGAGTAGATAACCTCAACCAGAAGGTAAGTCTGGTTATCTGGAGTAGATAACCTCGACTAAGAAGTAATTCCAATTACCTCAACCAGATTATTTTATAAGAGATATTTGACCAGAAAGTAAGATTTTATTAAAACAAATTTCATTTTAGTAATTATGTAACCGACCCATTACATTTGTGCACATGCTTAAGGATGATTCTAGTAGTCGGAACTGAAAATGGAGAATTTATTATATTGATTATTATTATCATGATTATTATTACTGTAATTATTATTATTTCCATCATTATTATGATTATTATTAGGAGGATGAGGGGGTATTTGGGGGGCTCTTGGCTCTAGAGGATCTCATTCTCTCTTCTTCTCACTAACAAATTATTTAATAGCATAAATTTTTCTCATAAAAATCTGATTATTGACTTGAGAATCGGAGGATTCACGTCGGAAAACTTCTAATACCTCTGACTGTATTCTGTGATTTCAGGTGATAAATAATTATCAAAAATTTTAAGCCAAACTGTAATTCTTAAAATAATTTATTGTAGGAACTATATAAAAATCATTATGTTTGATCTTTCTTCCTTTAGTCTTTTAATTTGAGCATTGTTAAATTTATTGGTTTTGATTTTGTTGATGCATTAGAATTAATTATTGTATGGTTTGTTTAGCTTAAGTTTTAAAAGTCTCAATTTACCCCCTCTCTTAGGTTGCATAACATGTATTTCACAAGTGCAAGTGCCATGTTGCTTCTATCAAAAATAAATTTAATGATGATGCTCAAATATGATATCAAGTCACTAACTGATTAGACAAATTTCAACATTAACAACAAACAGTGATTTCTTTTTCTAGTGTTTTGTGGTAACCAAGCAAACCAAACTAATATCATTCATTCACAGACCAAAAAAAAAAAGTAGTTACTTAATATTGTTATTGGTATTACAATGAAGAGAGCAAACGGCTTCCTTCTGCTGTGAATTTACTTGAACGAGTTATTCGCCAAGGTGACAATAAGAGTAAGAGGCTCTCATTGTCATCAAATCGCATCTCCATAACTATACTCATTTGGCCTCCAATCAGCTTATCCTTAGCTGCCCATCTTTGTATTTTACCTGAAGTGGTTTTCGGAACATCTCCACTTTTTACAAGAATCAACAGCCCGACGTCAACATTTTCTTCTTTCAAGACGCCTTTCTTGATCTTTTCACAAATGATCCTCAAAACCCTTGTATCTTTTTCTACTCTCTGCATCTCAGCAACAAGAACGATCGTTCTTGAAATCTTGAACGCAGCAAGGCAACCTCCTCGTAGATACTCCGGACAGCTATTATAAGCAGCGGTTTCTATATAATGAGGGTGTACCTGTATCTCTTGATGATAACTGTTATCAAGCTTGATAACATCTACACATCGACCAGTCACGAAGAGAAATCTTTCTTCACCTTTCACAATTCCTCTGTCTCCTGTACGAAGGTAACATCGGCGGGTGATGTTGCCTAGTCTTGCTTGGAAGATCTCTCGGGTTAAGAAAGGGTGACCCAGGTAACCGGAAGCATTGCTTGGTGATGAGACCCAAATTTCACCCTCGATTCCATCAGCAACAGGCTCGTGGGTATCTTCATTTACGACAACGATCTCAATATCCTCATCATCTCCTTCGTGTTGGGAAGAAAGTCTCGCACTTGGTAAGAGCTTGTTGTGAGATGGAATGTTGTGAATAGGAGAGTCGTCGTAGCTTCTCCAGGCTGTTGAGACATAGGTGCAGTTCTCTGCTAAGCCGTATGATGGGGAGATAGACGACGGGTTTAGCCCCAGAGGCTTGAACAGATCGACAAATTCTTCTACTGACTTCTTGTAAATTGGCTCGTTGATGATTATAAGGTTTCTCATGCTCCATAGATTAATTGGCCGCCAGCTGCCTTTGCCGTTAATCCCATCCCGCTTCACAACAAGTGGTAATGTGAATGACGGAACAGGAGTGCAAGTAGCTTTATAACTTGTAATCATCTCGAGCCATATTCTTGGACGCTTAACAAATGCGAGAGGTGATGTCAGCACACAAGTTGCACCAGATACGATAGTTAGTAACAGAAACATGAGGCCACAGTCATGGTACTGAGGCAACCATGAGACTATGACGCTATTCGGATGAAGATCATAGCATTTTCTTGCTGCTCTGGCATTGTGAGCAGCAGAGCCTGCAGTCACGAGCACCGGCTTTGGAATCCCAGTTGAACCTGAAGTGTACTGAACCAAATACAATTCATCTGCTTTGCAGCCGTTATACACCAAAGAATCCTTGTTCAAATCAGCCCTTTTGCCTTTCATATCATGTGTGGAAATCCACCTTAGATCTTGCAGCATTTCTGCAACATTTCTATTTCTGTTTCTGTTGTTGGAAGAAGAAGAAGAGATGTATTCTCTGACACGGGCAATGTAATATTGGTCAGCAATGGCAGCTCTGGGCTTTGTCTGTGAGAGAACTCTAACGAGATGGTGATAGTTTTCTTTAGAAAAAGATGGGTCAGGTGGAATCATAGGAATGATCGAAAGGCCCGCTCTTTGGCACCCAAATATGATCTCAACAAGCTCAAGTCCCGGTGGGCATAAAATGAGAACAGTGTCACCTCTTTGCAATTGAGGTGGCAATTGCGACGAAACGGCTTGCACCGAGTCATTTAGCTGAGAATAGGTGAGGATTGCGCCCTCGGTTGAGTCATCTTCGACCCAAATAAAAGCTGCCTTGGACCTGAATGCTGGTAAGTTGGCCCATACTGGGAGGTAGAGATCAACAACGGATTGGTCTGGGAAAGAAGGATCATAATTCTCGTAGTTCATGTTGCTTCTTCTCTATCAATCACCACTACTTCATTTGTCAAGTTAATAGCTTAGGCGAACTTTATAGCGAAAATATTGGCATATATTTTTTCATGTCGCTGTCTTAATGCGGACAATGATATCTACTCGAAAGAATAAACAGATATTCCACAAGAATATCCCACTTTGATCATCATGCCAACTATAAATTTATTAAGAGAACGTCGCATTATTAGTGGTGTTTATAGCAGTCTATGTTCTTGTTGTCGCTATCTTCCATTCCATGAAATATCTTATGACCGATCCAGCCGTCCTCGGATTTGTACTCATTGGGAATTTGGGATCGCACTGATACAAAATGCTATAACATAACCACTCACTCATTATTGATGCTATCTAATGTATTAAATAATATAGACATTATAAGTACTTCATAATAAAGTTTGTCAAATGATCTGGACTACGATACAAGAACACAACGATAGTTACAAGCATTTCGCAAAATTGTGATCCCGCCTTTCAGTAAACGAATAAGTGTATGCTTGGGATTGCCTTAATTTGACAATTTAACAATCCAAAAGTGTTTGATAATTCACTTTCAAAGTGTTCCCAAATAATCTATTAAATAATATAGACATTATAAGTTCTTCATAATAAAGTTTGTCAAATTATTATAACTTCTTCCTAATAAAGTTTGTCAAATTATCTGGATTACAGTCCAAGAACACAACACAATATCATAATTACAAGTACTTTGCAAAACTGTGATCCCACGTGCTTGGAATTATTTTAGATTTTTAAATAAGTGATTATTTGATAATTTAGCAAATATATATATATATATATATATATATATATATATATATATTTGGTAAATTCACATTACAAATAATTCTTAAATAATTTGATCATGTATTGATTAGGGCTGGGCAAAAGAACCGTGACCTAAAAAAACCTGCATTAAACCGGTGGTTTGATTTAGTTATGGATCGATTTTTTTTTTTTTACAAATAACCGAACATATAGTTATATAAAAAAAACCGAAATAATGGTTCGGGATTTGGTTCATAATGCATAACTGAAAAACCGAAACATTTTTATAATTTTATTAAATTTTAAACAATATTACATTTTTATTAATTATCTCAAATTATTACAATAAACTCATACTAAAAAAATTACTACTATATATATATATATATATATATATATATATATATATATATATATATATATATATATAATATTTCACCATAAAACAAACCCTAAAATCAAAACTTATAAACTCATAAAATTGTTGAGTCACTAACTTGCACTCAAAATTGGTTTCGCTCAACTCTATTAGGAAACCGTATAATACAACCAAGTCAGGAGGAAGCTGAATTTTATGAATTAATTGAAACGGATAATATTGTTATTTATTATGTTATTTTTTGTTATCTCATTTTTAACATTTTGTTTATAGAATTAATGATTTTAATATAATTGTTTTAATCTCTTAAAGAATTTTTTAGGACAATGAAATCTCAACAAGAGCAAATGGCTATCGATTGATGTTTTTGGTTAATAGGTTTTTTTAATTAAAAAAAAACTAGTATCTTGTTTTCATAATTTGTTTCTTTAATTATTTAATGTTGTTTTAAATTTTTTTATAGATTCAAACATTGAGCTAGAAATTAGAAAATGCATACTAATAAGTGATGAAATCATGAAAATTGGAGAATATTGTTGATATTTGTTTGTAATTTTTATATTTTGAATTGTAACTATTGTTATTTTTATGTTTTTAATCTTTGTAATTTTATATTTATTTAGATAATGCATTTGAGATTGAGTTTAAATTTATATTTTTAAATGTGTTTTGAATACTTTATATTTATTGTCAATATTTATGTATTTGTAATAAAATTATGATGAAAAATTTATTTCATTAATGAAGTTTAATGGACTATAAATTTAAAAATTCAAAAATAAGCCTAATAGACATAAAACCGAAAAATTTAAACCGAACTAAATTGTTTAGTTCATGTTTAATTTTTTATTTATTTAGTTTTTTTTAAATAAGAATCGATTTAAATTAATTCTGTAAAATTTTGAACCAAATCGAACCGTCTTTCCCAAACCTAATTATTTCAAAATCAAAATTTTAAGGTACAATACCGAATTTATCCTTCATAAATATTCATTTTCCATAAATACCCTCACACAGCAATTAATCAATTTGCAAATTTTATATATTAAAAGGACAGAAAAAAAAAAAGCCCGCCGATATAAGGCCCGGCATCATCGCCGGCGATTTTTTTTCCGACACCAGCAAGGAGAAAGTTTTCTTTCAGTGACAAAATCGGGTACCATTGAACTCGAAATTTCACGATCTACATGATGTTACCGGTCTTAGCAGCGAAAGCAACCAGGTAGCGAAGTAAATACCACCCAAAAGTGGCCGCAATATAACGCCATCGTCTAACGAAGGTGAAATCATGTTCACCGCCACCTTCATCGGGTAGAACGGCTTCCATAAATTCCGTTCATGGTGACGGTGGATCAAAAACCAGATTATTTTAAGGGCGATGTTATGTTGCCGCCACTTAATTAGGAGAACTTTCCGCCGCAACCATGCCTGTTCACCGACAATATGGATACGGATGCGTAAATCGTGAAATTTTGAGTCTCTCTGCTAGATATGGCACTGTAGGACTATTTTCCCCTCGCCGTTGACAGCACTGTTGTCTCCGCCGACGACGGAAAGTTTACCTCCGTTCAATTATTTTTTTGTGATAAATATTATCTATTAATTAGTATTTAAAATTGACTGATGATTTGTTTGGGAAGATAACGTAAAGCCAAAACTTATCTTATTCATTGACATTTAATGTTCATGATTAATAGAAAAATATAAATAGAAAATTGAAAAAGGAACATTATTTATTTATTTATTTAATAATAAGCTTTAAAATTAATTGTAATTGGTTTCCATATAAGCAAAATATAATTAGTCTATTTTCGTCATTTCAATATACAGGTGCCGTTTTTTGATTAATTTACCAAACGTACATGCTAAACTATACGATAAGTGATTATATTATAATTTAAATTTACCAAGCATGTAGCCAAATTATTTATGAAGCTGATTCTTTCAAAATCATCTCCCAATATAAGTGCGTTCATAACCTGACTGAACCTTCTTCGCAAGTCCCTCGTGAACGAAATGAGTATCCAGCCAAATGCCTCTTGTCGCTCACCTCAAAACTCTAAAACTTCGTGTCAGTGTTAATTAATACACTAATTAGAAAGCTATCGTGCAATTAGAGCTAAGCAAGCTCATTTTGCTAAATAACAGAAATATACCCTAGAGTCTAGTCTACCATGATTTCTTTAGAAATTTTCCACATTTAAAATACCATCTCCCCATACCTAAGACTCGTGGGTTATGTGTAATCAGTTTAGTCAGCCATGCATGCACTGAACTGCATATTTGATTAAAAAAGGTTTTAATTCACACAAGCAAAGTAGTCAAGATTGCAATGCAGATATATTGAAGTTCAACAAGGGAGCCAAATCACAGTCAAATGTCAAAAGCAAAGCACTGAAGCATTCTCATTCTGTAGTTTCCTATAAGAGTCCACTGAACCGAAAATTGGTGTCTTACAGCAAAGAACTAGAGCACAGATGATGTTTATTTAACTTAAAACTCTGTGCAGAATCACCGAACAGAAGTTAAAACACTCATCGCTTTGAATGTCCAACCTTCCAGCAGCCATATTTCCCATGAATATTAGCATTGCTTTAAAACCCTTCACTTCAAACTGACCAATTGACAGAGATAACTGACAAACTTCTTTAAATTTTCCTATTATTGTCCCCAAGCACAGGCCCTAACAATATGGCAAGTCACACAAAAGTTGTTCAGAAATCATCATAAAGACAATAGTGATTAACAGAAAACTTATAAAGTAAAACCTACATTATACAATTGTGTAGAAGTAATTATACAAACTGATCTTAGAGAAGAGTTAAACATCCAGAAAGGAAGGTGGCACAAAATGTCCACCATTGCGCTATAAACTGCTTATAAGATACCAAATTTGCTTTCCAATCCAACAAACATGAAAAAAGGGGAAAAATGATCTTTGAAAAAGGCTTGGGTGTTGGGTCTACCTAAATTATCAACCAAAATTACTAAATCCCAACTTGCATTGCACATGTTTTACAATCTACTAAAGTGAGAGGCGGCATTTGTGGTCTTATTGACAAAAATTTTGCATCTATCCTCCAAAAAGAAGAATGTCAAAGAGCCAACCGTAGACAGTTATATCAATGAAAAATCAAGCAGTTACAAAATAAATTCATAATGATTTCCATTCTTACACACATGCAATTAACAAAACAATGAAGCAGCTAACTCAAGCTAACTAACAAAATGAAGGCCATTCTTCTTTCCATGAGCATGCTGATATTTTATTCCCTCCGGAGCTTATAGGAGCAGGAACACTGCTACAAATTAATATAACATTTCCACACATCTATCCGTTAGCATTTTCAAAATGGAAAGAGTGCCTAAATGGTCTTAATTTCATTTCCACAATTTCTGTTGACGTGGACAGAAGACAGCACACATTACATTACATATCAGCACAAGTTTATTTATTTGACTTATGGAAAGTTGGCAGATTTCCATATTCTCTTTCTTTACCAACAATTAAGCTGACTTTGGAGTAGACAAATCAACCTAAAATTGCACATTTAATGGCACAGATCAACATGTTTGTTACTTCTTCATCTCCAAATGAAAAGATAATGCTCTACAAGTACTTCTTTTATTTCAAATCCCATGTCAACTTTATCCAAACTTTGATATCACGTCCCAGAACAAATTTCACATTTTGGTTCGCATTATTGTTCTTTAAATGAAAAACAGACTAAATTTTCTTTTCCACCACTTCACGTCCAATAAAATAACAGAATCTTGTATCACACTAGTACATAGGAATTCATCTGCATACAAGCAAACACTTCGCACTCTCAAAAAAGAGCAGAGTTCAATGAAATATCTGAAGAAAAATGGAAAAACTGATCGACTCAAATCTTGAGAGATCAATATAATGAAACCAAGCTTACAATGTTCTATGAAAATCATGGGCATATCAATGACAAGAAATAAAAATTAAAACAAATTTGAGAGCATTTAACATTAAAAAGAAAAAAACACAGTGAAAACTTTATGAAAACATTGAAATATGGAACCACATTTGGCAGAAAGGGCTGGTTTCAGAATATGATATATACGCTAGACAATATGAAAAACATGAAAAAATTACAACAAACAGAGATTATGTAATAAGAGAAGCACAATGAATGAGCCCTTCTTGTAAAGCAGTCTTCAAAATACTTATAAACCACTGTGGACCTACGTGAAGCTTACAAGATAGCCCCTGATTGGACCTCGATCAATTAGCAAGAACCAAACCATATTCAACAATAATTAGAAACAAATAAACAACAAAAAGGAAACAAAGAAATCTTTGGCAGTTTTAGCATTCAGTTTATACCAGGAAGCAAATGATTTGTCCCAAATTAACTTAATAACAAACTATTAACCAAAAGGGACAGCAATAAAGATACAGCTAAGGCATAAGCATTACAAGTTAAAAGTTAAAAGTTAACACTACAATCTCTGCAACCATGACACAAAATGGAAATAAAAGAAAATAATCACAATTGTGCATAGAAACACTAAAAACTAAACTTTTACACAAGTAAGAGTCTAAAGAAAAAGCATCAAAATAGACAACCTAAGAATTGATGTGAAAGTCATTGTACCCAATGTTGATAAGGCTATTTATCTGATCCAAAAGCTGAGGCTGCTGCTGCTCCTCCTGCTGTGGCTGCGGCATTGCTGCACCAGCTGCCACCGCCGCCGCACTAGAAGGTGCTCCCTTGGCTTCCACAAACCTCCATAGATACCACGAAGCCACAGACCTGTATGGCCTCCACTTCTCACACAACAGGTCCATCTGTGACGGCCTTGGCAACTCCTCCAAACTGTACAGCAACTGAACTCCTTTCCTCACACCGAGATCGTTAATCGGCAAAACATCCGGTCTGTGCAGCGAGAAAATCATGAACATATGCACCGACCATGAGCCGATTCCATTAACCATTGTAAGCATTGTGAAGAGCGATTTATCGTCCATATTTACAATCGCGGAGTCAGACAATATTCCATTCTGGTATTTTCTCGCGAGGTCATGAAGATAACTCGCCTTCCGGCCTGAGACCCCAATTTGTCGCAGCTGTTGAGGGGTTAAAGCAAGGACTGTCTCGGGAACGACTCCAGCTTCGCCACCACATAGTGCGATGAAGCGCGTGTAAATCGATGTGCCAGCTTTGAAAGCTAACTGTTGATAAAGGATGCTTCGAGTTAGGGCTAAAAACGGAGTGTGAAAGGAATCGAAAGTTGGAGGCGGGTGGATGTCAATTAACGAAGCTAACTGTCGATCCGCGTTACGGAGATGGCGAATCGCGGCTTCGACTTCGCCTTCGGACGACAACGGCCGAGCGATAATTCTGGGAACAGTTAGGGTTTGTTGTTGCTGTTGAGTGGCTCTGGATTTTGTGGATTTTGCTGATGTGGCTTTCGACGATTCGGTTGGTTGAGATGAACTGGTTTGGTCGGCCCCGTTATCGGGAGAGAGTTTACGGATTTTTCGAGGACGTAACGGAATTTTTGACGGAGGGGATGAGGTCTGGGGCGTAACATTAGCATTGGTAACGGTTGCGTTGTTAGCGTTTTCGGTTTGGACCGGAACGATGGCGAGGGTGGAAGTGGAATCCTGGTTCGGTTGAGGCTGCGTTTCGGGTTCGGGTTGAGGTTGGGGTTGGGACTGGGTTTGGGACGGGGTTTGCTCGACCATGTGTACGATCAGTGAGGGTTGACTGGACAAATGTCGACGGCGGCGGCGGTGGAACTGGTGGTGGTTGAAGTAAAAGTGGTGCGCGGATGGATATGCGGTTGAAGAATGAATTCGAGGAACAATTCAAAACTAACTCAACACAACTGAGCAGACCTTTATTTTTCAAATCTCATCTTTTTTTTTTTTTTTTTTTGCTCTCTTGTTTCAACTAGATGTTATGTTCTCTATGCTTTGAGTTCGAGTTAAAAAGAGTTTGGTTTAACCTTAAAGTTGTTCCACGCTTTTCTAGTTCTACGGCGCGTGTGATCTTCTTCAGTGTTGCTTGGGCCTCAATGTTGGGCCAATTGAGTTGAATAGTGAAGCCTTCTCACTGGATCAAACCAAATATGGGCTTCCAATAATGAACTGTATAGGAACAAGTACGAGTGGAGCTATTAGCAGATCTCCAAAATTCTTCTAAAACCGTTTTTCATATTTACTATTTTAGACTTCACTGAAATTACATAAACAATTACAAATAAATCTGTTCGAACCCCAAGTATTTGAAATATGTATATATATAATAATTAGGTTTTGAGTAGAACTCTTTACATGGTGAGGCAATTTGGCCTTCAGTGTTCATTAGTCGGTGGTTAATTACTGTCAAATGTGCGATTATTGCGCCAAAAATAAAAAATATGAAGGTTTGCACAGTCTCAAAATCAAGATTATTCTTACGAGTTAATGATCGAGTTTTAGAATTTTTTTTTTTTTTGTGTTTCAACTTTCATTTTAATCTCTCTATCACAGTAAATTAAAAAAATAAAACAAAATGTCGAATATTTTTTTATCTGTAGGTCTTAATAAATAAATAAAATCATTTTGGTTTGTATCTGTTTATTTGGGTTGAAAAAGATTAAAAAATAAAATGAATGACGGTAAAACCAGTTGATAAAGGCACTTGACAAACCTGCAGGTTTGTGAACCGACAAATCTGGTGGAGGCAGTTGGATATTAATAGGAAAAGTAAGGTTGTTATTCATATTAAATGAGTTGTTAAAAGAAATGATGAAATTTTCAAATATTTGAGTGGGGTGTATTAAGAAAATGGGTTTTAAAAGGGCTTTTAGGGATGCTAATAGCTCGACTCAACAAGGGGGTCTACCTGCTTCGATGTTTATTTAAAGAAATAAAACATAATTTCGCAATTCGCACACAAATAGAAATGCAAGATACGTAATATGTTACTGGCATTGGGTTCAAAATCCAAAATGCAGCCAATCACCATTGCATAGAGGTAACTGATAAGAAGATGTGAAAGCTGATAGAAGAAACAAATAATTTCAGATTCTTGGCCAAAAAATAATAATAATAATAATAATTTCAGATTCGGCGGAATGTCTCCACTCTCCGATCCACGCATCCAATTGGTATGATGGAACGTCCAAATCATAATCTCGCAAGAGCGGGACCACACCATTTAAGGCGACGAGGCTCTAGTAACTCTCGCTGGGCCTGCCATCACGAATATCACCCCATTATTCGGGCCCACATTTATGTTTTTTACTTCGTGGAATAGTTAACCACAGCGACTTGCGAGGGCGCGGGGGCTGGTCGAAATCGAGGTCAATTCAATATTTCCGAGCATCGAACAGTCAGAAATTTCTTAACTAATTTGAAATTTATCTCAAAATGGACTGAATCTTTCGGTTCGGCGCTCTCTCTCTCTCTTCTTTTTAATCAATTTAACTCTATTTTTTCATAATTTATCTATTTTAACAGTGATTATCGATAGTAAAATAATATTGTAAAAAAAGAGTGAAAAGAATCTTAATTAAATAGTTAAATACAATATAAAACCATAAGTATCCGTATAATGAGAGATGAGAAGAGTTCAAGGCTCAAACCGCGGCGTGTCTGTTGAAAAATGAATTGGTGACTCATAGGTAATAAAGAGTCACAGTAAAAATGAGTTTTCTCTGCGTAATTGTCACTGCTTATGGACCGAACCAAAAGTAAACCAATAATTATATGAAAATGAGAAAATGTAACTTTATTGATAATATTTTATGCATAATACTAATATATTTATAGTTGGGTTTCTATGCTGTTATTTTATTTTGTTTACATCACTAATAATGTACCAAATGAATACTTTTAGATTTTAATAAATATTTGTATAAATATTATATTAACTAACAAACTCGTTAAAATGATTATTATAAATTAAAAGAAAAAGAGTTATAATGGATTTAAACCTCTCTCTTTTGGCATTGAATTCATAAGTATCTTTGTTTAACTTGAAATCACCAATTTAATTTTAGAGGCTACCTGTTATTAATTAATTAACTATTTATTTATTTACTTATGTTCTGTTTAGTATAACTTTTTAAATATAACTTATTTAAGTAAAACTTTTCTTGATATTACTTTTATAGGTAGAGCTTTTTATAAATAAAAAGAAAATAGTTTTCTAGTTTTCAAATAAAGCTTTTATTAAAAATATAAAATTATTTTAATGTGTAAGATTTGTTTAAAGTTATGTTATGAAAAGAATTAAATACAATTATTAAATAAGTAAATACTATTTTAAATATTTTAATATTTTAAAAAAAATTCAACTTTTAATCTTGAAAGTCCAAAATTTAAACTTTTACTAGTAGAGCCAAAATAAGTTATTTAATTTTTTAAAACTCGGATAAAAAAATCAAACAATATAAAGTAATTTAAAAATAAGTTATGAGATTAAATAAACACTTATAACTATTAAATAAACCATATAAAATAAGTAATAAATTAATCTATTGATAAAAATTAAAATATTTAAATCCAAAGATCTAAAATAATTTTATTATCAATACTATAAAAAACAATACAATATCATTAAAAAAATACTTAGCGTTATTGTTATTATTTTTTAACTGGCTAATTTTTATAATCTGGTCGGCGTTGGCTTTTATATAAATATTTGTTACAAGTTGAGGCAGAAATGACAGAAAATGGGACAGTCTAATTTAGACGAAGCCAAACTCTCGTTCCCCAACTATCTGATGCAGTCATAAAAGGAACATATGCATAAAACAAAACCCGTAATTTTTAGCAAAATCACCGGGATAAATAGTTGTGAAGAATAACAATAGCTGTAACCCTAAGTTTTATGAAGAATAATATCACGGAATGAGTATTTTGCGCAGCAAACTCGTGCAATACTTAGACAACAATTGTCGAATGTTGCTAAGTTTGTCGAATATTGCTAAGTAAGCATTTAAGTTACATCTTGACTCATGTTTTGGATATTTTTGTGCTCTAGTTGGACGGCCTGTAACAATAAACTTGTATTTAGAGTACAGTTATTACAAATTATCTATTAAATTAAATCAATTATTTGACTATTATTTTTCATAAAACCTTGAAAGAAATTATTTAGTCCAATTTCAGGATATAATAATTAAATAAATGATTTTATCAAAAAAATATCTAAATGAATTTCATAATAAGATTGGTCGTTTATTATTTATTAGTTTAATTTGTAATATATTTTAAAGTAATATATGAAGTTTGATTCAACTTTTATTGACATGGGTGAAGAGGGAAAAATTCTTTAATTTATGTTTGTTCATCATCAGATCGTGTAAATAGTTAAAAGAAAAATGCACACATAAACCATAGGGGCGTGCATGAAATTATTATACATTATCTCTCTAATTTTGATTTTGTGAAAAAATCGAGGATCTAAAATTTTAATATTTCATACATATACGCTGATGAATATTTGGTTGAAATTCTGACAGTTGGTTTGGACACTGCCAAGTGAGTGGGCTACTACTCTTGGGTCATCATCCAAGGCGGCGATTGCCGAAGACGCCGGGCTCGCGGGGTCTTATGACAATAGTAAACAGTAAAGACAATGAGCTTTTACAATAAGCACAACCACGTGGAGGACATTTTTGAATTTTTTAAATTTAATCCATTTAACTTTTTATTATCATAACTAGCTAAATGCTAATTTTTTTGAACCAATAACTCTCTTTACTTTCAACAAATTTATAAATAAATATTACTATTACAAAATTCAGAAAAAAATAGCACTTCAATAATTTTAACACTCTCAAAAAGCATCAAATTTTATCATTTTCAACAAATCACTAATTTTCATCAAATAAACATTACATAATTAAGGATATAATCATTAATTGGATAACTTCTTAAAATTAGTATATGTTCTTACATAATATAAACTTTTAATGTATTGAGTTTAGGATTTAGATTTAGGTTTTATTATAAATGTTGTTATTTTCTATCGTAAAGTAATATAATTTATTAAATTACCTAGTTTGAGCTGAGAAAAAAAATCATATAAAACAATAAAAGTTATAGGTAAATCAAATGAAAGATCATGTGCAATAAATAATGGAATAAATGCTTATCGCACATAATCACAATATGTGTAATAGTCATGTAAAATGTGTCGGATGTCTTTTAAATATCATAACTTATGATACATGTGTATGCTTTGAGCGTATGATATACCGTTTTACGACGAAAAGAATTTAAATATGTTAGTGCGACGAGCGCTTGAAGTATCAAAAGATAGTAATATTAAATATATCTTTTGATGTGACATGTGCATATCGCACTAATAAGTTTTGGTTCATTTCGTCGCAAGTTTTGTATATATGACGTCCAAAACAGACACATTTAGTATATGTTATGATATATACTCAACACACTTTACATAATTATCCCATCGACTATCTCACATAAAGTTACCTGTCGCACATAATCACAGTATGTGTGAACGTTATATAAAATGCACCGCATATTAGTTATTTCATAGTATGTAATCATATTTGTTTTTTTTTAATATTTTTTAGGCCTAATTAATTCAATTGTGCTTCAACACTTGGTTTACAAAGACAATTGGTAAGAGATGTTAGAGGATAATTGTATGAAGTACGTGAATGCCAAGGACGGTCGTTGCACATTTTAACACTTAGTGTACAAAAATTAAATTCAAATTATTTAAGAGGCATTTCATCAAACACTAGTAATAGTTGTAACTCATCGTTTTAATCATCTATAATCCCATTCAAATTCATTCAAATCATAAAAAAAAAAAAAATTGATGAAGTTAGCTTATCTAGGGTTTGAGCTCTTTTTAAATTGTTAGATTTGAATGGATTCCGGTAGATTCAATTGAATTATACCTCGCCATTCATCTTTACCATCGCAGTTCACCATTTGTTATTCCCGTCAATAATTCAAGAGAGAAAATATGGTTACGGTACTTTAAGGGAGAGAGTTTGGTTAGTTGAAATGAGGAGTGGCAATTTAGGGAAAAAATGATGTTTGGCTAGTTATAATAAAAAAAGTTAGAGGGGTTAAATTTAAAAAACCTCAAATTTTATGGTTATTTTCATAAATTTCTCCATTTTTATACTACGGACAAGTTCAAAGCTTATTAATTGTTAAATGCAACTCGACTTGAGTCGTATAAATTATATAAGAGGGAGAAAGAAAGTGTTGCTTTCAGTGTGATGGTGCAGTTGTGTTGATGAGTTGCGTTTTAATTTTAGAGATATATGCATCTACTTATTGTGGTTGTGGGACACTGAGGTTGATTGAGCGTAGGGTATCATCAAGTCATAATTCTAATGCTCAGCAAAATCAAACAAGAAACTCAATGAGACGATGTCGAGCTTAGCCAATATAGTATAATGTGTTGCTGTTTGCAATGGTATATTTTTATAATTGCAAGAGCCAATAGCATATCAAGAGCTGAGTTGTGCTGAAATTAACATTTTCTTCTCCTTTGCCAACGGGGCACAAGATGACAAGCGCATGACTGAGACTAAGACTTGACTGCCCATACAAATATCTTTCTCTTTATTAATTGTATTACACAACCACAAACACACACACACACACATATATGTATATATTCTAATGCATTGCTAATTAACTCATTAGTGGCTCTGGTCCTGACTGAGACTGTGAATTTTAATTTCTCTTCTCATACATCTTTCAGTTTTGTAATCTGTGGTTGTGCTTTTTCAGCTAAAAATGAGTTTCAGAGACGAAAGTGATGATCAAAATCTACGTAAACCGTTTTTGCATACGGGAAGCTGGTACCGTATGGGCTCTAGACAATCCAGTATGATGGGTTCTTCTCAGGTCATTCGGGATAGCTCTATCTCTGTTGTAGCTTGTGTTCTCATTGTTGCTTTGGGTCCTATCCAATTCGGTTTCACCGTAAGCAAGCTCTTTCTCTCTCTCTCAATTGCTCAACTATTTGTAGCTTGGTCTTTTCATTGATTTGTATTTGTTTTGGTTCCATTGTAGAGCGGTTTTTCATCTCCAACGCAAACTGCAATCACCAAGGATCTTGGACTCACACTTTCAGAGGTCAGAATTTTAGTTTAATTTGGATTTAAATTTCTGTTGGATTTACTCGGTTTCTAACATAGCATGGTTTCTTGGCACAGTTTTCTTTGTTTGGTTCTTTATCTAATGTGGGAGCTATGGTTGGAGCAATAACTAGTGGTCAGATTTCTGAGTATATTGGTCGGAAAGGGGTACGTAGAAGAAAATTGCTTAAATTTAACTCTTTTTTTTTTTCCAGTTAATTACTTTAAAAAAAAATCTTGATGCTTTGTGTTATTATATGTAGTCATTAATGATTGCTGCTATTCCTAATATCATTGGATGGCTTGCCATATCTTTTGCCAGAGTAAGTTTTCATTACGATGTTATTATATTTCTGTTGGTGGTATAGAGTAGAGCTAGTGCATTAGGATGAGTGTGTGAGCTAATGTTTCATTTCACTGTTTGATGAAGGATTCATCTTTTCTTTACATGGGGAGATTGTTAGAAGGTTTTGGTGTAGGAATTATCTCTTATACGGTAATCTTCAGTTGTGATTTAATTTTATTAAGGCAAATCTCTACATGAAACCAAGTTGAGAAATATCATGTTTCTTCATCTTCTCTAGGTGCCTGTGTATATTGCTGAGATAGCACCTCAAAACTTAAGAGGGGCCTTGGGTTCGGTGAATCAGGTTCGTTGTTTATTGGTGGCTATGGTAAACATGGTTTGGTATTATTCCTATCAATCCTTACGGAAGTCAAACTGAAATCACTTATTGAATTGGTTGATATTTGTGTACATGTTGTGTAGCTCTCTGTCACAATTGGAATCATGCTGGCTTATTTGTTGGGATTTTTTGTTCCATGGAGAATACTCGCAGTTTTAGGTAGTTCTTGTGTCTATTGATTCCCTTGGCATTTTTTTTAAATCTCTTGAAAAGTCGATAGTTGTAAAATTTTGAGAAATGGAGATAGTCATATTGCATTTTATAGTTGGGCAATGGCAGCCAAATATGCTTAGTAAAGGGGAAGCATCCTTTTCCAAATTGTACTCTATTAAATCCCATAATAATAAAACTTTTCACTGAATTACCATAATCAGAAAGCACCATAATTTTCATATTGTTTTTGCAGAATCTGAAGTCATTTTAGGATATAATTCTTTTAGAACACTCTCTATCATCATTTTTTCTCCTCGCATGAACTCTGAATTGGCTGTTGTGACCAGTTTAAAAAGACAATTCTCAACTAGCTTTCTTTAATTCATTGTTGGTGTTCAAGATAATTCTAGACATCCTAAATCTTTCCCCTTTTTGTTACGTTGTCAATTTGAACAAACACCTTAAATCACTAGTTGAAGTTCTTCCTCCTCCTTTAGAGGGAAAAACTATTCCAATATGTGATTTCAATATGCTTTAATAATTAATGGTGAATATATTATCATGTTGAACTCTGTCTACTTTTTTCTTCTTGCAGGAATATTGCCATGTACAATATTGATACCAGGCCTGTTTTTCATTCCAGAATCTCCACGGTGGCTGGTAAGGTCCAAGAAGGAGGTTGTTGTATTGATTATAGTTGTAAATATTGTTGTGATAAGATGCAAAGTTCTGTTTTCCCACCTTAATTTAGGCAAAAATGGGTATGACAGAAGATTTTGAAGCATCTTTGCAAGTTTTGCGGGGTTTTGATGCTGATATTTCCATTGAAGTGAATGAAATTAAGGTAAGAGTGATGAAGTTCAACTTCTTTTGAACATTGCAAAGTGGTTCCCTGCTTTTACATACGCAATCCATTTTTGAATGTACCTGGCACAGTTTTTCATATCTGCATGGTAGTTAGATAACATTATCTCACCTGCATCATGCAGAAGTCTGTAGCATCAGCCAGCAAAAGAACAACAGTCCGGTTTGCAGAACTCAAACAAAGAAGATACTATTTTCCTTTAACGGTAGTAATTATTCCTAGAAACTATAGTTTTCATCTGCCCCCGTTCACTTTCAACAGTGCTCTAGAGTTTAAATCATTCAAATCTAATTGTTTGCGACTAGTTGATGTCCTGCAGGTTGGAATTGGTCTACTGATCTTGCAACAGCTTAGTGGAATAAATGGTGTTGTATTCTATTCGAGTACCATTTTTGAATCTGCTGGTAAACGGAAACTATTTCCTTATCTGATGCTTGAGTTTTTGTGAAAGTGTTACACCACAGCTTTTGGAATTTCATTTTTGTTTGTACCAAACCGATTACGTACATCTCTATTCTTTTTGGGAATATTATAATTTTACCACTTATTATTTTTTGTTAATTACTTTTGCCTTGCTTAATATTCTAGTTTTTATTATTTTATCATCAGACTGTTAAAATTAACAGAATTTTTAACATAAATTATAGCAAAAGTCTATTTTACTAATGTAAATGCAATTTAATTCTCTGAATTAAAAAAATATAAAATTAATTATATACAAAGAGATGATGCTTCTATCAATTGACTATTTTATACATCTAAAATAATTAATTGATAAATTTTAAATACTTATACCATGTGAAATTCCTAGAATACTGAATATACTAAAATTTCTAAAATACCCCCGTGAGATAAGCAATTTCTTAATGGAATTAATAGTTTGGTGGTAAAATGATAAAAACTGAAATATTAAGTGGGAAGTAGCAATTGTCAGAAAACTTTGGTGGTAAAGAGATATGTTAGAAAACATTATGTGGTAAAATGATAATATCCTTCTATTTAATTTTCCCTCTAAAATAAAGAGTCAAATCATTAAGGAATTTATCTATGTGCTTGAAACCACATAGTTACACCTTCAGAAGTTCATTAGAAACCTCAAGTAATTACTAGTTGCAGGAAGTAATACTGGTTATGCAGGATAAATTTTGGCCAAATAAGTTTGCTCTTTATCCCTGATTACCACATAATATGTTAGTTATGCTTAATATCTCTATCTTGGCTGTATATGTTATATTAATGGTGTCAAGGTTACCTTCTGTCATGCTTAGTCTTAACAAGTAACAGCATGCAAAATATCAGTTTAGCTTTTAATTCAAATGACTATTGACAGTTTCCTTAATCTTTAACAGGGATTACATCAAGTGATGTGGCTACACTAGGACTTGGTGCTCTTCAGGTATAGCTTGTTGAAAATCCGACCTATCACAATTCTCAAAGTATAAAATATTTGACATACATACAATATATAGGTCATCGCTACTGGAGTGACTACATGGTTGGCGGACAAAGCAGGTCGCCGAGTTCTACTTATTGTGAGTTCAAGCAATATTCTTTTCACTTATTCACTAAATATCTTCTTGGAGGTGAGATATGGCTAATATTCTCCATTTTTCTATTGCAGATTTCCTCTGTTGGAATGACTGTGAGCATCCTAATTGTTGCTGTTTCATTCTTTGCAAAGGTATATATGGTTGGATCTTGTTGACATGCAAAATCTTGACTAGAACATGAAAGGTTGTGAGACCACACTGTGGCTCAAGGATTTATTGTGAACATTAAAACAACCTACATATTGGGGAAGTATTTTTCTAGTCTCCATCTCACTGTACTATGGTCTCTGATTTAACTTTTTTCCTGTTGCAAATCTAATCAGGGTTTTGTATCCGACGATTCTAGTATTTATAGCATATTCGACATATTTTCAGTTATTGGAGTTGTGGTATGTCTGTTTCCATACATTATCATATCTTGATTCCTGGTGAATCTTAATTGCAACTTTTACCACTTCCCAATCTGTTTTTTCTTTCAGGCCATGGTAGTTACATTCTCTCTGGGAATGGGGCCCATTCCTTGGCTTATCATGTCTGAGGTATTGACATCTATCACCACACTATGTTACATTTTCTCATTGTCATTTCTGCTTATGAAACTACTCATATTCTCAAGTTGTGTCAATGCAGATTCTTCCAATCAATATAAAGGGTCTTGCTGGAAGTGTGGCTACCCTTGCCAACTGGTTAACTGTCTGGCTAATTACAATGACTGCAAACCTACTCTTGAGTTGGAGTGGGGGAGGTTTGTTTCTCTCTTGCTTCACTTGTGCTGCGTTAATTGGGCAGGACACAGCACAAGGCAATAACACATGATTTATGTAGTGCGGCAATCAACAGAATGACCTTGAGCAAAATAACAGTTTTTGGCTGATGGAAAAAGAAATTCTGTTGCTGTTGTCGTTACTGTTATGTTATTATTATGGGAGTTTAATATCATTGCCGTATATCCCACATTTTTGAAGGGATAAAAGAAAATGAGCAATGTGTAACATGTGACAGCAATATAACAATGCTTCTTCAGTTTGTAGGGTACAGTTTGTATACCTGAACTTTTTGTTAGTGCGTTTTATTGATTGAGGCTGCTTTTATGTCTAACAGGAACCTTTACAATATATGCACTCGCAAGTGCTTTCACTGTAGCATTTGTGAGCATTTGGGTCCCTGAGACTAAAGGGAGAACTCTGGAAGAAATTCAGTGGTCATTTAGATGAGGATTCTTCTCTTTTTTTGTATTCTATTGCTTCTTTTGTACCTTCATTTTTCTCTCTTGAAGCAGCCAATTTCTGCTATTTCTATTTTGAAATGATCCTTGGATATTGCATATAAAGTTTTTGTTTGCAAATCAGCTTTAATGAAGGCATGTTTTCGCCCAGCAATTTGAGCTTTGACTTGTAGTTACTAATCACCTTGTATTATCATATTCTTAGGTCTTAATTTGACCTTATTTCTGCTGATTTTGTTATTTGATTTCACTGATTATCTCTTGATACGAAATACTTTCCCTCACATAGGAAGCATAGAATTTAAGCCATCAAAAGCAGGAGATAGTGTGTCTGAGCATTGGTGATGATTGGTGAGAGTGTTATTTGATTAAATGTTTGAAATTCTAAACTAGACAGGTGCCTCAAGTTGGACAGGTGATCCATCAATTTCATGCATGGAATGGAATGACTAATGAGGCCAAAGTTACTGAATTTTCAGAAGAAATCTCGTAACGTTATGTTTGGAATTGATGTACCTCTTGATGGAAAGGGCTAAGAGTTTTAAATTCAATTTCACGATTGCCTTTGTGCAAAGTAAGCAAATGTATTCATGAGTAATCGGAAGACAAGCTGAGATTGAAAGAAGAGAAAAAAGGTGGCTCGCGGAAGGGGTACTAGAAAATGAATCCAAACCAGTTAAAATTGAAAGGGATATGAAGCTGCCAACAGATGAATGGTAGTTTAAAAAACAGTAACTAACCAGTTTGTAACTTATTTTTTATATTAAAAATCGTAAACTTACGTTAAAATATAAAAGGGACGGAGGTGTCATTCCCTACTCATACTCTTAAGATCTTAGCGGCTCTGAGAAGTAAAATGAGGATCTACTGTTTCGGTATTAAACTTCTGGTTGAAGGAGAGATTAGAGCATTCTGTAATAATGACAATCATGACGTGATATGGTACAATATGAACAAACTGGTGATCAAATACCCTGACATGAATACCATTGAGGTGAGCTAGCTGATTAATTTCACAGGATAGTTGTCAACGCAATCTTCCCAGGGACTATCACGAGATGGTTTCACATTCCGGAGTGCCTGCCATACAGCACTGTTACATTTGAAACCACTTCCAAAGGCAATCTGCCAGACTCGGTGACCCCTGCACATCCTCCCCTTGGCTTCAATATATGCTAGCTCATACCAGATAGAGCTCGATGAGGTATTCCCAAAACGGTGGAGAGTCATTCGAGAAGCCTCTACATGGACCGGTAGCAACTGCAGATTCTTCTCCAACTCATCTATCACAGCCCTGCCACCGGCATGTATACAGAAATGATCAAAAGCCAGCTTGAAATCCGGGATGTAAGGCTTGACATTCCTATTGAAAAGCTTCTTAATCACCAGAGTTGCAAAAAACAAAAGCTGTTCACTAACTGGAAGCACAAGAGGACCCAGCGTAGTGATATTAGTTTTAAGTGCCCCTCCAGCAATTGCCATCAATTCTTTTGACAGAGAAACACCCGTCTTCCCTTGATCATCTTGTTCCTGATAAACACAACGAAAAGCCTTATCGTCTGCCCCTTTGTGTGTCCTCACAATATGAACAAGCCTATACTTTGCCCTCCTCCTATCCTTACCCTTATTAGAAAGCAAAACCGCAGAACACCCCACGCGAAACAAGCAATTGGGTATCAGCATAGACTTCTTATTCCCAAAATACCAATTCTGAGTAATATTCTCAGTACTGACAACAACAGCGTAGGTGTTCCAATTCACTTGCAGCAAATCTTTTGCAAGATCAACCGCAATCACTCCAGCACTACAACCCATCCCACCAAGATTATAACTCCTAATGTTACCCCGCAGTCTATACTTATTCACAATCATTGCTGACAAAGATGGTGTAGGATTAAACAAACTACAGTTGACAACAAGAATACCAATATCCTTGGGATTAACATTTGTATTACTAAAAAGGTTATCCAACGCACCAAACATGACCTGCTCAGCCTCCTCTCTGGCAGCAGCCATTGATGGCTTAGGTGGAATAACATGCATGGCTTCAGGGAAATACGTCTCCTCTCCGAGCCCAGAACGCTCAAGAATCTTCCGCTGGAACTCGAGAGAGGACTCATCAAAATCTTCTGTTAATTTCGAATGCTTCATGAATTTATCATACGAGGCTTTGAGATTATGCGGTGGTTTATAACAGGAGTAATCAACCAAATAAACCGGTCTTGGCCGAGTCATGATAAAAACCGTTAAGCCAAAAACAAGAATGGCTGAGCAAATAACAACGCTTACGAGATTGAACTGAAGGTGAATCCATAACTGACGTAAATCATCAATGTTCATTTCCGAAACTTGAATGGAGGTTATAATAATTAAAGGAATGAAACATAGTGTTAATAAATTTGAAATAAGGTAATGGTACCCAAGTTTTACGTACTTAAGATTCACGCTTTGTAAGAAATCGGGTAACCTTCTATTGTTTTGGATCCGAACACCAACCGGAGCACCGCCGCCGCTATATTCCATTGCCGGTGGTGTAGAGAGAGAGAGATCTGTGTAATTGTGTTGGGGGTCAACGTTTTACTATAATAATTTTTTATAAACCATATTTTAATTCCCGGCGATGATTACATAACTGTTTGCCAATATATGTGGCACGAGAATTACGATACCGCTAATGGTATCTTGACCCACGTGCCGACTTGTCGGGGTGCCCTTTCTTAGGCCCACAATTGCAGCGGTTTTTAAAAGCCCAAATAAATTGGTTTGGCTGTTGGACCAGGCTGCCTCAGACAGGGATTGTTAAACCGGGTTATATTTACCAACGACAAATTAAATAGTTGATAATTCTATTCAGAGAATTATTAATTTTTTTTATTATATTTAATATATATTATTTATTATTTATTATTTTTTTTAATAATCAATAATCTTCCTAACAGTTTTATTAGCAGTATAAATTTATAATGTTATTATTATTTTTAAATACACTTTTATTCTATTCATTATAAATTAAATAAATCGTATGAATAGAAATTAAAATAAAAAATTAAGTATTAAAAATAAAAAATATTTGAACAACAAATTAATATAAATTATTTTTCTTATAATTTTTTATTTTATAAATATTTTCTTATAATAAATATTTTAAAATTAAATATAAAAAAGCAAAAAATTTTATTTTTTATTTTATAATAATTTTTTTATTTATCATTCAAGTTTCTTATAATAATTTTTTTTATATTTTTATCATTTTATAATAATTCTCTTATATATTTTTTATAAAAAATATTTATAAAATTAAAATATATAAAAAAAATATTTTATTATTAATTTTTTTACATCAAAATATATATTTATTGTTTTTAATCTTAATTTTTTTATTTATGTAATTTATGCAAATTTAATAAATATGAATAAAAAATTATTTAATAATAAGAATAATATTATAAATTTATACGATCAAAAAAATTATTGATTATTAAAAAAATAATAAAAAATAAATAATATATATTAAATATAATAAGAAGAAAATGAACAATCTCCCATTCTATTTTATAATTGTGATGAATGCATACAAAACTTTCTTCAAAACCAACTTTAACCAAAGACACTGTTGTCATGATTCTGCGTAGTGCGTACCCACCCAACACTTAAATTCCAAATCCCTCACTAACTACAGATGGTGAATTTAGGTAATTGCAATATAAAATATAAACTCTCTGCTGGTCTTTGCAATCAATCAATTATCAAGACTCGATATATAAATTAGCAGTAACAAACTAACATTATATAGCTGTTTTGCACTTGAGATGACTAGTGTTCATCATGTGAAGAATCAGTAAAATGACTGCCCTTTTAGAGTGCTTCCTTTATGAGTTTCTCGGTTACTGCTTTTGGGAGTCCCATCACACTGTCCATCGCCCCGACCTGAAAAACAATACCAATGTCATCATCCCCAATAAATTGGCAATATACAAATTTTTCAGGATAATTGTGATGAGTCATTGTACTACAGCTACTTAATTGAGTTATTATTCATGTTTTCAAGATTGACATTCTAGCAAGCAAACTCTGATCCCATCCCACAATGGTATTCTATCTCGTCCTAGTCTCAATGTTCCAAATACTACGCCCTGTGAGCTACTGTCTATTCAATTCACCATAAAGGTTTGGCAGAAATTAAGATACCAACCACTTGTTTAACATAGGGCAAAATCAAAGAATGTTCAATAATTAGACCCCCAGCAACATTAAGCACAATTCCCTCCTCAATCTGAACAAGAGCAAAGTAAGGGGAAAGATTAGTATAACTCATAATCCCATATGAAAGAAACTACAATTTTGCAAGGAAAATAACTTATACCAGCTTCTCAATTACTTCTTCTGGTATCTCATGGAACTGAATCTGCAAGGAATTATGCCAAATAAAAATTTATGTCCTGATTTATATTTAAGTGATTGTTGGAGATAAAAACAAATATTTTGCATCTCAATTCCGCTGGAAAACCTTTTTTCTTTTAATTTAGATGGAAACACTACG
The DNA here is from genome assembly GCA_025617385.1 of Murraya koenigii. Taxonomy (NCBI): domain Eukaryota; kingdom Viridiplantae; phylum Streptophyta; class Magnoliopsida; order Sapindales; family Rutaceae; genus Murraya; species Murraya koenigii. Next base: position 40,380,488 of record CM046812.1, on the reverse strand, counting down.
TAAAGTGATCTCCTTATTTGAAGTGCTCAAGCATCAAATCAAATTACAGAGTTCAATTCTGCAGATCCATTGAGTAGAATCATGCAACAAAGAACTTGCATAGAAGAATCTGAAAAGACCACAGGGAAAGAATAGGAACACATGGTACCTCCACCCTGTCCCATTCTCCTTTTCTGAATCCTGTTTTAAGGTTTGTGACAAGAACAGAACTCACTGTGGCACATTGCCTGCCAGAATAACCTGCAATCCTTATACGTAAAACAGCGGACCATGGGAAAATGAAAACAACAATTAGTGGAGCAAAGAATACTAAGCAAACCTTTTATGAATTGCCGGGCTTCCTCCTTGCCGGATGGTTTTTCTCTGACTACACCTTCATAGACCACCACCTCCAGATCATTTAATAATAACAGTAAGAAACTACAATGATTGTATTCATTTCCAAGCAAGGAAAAAGAATTGAAGAATTCTATGTTACAAACATGTCTTATCACCAGGATGCCATTTATCTTTGAGGATACAAAGTTCCGGTGAGCACATTGCACTAATAAACAAAAGCAGAAGAAATCTCCTGTTTTAATTTTACTTTTCATTATTTGATATGGGATTATTTCTTTCCTTTTTTCTCCCAGAGTATAGTGAGTTATCTATCCTAACAAATTTTACAATGCATAACAATTAACACACAGCATAGACAGAAGTAATCTAAGAATAGAACTAAATGAAAGCAACATATTTATACTTGATCACCAGTAATTAATATGGTTGGCTCAGCTTCCTTTATGTAGTCACCAATGGGGAGCCTATTTAAGATGGCTTCTGCCTGTGAAGAAGTTTCGTTAAGATAAGCACCAGAGTCGATGTTTGACTAAAACTAGAAGCCAATAGTGTCATGGTAAGAAAAAGAAAATTTTCAATTGAGACTATGAGCACTTTCGCGGACCAGAGAAGAATAACATGCAAAAAGCATCTTATTGTTGGTCTCCAAATTGGTCCTCCCACAACCATACATATACAAGTACTCAAATTGCAAATGCATTTTTCAGTGAGTTGGGACACAAATTAACAAGCATGTTTGAATATTCATTTCAGAATTAGCAAGATAATTTAACTGCAGGTCTACGGGTACAACTTCTTTGAAAACAACAAAGTAGACTAGGTTTAACATTAGTCCAATAGAGCACTAGGTGGTGCCGGAACTAAAATATAGGATTCCCCTTATTACAGCTCAATGTATCCTCAGTTGATAAATGGCACTCAGTTACCACAGCTTGACAAAATACGGTAGGGAGTTTCACCTAAGATAAAAACGAAAACAAGACATACTGTGTCTGCCACAATCAATAGAGTTGGTTCAGCATTCCCCAGATGACTATCCGTAATTTGTAGTTTAGAGATTATGGCATCAGCCTGAGATGCAATACACACTCCATCAGTGACAGACTCTTGAACCAAACTCCAGCAAAAGAATACCTCTCTCACAACAAGTCAGTGTTAGTAAATTTCAACATCAGCTTCTCCAACTACATCTCTCAATTTACCCAACAGAAAGAGTACTTCTCTTGGGCATGTTTAGGACTAAGGTAATGTGGCTTTTAATCCACAACTGCTGGAACATGAAATCACTGAGTGGGTGGGTGGAAGAAATTAATTACTAAGTAAAATTGAGTGTTTAGCAAGCTGAGCTATCAAAAGTTGAGAAACATACCATGTTAACTATCCAAGTTGAAGCAAAGCAACGCATTATTCGCGTTAAGCAAATAAAGTTATAAAATTGAAAATTAAAGTAGAAAGATAAAACACAGTCACCTTTGCTTCAGCAATAGCCATAACTAAATCTTCAGGCTTCTCCTTTCGAATACTTTTCTCATCAATATCTGCAGCCTAAATATTTGACTGGAGTCAACTTTCTATATGATAACAGCACGTTAACTTCAATAAACACGAAACTGAAATAAGTAGAGTTAAAATTGAAAAAGTACCATGACACTGAATTCATATCCCATTTCCGCTAATATTTTTCGACGCGGCATTGAAGATGAGCCCAGAATTATCTGAGCAACCCAATGTCATTGAAAACCTAATTAATTAGACATAAATAAAAGACACAACTTAAAACTGAAACTGAAACAAAAACTGGTTTTGCGTTACCCTGGCTGGAGTCGGACTGCCTTCCATGTTTCCCAAACTTCGTCGGAACTCGGAGGGACGAGGGACAATAACCGGTGAATCTGCGTGTGCCAACCCTACTCGGTCATTTTATTTAAAGGTGAGGGGTAATATGGTAACGCGACATTGCAAAGAAATATTTAAAAGAAATTCTGTAAACGAAAAGTACTTACAAAAATACGTTTTTTTTTGTCATTTACACGCACGCTGCCGCTTGCTCCTTTGCTGATCGTGTTTTTTTTTGCCCCGGAGTCTAAATTCTAGAAGGGTGGAGGAAAAGTTAATTGGTGATTGGGTTCTTCCTAAAAGGTTCAGAGACAATGTTATTTTAGACATAAATTTTCCGATAGCAAGTGTTAAATTTTAAAGATGCAAAAGTTAATTCACAAACATTAGCTCTGTTTAACCGTGGGTAGTTTATTTTATGTCATAATTAGTCTTTTTTTTTTTTTAATATTATAGATTGAAGTTGATTTTTTATTTTTCTTTTTATAACATATCGATATTTGATTTACCAAATACTATCAAAATATCGTACAATTACAAATTCTTATAACATTAATAATCGGTTTAACCATTAATGCAAATTTACTAATATCTAGATATAATTAATGTGTGCACCTAAAATATGCATTAACAAGTTATATGATCCACCAATAAATGATGGACACTGAATGAACTAGATGTTATTGTTCAAATCATCCTTCGTATAGAGATGACAAGTGGGCGGCTAATATATGAAAATGTGAATATTTATACCCATATATGTTTGATAGTAAATATCTTTGTCATATTTTTACATGTTATGAATTTGAATGGACACTAGTCGAAAATTTATTGTTAAAATATATGAATATCTATCCTCTTTTCATATTCTCTATATCTCTTTTTAATTTAATGATTAATTAAATTCAATTTTAATTAATGTATTATTAAATATAAATATTACATCTATTTAAACAAAAGTAAAAATATAAAAATTGTTAAATAATTGAAATAATAATGTGATGAAATGACTAATAGTATTTGAAATATAAAATCCTATTAAATTGTAAATAAAATACTTATGAAGTACGTAAATAAATCAAGAAATGCCATGCATAAATCGACCATTCATTGACTCTTGTTGGCTACGTATTGCACCAGAACTCACCAAACTACACTCAAACTCCCCCAATACTCGTGTTGATAAAAAAAAAATCTCTTTCTTCTATTTTACACACACACACACACACATATATATATATGAAAAGTTTCTAATCTATAGTTAGAATTAGAGACAAATTGACAACAATGCGAATATATTTCTATAAATATTATAAATTATTTGATAATATTGTAAAAATTTGTTACATCATTAGGTCAACCTAAATTTTAATAAAATCTCGGATTCCAAACTTAGAGAATATATACAAATATAGGCACACGCACACACACACCTCTACGTTGAAGATATAAAGCCCATTTTCATCTTCTTTATGGCAATCTCTCACTCAAGTCTAAATTTGTGGTGATCATGATTAAAATAGAATAAAAGATTTTGTTATTGTTAGTTTTTGTTGTACATAGATAAATCAATATTCTGCAACTAATTAAATAGGCAATTTATAGGGACTAAATCATCCCGATGAAATGAAAGTGGGGAATGTACGTTGCATGACAATTGCAAAATGCAAACTAAAATTATATTTATATTGTATTGTTTGAGACCATTATGATATAGGAAAATCTTCTACTGCCATCATTATCATTTGGCATCCAAACTGGACAAAATTATGTTGCTTTACAATTTGAGTCCAATTCCTCCAACAAAGATTTATAGGGGTTCTCTATTTTCTTCACTGAAATCATACGACGTGTAATATGGGAAGGGAATTAAGTCAACTAAAATATGATTTCATTTCAACAAATCTTATCTTTTTGTCTAATAAAGGAGCGTTCACGCCCTTATATTTCTCCCCCCAAAAGTAACCCAATGTGTTTTGGACGGCTCCAAAACACATAAATCATAATGATTAATTCCTGATAAATTTAGAATGGGCGCAATGAATAATTTAAAATTAAGTTAAATCGAACACAGAGAGGAGATGAAGACCCACGAGTCTGTTTACGCTTATGTCATCGTTCTGTCAGAGTATACGGTTTGTCGTCCTTATTCGTTAACACAATAAATGGACTATATACAGAATAAATTGCCTATTAAGATAGATAGGCATAAATTTCGTTAATACAAAGGGAGGAAGCGAGGAACTTGGAGTCTCCATAGATACATAATGACTCATTTATATGCAACCTCAGCAGTAAGGAAATTTATATGGGCAATACAATTATGAAGGATGGAAAAAGAAGCAAATAAAAAGATACATTATTAATTAGCTTCTTTTGTCACTTAAAGTTCACATATTTGGATCTTTATTCCTCGGATTCTGGTTCATGCTTCACTGAGCCTAAGAGTCTTCAGCCTGCGCGCATGCAAACTCAATGTTTTCGTTCCCGCATTCAAAAAGATAATTAAAAAAAAAAAAAAAATCATATGTACATATATAGTAATAGTACGTACCTTTGTTCTTCATTATCCATGTTGATGTAACTGTAAGCTTTGTTGGTGCCACCAATTTTCTTGTAGTTGGGCAGAGGGGTTTCGCCAGCTTCAATCTTGCTCACATCTTCAACCAGCATCTCATAATGCCTCTTCACTTCCTCAACAGTTTTGCCACCAACGGCCCTGGCAAGGTTGTGCCAGCGATCTGGGGTATCCTTGTCATAAATGGCCAAAGCATTTTCAAACAACTTGTTTTGCTTGGCAGTCCATGTCGAGCCGGCCGACGCCATATATTGCAGAAACTAAACAAAGTACTGTAAATGAACTCAGAGAGAGAAATATTATATATATATATATATATATATATATATAAAAGGAAAAGAAAAGGAGGTTTAGAAAATTATATGGGCGGAAAGAGTGTCGTTTGCTAGTGCTTAAATAAGCAGAGAGAGGAGGTGGTGGGTGGGCCAATAGTAGGGGAAGGAGGGGTTGGGGGCTTGTGTTTCTGTTACACTTAAATTAATTTGCTGATCAGCCGTTGCTTTACTGGCAAAACAGCAGAACTAATTGGTAAAAACCTACGTGGTTTTAATTTTAATTTTAATTTTTACTCATTGGGTTTGCTAGTTATATGCTTAAACTCAAAAAGCAAGCACAACTATATATTTGGCCCTGGTTTTTATTTATCCAAGGAAAAGTTGTTAGCTGTAATTTTGGCTCCATGCATTTGATGATGCTTACTTCTTTTCATGCACCGGCTGTTACCGAAATCATATGTTGCGATGCACTTGCAAGTTCCAAAACATCTCTCACGTGATGTTTGCAAGTTACATGAGAATTGCTATGCGCATTTGGCTTCGCTCACCATTCACGCATGTTTCAAGGCTGCATGTACATATACACTTGAAAAACTCAACCCTTTTAAATTTCTTTTTTTACTTTAATTTTTAACTGCCTAAACCACGTTTCTGAAGTTGTAAGCTTGGAAAATAAATATAAAAAAATAATAAATCGTTGGTTGCTTCTGTTCCTCACTTACCCGATTAGATGAGACATACAAAATTAACAAGATGCATGGCACAATCACCAAAACTTGATTAATTTCTGGTACTTAAACTTACTCCCAGGTCTAAAAACGTTGCTTCTAAGTGAGGATAGTTGTTGTTTGTCTTTTTAAGAATGACAAAATTATAGCTGGATGGCTTCCTTTTTTTGCAATGTGCGGATAGTATAGTTCTAACCTGAAGTGATCAACATTGCCTGCTATAGAACTAGAATGTCTACTTTTACGTAAGTGCTTTCCGGTCAATAAAAATATAGCATCTTTCCACCCCAACTGATGGTACCCAGTCAGCTAGGAAATTATCTTCTAAATTTGATTCATCATCTTTCTTTAGAATGTATAATCAAACTTAATACAAAATGAGAGATAAGAGAACGAGTACTTGTGAGGGAGTACTCTAAGGTGCGATAAGCCTACCGGGTACCCACATCGAGTAATGAGATAATGCCATTACGTGAGACAGCTAGGCTGATCATGTCAATTGAATAAAATTTTATCCTATGTATTTTATTCAAGTAATTGGCCAATTATGACAGTGGTAACAACATCAAATATTTACAACAATTTGAGTTGCATTGATTGAGACTGATATGTCGTAAGTCTTCCTATATCTACTGTGTACAACAGAGTCAAATATTTTCTTGGAAATCTTAGGTGCTCTAGGTTGTATTTGAAATCTTGGATTGTACAACAGAACCAAATATTTACCTACTAGCTTCTTTTGGATGATTATTAGAGTTAATTAATTGTACTTGAAATCTTGCCTAGTTAATTGTGGCATGAATTTTTTTTCTCCAATATGTGAGCTTGAGAAAATAATTCCCTTTGGTATTTTTGCCTATCATAATTAAACAGACACCTAAAGGAGACAGGCCACATGCAATTAGAAGCTAGTAGGATCGAACACTATGAGATTTTATTACCCTTTTTGCTAAATTTACGTTCTCTCAAAATTTGGTATTGTACATGTTATCAACCATGTACCTGTTGAGAATTCTTGTATATAGAAAATATATTACGTTAGTTGTACAACAATCCAATGAAGAAATAAGTGTGTGTGTGTGTTTGTATATGTGTATATTCAATAATTTTGTGATTAACTTAGGAGTGGTGACAAATAAGCATGCAAAAAGAAGTGATCCTTACAGGTATTGTTGTTGGAGATAAAAGAATCCTTATCGTCCACGTCCATAATAAGTAGAATTTATCTCTCAGGATATACCTTTTCTTTCTTATTGATCATCAGAAGCTAAATGGCCATTTATTTTTTCATCTTTATATCTTTGTGGCCCTGGATTGCAAGTTGAAGTAGGGGTCACCTTGACCTAGATGCAACTTCCAATGGATTCCTCACTGACCAAGACCAGATTCTGAATATGTTCACTCCAGACTTATAATCTGATGGGAACTGAGAATCCCGGCCTTCACTTTTATTTATTTTAAAATTAAAGTAGAATCTCCGCTTATGATTTTTATTTTGGAGCACAGGATAAGTTGAAGTACTCCCAAGTAAAGGATTTCATAATTGAATTATTTCATTTAATTACATAATTTACTAAACTCAACTTTTGATGAAAGAAGAATTGAACAATCATAAGAGGACTGCTGCGGGCGGTCATCATTTGTTGATGATGACTGCTATAAAGATCTTACAGGTATATACTTATTGTAAAAGGTGACATATACCTTGAGATACATCAGGCTACTGATACTTCGAATCATTATCATCCATGTGTAAATGTTAATATTTCTAGCTAGCAACATCTTCTGATACGTGGTTAATTACTCTCAATTAACACTTGTTTTGATACATGTATAAAATTGTGACATATATTTTAAAAATACTCAATCATGTGACAATATATTATAGTAGTTTTTTAATTAGTGATATATGACTAATATATTTTATAACATTTGTTCTTTTTTTATCTGTTAGTGTATTAAAATATATTTTTTTATATTTTATTAATATTTTCATTTTATCAAAATAAAAATGCCCTCGTAATAATTATATATATATACACGCGCGCGCGCGCGGGGGGCAATTTCATCTAAGTCGATGGCTCTGAAAACCAAATTTATTCTCTTGGGGTCCCTCCTTGCAACTTGGAGTTGGATATATCTCTCATAAAGTCAGTTGTTAATTTCAGCCAAATTATAACAATATGCTTAGACATGGATAGATATATACTGATATAGACAGTTCCTTTTATTTACTACAGTATAACGTGCTTTAATTTTTGCACCTTACTTTGGTGAAGCAAATGAAAATCAATTGTCTCTTCTTCTTAAGATCACAAGAGCAGAAAAGACACCAGGATTGGGACATGTAAGATTGAATTGGGGCAACAAAGGTGAGTAATAAAAATTCTGCCAGGCTGTACCAGTAGATATATATATATAGAGAGAGAGAGAGTTCATGATGATGAATGAAATGAATGTTTTGGAAGATTCATATAAGATATGGCTTGATATAGATTCTTGTTTGCTTTATGCGTTTTCGGTCAATATCATATTCATATCATCTCCTTGACTATACATTTAGAGCCAATAAACGTAAATGTGCTCCTCGATATCCCCAGGAATAGGAGGAATAGGATAGGTGCATGGGGTTCACTCATTTTGTAACATTCGCTCATCATTCACAGAACTTGTACTGGTCAATTTCCCTCCCAATTCTTGAAAGAGTATTGCGTGCCATGCTGAACATGGTGCTCCCCATACCCAATAATTTAATCAAAATTTTACTGAGCTTTCCTTGTAAGCACCACTATAAAGTCCTTGTAAAACCACCCCTTCACAAAATAATAATAATAATAATAGTTAAATTATCAAAAAAACAATAAACCCCACAACCCGTTGAAAACGAACTCTTTCCCTCATCTCTTTCTATCATGTATCATTGGAAATTAATAAACAGGTTATTTTTCTTCAATTTTCTTTAAGAACAAATGAAATGTATCATCCCCGTTGTATATAGCTAAGAAAAAGAAGAAATCTCTGAAATTAAATTTGACTTTTAAGAGCAAATTTTCTATCTCACAATAAAGAAAATGCATCAGGGTTTAGTTTTTCATTTGGATTCATGGGTTCCATTTGATTAATCGGTCCAAGGGCGCATGTACAATGGAGCTCTTCCGAAATCAATACTTCTAGTATGAAGCACATTTGTTAAATTCACGATGCTATACAACTTGTCACAATTGTTGATGCGAAGATTTTATTTACGTTTTATTAATGCAAATTGAGCAGTAAGAGACCAATATATAAATGGGCTACACTTGGGCTTCAAAGTCCATTAAACAAGTCATCACTAAATAGTAAATTATATATAATTTCCCATCTACAAGTGATTCACGCTTCTAGCATAAAGCACATTTGTTCAATTCACGCTGCTATAATCTCCCATTTCCTATTTATTTCCCATCTAAATAGTAAATTATACATCAGAAGTGATCTTCTCTTCTTCTTCTTCTTTATTTTCATATAAAGCTGTAACGTCTTTGATTGGACCTATATGATAAAATTATATCACTCTTTTTTTTTTTAAAGAAAAAATTATGATTAGTTTAATTTTAAAAAAATCGATATATAAATAAATTTTTATTAAATAAATAATAAATGATGTGATATACTGAGATGGTCGTTTCAGTTGAGACTTTAATTTCTTTTTTTATTAAAAAAAATTATTGATAAAAAACTCACCCATCAACCAACTCAATCAATCCACAAATTCATAAATAAAAAACAAACGGGCAATCAAATCTGCAGTTTGCTGATCCAGGCAGTGAAGAAGAGGCGCGGTAATAGTGGAGCAGTGTTGTCCTGCAGTGCAGTGGTAAGGCTGCGTAGCGCTTCGCGTCACGCAATGGTGGTGGAGCTGTGGTGTCTTGCGGCAAAGCAAGCTGGAGTGGTGGTGATGGAGCAAATGGGCGCCCATGTGTTCAAATTTTTTTTTTTCTTTCCCTTGTAAGCAAACCCGTATAACCCAATTGCTCCACGAGTGTTGCTGCATCATATTGTTATCTAATATAATGTGTTAATAAAGCCAAACATAATTTAATACAATATAAAGTTGCAATACAGTGTTACGAGGAGCGGTGCATAACACGGCCTGTGCTATAATGTCTTTCATTGGACCAATCTGATAAATTTATGTCACTTTTTTTTTTTTAAATTATGATTCATTGGTTTCAAAATAAATCGATATGTGCAATAAATTTGTACTAAACAAACATATAAATGACGTAATATGTTTGTTTTAGTTGAAACTTTAATTTAAAAAATTTGAAAAAGACATACAATTAAATATTTTTAAATAGATTTATCACACATGTAATGTACATTGATTTCACTACTTTTTTTTTAAAGATGAAATTCATAATGTTGTACATACTTTGTTAGCATGAGAAGCATTATTTCTGATCAATTACAAGGAGTGTGAATTCTACATTATAATATATTTAGAGATTGTAAAAATTAAATAAAGAAAAAGCATTAGGATCTTAATAAAAAAAACACATATAGTCTCTTCTCTTCTCTTCTCTTCTCTTGCTTGTATTGCTTGTAGTTTCATAATAGTACTTTGATAATACGAGCTTGAAGACTTATCGTTTTGAATTCCTGTCAGCCAATGACACTTCCCTCCTTATCCATGCATCATTAATGAAACATTTGGCTGCATGGACCGAGTCAATGCCCTAAATTTACTTTTCTGGTGGTGGCTGCCACAATACAATACAAGCTTCTTTCATATCAATTAATTAACTTGATAATCATGACATAGAGGCTCAGGAATAATGTTGCAGTCAAAGCTTGGCCTCGTCCGTCATATATCTAATGACGCGGCCGACAACTCTAGAATTATTATAGCCAACTTGGACACGTAATTTTAACCTTTTTTTTTTTAAATTTTTCTCTTTGGAGTTGTAATGATTGACTAGGACACAAGAAAAAAACAAAGCCTTAATCATTATTTCTTTTAAATCATGTCATTTCTAGGTTTAGCAAATGGAAAGACTTTCCATTAAAATTTTAATCTTAAGTAATAATGAATATAATATTTATTAATTGATTATGAGGTGTAATTATTATTTTTTTAAAAAATATCATTCGATATGCCACATTATTTTAAACGATACTTATTAGTTTTTTTTTATCACCTATTATTTTTCGTAATAATCAAAAGGCATACAGTCAAAGAACTTTGGCTTAAAAATAGACGAATAAAAGTTCAATTATTGAGTTGCTTTGATGTTAAATTTGATGATTCAAAACTGTTGTTTAGTGTTTCCCATCAGTTTTTAGGACAAAAGAGTGAAAGGAAACCCACCAATAAGTGAAGCAAAATGACAAAAGCTGTCACGTCCAAGTAGGCTGACGCGTAAGAAATTGTCACGTCAGTCACATTCCATTTCCATTACCTTCGATCACTTTGTTTCTTTTTTTTTTTAAAAATTGCTGCATAGAGTGTGAACAATTGACCAAGAATTAATAATATGGTTGACTTCAAACAAATTTAAATATTGTTTAAAATTGGGTAGTTATTTTGTATAATGCAGTTATCCGGTGTACCATTTTTATGTATAATGCAGATTAACGTAACCTCGGCCTATTCGAAATAGAGTGCATTTCTTACATCTTATGAAATTTTCGCCAGCATTAAACTAAAAGCTTCACCAATTGCGCCTGTGTTTTATTAATGTAACTTTACCAGTTGTCGAAGCTGATAATGTATCATTAGTATATGTAAACGGACCCCACTCATTCGTGTCATGTAACAGCCAAGATTGACTAGTAAAGACTAGCTTAAAATATCAACCAATTTTTTTTTTTTTGTTATCCATAAATGGATGACTATTAAGTATTATCTTAAAACACGGTCATAAACAAAGTAAGTCAGCGCAGAAACCTTTTTTGTGCAATGAAATTATCTTGACATGTCTTAGTCTCTCGTACGAAGATGCTTACGTGCCAAACTGATAATAATAGCATGTTTATCAGGGATATTTCTCATGGCATGTTCCTTACATCTCTATAAATCAGCCTTTGCCAATCTAAATAATCTAATTTGGTCGACGAAGGAGAAGAAGAATCGAGTCAATCTCTCTGAAAAGAAGAGGGCAAGCAAATGCAGCATCAGAACCCAAGGTCCAAAAATGCTGAGCGTAGGTGGACCAAACCCGAAGCCCAGCCTCGACCGCTTCCGAAACCAGGTTGCATTTAAAGCGGCCGGTGACAAGTGACAACGAAATCAACCCAACCCCAAATCCGCAATAGTGACATAAACTCAGCGGTTGGGCAGAGCAGCAGCAGCACCTGCCCCTGCCCCCGGCTGCTTATTTTATAAATTCCTTTATATTATATTATATATATAAACCCGACATCATCAGTCATCCATGATTAACATTAACCTTGTTTGACTGCCACATCATTCAAAATTAAACTCTGTTCGCTTACATTATCTATCTAATTAAATTATTCTCTCGGATCTACTCCGTTCGTTTCAAATTGAGGCACAACAACATCGAACACGGAATCAAATCTCGTGATTGGAGGTTAGAATATTTATTTATTTATTATTATTATATTGTAAATAAATTTATTACCGTATCTTTATCGTATAAACAAGTAGTGGTAACATAAATGAACAAAACCAAAAGCACATGGTCAGCAAACAATACATCATGCACTAATTTTTTTTTTTTTGGTTCATTATTATTATTATTACAGTCGAGAGTTAAAGGGAAGGAGATGAGTCATCATAAACTGTCATGAACACGATGAGCTTCGCAGTACTATCAGCCATGCAAGCGAAAAGAAACCTGATACTAATGGAAGCAGCGGTTTTCGTTCTTTTATTGATCCGGTGCGTTTTGGCTCAGCAAGTCCCGTTAGACTCCGCCGTCCAACGGTCAGCATTGCTCGATCTCCGGTCATCTTTGGGGCTGAGAAGCCGTGACTGGCCAATAAAAACGGAGCCTTGCCGTTCTTGGAGAGGAGTTCAATGCCAAAACGGCCGAGTCATCGCTATTAATATTTCCGGTTTGAAAAGAACCAGAATTGGCCGGCTAAATCCCCGGTTCGCTGTCGACTCTTTGGTTAACTTAACGCTGTTAAGTTCTTTTAACGCTTCTGGCTTTTCGCTTCCTGGTTCAATACCGGAGTGGTTCGGTGACGGCTTACCGGCGCTTCAGGTTCTTGATCTCCGCTCTTGTTCGCTCTTCGGTTCGATTCCCGGTTCATTTGGTAACTTGAGGAGACTGAATGTTCTTTATTTATCTGGTAATAATCTTGTTGGTAATGTTCCTGCTACTTTGGGTGAGTTAAAGAAATTGTCAATTCTTGATCTTTCACGTAATTCGCTTACTGGGCAAATACCTGATACTATTTCCCTCCTTGGTAATCTTACAAGTCTGAACCTTTCTTCAAATCTTTTGACTGGGCAAATTCCAAGTGGTTTATATTCACTTTCTAGAATTCAGTTCTTGAATTTATCAGATAATACTTTGACGGGTTTTATTCCTAGTGAGGTTGGAAATCTTAATAAATTGATTGTGCTTGATCTTAGCAAGAATTTTATATCTGGATCACTACCTTTGGACTTGAGAGGTCTGAGAAATTTAGAGAAGTTGGTTATTTCTGAAAATGGACTAGAGGGTCAGCTGTCAGAAGGTCTGTTTTCGACACTTGATCAGTTGCAAGTTGTTGATTTGAGTGGGAATAAACTTGATGGTGCACTGCCAGTGACATTGGTTTTGAGGCCTAATTTGCAGTTTCTTGATTTGTCTCGGAATAACTTTACGGGTTCTTTGCCAATTTTGAGTACAAATGGTAATGCCAGAGGTGCTGTGTTTAATTTCTCGAACAATATGCTGTATGGAGATTTGAATTCTTCATTCGGGAAATTTAGTTTGATTGATTTGTCAAGTAACTATTTTCAAGGCATGGTAGCTGATGATAGAGGAAGAAATGTTTCTCTTGATAGAAATTGCCTTCAGGCTGTGGCAGGCCAGAGGAGTTCAGAGGATTGTAGACTTTTTTATGCTGGAAGAGGTTTGAGTTTTGATAACTTTGGAGCCTTAGAACCAACACAGCCACCGGTACCACAGCACGAGGAAAAAAGCAGCAACTGGTGGATATTCATTTTGGTGGGAGTATTTGGTGGGCTTGGATTCATTGTGATTCTAGTAATTGTGCTGGTACTGATCCTGAGAAGATGTGATAAGGGCATAGCAAATCAAAGAGGCAGTGCAAATGTGGGTCCTGTTCCAGAAGGAGATAGCACACCACCTCCTAAGGATCCAGCTATTGTATCTGGTGGTGGTGATTCATTTACATATGAACAGTTACTCTGTGCAACTGGTAATTTTAGTGAAATGAATCTCATAAAAAGGGGGCACTCTGGGGACCTTTTCAAGGGGACTTTGGCTGGTGGGACTAGTGTAGTAGTAAAAAAGGTCAGTCTGCATTCGTTCAAGAAAGAATCATACATGATTGAATTAGATTTGGTCAGCAGAGTTTCACATGCAAGACTGGTGCCACTTTTAGGGCAATGCTTGGAGCATGAGACCGAAAAGCTTTTGGTCTACAAATATATGGTATGTGGAGATTTGGCTAGTTCCTTGCACAGGGTTACAGATTTGGAGGATGACAGTTTACAATCCCTAGATTGGATTACAAGATTGAAAATTGCAATTGGTGCTGCCGAAGGTTTATCCTACCTACATCATGAGTGTAACCCTCCTCTTGTTCACAGGTATAGAAAAACTTGCATTTAAATCCATTATTATGGTTTTAGCTAGAATTATTATGTTAGAACATCTGTACTGAAACTTAGTCATTGACTTTGTAAAATTTGTGTTTATCTAAAAAGTCGAAACTTCCAATTTCTGAAATTATGCAAGCATGATTCCATAGTATTCCATAACTTTCATAAACCTTCAGGCCATTTGCTGCTAATATTTGCTATATATTTCAGTGATGCATTTGTGGAAATGTGTACAATTCTTTACTAGATTTATTGAAAAATTTATGCGTGGTATTGTATATCTTATTGCACTCTGTTTTGGTGGATGAAGTGATGTTCAAGCCAGCAGTATCCTTCTCGATGATAAATTTGAAGTTCGACTTGGAAGCTTGAGCGAGCTTCATGCACAAGTAGATTCACACCAAAATGTGCTAACGAGGTTTTTGTGGAGACAGTAAGTACCTTTCAGCCAACTTTTTTGGCATTTTCCATTTGAACATTCAAAACTTTGTGGCTTTGGTATTGCTTTGTCAAGTTCCCATTTGGTTATTTCTTCCGATAGTATATGAGAGTTTACATGTTTGTTATGTGATCCCCAGATAGAGGCTTCTAACTTGGTCAATTCTGTGGAAATATGCCCTTAATTTATTTTAGAAAACAAAGTATGAGAATAAAAATGAAATCAACGACGGAAGAGCTGTTTAGAGGCATTGGATATTCATATTTCCTCAAGTAATTTTTGGAATCTCATTACCGATGGTATTACTGCATAAGTTGGTCTGTTTTATAGGTTGTATCTTAGTTGCATGAATGGTCCTTGAGCATCTATTCTATACTTTAAATACTTGTCTGTCATTTGGCTAGTGAATTAAATTAAATGAAATAAAAGTTTTTGAGCGGTGGTGTATCTCAAAATTTAAATGAAGTAAATGAAAATATCTATCAGCAACAATTTCTGAATTTTTAATAAGTATATGCTGCCTTTCATGTTTGTAGAATTCTAATTGAGATATAATAACATTGTTCTCTTGCTGATGTGCAGAACCTCTGATGCAAGCATTTCTGGTACGTAAATTTTCTCAGACATACTGTTCTAGATATTTTTTATTCCATTCTCCTATACGGACCTTACCTGTTTGTTTTTAATTGAATTTGACTGTAAACTGTGCTTTTTCATTGGTGGGTAAAAATCCCAATCCTAGTAGATGACACCATTAGTTGTCCTGGTACTGACAATTTAAGGGAGGCTTATACTTAGGATATCCTTGACTGAACCAGGCCTGTTCGGAAATAAAGTTGTGTATCATATCAAGTACGTGTTAAGCCTGCCTGCATACTTGGAAGATGAAGCTACATAGAAGAATTGATTGTGTTGGATTTGCTAGGTTTTTCATCTTTGAGTTGTTAAGATTAATGAAAATTGATTTAAATTGATAAAATATCTTCGATGATAAACAGGCTCGTCCACAGCAACTTGGGCCTATGATGTGTACTGCTTTGGAAAAGTCCTACTTGAGCTTGTAACTGGCAAGCTTGGCATTAGCAAGTCAGATGATGCTACTACACGAGAGTGGTTGGAACATACGCTACCTCACATCGGTTTACATGACAAGGAAATGTTGACCAAGATCGTCGACCCATCTCTGATTCTAGATGAGGATCTACTGGAAGAAGTATGGGCCATGGCAATTGTAGCCAGATCATGCCTCGACCCTAAGCCTGCCAAACGACCCCCAATGAAATATGTTCTAAAAGCATTGGAAAACCCTTTTAAAGTGGTGAGACAGGAGAGTTTTGGCTCTGCGAGGCTGCGAACAACTTCATCTACCGCTTTCTTTGGTAGTTGGCGACAGAGCTCATCAGAGAGGCAATATTCCCTGAAACAGTTGGGAAGAGTATTCTCTCATGGTAGTGGTGGAATTGAGCACTCATCTTCGAATAAAAGGTTATCAAATGAAATATTCCCTGAACCGGTAGAAACGGAAGATATGGAGAGGCAAGACGGACAGTAGTTGGAAGTGGGTCCTTGTAATTATCTTTAAATGATTTTGTGGCTGCCCATCTGAGCGCCTGCTCGATAGCATTTCTGGACCCCCAATCTCTCATATTTGCCTCATCATTGATCCAAAACAATTTTGTGAAGAAAAGTTGTTTGACCGCATGATGATGAGGATCCGGTGGAGCCCATATTGTACAGGCTAAGAAAGAGGTTGAAGAGTCAGTATGGTAAAAGACTGAAGCATTCTTTTCGGTTTTGGAGCTTGTTCATTGTGAAATCAAGCTACAATTTTTTGTCCTGTAATTGATATTTTCTCACAGATCATCTTGTAAAATTGTAGAAAGTTTGAAGCCTTGATGGTATCCAGGAACCAAAAGCAAATTGAATGTACCAAGAAAAAGAAAATTCGTCGTTCAGATTCAGATTTGGTGAATAAAACATCCAATCTTCTTTAACCAGCTGCATGTTTAAATTGCTACTCCGGATACCAGCCGGGCCCCCTGAAAGTTGAGAACAACTGGTTGTCCTCAATATATTTTGAGTGGAAGTCAAATTTCTGTGCTACAATAATTCTTCCATTATAAATTTCTAGACTAAAATTGCTCGTTTCATTGTGATGCCAGTGCCGGTGCCAACAGATAAGTTATCAATCAATCTTGTCCTCCTAATCTTCTTACAGAAATTTCTAAACCGCTGCCAAACCTGCCGTGCTTAGGACTCTGGTTATCAGAAGAAATCATGTTTATAATGCTAGAGTTCTTCTGCACCATGTGTATATTCTGAAAGCAAATTAATTGCTCTAAAGCTGCAGCAGCGGATATCCCATACAGTAGGAACAGTGAAACAAAGAAAATAAAAAGCACAAGTGGCAAACCAACTCAAATCATGTCATAACCTTTCAGAAACTACCAGCTCAAGGTCAGTGGCAGTACTACATGCCCTTCATACCATTCATTGTGCAATATGTTCTTGATCATGAGGATAGAATCGCGACAAAATGACCAAACAAGGAAAAATAGCAGGACAATGTATATTCAATTCTTGTAGACAGTTTCAGAAAAAAAAAAAAAAACCCATAATCATTTCAGTTTCTGTCAAAAAAGGAAGAAGAAAATAACAAAAGACAAGCTCGAGTGAGTAATAATCTAATGAAATGGGGTTTTATGCGGCTGTCTCCACCTGAGGTGAAGACGCATTTGCTGTTGCATTTGCATATAGAGGATGAAGCATGTGTCCTTCCTTGGGTTCAACATGCACCCACTTACGGCCGCTAAGCTTGTGTTTCTCAAATTTGACGCGTCCTTCCTTAAGGGCATAAAGGGTGTGATCCTTGCCCATCCCTACATAATCTCCAGGATGAAAACGTGTTCCTCGCTGGCGAACAATAATGTTTCCAGGTATCACCCTCTCACCACCAAATTTTTTCACCCCAAGATTCTTAGGTTTGGAGTCACGACCGTTCTTGGTTGATCCAGCCGTCTTTTTGGTAGCCCAACGCCTAAACATCAGGCTTAATCCACCAGCAGATCCATCTAAACGAAGATAAAGACACCACAAATTAACACAGCACTATCCAACAAAAATGAAATTGAAAAACAATCTGTCAGAGCGGAGTCTATATCTATACATTACCAGCAACGCTGCCGTATACGGAAACATTTGTAACCAGTTCTTTCACAGTCAGTCGCTTGCATAACGTATTTGCGAAATTAAACACGCTCATTTTTCGTAATTTATCCTGAAAAGTAAACGCCCAAATATTTACGACAGCTAATATATTTCGATGCAGCCATCAAATAAAAGGAATTCACTGAGAAAATATTGATTCTTAAGATTTCTCTGAAATCACGTACCTCTCAATATGCGATTCGAGCTCCTCAGTTCAAGTGATTGTTTGTCCAGGTGGTGATGTTCCTCTTTTAAGTTTATTTCATCATTTGCTTCGCTCTAGGGTTTTTACTTTTCAGTCGTGGAAGGCGAGAGTGGGAGGCCGATCGAGTTGAGATCGAGTAACGGCGTCGTTCATTTGTGGTACGAAAAGCTAAGCGCACTCCAGTTACCTAAAATAAAACTTCTTGGGCTTTACACGAGTTGAGTGTGGATCCTATAATAGTATAATACGAATTTTACGTCGATTTAACTTTTAAAATATATATATATATATATATATATATATATATATTATTTCTAATTTTTTAATATCCGAAAGTTTTTATTATTATTATTATTATTATTTATATTTTAGCTACATCCACACAAAATCTACATTTTAGTGTTTGCATCTAAGAAGCTTTGAAGATTTAAAGCCTCTTAAAAGAAAAATTAAAATTCTCTACAATTTCATGCGTCCCCTCATCAATTTTGATTTTGCATACTCATTGAATTTGGTTGATAAATTGGATTGAAACTTTGAACTCGACTGGATTCAAAACACAAAATCAATGGAATTGTATTTTAATTTAAGTTTATTTAAATTTTAATTAAATAAACTTTTAAGTGTCCAGTTATATTAAAACCATTCTACAGTAAAATATTTTTTATAATCACACGATTAAAGTTATAATTTATTTTTTATTATATATTACTTTATATGTATGAATGTGATTCGCACTATAATAATAAAATTTTTAAGTGTTCAGTTATATTAAAACTGCTATACAATAAAATATTTTTTATAACTACACGATTAAAGTTATGATTTATTATTTTATATGTATGATTATGATTCGAACTCTAACTATTAGAACTACTGTAATATAGCCATGATATCTTTTTTATAAAAAAAAATCTCAATAATTTAAAAAATTTGTATCTATCTAGTCCGAATTAAAAATCACAAACACACATAGTCGCTTAGCCGCTGCCTCTTCCTCTTCTTCTTTTCTTCCACTAAACCAAATCTTTCATCATCTTCTTCTTCAAGTCGTAGTCTTCTTCTTTGTTTGATTTCCCCATTAATCAATTGTTAGTTTTTTATGTTAATTGTTAAAAATAGAATTCTCTAGAGATTAATTAGTTACTTTTTGGACTGGATAATAAGACATTAGTTTGCTAATTAGTTAATTAATTAATTTTTGGATGAGATTTTGAGTAAATAAAAAGATCTAAAGTTGGTTTAAACATCAAATTCAATTGAGTTGATTTCTTCAAATCGAATGGTTTGTAAAACAAACCGAAACCCTATTTGTCCAACCCTCCTAAGTTTCGGATTAGATTATTTTTGTGTAAAAATTTATCCTGTCATTGTATTTGGTGCAAATAAAATCAGTTATGATAGGTTATCCAAGATCCAGGCTATAACATTTTATAAAGTGCACTGGAGATGACCATGTGTTTTATGGCTATTTGTACATGCACATAATTTGAAATGAATCAGCTGACTAGCTGAAGTGATTCTATTTGAATTTCTTTGTTTTTATAATATTCACGCTAATTTAACCCCCTCTTCTCTTAGATGCACTCACTCATCTTCTTAAGCTCATTCTCATATTTACACTTGAGCATTAATCAAATATTGTCTTTCTTCTCTGATCCAAATTTTAATTGAACCATAAAAAATTGACACTGCCAATGTATTTTTCGATCATTAAACGAACAAATAATTTCTCTTCGGCAATCCAAAATTTGAAGTCAGAAGAATGCCATTATGCTGTTATATTGATTTGAACAGAAAGAAGGCAGGCCCCGGCTAGTAGTGGCCTACTGCAAGTACCATCAGACAAATGGCCAAATTACAAGGATCCACGATCAACCTCAAAAAAAAAAAAAAAAAACAATAACAAACGAGAATCATAAATTGATGGTAAAATTTTATCACTATTTTTTGGTATTAAAAGGTACACTTTGGGAGGGCGTTTTGCCGATCACAACCACAAGCAGTGACGATTATTCAATATTACAGAACTTACTAGAACTTCAAAATTTCCTTGGGAATTTAACTACAAAAGAGCAATCGGCAAGTGAAAACTAAAAAGGAAGATAACTTCCCGGCAATTGCTGCAAGAAAACTAATAATGCTCATTTCAAAGGCTAGACTCCACTATTCAGCATGCAGACAGGTATATCAAAGTGGAATAATATCGAATTCATGGGGCATGAAGTCTTCACTGGGTCTGTAGTATTTGTCCGGAGAGTACAAGCTTAAGTTGGACACTTGGCTAGTATAAAGGCAGGCAAATCTCTCAACCTACAACAACAAAAAAAGGAAAAAAAAAAAAACACATTATTATAACAAATAATAAATCTTTTACGGTGAAAGTCAGCATCAAGAAATGACCCAAATCACCTACAAAACTATGTTACAGACAAATTCTTACTTGAAAATGGCAAATTTTTACCTGATGAGCAAAGCGAGAATTTTGATAGCCAGTCTTCATTAGTTGTCCCCATACCTTGTGAAACTGCAGTTGTAAAGACACAAAGATGTCATCAAATTTTCCTCTAATTAACATGCCACTACAATTAGTTGCTGAAACATAACAAAACCCATATCATAAGGCACAAATGAACAACACCTTTTGGTGGCATTCCCGCTGTGCCACCTGGTGACTGAGACGCACCTTATCCCTTTGACACTATCGAATCAAACCATTAAATATTTTAAGTTAATTTCACAGCATTCACCTGGCAAAAATTTATAGGGTTGCTACAAATTACAAAATCAGAATTATTGACAACTGGTCTAACCTCCAGTTCATCCATTCTGGTGCACATTTTTTGTTGCTTGTCCGCATCAATGTCTTCAGACCTGAAAAGGGGTATGAAAATAGAAATTGAAATATCATAAACTACAATCATAGAGTTTCAGTCAGAGATCAAGTGCAAAATCATAAAATTTGGAAGTCAAGAAAAAGAATTTTTACTTGAAAGACCACTTCAAGTGATGTATTTGGTCTTCAACGAGATCACGCTCATTCCTCAGCGAATGAAGTTGCTGTACAGATAAGTGAAATTGAGTTAGAGTGAAAAGTAAAAAGCAACTGATAAGCCAGGTATCTTCTTATCAGTTTTTGCTGATTAGAAACTACTAAATACATCATCAACCCATAGTTTAAACAGTTTTGGACAAATATTGGGTATCTTCAAAAATATTCGTCAAATTGAAGCAGTGCGTCACAGAGCTTACATGCAAGGTAGCAACTAGCAGGTTGCAAGTGAAGCTGTATTGTAAGCTACCTATCAGTGTTGCAATGTATTGGGAGTCTGTTCTTATTGATGATTTCAACATTCTTAAATTGTTATAAAACATAGTACTAGTATGGTGAAAACTTCTAAAACTCACCTTACGCAAACCCCTCAATTCCCATAGCAACTCAACTTCCCTCTCAAGTTCAGGGACAACAAGCATTGTTCTCCAACCTGCTCAATAAGTAAATAAAACACAAAGAAACCACGATTTTACAATGGAAAGGGCTGTCATATATATTTTACAAAATCTATTCAAAGATAAAAAATAATAGGAGCAGAAAGTATTAATCAATTTTTTTTTTTTTTTTAAAAAAAAGATTAAAAGCACAAGAGTAAACAGTCATACCAAGAACCTTTTTGCTGCGTAATATATCTCCATAGATATGATCTCCAACATAAAGAACCTACAAAAACAGTACAAATTAATTACGTTATTATTTGCGGTATGTTTCAGGAGCAATAATTACAACAATAGACTAAAAGATAAGTTTTACTTAGGTAATACTGACTCAGTGCATGTAATAAAGTATCACCTGTGAACTTGACTCAATTGACAGCAATTTATGCAGATGACCAACACTTCCGCCCTAAAAAGACAAGTTGGTGTGCACATTTAGATTTAATCCCAATAGCAAAACTAGTAAGTTCTTTCTGGTAGCGACTGGATATAGTTATGTTTACTGAAAAGTACCTGAAAAATTCGACAAGTTCCATTTTTCTCCTCCAATAACAATCTTGGTGAAATATCTCCTACCTGTTCAACAAACATATTCAGTATCTACTAACCAAAGGATAAAAATGTCAAAAGCTGGACAAGAACAAATAACGTATGCATGGTGACCTGTGGCATAGGTGTGCCATTATCAGTATTAAGTAGCATCCCAGACTCCGGTTCAACCTCAAAAAGATTGGCACGATTATCTTCATGGAAGAAGCCTGGTTTGGCACTGCAATTATAGATATTTCTTAAAGGTCAGATTCTGAAGGACTAAAGCACTGATGTTTAGCAAAATGTCATGACAATTAAATTATATAAAATCTAAATGTCTAACCACAATAAGGGAAATACATCAAGCTTTCTCGAGAAGAAATTGACCTGCCAGTTATGACTACATCAAAGTACTTAAGCCAATCAGATTTGCTAGTGATTCCACCATCTAGTGTATGTGATCCACAGAGAAAGTTCATCACGATAGTTGTATAGTCCCATAAACTGCAACACATCCAATGTAAATTCAAGAGGATTAAACCAATGAACATAGGATAATCAGTTACACATTCAATACATTAATCAATTCAACTGAATTGATTAATGAATGTTGAATGACCAGATTAGGAAACAAATTAAGAGATACTATACCTATTTGTCACCAAGAATGTCGAACGACCAGATTGTCTAAGCATTTTCAGCATGGGCACTATTGACCTATCCTCATTGATATATCTAGCATTTGACAGAACAAAAAGTGAAAAAGAATCTATCAAAAATATCTGCATCATCAAATCCAAAACCAATAAAGACCAATCCGATTCAGTTTAGCCGCTAGCCTTGGTAATACGTCATGGATTAAATCTCTTCCAAACTTAAAACAAAAATACAAATAAATTAACAAGTCAATTAACTAAGGGTTAATTTCAGATTATCCCCTCGTGAATTGACTATCTTTAAATCATCCCTTTACTTTTGAAAACCCAATTTACCCCTCATTTTTTCAAGAAGACAAAAAAAAAATTCCATCAAATCCACCCCTATTTTTCCCTCACCTTTTGAACAAAAATGGGGGTAATTTGATGTTTTCAAAAGTAAGGGTTGTGATTTAAAAATAGTTAATTCATGAAGTGGGTAATCCGAAATTTAACCATCTCCTAAAAGATAGAGGCTCATGAAGAACCACTATTCAAAGTTGATTTATTATGTCTACAAAGTTGAATTCCAACTTAATTCTTACAATTTGGGATCCTTTGCAACCATTTGCTTCAAAGTCCCATCCCGATGGCACAAATCAACAGCAGCTCTAACATCTTTGTACATCCGAACATAGCTGAGATAAAATATACAAAAAGTTTAGAAATTGAACATTAAAGTTAAATTATCAAAATCACAGTCTCATTTATCATTTCGGCCATCCAGATGAAGGTAATATCATTGTCAAAAGTAGCAGTATCATAAAATACAGATCACAAAGACTACAAAGAGTGGAAGTATTTTCTTACTCGGTGCTCTTTGAGAATTTTTCAGGATTATTCTCCATAAAGTCAACAAGTTGAGCAAAGAGGTAGGCTTCAGCTAATGAAAACAGGGTATCAATGAGAGCATAGTCAGGTTCATCAAAAGCATCTCGTATTAGAGTATTTCCATAGGCGTCAACTTTCTCTTCCTTGGACATCTCTCTAAATCCATGGTAGGCTACTTTCACATATTTATGCCGATCCATCTGGCAATGCACAACCATAGAGCAAATGCTTCACTGATGAAATAGCGTACATCCAAAGAAAGTCAAATTGGCCAGACAAAGGGAAAAATCACAGAACAAGCTACGACAAAACAGATGAATGGGGCCAACCTTTAAGATATTTCCTCTTTTTTTATCAAGAACCAGTCCTCTCACCATGTACTTCCAATCAAATGACCACTCCAGCAACTGCATTAAACAAACAAGCTTAACAAAAATATCATATACGACCCAAATCTTAGAATGATACTAAAGCTAACTAAGATCACATCATATGGGACGACCAATTTTATTTGCTTGTACATATTGAATAAAGTGATAGTTGCTTCATCAACTTAACCACATATACATGCCTAGAATATCACTTACATTATTGATACAAATGCATAGACTATGAGCAGACAAACCTCTTCAGGATATCCCAAATCATAAACCAATTTTCGGACAGTTCCATCATAAGCAAGGGATTCAAAAGTTTCAGGCTTATATTGAGCCAGAGTGTAATCCATATCGAAGCCAACAGCAACAATGTTCTTCATATTCAATGATCTGTTGCAAAAGATCTGTTTTCCTATATCAATCTTGCGTGCTCCTCCAGGTGATGCCCATATACATGGTTCTTGAACACCATCACAGCAGCTTCTGTTCTGAAAATGTGATATTCTGTCACCCATACCAACCCCAAGACCTTTGTCCATGGTATGGCTGTCATGCAATGGATTACTTCCTGACACATTTTGGAAGGAAAAGGTAATTAGCTTTAAAGGCAGATTAGACGAAAATTATTGAAGCATTAAATATGTACTATATAAAGCACACATATGTCCATAAAATCCATATGATAACGTACGTAAATTCACGAATTCAAAGCCTGATCCGTCCAAATCTCTCGTACCAAAGTCATGATAAAAAGAACAACGAAATGATATCTCCTAAAGGTACCACCCTAATTTCCGCCATTTACACTTGTAAGTGACATTACTTCACAGTTCTGTCAAGTTCGTTAGCAAGTTTTTCACATAAACAGCCACAAAACAGACAAAAACCGATCAACTTCTTATCCATGCACAGTGAACATTTCACAGTTATTAACTCTTATCACATACATTACATATTGAACATAGTTAAATAATATCATCGATAAACAATATCAACAATTTGACCACTTATTTGGAAAAATACAGAAGATTGAAGACACTTAAGCTTAAGCCTAGTGATACTCAAGGTTACAAAACTAGCTCATTGTTCACTAAACAGATTTCAAAACGTTTAAATCTTCCTTGATGAAAACTATAAAATATGAAAAAAAAAAAAAAAAAGGGGAGAAATGACACTTAAAAGTGAACATCTTACCTGTTGAATTTCAATCAAAAGTGCACACGACGTTAGGTTCCGAGCCTAAGAATCTTCCAAGATTTGCTCCAAGAAACACCTAAAAATTTGAATTTCTGAATTAAAACGACAGCTTCTTGCTCCCAAAAGACAAACCTATAACCACGTATCACTAAACTAAGCCTAATTCCCCCACCCTCACGACCTTAATTCATATCTCATTACCGCAATTACAAGCAAAATGGCGAAAACTGAAAAAAAAAAAAAAAAAGTGTAGACAAGAAACAAAAACAAATGGAGAATAGTTGAAAAGCACTAACCAGCGGCGTGAAAGGCGCGTCGTTTGGCAAGTTGGAACGGAATACGAGGCCAGAAAGGACGAAAGAAGTGAAAATCAGGAGGAGAGAAAAGAGAGAGACAAAAATGAACGGGACTCTTAGGAATTCGCATGATGGAATTAAATAGACATGCCTGGAAACAACAAGAATTAGGCTTAGTAATATAATTTGTTAGTAGTGGACAAGAATCCGATACTGGAACACCAAATGTGCGATTACAACTTGGCAATAAAATCGAAAGAGGAGAAGACATCTGACATCTAATCCTAATAATAATATAAAGCTAGTAACTTGGTTTTGGTAAGTTGGAGAAATAATACTTGAATGGGAGAATTATCCATATTGGGAAGATAAGGGGGAATTAAATTCCAAATGAGGTTCAGTTGGGTTGAGTTGAGGGAATACGAATGAATGAATACAAACATTTGTGAGTGAGTGAGGTGAGGGAATGGGAAACGTTAAAACTGAGGGGGTGGGGTGGGAAATTGAAGATTGAAGGTTTGAGATCGATATGCCTTTTGCCACGTTGGATTTTTAAAAATTGTTCCCCATCTGCAAGAGAAAATTCTACATAGAAATGTACATAGTAATAACTAGCAAGCCCTTTTTCTCTCCATTTTGTCGTTTTCTACAGCTTCGAATTTTCTTTCTTTCTTTCTTTCTTTTTTTTTTTTTTTTTGCGAAAATTGATTGCTTTCTGACAATTTAACACCCAATTTATGTTTAATGAACCAATTTCAAAATTGATTATTAAAAGAAATCTGATTATCAAAAAATCATTTTTTGATTGATTCTTGAAAATAGTTCAAGGTAGCTTTTTTGTCCAATTATTTGAGAATCTAATTTTTGTAATGTTAAAATACCATAATTACCTTCTATGATAATACATAATTTCAACAATACTCTTACAAAAATTAAATAAACAAAAGATATTCAAATTTTATTTATTAAATAAAAATAAATGTCATTGTTGTTTATTGATATGCCACCAATAAATAGAGATGGCCAACAAGTTATGCTGTGTCAAAAAAAGGCTCATGCGTGCTCGTGTTCGTGCTATACTATATCATTATGTACCTCGTGCTGTATTGTGCCCATTATGTACTTCGTATTGTGACTTTTATTTTTTCATTAGACTCGACCTGATACACATGCCATGCCATATCTAAAAGAAAGTATGACAAGTTTTTTTTTTTTTAAAAAAATTAAGAGAGTATTTCATATATTATTAGCATACATTTTTTAATTTTATATATTTTTTAAATCCATGTATTTTTTATCAAATTCAACCGAATTTTAAGTTCTAAACCCAAATTTATATTCAATAATAACAAACCAATAATAATAAGTTGTGTAGCAATCACAGCAGTAGACGTCGTCACACAAACACCTTCGTCATCACTACCAAAAGATCCCTCGTTGTTGCTGGTCGTCGCCTGTTAAGCAGCACTGTTCATTAGTTGTCCAGCATGTCGGCTTCGTTTGGCCAGTAGCCGCGAATTTAACGCATCTTCACCGGCAATTAATAATAATAATAATAATTCATTGTTGTAATTATTATCATTTTTATTATTGTTAATATTATAATAAATACAAATAATATTAGGAATAATAATTAACAAATAATATTTTAATAACTTGCATTATTTAATGGATCAAAACATTGTACTGTAAAGTGGGAAGTGTATTATTACTTATTTTGTATGAAGAAGCACAACTAGTTATAATTACCAATTTATGACAAGTATTAACACCTTGAAAATGAAGTAATTATTAGCAAGGTGTTAACCCGTCTCTTTTCTTTATGTATGGAATTCGAGCTTTTCATATCTATTTGTAGAGTATAATTTCTTCTTCTTTTTAAAAATATTTTATTTTTAGTATTTGAAACTAAATTTCGGGCACAAATATGAAATATCTCAACTAGACCATTGCAAAACTTATCATTTTAACTGGTATGTATTAGTCACAAGGAATGTTTGAGAAAAGTGCAGAGAATGCATTAACGTATCCATAAGTGATCAGTTATTAAATCGTGTATCATTAATGCGTGCGCATGACTAGTGACTACCTAAGCAATAAATTACAGGCGATATTGTTTTCCAAAACTACATCAATTAAAATATGATGCTTGGTCGGCGGTTTCTATATCATGTTTTTGTGAACACACAAGTGTCATTTGTATTTTTTATTTAAAGCAAAAGAAAAATATCTTTAGAGCATTATCCAATTTTTTTTTCTAATTTTATTCTTTAAATATATATTTATTTAATTATATGATAAATAAAAGAGTACAAATATAAATTATTTTTCAAAATTTTTTTTAAATAGAGATAAGTTAATATTATTTTAATCAAATTTTTATATCCACCAAATTTAACTACTCACTATTTTTTCTCAACAAATTTAATTAATCTTTTTTATTGCTCCAAAAACTTTAATTATTCTTTGTTTTTCTCCTCCAACAAATTAAATAAACTTTTATTTTTCTATAAATATTTTTAACTCTTTATAAATTAGATAATTTGTGATGACGATGGTTCAATGAATTGAGATAAATTAAGAATCCGTGCCAAAAATGTTGGATGATCAAATTGATTCAATTTGACGAAGTTTAGTGAAAAATGAGTAATGAAAAAATTTGCAATGAAATGTGTGTGAGCTTAATTATATTACTAGGGTGAAAAAAAGCCGTTATAATAAAAAAAATTACTGTTATTTTCTTACAATGAAAAATAAATTGTAATTATTAGCACTTCTCTCCAATAAAAATTATATAATATTAATAAAAGAGAAAGAAACTCACAAATAATTTTAAAGAGAAAAATTCATATCTTCTTCGAATAATCTTAGTTGAAGCATTCTTTTTTATTTTTTAATGCGACGTTGCTATCAAAATAAGAAGTAAAATATTATTTTAAGAGTCTTTTAGTGATACTCTTAGTTTTAGTCAATGATAAACTTACCTTCTTATGAATCTATATTTTAGCCAATTTTTATGTTGTTGGCATATCATTATTGTTATTTAGTATTTTTTTAGTAATGTTCTTTATTCATTCAGTATTTATTATATGTGTATGGATATTATTATGCTTGATTGAAGCATGCACATGTAGAAGTGAATAGAAAAGAGCGGTGCTCCAAGAGCACCAATAATTTCTCCTAGGTTACTAAATTTAAGGATTTTGTTGGCTTAGACAATCATGATCAAAATGCATCTTTCAACTTCGAAATTTGTCTAAATCAAAATCAAATCCAAACTAAAAAATTAGAAGTAGTAGGAAAATGACATAATATATATAGCTGAAGTCATGACTTTTGTGACTGCATAAACTATTAACATTATTCGATGCAAATATTTTTTTTTACAA
This sequence comes from Murraya koenigii, assembly GCA_025617385.1. Lineage (NCBI taxonomy): Eukaryota > Viridiplantae > Streptophyta > Magnoliopsida > Sapindales > Rutaceae > Murraya > Murraya koenigii. The sequence continues at coordinate 40,351,285 of CM046812.1, read as the reverse complement.
AAAAGAATAAAAATATAATCTTGGGCATATGTTCTAGTGGCATATAAGAATTGTATGTCACATATGGTTGAACCGAAGTGATTCCATGTTCCACTACTTGATTTAATTATCGTTATAATTATCTTCAAATAGCAATAACATCTCCTGGATTAATAAAAATTAATCAAGGCGTTTTCACGTACATTGTTAATTGTTTTAGCTCATTTTTCACTCATTCTAGTGGTGCAAACCAAAAGACATTAGAATTTATTTAACGATGGGTGACGATGACGCGGTGGTCTGGATCAGTTAGGAAGTTATGTCTAATAGAACCTAAGGGGACTCTATGGGCCTCAAGGAGCCTAAAGAGCTTTAGAGGACTTATATATAGCTTTAAAAGCTTCCGAGATTCCCTTAAGGGAGCACAAAACATACATAAGCATAAATATAAAGGACACATAAGATTTATATAGTTCAGCCTATGACTTACATCAATTATGTAAAATATAATATTACAAGAGATTCTTTACATTACAATCAATGAAAAACATTAAAAAAAAAAAAGTTTTCATAGAGCTTGTTCTTTTTCTTAGACTCTTTGAGGGAGCTCTATGTTCATTCGTTGAGGTACTTTTGAGGAACATCGTTGTATGTAAAGGATGCTAGGAGGTTGGTTTGGTTGTATTGGCCATAGAGAAGCTTACAAGAAGCGGTGGTCTATTTGAAAGATGAGGACCAAGATAAAATGTAAGGAAGACAATCTCTTTATGGAGAGATGAGTAGTGGAGATGAGGACTTGCATATTATATAGTTATGAGAGCTCTAAGAATGGAAGAGATGAAGAGTTTTTTTTAGAAGTGAGAGAGGCCAAAGGCCTCCAATTTTTTTTTAAAAATGAAGAAGGATAAAAAAATATAGAGAAGAATAAAAAATAAAATAAAATAAGCCCACTCTTATATTTCAAGTTTATTTTATATAATAATGCTGCTAAAATCATTCCTAAATCCATACTCAATTAGCGGTAGCCCCCTTTTACATAAGGACATTTGCATTTTTTTCAATGAAAGTTCAAATATTTAAAGTCTTTTCAATTTCTTTTATAAAATACATGACAGTTTCTCATTAAAAGATTGTTTTTTCACTAATAACCATGCGATTCCTCTCTAAGAGGCACATTTTGTTATATCCTGATAATTCTTAATAAATTATTTAAAGTCTTTTAAATTTTTCTGTATGTCACATTGCAATTTCACATTAAAAGATTTTTTTAACTAAAAAATTATGTAGTCCCCATGTACGAGGCTTGTCTTGATATTTCTCATTAAAATATTCAAAATCTTTTGAATTTATCTTATATGACACATGGCAACTTCTCATTATTATTATTATTATTATTTTATCTCAAGAACCATATGGTCTCCCTCTAGAAAGTGTGTTTTGGTCTATCCTGATATTTAGTATGAAACTCAAGTACCTTATAAGCTTTTGACAGTAGCATGCCTATTTATCCTTTACGAACTGTTGTTTCATATGATAAAGATTGGAAAGTGTTGAAATAAGCTTGAGATATAAGATAAGTTCCGTGAGTCCTTTATTCTATGTTAGTGATCATTTATTACTTCTTATAATCATTTGACCTAAGTGATTTTTTGGAGACCATGTCACATTCCTTAGAATCATGTTAGTTGACTAAGGGAGGTTGACCTTAGAAAATAAAAATACAGCTTCTCAATCGCATCATAAGCATATTTTCAGTGTTCCTCATTTTGCTCTGTTTTTTATATAACTTGCTCTTAGTGATCGAATCGCATTCCTTCAATAGGGATACTTTGTGGATCATGGAAACCTCCTTGAAGCCTAAGGATTTCTGTTTGTTTGATGCTTCTTTCACATATGCTTCTTATCATTGACACGTGCCCTTTTATTATTGGCCCAAAATACTCTCAACAATATTTTTTATTCTTCTTCAGTGAAACATGAAATGAAGAAGACTATTATATAGAAGGACACATATAGACCTTCTATTTTCTGTCATTTAATATGATGCTCCTAAATTAGCTTAACAAAATTTATCTACCAACATTAACTTTTCTTTTCTTTTTTTTTTGTTTTAAATAAAACTTCATTCACAACTAGCAGGATTACAAATATATATATCTGAATTGCCATAGTAGAAGTCTCAATATAAACAACAAAGTCATAAAACTCCTAAGGAGTTTAGATAAAGTTTGCCGAGGGAGACAAATGCTGAACACAATGTTCATGAGCTGATTTATGTAACAATTATGGACAGTTTGGCTTAGAGAGAGGCAGTGCTTTTAATTTTCCGATGGAGGGCGGCCAGGCAAGGTAATTGTTGGCTTTCACTACCGAGCTGGCAAATATATGAATGCATTTGGTATGTTACACCATTAGTCTTATTCTGTTGTTGCCAAGAACAAGAGTTATCCTAAAAGGTACACTAATTTATTAACAAATAAGATTTAAAAGATAATTAATTTGATGGGGTTTATTGATGGGTAGGGTGGACAAATTAAAGTTCAGGTTAACCCGATCAAATTTTAGTTTAATCGGATTAGGAGAAATTCAACCCGAACATGTAATCAGATGAGATATTTTGTGTTTATGAGTATTTTTTTCCTTTGAATTTTCAGATCGGATTGAGTTTGATCCAATCTGATCCGGTTGGCCAAAATTTAACTCCGATCAGGTTAAAAGCTTCATCCAAATCCAATCCCGAACCCAAATTTTTTTGGATCGGATCGGATCGGATCAAATGCCTACCCGTATTGGTGGGTGCGTATCATTTTTTACAATTATAATGTCCATAGATGCGCACGTGGACCAAGGCCTTAGGAGTAGAGTTGAAGTTAAAACTCAGGATGATGGCGTTTTTATTGTATGTTTTCTCTAATTTAACGGAGGGTACATCAGATACATCATACTTGTAACTAGGGATGGCAATGAGCATCGTCCGCAATGGATTTGTCATTATCAAACCCTCACCCGTATAAAATTTAAATTATCAAACTCACCCGCAATCCACAGCAGATTTTAATTTTTTTAAGAAAACTCGTCCGTAGCGGGTTTTAATAATTACCAAACCTACAATGGTACTTGACGAATTTTTTATAGTTTTTCCCTTTAAAATAACAAATATTCAATATTTAAATTTATAATAATAATTAAAATTTCATATAACATACCCAATTATAAATTTAATTAATGTATATGAATAATTAAAATTTAAACACTAAATTATCACGAATTCTCAAATTTAAATATGAAATACATAAATCCATTAAAAAAACTACAAATTAGCATTCATATTCTTATTTAATACAAGTTTTAAGAGTTAGGATCTTCATTTCATTAGCATTCATCCAACATGATTTCTACAATAACGATTAAGATTAATATTTTTTAAAGAATAATACTTCTTAAATACTAATTCGAATAACAAAATTATAATAATAAAATAATCCATACATTAAGTTAAAGAATAATAGTTCATATAAAATTATAATAAGTACATAATAATCCGTACATTATTATATGTTTCTATTTCGTTTAGATTATGACTTTAGTTAAGGTTTAAACATGTTGTAATTTATACATATGTTTACACTTTATATTTATTTACTTTGTCTATTTTTATATTTAAATATTTTTTTAATTAAAATTAAATTAAAAAATATTTAAAAAAATTATGAATTTTATGAATATCATGCCGCTATCTGTCGGATTTTTAATTAATATTAAATCCATCCACAATTCAGTATAAAATTAAATCCACCCGCAATCACAAAATTACCAACAAGAAATAAGTTTTAGGCGATGGGTTTGAACGGACTTACTGGTTTGTATAAAATTACCTACAAGAAATAAGTTTTAGCCGATGGGTTTAAACGGACTTACTGGTTTGTAGGTATTATCGTCATCCCAAACTTAGTAACTTATTGTTCAATACCCAAACAATCCAGAGGTGCGAAGGCTAATCAACAATAAACCAGTCAAGTTGCGCCCACCAAGGAATGAAAAATTTCTTGTCTGACGTTGTTGCTGGTGAAGGAAATTCAAGTAAACGCCAAAGAACGATTTTTAAGCTGTAATGGGTTGAAACTTCTCCGACCTAAGACACAACCGGATCCAATTTATATGCCAAGTCAGTTGGCAGAACATGTCTGTGATTATACCCGGTTGATGAGACATTCCAGTTCCCCTCAGCTATTTGGTTGTGCCTGTTACAATTGATATTGCTACTGTTAGTTAGCCGCAGTCTCATTGTTTGGATGATATTGTTCAATCTATTTGGATTTTGGAATTGACTGCTGTTGGGCAATGGGCTTCTGGCACGCCTTGTGCTCTCATACTTTTCACAAGAACTACATTGCTCGCTGGGTGAAGAAGAGCCAGTCGTGTCGTCCTTAGTGCCATACTGATTTGTCTATACAATTACGATTTTCGGATGTGTAATTTGTTTTTGTTCAATGTTTTAGGTTTTATTTTTTTGTTGGATTCAATTAGAAACTGTTGTGCATTGTTATTTAATGAAACCCAGCAGCGATTATGCATTTTGCCCATGTGATTTTATTTTTCCAAGAATTTCATTTTTTTTAAAAAATAAAAATAAATAAATACACTGGTGAAGCGGGCCGATACTTGGCTTCTACTTTGGGTACTTATTGATTGTTTAGGTGTTAAGAGTTGAGAGATAAAAAGTCAAAGAAATTGAAGCATCAGTCAAACTCAACCATGACACCAGCTACTCCGCGCCTTATCTCCTGCGCGCCTTCCACATTATTCACCGCCTTATCATACTTCCCTCCAAAATTACCAATTTCAAAACAAAATCTCTTGCCCAAACGTCAAAAGAATCAACAAAGCTATCGAATTGAATTTGAAATCTCTCGAAGAGACGCCGTTTTACTCTCATTTCTGACTCTCGCGCCTTCAGTCACTCAACCTGATCCAGCCAACGCTTTCTCCATCGGAATCTGTACGTGCCGTTTCCATTTATTAAGCAAAGCTTCTTGCAATCGCAAAACCTAATTGCTTGTTTGTTGCTTACGCAGCTGGACCAAAGGACTGGCTCAAAGAACAAAAGAAGAAATCCTCCAAGTTTCTTTTAGCCCCAATCGATGCCTCTCGACAAATCCTCAACTCTGCGTATCTCTTACTAAGTAAAATTATCACTCTCCTGAAGTTACTGAGTCTCCAGTTTATTAATTTAATTGATTAATTTAAATTAGTTTCTAGCAGTGGATAAACAATCCGATTATACGATCAAAGATTTAGAGGAGGCGCAAAAGATGTTTAGATCTGCAGCTAGAGATTGCGTTCCACAAGAGAGGAACTCATTTGTTGCATTTCAAGCTAATACTGGCGTAGAGGTTTGTATTTTTTTTTCTTTTTTGGTCTTTTAGTGTTTGTATTTGTTTTGGTAGTTCCGTTTTTCTTTAATTAGGGTTTCGTTATTCCTCTAGTAAAATAAATAGATGATTGAACTGATGTTAAGAGAAAAGAAATTGATTCGTTCCAGTTGATGCAAATTTGGCTATGTTTTTATTTTTCAAATTCATGTAACTCACAGGTTTGCACATTTCGTTTGATTGTGAAGAATGCCTCTTCGTTGCTTGATAATGAGGATCCTGCAAAATTGCAAGCTGAAGCTATACTTGATGATCTTATAAGGTAGTTACTGGTTTACATGGGTGTGCTACCAATAAAGTAGATCTGCCTACATGAAATGCTTTGTTTTGGTTGTATTCACTGAAAAATGGAGTATCCTTGCGCCAAGAATGCGTTCTGTCTATTCTCGTTTCTCCCACCTAATGCTTCTTATTTTGCAGATCTTTTGCTTCTCTTAACGGATTGGCTGGTGACACTGATATCGAACTCTCTTCCAAAAGGTATGTCTACCTCACTAGAATGTGGATGTGGGAAATTTTTTTTTTTTTTCTCTGAAGAATATTTACTCTTGTCTTAGTTCATCAAAATGCTGTACATTCCACATCAGCCTTTATCTTACTTGATCATTCTTGGTAATGTTTGTAAGTATAATAGCCGTAAAATGTTAGTCGCTTGATTTTGAAATATAGGAAAGAGCAAGAGAACTTGCTTTCCACTTGTCTGCATCTTTTTAACTAAAGTTAAAACAGTCATTTATCAAATAAATAGATAAAAATATATATCATTTGCTCTTGAAACTAAGGTGCTTATGTGATGTAGAATCATTTTTCACACATATGAATTAGGAGTCAAAGTTGGGCATGTCTATTGATTATCGATAACATCGTATTCTGAAGCAGTTGGTGCATGCTGTTTATTGTGCGTACTGGTTGGGACCATTACTAATTTTGTGGATGTGTCTGTGAGCTGGTTTCTGTATACAGATTTAAATTCTTTGCAGACTTGTGAAGTTCCTAGATCATTACTCCTCAATTGGTATAATGGTAGTTGTGCGTATTGGAGGCTGGGTCTAAAATTTCTAGGTATCTAATCCAAAGGACTAGTTTATTGGGTAGAGGGGCTTATCCTACTTATAAACCCAAATAACTCCCGTTAACTAATCAATGTGGGACACAACTTAACAACTCCATTTGGATGAAACCACTGATGGACCCCCATTTTTTTGTCCGACTGACCTAAGTTATTCCATTACCACATTCCGGCTATTAGGGTTTGGCTCTAATACCACTTATTTGGTAGTTGGGACTAGGTTTTTTAGGTATCTAATCCAAAAGACTAATGTATTCGGTGGAGGGACCTATCCTACTTATAAATGCAAGTAACTCTTCTTTATTAGCCAATGTAAGATGCAACTCAACTGTGCGCTTATTCAGTTTTTATCTACATTCTTTCTTTATTAACCTACTTCAATTATCTTTTTGTTCTAATTTTTTTTCTAATAATTATTCAATCTTTACTGCAGGCAAAAGTTGGCAGACGCTCTAATGGACACCATATCTTCCCTTAACAAATTTGAGCAGGGTATTAAATACTGCCTTGAAGTTTGACCGTTCTGGTTTTCTCTTGCAATTCGAACATTCTGGTGTGGTCTATTTTAACATGACAACTTCTGGGTCTACATCTGGTTATTCTCTGTGTTATCTGTATTATAGTATTATTCTGGAAATGAAGATGGTTTACTTTTGTTCAAAGAGAAAAAAAAAAAGGAAGATGTTCCACATTTAAGTTTTCCAAATTGTCTCTTGTGCAATCAATGATGCTAGCAGGTAAACCTCCTCTCAGAACTATGCTGTAAGTTAATGATTTTGTATCATTATATAATATGTTTGTGTTTCTGATACGCTGAATCGTCGATCCACAAGAATTCCTCGACCAAGCACACAATATGAAAACTTTGTTTGAGCTGTTACTGGTGTTTGCATGGGCATGTGCACGTGGAAGATGAAGAGTCACATGGCTTGGTTAGTTACATGTTGGAGCTATCTTCTTGACTTGGTCATTAATTCGGTCATGGAAGATTATTTGCTATTATTTGATTATTGTTGTTATTTGATTTGCTTTGATTTGTTAAGTTTAGAGACTAAGTCAAACTAGTAATCCGGCCACGATCTTGGTTTAGTTAGGCTTAGTGGATTTGTAAGTATAAATTGAAGCTCCAGCAAATGAATAAAAGGATTATTATTCGGCATCAATTAAACTATATTTGCTTTGACTGGGACCGCATCAAGTGGTATCAAAGCTGGTGACAATGACTACCAACAGAGATCGTCTAGACTGTGTAGAGACGGAAATCGCAGAATTACAAGAAGGTATGAAACGAATGGAAGTAGGACAGGTGGGGATGAGTGACAAGTTGCATCAAATTGAGGGAACTCTCAGTAAGCTTGCAGAATCCATGTTAACCTCGAAGGGGACTCTGAGCCACAACAACATGGTACCTTCAAATGTTACTCAGCCTTCCGGGTCATCTCATCACAGCCGAGGAGCAGAGGGAAATCGGCAGCAACTGGTGACACGACCCAGTAAGCTTGAATGTCCAAAATTTGCTGGCGAGGATCCTATTGAATGGCACAATCGAATACTTCAGTTCTTTGACTATCAAGCGACCCTCGAAGAGGATAAGGTGTCTCTCGTTTCTTTTTATCTCAAAGGTGAGGCAAACCAATGGTGGCAATGGCTGCAACGTGCGAACTGAGAGGAAAACAAGACTGTAACATGGGATACCTTTGTGGAGGAACTTTGGGCACGTTTCGGACCTACGGAATGTGAAGATTTTGATGAAGCTCTATCAAGAGTTAAACAAACAAGAGCACTTCGTGATTATCAAAAGGAGTTCGAAAGGTTGGGAAATAGAGTCAGCGGCTGGACGCAAAAGGCATTAGTAGGAACCTTTATGGGTGCTTGAAATCAGAGATTGCAGAGGAAATACGGATGTTTCGACCCAAGACACTGAAGGATGCTATTACTCTTGCTCGTATGAGGGATGAACAACTAGCTCGACAAAAGAAGGCATCACGGACTCCATTCTTTCATCGAGCAACAACTAATCGGTTTCCAGCAGCTAACAATACCAAAAGGTTGACATGGGAAGAGATGCAGAGGAGGAGAGCACTTGGTTTATGCTTCAATTGTAATGAACGTTTCACTACAGGTCATAAATGCCAGGGTTCACAGATATTGATGATTGAAATAGAACCGGCCAGTGAAGAGAACATCAATAACGAGCAAGTAGAGGGACAGCAACCAGAACCTGAAATCACTTATTATGCCCTGACTGGTTGGACAGCACCACAGACCATGCAAATTGCAGCAAAAATTGGGTCTTACCACATAATGGTGCTTGTTGATAGCGGGTCAACCCACAATTTTATTAGCACCCGAATGGCTGCTTTGCTACAATTACCAGTGATACCAACTTCAGGATTTTCAGTAAGGGTAGCTAATGGAGAAAACCTTAAGTGCAAGGACAAATTTGAAAGGGTACAGGTAATATTGCAAGATGTTCCGTTTACTCTTACTCTGTATGCATTGCCAATTGCAGGATTGGATATGGTGTTGGGAATCCAATGGTTAGAATTATTGGGAACGGTGAAGTGTAATTGGAGACTCCTTACAATGGAATTTAATTGGCAGAATAAGAAGCAATAGCTCCAAGGCATCAAGCCTCAAATACCACGAACAACAACTTTCAATGAAATTGCAAAAGATGTGAAATAGGGACAGCTTGGCTTTGCAATATGTTTCAACATCAACCTTGAAGCATCCTTGAGTAAATCGGCTCCTGACATGCAGCTAGTTTTAGAAGAATATGCAGCCCTATTTCAAGAGCCAACGCAACTACCTCCACATAGAGAAATTGAGCACAGCATAGTGTTAAAAGAGGGAACCGAACCTGTCAACGTTCGACCCTATCGCTACGTTTATTTTCAAAAAGCAAAGATAAAAAGACAAGTTAATGAGATGCTCACGGCAGGCCTCATACGACCGAGTACGAGCCCATTTTCCTCACCTGTACTGTTGGTTAAAAAGAAGGATGGAACCTGGCGCTTTTGTACGGACTACCGCGCCTTTAACGGAGTTACTGTCAAAGATCGTTTTCCTATCTTCACTGTCGATGATATGTTAGACGAGCTACATGGAGCCATTTTTTTTACTAAGCTTGATCTTCGAGCAGGATATCACCAAGTGAGAGTCCGACCTGCTGATGTCCACAAAACAGCGTTCAGAACTCATAACGGCCACTACGAGTATTTGGTCATGCCGTTTGGTTTGTGTAACGCCCCCTCAACATTTCAAGCTATTATGAATTCAATATTCTGTCCATATTTAAGAAAATTCATCCTGGTTTTCTTTGATGATATACTCATCTATAGTCCAACTTGGAATTGTCATATTGAGCATGTGAAACTGGCGTTGAGTATTCTTAAACAGCATCAGTTTTTTGTCAAGGCGAGTAAATGCAGTTTTGGCCACACAGAGTTGGAGTATTTAGGGCATATAGTGACCTGCCACGGAGTGAAAGTGGACGCGGGGAAAATTGATGCTATGGTTTCATGGCCGTCATCGAAAAATACTACTGAATTAAGGGGATTTCTGGAGCTCACTGGTTATTACAGAAAATTTGTACGGGGGTATGGAGTGCTTGCTCGGCCTCTCACCAACTTGCTAAAGAAAAATCAATTTTGTATGGAATAAGGAGGCCGAAGACGCGTTTGTTAATTTAAAGAAAGCTATGACCACTACTCCCATTTTAGCAATGCCCGACTTCAGCAATACATTCACAATTGAGACTGATGCTCATGGGATTCGAATATGAGATACAGTATCGATCGGGAAAGGAGAATCACGCTGCTGATGCTCTTTCGCGTAGGCCTGAGAGTCCAGTGCTCCATAGTCTTTTTGTGCCACAGATTTCAATTTGGAGTGAAATTATACAAGTTGCCACATTGGATGACTATATGCAACGACTCCAAGCCTTAGCCAAATCAAACACGCCAAGCCCATACACAATTCGAAATGGTCTAGTCTTCTTTAAAGGCCGAGTTGTTGTGCCTTTAAAATTACGGGAGTCGTTAATTTTTGAAGCTCATGACACCAAGATGGGGGGTCACTCTGGCGTCTTCAGAACATACAAGTGGCTGGCAGCTCAATTTTATTGGCCTGGCATGTTCAAAGCAGTGCAAGATTATGTCAGTAGGTGTGAAATTTGTCAAAAGACCAAGGCTTCTTCACTGAAACCTGCAGGTCTCCTTCAACCCCTACCGATTCCATGTCAAGTTTGGGACGACATCACTCTTGACTTCATTGAAGGGCTGCCGAATTCCCAAGGGAAGGATACCATCTTTGTTGTTGTTGATCGGCTTAGCAAGTATGCACACTTCATGGCCTTGTCGCACCCTTTCACAGCAAAGTCAGTGGCGGAGAAATTTGTGGATGGCATAGTCAAGCTCCATGGCATGCCCAAGTCAATTGTGAGTGACCGAGACCCGATTTTTATTAGTAAGTTTTGGCAGGCGTTCTTTCAAATGTCAGAAACAAAATTAAAGCTGAGTTCTGCGTACCATCCACAAACCGACGGCCAAACAGAAGTCACCAATAGATGTCTCGAACAATACCTTCGCAGCTTCGTACATCAATGGCCTCGTAAGTGGCACTCTTATTTACCATGGGCGGAATATTGGTACAATACAACATTTCATGTCTCCACAGGCATGACCCCCTTTTTAGCACTCTATGGCCGCGCACCGCCAACATTACCACTTTATTATGTTGGTACTTCTCCTGTACACGAGGTGGACCAAGCCTTGCTTTCACGGGATGAGCTTTTGAAGTTGTTGAAACAAAACTTGACAGCGGCAGCGAATTACATGAATCAATCAGCTGCTAAAAAGAGACGAAAAGTTGAGTTTGAAATTGGGGACATGGTCTATCTCAAACTCCAACCTTATCGGCAGTCGACATTATTCAAACGAGTGCATCAGAAGCTTGCACGGAAGTTCTTTGGGCCCTATGAGATCCTTGATAAAGTTGGATGCGTTGCTTACAAACTTAAATTGCCTCCAGGTTCTCGTGTGCACCCAGTATTCCATGTCTCATTACTTAAGAAAGTTATTGGTGATCATCCTGCCCCTAGCAATGAATTACCAACAATTGATGATAAGGGTGCAATTGTGTTGGAGCCTGCGGCTGCCTTAGATATTCGCTGGCTCAAGAGAGGTGGAAAATTTGTTGAGCAGCGCCTAGTACATTGGCGTCGTCTGCCCATGGAGGAAGCTACTTGGGAGGATACTGCTTTGTTGAAGGAGAAGTTTCCACAGCTGTCCCTTGAGGACAAGGAACCACTTCATGGGGGGAGGAATGATACGCTGAATCGTCGATCCACAAGAATTCCTCGACCAAGCACACAATATGAAAACTTTGTTTGAGCTGTTACTGGTGTTTGTATGGGCATGTGCACGTGGAAGATGAAGAGTCACATGGCTTGGTTAGTTACATGTTGTAGCTATCTTCTTGACTTGGTCATTAATTCGGTCATGGAAGATTATTTGCTATTATTTGATTATTGTTGTTATTTGATTTGCTTTGATTTGTTAAGTTTAGAGACTAAGTCAAACTAGTAATCCGGCCACGATCTTGCCACGATCTTGGTTTAGTTAGGCTTAGTGGATTTGTAAGTATAAATTGAAGCTCCAGCAAATGAATAAAAGGATTATTATTCGGCATCAATTAAACTATATTTGCTTTGACTGGGACCGCATCAGTTTCCCAAAATATTCAGGTGTATTTTGTGATTTTATTTTGTGTTTCACCTGAATTCTGAATGGCCATGAGGAACAGAGATTTTTAGAATTCTGATTCCCTTCATCTGAGAATCGTGCAATGATCTTGACTCTTACCATATGCAGTGGACAAAAACCTTGTGTTATCTGATTTTGACTGAGCATTGCCCTTTTTGGTTTCAAAGTTTTTGTTCAATGGTTTGGTGAGTGGGTTTTACCCTTCTCTTCAGCTGCTTCCAGTTACATCAGTTTGCAAAATTTAGTTTCATACCTGAAAATCGTAAGAGTATTTTAATGAACTCCCAAAACGTAAGGACCTTAAACTGGGGAAATTTTATAAAATTTTATACTGGGAAGATAAAAGGATGGTTTCACCCTAGCATGTGGCTTAAGATAAAACAGTAAACAACATTAGATGCATGCTTATTATGCATGTCTATGACCTGTTATAGAATCATCACACACAGCTCAGATTATGCGTTACGATTTGGTTATTTGTGTGAGTTTGGATGTTTTCTGTTCCTGGGACAAAGTTGCAAATAATAGATGCCACATCTATCTTGTAACTGGAAGCTGATGCCTAGGTTCTACAATAAAACATACGGCTCTCTATGCAGTTTTTTGATTTGGTGAACCAGAAGCCTGCACCAAATACAGTCGACGGCATGGTGTTCCATCATCTGGGTGGGTTTGCACGGACCTGGGCAAGCTCCGGAGCTTGTTGAACAGATTTAATGGATCATGCATGAGCCCAAAATGAGCATCTGGATCGCCAATCTGTGAAAGCCTAACATTAGAAAATCCTAGGGTTGGCAGGAGATGATCTGGCCAATCACTATAGAAATGGAAGATGGAACTGGATAGTGTGGTTGATGGTTGGTTCATGAAATCTGCTAAAAGAACTGTATGAACAAGGTTGCACTTGTCAGCTATGAGCTTCAGCACTTGCATGGCATGGTTGTCCAAAAGGTAGTAGATGATACCTTCTAAAACCCACACTGTGTTCTTCTCTGGTTTGTACCCTGATAGCTGAAGTTTTTCAAGCCAATCATTCTCTCTAATGTCTGCTGCCACTGTGGTTAGGGATTTTGCTGTCATCCTTAGATGCTGCTGTTCATCTCCACACTCCATTGCTGTTTGTATGAGAGCGGTTTTCACTTGCAAGACTAGTGAAAAATCTACTTCATAGACATCACTCTCCTTCAAGCAGTTTAAACGGTATGCTCTTGTGTCCATTCCTGCAGATAAAAGACTCGCTAAGCTTTTGATCATTGTAAATGCAACTGAATTTATGATTTTCTATAATTATGAGTTTTCTATTCCTGAATTGCAGAGTCTGATTTTCTTTTTGGAAGACACCATGAATCTGTGTGATGTATTGATGCAAGCTATCTACACAAAATTTGTTATTAACATTCTCTTTCCACGGCTGTTTCTTACAATGGGTAGTAACTGAAAGATTAGATGTTTGCACATTTGCATGAATTAGTTTGGATCATATCTATTTTGTGGTGTGGGTCCATTGTTATTCATTCAGTTGATAATATGAAAAACTTGGGAGGACCTCACAGACTAGTTCTGCATTTCTAATGACAGTGTGTAATATATAATATGATCAAACATATCAAGAATGGGGGAGGAGTGACCACTAACCTGCTCCAAGGAGTACAACCTGGGCTTCTCTGCTATTAAAAGAATTAAGAGCAGCTTCAATTTGCGAGTCAAACCAGAGGGTTCGAATGGCAAGAATTACCCCTGAAATTTCTCGGGCATTGTTGAGACGGTCTTTCTTTATCTTCTCATGAACATTTCTTAGATACGTCTCCCCCGCAAGCAAGTCTGCAAGGGGGTCATGGATTACATGCTTCCACATGGCTCTCCCTGCTGCAGTTTGGCATGCTGACCGTTGAAGGTAATCCCATTGAGCATCAATTGTTGCATGCAGATTTCGAACTGTGTCAGTAAGTAACAATTTTGAAAGCTTTAGCTCCTGCCATTGTGGGTTTTCCGGCAATCCATTTTCTTGGTCTGACATTTCTCTGAGAATGGAGAAATTTTAAGAGTACTGGAAGGGAGCAAGAAGATAATGCACGCAATATATAATATAGGAAGGGTTTATGCTTATGCAAGTAGTGGGAATTGTATGTAGTTGGGATAAGAAAAGAGAGCCACACATAACCAACGCTTGAGAAAATCCTTTAATCGTATCCAGCTTCGCTGCCTTGATGAAAAGGTATGTAACAAAATAGTCCACGAGTATCGCCATTTCATATGTCTGAAACTTCCTTTTCTAACATGTCCAATCCATTGTGAATTGCATAAAAAGGGCAACAAATGAATGGTTCAAAAGAGTAAAGACTCTTTATCGGGAGTGGGTGGCTCCCGTATTAGCAAAATGTAACCAAGCCAAACCATTCAATGCTCGATTGTGTACTTGTCTTAAATGTAGCTAAGTTAGATTATTTTATATTAACTTAGTTTAATAATTATTTAATTATAAATATTAATAATTATTTTATCATAATATAAGTTATAATTTGATCATTAATTTCATATAATAAAAAAGAAGAAGGTACGTACGTGTCTTTTGGTTGCGCATGGCAAGTGTGACTTCAGTCCACCCAGCCAAAATTGCCAATTTTCTAAGTACAGGGCTGGCGGTGTAAGTTTGTTTTGAGCGGGCGGGATAATTAATTGGACTTGGAAGGTTCCCACGAAACAGATCAAGTTGGATATTGGGTGGCTATGTTTTGTCCTTTGTTTTTTTGTTTAACCCAAATGAAGTCCTCTTTATTCGACATCAGAAGGAATAGAATTCGCAGATTCGGCTTATTCGTAATTTTCTTTCTTAAATGAAAATAATATTATTGGTTGTGGTTTCTTGAAAAGTTTGAAAGCTTATTATTATTTTATTTTTAAATTGAGTTTTAGTTGGAGATTAGTACATGGCAGTTTGTCCCACATGCAATGAAACTAGTACGGGTATATCGTTTATCTTGTCGGTGTTTGCCACTTTACATCATTCGTTTATTATGTTAACCACGTTGTGTCTTACGTTTAATTCGCTGTCTTGCCAACCCATATGTATTACAATTAGCTCTTCAAGTGATCTCGTCGTCTTAATCGGTAAACTTACTTGAAGTCTTTTACAAGAGAGTTGCGATTTTTTGACAAATTTAGGAAGCATATAGTTATTTTTATTAATAGGGAGATTTTTTAGTAATTAAAATTAATATATACTATTTATTCTCTTATTATTTTTATAATAATCAATAATCTATAGTCACTATAATTTTATAATATTATATAATTATATTTTTATTTTTATTTATATTTATTATTAATTAAATAAACTATTTAAATAAAAATTAAAAAAATTAAGTATTAAAAATAAAAAATATAAATCTTAGTGTGCATAAAAAAATTAATAATAAGACATTATTCTTATACATTTTATTATTTTAAATATCTTTTCTTATAAGAAATATATATTTTATATTTTTAAAATAAAACTTAAACAAATGAATAATTTATTCCTCTTTTCTTTAAAAATTTTGATGCGAGAGAATTATTGATTATTGTAAAAATAGTAAAGATTAAGTAATATATATTAATTTTAATTAAAAAAAATCTGACAATCTCTACTGTAAATATATTAAAGTTGACAAACCTTAGAACTAAACTTTCACTTTCGTTCGTTATATAATTATGTATTATTTTAATTATTTAAGAAAAATTATTCCCGATAACATCATAAAGGATGAAATTCGTGTTAATGAAATGGGCGAGTCAAACAGATGGTTGAAATTCGTATTAATCGTTAACGCGAACGAAACATGTTGTGTTTTGTTCATTGTTGTACTCGGACGACCCGATTTGGCACCCCAAGATGTATAATTGTATCAAATATTTAAAATGAACTTTTACAGCAGATAAATAAATTTGGGTGAGCAGAGACTGAGAGCTACGTAATTGTAATGGAATTAAATGTTCCAGACATTCTTCATCTATTCCATTTCCATTTCTGAGCGTCCAGTGATGGCCCCGGGGCCTAGCCAGCTCAGAAGTCAGTGTTACTGTGTTAGGTTAGGTATTTGAGTATGACTGTTAACCACTTGAAGTCTGAACCTTTGACAAACAGTTATTCAAGCAGAAAGGAGATCACTCACACGCTACGTTTAACAAACAGTTTTTCAAATAATTAGATTGTAGTAGGTTAATTTGTAGGAAAATAGTTGTTACCCAAAAAAATCTTCGTTTATTTTTTCAAAACTTTTTTGTTTTGCTAGGGCAGGACCCAGTCGGGGGTCCCATTACTCTAATCTGTATTATTATTAATTTTTTTTTCATATTAAATTTATAAATGTGGCATTCACAGACGCCGCAAGGATATGGAATCCACCTCAGCAACCTATGATAATAAAGCTTTATTTATCAATGACACGTGCCTTCGAATATGAAAATGGACGTAAAGAGAATGCCGAAGGAAGAAATAGGGTGGCAAAACGTAAGCAGATCATGAGCCGCAGATACCTAACCAAGTGGACAAGTCAGTATGAGTGCATACACGCAACGCAAGTGTTGGTTGGTCGTAAAACTAAAACTTGTTTGCACAGTAGAGATCGATTTGATCAAATCGGGGAAATTGAACTGAAAAAACATAACTCATAAAGCAACAGACAAAGGCCTGGCCTGCAAATCCTTAATTTTGTTTTGTATGTTGTAACAACAAGAAAGCCTCGAGCGAGAGGAAGACGGAGAGAGTAAGAGATGGCGTCCGACTCTGACGTGGCATGCTGTGGCACGACGTTTTCGGTGTATGTGCTGGTGATAATAGCGCTGGTGTGCTTCGCGGGATTGATGGCTGGATTAACACTGGGACTCATGTCTTTAGGACTCGTTGATCTTGAAGTCCTCATCAAGTCCGGTCGCCCTCAGGATCGTATCCACGCTGGTATCCTCTCTCTCTTTCATCATCATCAATTCAAACTTAGTTTCTAAATTTGTTTATCACTTCTGCTCTGAAAACTTATTCGCCACCTGAATTAATAGGATTTTTTTTTTTTTTTGTTTTGCACAATTTTGCTCACTAAAAGTTGTTAAGAGTCAATTAATCTGAAGGTTGCCGACATTCCTTCTGATAACTGATAAGTTTTGTCAAACAGTAAAGGTTGTATATTGGGATGTGAGGGCGAGCACTGAGTTGATTTCAGTTGTGAGTCAACTTACGAGCTAAGGGTTCTAACTTGAGACAAAGTGAGTTATGATATCCTATGCTTTTTTACAGCAAAGATATTTCCTGTGGTTAAGAATCAGCATCTTCTGCTATGTACTCTTTTGATTGGAAACTCTCTTGCAATGGAGGTAATATAGTGTGGTTCAATGTTGTGTGTTTCTTTCTCTTTTTTTTTTTTTCAAGAGAGAAATGTTTTTGATATCATCAATATATATCTATATATATATATATATATATATATTTTTTTTTTTTTTCAGTTGTTTCAATTATCTCTTTCATATCCTTGTAGGCTCTTCCTATATTCTTGGACAAGCTTGTTCCTCCATGGGCTGCAATCTTGATATCAGTAACTCTAATTCTCATGTTTGGAGAGGTTTTTTTACTAAATTGGACATCCTTTCTTTGAAACAGTGTTACCCTCTTTAAGCATTATTTTGACTTATTTTTAAACTTAATTTTGGGTATAGATACTGCCGCAAGCAGTCTGCACTCGTTATGGCTTGACTGTTGGAGCAACAATGGCACCGATTGTCCGTGCCCTTCTTTGGTTGTTCTTTCCTATATCTTATCCAATTAGCAAGGTATGATTGGTGAACAGAAAATGTTTGTACTCTGTGCTTTGTGTAATTTGGGTTGGATATTAACTCTTAGTTGTTTGGCGAATTGCATTTTCTGTGAATGCTTATACAAATTGCAGATTTTGGATTTCATGCTGGGTAAGGGACATGCAGTTCTTTTAAGGAGGGCAGAGCTAAAGACTTTTGTTAATTTTCATGGCAATGAGGTATTAAATTTAGTGTTTCCAGCATTTTTAGTTTCCAAACTAGTTTGCATTAGGCATTTTCGGATCAAACCATCTTCTGTTTGGACTTTATACAAGCTGTTTTGGGAAACCAATGACCAACCCATAGATTGTGTTTTACTGCTGTATATGCCTCGTCTCTGGGCCAAATTTGGTGATGGGTTGTGTAATATACTTTGTTGTTTAGGCTGGGAAAGGTGGGGATCTAACTCATGATGAGACTACTATCATCGCTGGAGCTCTTGAGTTGACTGAAAAAACTGCAAAAGATGCCATGACTCCCATATCGAAGGCATTTTCTCTTGATCTGGATGCAACTCTTACTTTGTGGGTTTGTGGATTCTTGAATATTCTATTTTAGTATCCTATGTGTTCTTCATACATCTAACTCTCTTTCTTTGCAATTTAGGGATACCTTAAATGCCATAATGACCATGGGTCATAGTAGAGTTCCTGTTTACTCAAGGAATCCAACAAATATAATTGGCCTTATTCTGGTAATTTTGTTTCTTTATGTATATTAGATTATTAGATTATGTTTTGTGGATTGTTGATGGCACAAATTCTTCACTTTCCCCCTCTCCCCATCTGCTTGCATTATAGTCCATGTTCTTGTGATTACATCTCCCATCGAATGGTGAAAGATTTCAACAGAAGTTTCGTCTTACTGCTGTCCTGAAGATAAAGACTGAATTAAGAGAATATTGAATTACTTGTCTTTCTCTTCTATTATTATGCAATGTTTCATAGTTTAGCTCTTCTCCTTGATTCTTTTGTTCTTAAAACCAAAAGCTGAAGTTTTTGTTCATTTTTATTATTTTTGTCATTACTCACACCAACTAATTTCTTCATAATTGTCATGTGTCAGTATGCACCATCAAACCAGTGTGTGTGTTTTTCTTCTTCTTCTTCATTTTTTATTTTTGGTAACCCTTATCTGATGTTGGCAGGTTAAAAATCTTTTATCAGTTGATCATAGAGATGCAGTTCCATTGCGGAAAATGATCATAAGGAAAATACCACGGTATGGCATCTCTAATTTTTTTTTATCTTTTCTGGTCTTGAGGGATGTATAAATGAAGGTGCAAATTTGTTCTTGTCTTCTATACCATTCATCCTACAGGGTTTCAGAGGACATGCCTTTGTATGATATTCTAAATGAATTCCAGAAAGGACATAGCCACATTGCTGTTGTATATAAGGATCTCAATGAGAAAAAAGAGGCTGAGCTTTTTAAGGACAATTGTAAGAAGCCAAGAGGACAACCTGAGAAATCATCTCAAAGAGGTGAAATGGAAGCTGCTACTTTTTTTCTGAATGGTTTTTTAATAACAATATCATGCACCTCTGGTTGGAGTTGCAAGATTCGAATCTTAAAACTCATAGCATATGTATTGTCCCAAACTTCCACTTAGCAATGTACTTGAATTGATGTTGTCTGTTACCATGTTTATTCCTGAAAGTTGTCATCTGGTACCACCAAATAGAAATTTTCCTCCCTTTTAGATATTTCTTGTTCCTTGCCTTTGTATCTGATGATTTCCATTTCAGCAAGAAAGAATCACCAGTCAATTTCATTGTTCTTCCTCGGCTATTGCTTTTGTTATGAGATACCATTGATCGCCAGTGCAAGATGGCTTTATCGCTCTTAGTTGCTTGGTTATGTGATCTGTTTCTGAACTAAATTTAACAAATTGTCTGGTTCAATTCTCAGTTGGTAATGAGGTTACTGCTGCTGGCCAGAATTTGCGGAATAAATTGGAATCAAAAGATGCTCAAAAGACTAAGAAAAGTCCACCAGCTACTCCTGCCTTTAATAAGCGACACAGAGGTTGTTCGTATTGCATTCTGGACATTGAGAATGGTCCTTTTCCAGATTTTCCATCCAATGAGGAAGCCGTAGGTGTTATTACGATGGAGGATGTCATTGAAGAACTTCTTCAGGTAAACATTAAGCAAAACCACGTTATGCCATGTACGTACATCCATGGGAGAGTTACTAAACATTATGTAGGCCTTCATATATGTCTATTTAAACATTTTTCCTAATATCGTGGTAATGAAGATTTTGTTTTCTGTATTATGGGACTCATAGCAGGCCACTTGTGCACCGTCAGTGTACTTGAGTGGTATTTCTTTATGCATGGTGATTTAAGAAAAGAATGTTACTGTCTGGAATTTTGGAATAGGTGTCTGAAACTGCTGCAGAAATTCTGTTCTTGGGGATTGTCCATACTTCTTTTCAGTTTTAATTGCCTCTGCTGATTTATATATATTTCCAATTGTGTATGTCAGGAGGAGATACTGGATGAAACCGATGAATATGTCAACATTCACAACAGGTTGAGTTTTATGTTCTCCATTTTGTTCTACTTCTTTATTTTCTTGTATGTGGAACCTGCTAATTGATTGGATTACTCTATGTCACAAGTTTTGTAACTTCTGTCATCTATTATAGATGGAATTGGAAAGGCATGGTGTGGTACATCCAATTTGTTTCACTCTGATTTTCCAAGCCATGCTATGGCAAGTTTTCTACCATGCTGCTGTTGCTAAGCAGGATGAGAGAACTGCCAATACTGTCCTTCGTGGCAAATCCCAAGAATCCTTGGTTTTTTGATTTCGCTATGTTGTATCAAGTAGAAATAGGACCATGTAATGAGTCATTTGGTGAACCTGAAGGATAATTGGTATTTTATAAATGCAGGATAAAAGTGAACATGCATGCATCCCAGGAAAAGTCTGAGAGTCAGGATAATACATCACAACCTTCTCTGAATGGCTCCTCTGGCCCTCAACATTCTTCAGTCTCACCTTCATCAGAGGACTTTGGTGCTGCAACCACTTTCTCACTCTCTAGCGATAATTCAGTTCCAGGCTTAATTGCGGAGGGTAGGTGAAATTTGGGGTTGTTTTTGTGCTTTACTTGATAGATGTAAACAAAGATGAAGTTAGGGGAAAGAATCCTTTAAATTTAGTTACTTAGCCCACGGCGTATGTTGAACTTTTAGGCAGAAAGTAGCGGAAGATGTTGTGTAGTTGAAAGAGATACTTCCTGACTCTTATGTTGATTGCTTGTAGAATCAAACTGATATCTCTGTTCCATTTAGTGCTGTAGAATCCGAAAGCCACAGATCTTATTTAATTTATTTTTAATTAAGGGTTAGATTCCACCAAGTTCTCAAAATTTAGTTAAAGTGTAGCATCTTAATTTAGGTTATTAAATTTAAATATAACTTATTTTTTCAATTTTAAAATCTGAACACGGTAAATCTCAACATGTACGCCATTGAATTTGAATGTAATGATTTCAATTGAGTTATAATGCAAAATCCTTTAATAGATTCTAACTTGCTAAACTAATTTCATTTGAGAACAAACTTATTTATATATTTAAAAAAAAATGGAGAATTATTTTGCATTGTAAATTACAAAAATTGGGCCAAAAAATATTCTCATGGGCTTTACGTAAATATTTTTCTGATTTTTCACACTCCTGAGCGGCTGAGCCCCAGTAGCTCGTTGGTGACCCTCTTCCAACAATGACATGCACCAGTGGCAGCCAAAAACAATATAAAATAAAAATTACTTAAGCGAAATCTTCGCTCGTTAGTCCCTTCCCGTTGAATGTGCCTACTTACGTTCTTCTACTACTACTCCTACTCCTCCTCCATCCACCCAGTGCTTGCAATATCGGCTCTCTCACGTCACATGCCTAACGGTTGTCGGAGAGTCGACACGAGCCCTCTCCCTGCCTAAAGGCTGCTAGCCTGAGACTATGTTTATCTCAACAGTATTTTAACCATTTTCATTTGTCATCTCTTTCTCTCTCTCTCTCTCTTCTTTTAAATATTATTAAATATTATTAAATTATCTCCTTAGATTCACAATATTATTTCTTTGAAAAAAAAGGACTGAATTCGTTAGGTGCCAGCCACTAGCCAGTACTATTGTTCCAGTTGAAAGCTCACCTCTTACTTTTAGCCTGTTTTACCAATCTGGGTACTCATTATTTCTTACTTCTCAAGTATAACAACCTTGATGAGATTTTGATTTTCTTTATGTTTCCACTTTGAACTGAAGATTTTTAGTAATATATTTTTGTTAGCTAAAATAGTTATTGTCGATTGTGGGGTGTTGGAGAGATGGCTTTTGCTCGGTTAGCTCGATTGGGTCGGCAAGCAAAACGACCACATGGGTTGTGCATGAAGATGACAGCAGTTGCAATCATGGGCCTTTGTTTCATTTTTGCTTGGTCTACGCTCTCTTCTTCTGCAAATTCAGTCACCACTCAAAGGGAAAGCTTTGATGATATCGCTGAGCCTGTGCCTGCTAATACAAAGGTGATAAGTTCTAAGCCTCAGTATACAGAAAGGAAAAGGCAAAGGCATGAAATTGGTAAAGAAGAAGATAAAAAAGTGAAACTTGAATCTGATTTGGGAAAGGCAAAAGAGAAAAAGGTTAATGGATCTGTTTCTGTGACGGTTAATAAGCATGAATCTAGGAAAAAGAATGAAAAAACTGTGCCGAACGTGAAGAAACAGAAACATACTGCAAAGTCGGTGAATGAGGAGAATGAGAAATCTGAGAGTGATGATTCGCTGAAGGAAAATGAAGAAGAAGAAGGGCAGGAAGTTGTGGATGGTAAGGAAGAAGAATCTGTTAGTGAAAGTGAAGTTAATGGAGAGACAGATGGTGATGTTGATTTAGTTCAACAAGAGAATGAAGAAAGTGTGGTTACGGGGGAAGGTGAGATTGGTAGATCGACAAGTACCGGGAAGAAGAGGAAGATAAAGGGTCCGGTCTTTGATCCCAACGCGCATTATAGTTGGAAATTATGTAGCACGAGGAGCAAGCATAATTACATACCTTGTATTGACAATGAAGGTGGTTTTGGAAAGTTACGGAGCTATAGGCATACAGAGAGGAGTTGCCCTAGATCTCCTCTGATGTGTCTTGTACCACTTCCTCAGGCAGGGTACGGATCCCCTGTCCCTTGGCCTGAGAGCAAACTCAAGGTATATAGGAGGGTTTCACCCTTTTTGTTAAAGTTATGTGTATGGAAGGGCAAGGTTTTTGTTTATGTTCTTACACAGGTATTCTTTTGCTCTTTCTGCAGATATTGTATAAGAATGTGGCTCATCCAAAACTTGCTGCATACATCAAGAAACATAATTGGTTGATGGAGTCTGGAGAGTATCTGAATTTTCCCCAGAACCAGTCTGAATTCAAAGGTGGGGTTCTTCACTACCTTGAGTCCATTGAAGAGGTGAGTTTCTTCTGTAGGTGAACCATGAAAAGTGGAATCAATAATGTTCTTCTCTTTGAGTCCCAATATCAACATGACCAGAATACTACTAGTCCTCATTGGATGACATTGGTAACCCACAACTTTTCCTTGTGTTTCAATGACTAGTTGAGGAGCATATTAATAGAGTTGTTACGGCATTTAATAATTGGATGGTGATAATCACAAACGTTCACTCTTTTTCACAGTTCTGTAGCTGCCTCTAGCACGAGAGTCCTTATCATCCACCTCTTTCTATGAATTTCGGCTTCAGCACTGATACTTATCATATAGAGCGATTAGGATAGTTTTGAGTGAACTTTGTGTTGCATCAATCTGTAGAGGCCTAGAGAAAATGGGATATAAACTTCCCAATGATAAGGTGCACTTTGAATTCTAATATAAAAATATTGAGCCTATGTAGGGTGCAATATAATTTCTTGCATTTGCTTCTTATGTTGTGCTTTTATTGAATACTTCATTTTTAAACCACTAACATCCTTGCCTGATTTACATTTTGAAATTTGATTGTCTCTGATAGATGGTGCCAGATATAGAATGGGGGAAGAACATTCGTGTAGTGCTGGAGATTGGATCTACAGATTCAAGCTTTGTGGCGTCTCTCCTTGATAAGGAGGTCCTCACATTAACATTAGGGTTGAAGGATGATCTATTCGACCTAGCTCAAGTAGCTCTGGAGCGTGGTTTTCCTTCAGTGGTCAGCCCTTTTGGGAATAGAAGACTTCCTTTTCCCAGTGGTGTTTTCGATGCTATTCATTGTAATGGGTGTCGCATAACTTGGCACGCCCATGGTTTGTGTTTCACTCTATCTCTCTTCGTTCATTTCATGTTATCATTTTCTATTCGAGATTATGTTAGTTAGATCAGTATAGACCTTTCTTTCCTTTCCAGGGGGAAAGCTTCTCCTAGAGATGAATAGAATTTTAAGGCCTAGTGGATACTTTATTCTGTCAACTAAGCATGATAGCATTGAAGAGGAAGAAGGTATGGCCTTTATGTCTTCTTTTTTTCATTTTTCTTTTTTATATTGACTTTGATGATGATGAATATCAAGCATGAAAAGTTATAAACTGGGCCTGAAAAGCATTTTCTTTACCTCCTATGACTGGTGTCCGTACTTCATCCAAAGCTGTTTGCTTTAAGGTATTATTTGTTTCTCCTGATCTTGCTGGTCTGTTTTCGGTGCACAGATTTAGATTGCTGTTATACTTAACAAATATCACCCAGGCATTACCTGACCTAAAATCCATGTCTAACTCACGGCTGGGTGGTAGTTAAGTCCAAAATGCACCCTTATCGGCAGCAATTAAGATTGCTTCCAGGGATATGCACATGTTTGAGTTTTGTTGCCCCAGTCCTCTTTGGCTAGTAAAGCCACGATCACATATTTTTATTGTTTAGTGACTGAAAGTAATTTGTTGAGACTTGCTATGTGACAGTTGAATTTATCAGTATTTTTCATATGTTGTGCTGCAATTTTAATAGCATGCCCTTTTTTTTCCAGCCATGACCACACTGACTGCGTCTATCTGTTGGAATATTCTGGCTCATAAAACTGATGAAGTTAGCGAAGTGGGAGTTAAAATATATCAGAAACCCAAATCAAATGATATATATGACTTGAGAAGGAAGAAAAATCCGCCTCTATGCAAGGAAAATGAAAACCCTGATGCAGCATGGTAAGCGTGGATGAACCAGTTTTTCATAATTCATGTTCCTTTCTTTGCAAGTTGGTTTAGTTGATAATCCGGAATAATTCACGTTCACTGTCCTTGCATAAAAATTAGATTCCACCGTTCCATCAAATAGATCAATAGAAACTAAAATCAACCTCCTGATGCATAATAATTGAACAAATGTTACACTAGACCTTTGCATGGTGATGATATATAAGTGAATAAATGCTAGCCTTATGTTGACAAAGTAAATAATTATGCAGCAATGATATATAAGTTTAATACATGTTGATTAGCATCATCTAGCTTCATTCAATTTGACTGTATCAAGGGGTAGAGAGGTTCACTTTGAGTTTCCACTTTGACGATCATTGATATTCTGTCCATGCCTAAACATTTGCAATTTCGAACTTTGACAAATTCAAATCAATTTCATCAATAGTAAAGAAGACAGTTCTTCCTCCTTCAGTTTATAGCATTTACCTAGAAATTATTTTTATGCCATTAGATTAATGCTTGTACCAATCTGATATTTGTTATAATGTCATGCCCCTTTACTTAATGACTGCATTCTGAACAGGTATGTGCCTATGAAAACTTGCTTACACACCATTCCATCTTCAATTGAACAACATGGGACGGAATGGCCTGAGGAGTGGCCAAAGAGGCTTGAAACTTACCCTGACTGGTTGAACGATAAAGAAAAATTGAGCTCAGACACAAGACACTGGAAAGCTATTGTTGACAAGTCATATCTCACAGGATTGGGTATTGATTGGTCTAAAATCCGGAATATAATGGACATGAAATCCATTTATGGAGGGTATGCAAACTTGCAACTGAATATTTTACATTTACTTTTCAAGTTAACCTTATTTACATACATTGAAGTAGCTATATCTATAAGCAGGATGTACATTGATTCAAATTAGTAGTTCTGCTCTGCTTGAAATAGCCTCCCTCTTTGATTACATAAACACCGAAAATGGAAAATGATGTCAAGAAATTGAATCCTAATGTTCGATGTTAAATGCAGATTTGCTGCAGCACTTGCACAACAGAAAATATGGGTGATGAATGTAGTCCCTGTACATGCACCAGATACACTTCCTGTTATTTATGACCATGGTCTTGTTGGCATCTACCATGATTGGTGTGAGTCTTTTGGGACTTACCCGAGATCTTATGACCTTTTGCATGCCGATCATTTGTTCTCACGTCTTAAGAATAGGTAAAGTGTGCTTTTAGAGTTTTGGCTTTGCCGACATTAGAAGTTTACTGATTACCATATTTTAGCGTTTGGTCTATCCAATGTGCCCAGACCTCTCAAAGCATTGGGGCCATTAGTTATTTGACTACATAAATATTACTTTTGCAGGTGTAAACAACCTGTTTCCATTGTTGTTGAGATGGATCGCATATTAAGGCCTGGAGGTTGGGCAATCGTACGTGATAAGGTTGAGATACTTGATCCACTTGAGGGAATATTGAGAAGCTTACATTGGGAAATTCGGTTGACTTATGCCCAGAATAAGGAAGGTATTTTATGTGCTCAAAAAACCATGTGGCGGCCTTAAATCATGAAGCCTGAGTTCTGTAAATAGATCGATTTCAAATTGGACAAGATCATTGTTGTAGTGTTGAAGGGAAGCTTCATTGTAACTCCCTTTGAAAAGAAAAGAAAAGTGGAATACTGATTCTTCATGTTTAGTTAGGCACGTGTAAAATGAATGATTCACAATTTTTCACACGAAAACCAGTACGGTTGCCCTCTATCAAATGTTCTTTATATTTTCTATAGTGGTCGTACGGCCATTAGAAATGAAAAGTTGAGATGGGAGATAAGAGGATCGCCCCAGGCTCGATGAAAGAAATATTAAATTACTATCCACTCATCGAACGTGTTCTGATGATCCGGAATTTTTGTTCACACTGAATTTTTCATTATCATGTTTAGCTCTGATTTCACGAGGCATAATGCATACATTTTGGATTTCCGGATAGTCAGAGGGATGCCCGCAGCACCCTGAACTCGCGAGCCCCCATTTAATTTGGGTCGGGTATGGGCCTCCGGAAAATCCTAAAAATTAAATTCGGGTTCATTTTGGAATGAGTTCTGGCCCAGTGACTCCCAAGAGGCATCTCGGATTCAGATTTGGAGGTTTTTTGGCCCCGTAACCCGACCCGAAATATTTAAAAAAAAAAAAACAAAAACTTATCAATTCCCCGCAATCGAGTCAGCCGCCACCGTTCGTCCTCACTCACCAACACTCAGCCGCTTAAGTCAGTTATTGTATGTCTTCATCTCCTTCCGCCACTAAAGATTTTTGCTTTTGCTACTTCTCTTTTTTTCAATTTGCATATTTATTTATTTCAAATTGCTTCTGGTTTCATTGATTTTGTGTGTTCTCATTCATGTTCTGTTATTACTCTTTTATCTTATTGCTTATTCATGTTTGCTAATCTCGGCGTAGTGATTGTGAATACAATCCGAGAGGAGTACGAGGTCAATCTCTTTTAACTGATTGAGGGCACTTTATAAATTATAGCTGTTATAAAAATATATATATATATATAATTATAAATTAAAAATTAATAAAATATAATAAATATAATTTTTAAATTAAAATTGTAATAAAATTATTAAAAATATAATAAATTTTTTAATTATATTAATAAAATATTATATTAATATAATTTTTATTTATAATAAAATATAACTACTCAACTTTATTCTCACTCGTATAGTTGAATGAATTTACTTTATAATATGTTTGTGTGCAGAAGATGAAGCCGAAACTCAATTGGAATTTTCCGTTTTGAGTTTTCGAATAACGTGCTGAACTTTGTTAATCGAGTAAATATAGATTTTTTTTGAACTTTTTTCTTAAATAATTATCATAAAAAATAATATTATGTATCATAATTTTTTTTATTTTATATAATTATTTCAAATAACGTGATATTTATAATAAATTAATTTTTTTAAAAAAATTAAAATTAATTAATTATATTATTTTATATGTCATATAATTTAAAATAATTAATTAAGATAAAAAAATAAATTATATAGTATCATTGTTACTCTAAATAATTTAATATTCATTAGTTTATTAATAATTTTTTATAAAATTTAAAATAAATTAATTATATTATCTATTAATTTATTAATGTTATATTATTTAAAATAAAAAATTTAAATATTTTCTATTATTTTTTTAATTTTATTTTAATTGTAATGGGTGGTTAGATTGTATTGGAGCTAGCAAACAAAACAGCTGGTGTTTGTTTTTGTCAATGGAGGGCCATATCGGTTGTTAATTAAGATTTTTAAAATCTGGGTTATGATTTAGCTGTTATAAATTTATGTAAGCTTTAATAAAACTAAAAAACTTTTCTCGCCTTTTTGTTTAATTGAGGATAAGACTTGAGATTCCTTTTGGTTAGCCTAAAGTTCTTAGATTTGGCACTATCTTTCTTTGCTTGTTAATCTAATAGGGCTCTTGGTGTGTATAATTGGATAATTATCCGCTTTCTAAAACTAATAGTAGTAATAGCAATCGAAAATTTACCAACCTAGTTATACACTGGCTCTTGTAACATATCTACATGGTAGAGGAGGATAGTTTGAGCTCTTCTTTTCTTCTAATTCGAGTTTTATTTTTAACTTTGAGATAGAGAACTCAGGGGATAGGGTAACTTTTCATGATTAGTGAATACTTGGTACTATCATCATTTTATTTATGAGTTATGCTATTTAGCAATGAGGAAGAAATAAGGATGATCGAAACGACAGCACCTTTTGCGCATCCTTCTCTCTCTTCGCATGAGTTGCAATTTCATTAAAAAAGAAAATGCTAAACGAACTGAAAAAGAAAGAATGACGACAAAAAATGATAGTAAGTGCTGTCGTTTCGCATCCTTCATATTTTGTTTAATTTTATTGAAATAATACTTAAAAATACAAAAAATGAAAGATATCACAAACTAGGTGAACGTTATTCTCAACATTATTTTCTCCTCAATCCTCTCCTTTGACTGCCATTACAACAGGACTGGCCATTGATTCTTTCCGTCCTCTGATCGCCACTGCAACTAAACCGACCATTTTTCTCTGACCGCCACCGCAGCGATATCTTATTGAACAACTCTAGGGATCAAAAGCCACAACCTTGCAGTGAACAGTGAGAATCACCATGCCAACCTATACCCGAGCCAATAGAGCCACTACCACCATGTCGACGCATCACGGGGCCAATAGGGCCACAGCCACCACGCCAACACTGACATCCCATTTAACTCTCTCTCATGCATAATCAATTTTTTCATAGTTAAAGAAAAATAAAAAAAATTTGGATTTTGTGATTTATGATAATTTTTTAAATTATTGAGGTATTAGTAGTTAAACAAGTTGACCCATAATCTGTAATTTATAATTGTAAAAAGAAAAAATAGCTTGACCTATAATCTGTAGCTATAAAAAAAAATAATCTTATTGAAGATTGTATTACAATCGACTGATTTAATGGAAAAAAAAAAAACATGTTTAGTAGATGTTTTATTGTTGATGTGGATAGTTACAGTAGAGTCTTAAATCAACAAATTTGTATTCATTCATCAAGTTATAGTAATTATAAAGAGAACTGATGAGAATGGAAAGAGATCCGAGTATTTTATTGTTAGTGTTGTAGATAAATTAAGTTTGTTAGCCCAAAGTTGTAGCCTGATTTTTGTTCTCTCAATTGGAGTCCAAATGTTGAATTCCAGTACTTTTATCAACTGCAAAACTGTCTCTGTTGGCCAAATGCACATCTCTCGACTTTCAAATGGCGGGCCGCTAGTTTTATTTTTTCTTATTTCTGCTACTGAAATCAGAGTTTTGCCGCTTACTATCGAAACGCAAATCTGAATATTGGTTTTTTTTTTTTTAGCTATCGAGCAATTGCAGAGGACAGATATTTTTTAGTTTTTTTTGTCTCTTTTTAGCGTTACAAAACAAAACTGACAATTTTTTTATTCTTAATTTAAATATATTATGGGTCATTTGCTTATATTTTTTTTTTCAATATTCGGATCTGTGTTTTGATAGCAAGATGCAGAACTCCAATTTTAGTTGCAGAAAATAAGAAAAAGGAAAATCAGCGGCTTGCCATTTGAAAGTTGAAAGATCTGCATTCAAATATGTATTTTGGCTATCGGAGACAGTTTTGCAGTTGATAAAAGTATTGTTGATTAATTGGTAACTTCCTCTTTCTTCATCCTCATCAGTTCTCTCCATAATTACTATAACTTGATGAATGGATATAAATATATTGATCCAAGACCTTGCTGTAATTATCGACATCAACAACAAGGCATCTACTAAACATGTCTTGACTACAATTTTGATTATCCAAGACCCTCTTGTAACTATCCACATCAACAACACGGCATCTATTAAATATGTCCTTTTCCATTAAACCAGCCTACTGTAATACAATATTTAATAAGATTTGATTTTTTACTGTTACAGATTATAGGTCAAACTATATATATATATATATATATAACAGGTTCACTTATTTAACTATTTATACCTCAATGATTTAAAAAATTATCATAAATCACAAAATCTATAATTTTTTAATTTTTCATTAACTATGAAAAAATTGATTTTGTATGAGAGAGAGTTAAATGGGATGACAATGTTGGCGCTGTCGCGGTCAAATGAGAGGATTGAGGAGAAGATAATGTTGAAGATTATGTTCACGTTGTTTGTGATATCTTTTATCTTGTGTATTATTTTAATAAAACCAAACGAATTAAGAAGGAAGCAAAACGACAATCCTTCTTTCCTTTTTTTTAGTTCGTTTGACATTTTTCTTTACCCTTTTTTTTATGTTTTAAATTGACAAAATGTAGAAAGCAATCATGCATTAAAAAAAATATAGATTAAATTTAGAAACAGGGCCACTGTTTGTTAAAAGGAGTCATTTGAAAATTGAAAAACGTTTCTGTTATTTGTAAGCCTATCATATCGCAATAGATTCAGAAATTGGATTGTGGAGGTGTATGGTTTACATTTTAGATTTTGTATTTTTATTTATTTAACTTAAGTAATAACGAACTTGATTTTGGTTTTCATTTGTATTTTTGACTGTGACATCTACCTCTTCAGCATATGCCAACATTCTTGACGACGAACCAAAGGTTGAAGCAGACGTAGAGGCTATTGAGTGAGTATATAGTTTTAATTTATATTATTTTGGCAAGTATTAATTTATTAAGTTGAAATTGTTAAAACATGCTTTGTTTTCTTTGTTTATTTTGTTATAGGTTTATGAATAATCTTAGATGTGCATCAGTGGTAATGGTTCTTGAGAAGCTACTACAAGTTTGTGTTGAAGCCTTAGAATTATTTGGATTTGTGTTGTAAATTTGGAAAAATCATGTTTGATACTTAGTTCTTTTGGTATATACAACAAATTTATTGTTAAAATTTGATTATTTGTAATTTTATTTTTAAATCTGTATATTTAAAATTATTAATTTTGTGGAAATAAAAACGAGAGTATTCAAAGTTATTAATTTATTTTAAAAATAAATAATTGAGGATCAGGTCCTCGTTTTAATCCACGTCTATTTCGGATATTATTAGAAAATTACCTTTAATTATAAATTTATATGTTCAAGAATTGCTTCTGATTTGGGTTTGGGGTCGGGATGAATGATCCCTACCTCGAACCCACCCTACTGACATCACTACCGTGGGATATTATTATTACCATATTTTTTAAGGTCTAATTTTTTTTTTTAAAAAAAGTAAAATTATTAACATCACATTTGTGTTAATTATGTGCACTTGTTTCTATAATAATTTCCAGCTGCAGGAGAAATAGAGTGCAAGCTTACTCTACTAAAATAGCAGAGCAGTGTATGTGTATCTCTAAGAGGGGACCACGCAAACAGGTCTCTCTGTAGGACTCACTAAAACTTAATATTAAAAACAGTGGGGTCAAGACTCAAGAAATTGCAGCAGGCTCCAAGAAGGTCATGAGAGCCTAATATTTGAAAGGAAGAAATGTTATAAGCCCAGCTTGACATATATTAGAGATGAGCCCAAATCTTTGATTGCACATGCCATTCCAGTCGTCGTCTTCACTTCTTTCCCTTTCCTTCAGCCCGGCTACTGTCAAGTCGATTCTCAACGAAGCATGAAATGCTCTTTTTTCAGTTAAAAAACATTTCCTTTAAATCCTGAAACCAAATAGCAAATTCCAACCATGTCATCTTCTTCTATACGCGCTCGCCTCACTCTCGTGGCTCTCCTCTCGGCCACAACCTTTTATTTCGCCTACAAATCTCGTCGCCTTAATAAATTCCTCCGCCTCTCAGAGTACCCCAAAAAACCCCAAAACCCTAACCCTCAGAAAGGGAAAATTTTTTTCATCTCCCAAACCGGTACGTCCAAAACCCTAGCTAAGCGTCTCCATGCTCTCTTAACCTCCAATGACCTTCTATTCGACCTCGTCGATCCACAAACCTACGAGCCGGAAGACTTACCCAAAGAAGCCCTAGTTTTAATCGTTGCTTCCTCTTGGGAAGATGGAAAGCCACCTGAAGCCGCGAAATTTTTTATGAATTGGGTTGACGAAAGCGCGAATGATTTTAGAGTGGGTTCGTTGCTGCTGTCAAATTGTAAGTTTGCGGTTTTTGGAGTGGGAAGTAAATCGTATGAGAAAACTTTTAATATGGTAGCGAAAGATTTGTCGAAGAAATTGAGAGAATTGGGTGCGGGTGAAGTTTTGCCGGTTGTTGAGGGTGATGTGGATGGTGGTGAGCTGGATGTTGTTTTTGAGGATTGGAGTAAAAGGATGGTTGCCATTGTGAAGAGTTGTGGTGATCGAGTGGAGAATGGTATTGGTAATGGTGAGACTAGTGTTGTGG
This sequence comes from Murraya koenigii, assembly GCA_025617385.1. Taxonomy (NCBI): domain Eukaryota; kingdom Viridiplantae; phylum Streptophyta; class Magnoliopsida; order Sapindales; family Rutaceae; genus Murraya; species Murraya koenigii. The sequence continues at coordinate 40,318,107 of CM046812.1, read as the reverse complement.
GCTTGGAAAGTGATGGTGTTTATCATGAGTATGATGATGATGATGATGATGATGTGGTGGTTGAATCGGAAATGGTTGATCTCGAGGATATTGCAGGTAAAGGACCTTCAAGGAGGTTGGTCAATGTGGCTGAAACCAATGGAAAAGTTAAAGATGGCAAGAGGGATATGGTCACACCAGTGATTAGAGCAAGTCTAGAGAAGCAGGTATCTTCATGTTAACTTTCTTTTTTCAAATTTTATACTGCAATAATTGTCGAATGAACTTGCATACGTAGTGTCATCTTATGTTTGCTTAAACAAATGGTGGACTGGGGATCTGGTTATCATTTCTACCTATGACTGGTTTTTTTTTCATATTATTAGTTGTTTCAAATTATTTGATTCACAGGGGTATAAAATTATTGGTTCGCATAGTGGTGTCAAAATCTGTAGATGGACCAAGTCACAACTTAGAGGCCGAGGAGGTTGCTACAAGCACTCATTTTATGGCATTGAAAGTCATAGGTGATTTTCATTTTTTTATCCTTTAGAAAGGCCTGATCTTGTTGTTATGCATTGTATAATTGGCTTTTATGCCAATTCCCTTCTGGATATCAAGTAATTTGGTTATTCATTAGTTGGGTTTTCCTTTTCAAATTGCTGAATTTTTCAACGAAACAGATGCATGGAGGCTACCCCTAGTTTGGCATGTGCCAACAAATGTGTTTTCTGCTGGAGGCATCACACAAATCCTGTAGGGAAGAGTTGGCAGTGGAAATTGGATGATCCAATAGAGATAGTGAATACAGCAATAGACCTCCATACGAAGATGATTAAGCAAATGAAAGGAGTTCCTGGTGAATATTCTATATTTGTTCTTATTGATTTTTTATTTTGGAACTGCTAGTTCTGCCATTGACAAACAGATCCCCCTCCAACAATTGTGAAGAAAATGAAAGTTGTAAAATTATCCAATAATCCATTTTTCACCTCCTCCACTGGCTGACTTGGTGTGGCGTTGCTTTCAAGTCAAGGACATGCCAACACTTTTGTGCAAAATGAAAAATGACATAAAAACATTCTCAAGCTGATAATTCAGAGCATATACTTATCTGTTGTATTGACTAGAAAATTTGTGCATGTAGGCGTTACACTGGAGCGATTGAACGAAGGTCTTACTCCAAGGCACTGTGCCTTATCACTTGTTGGCGAACCAATTATGTATCCAGAGATCAATACTCTTGTGGACGAGCTGCATCGAAGACGGATTTCTACATTTCTTGTTACCAATGCTCAGTTTCCTGACAAAATTAAATTACTAAGGCCAGTTACCCAGGTCTGTGTATCCCCATCGTATCAGATTGTTGAAAATAAAAATTGAATCCATGGCCATAAGTAACAAACCTATTGATTTTTTGACACATGCAGTTATATGTGAGTGTAGATGCTGCAACAAAGGATAGCTTGAAGGCAATTGACAGACCTCTCTTTGGAGACTTTTGGGAGAGATTCCTTGTAAGTGTCTTATTGCTATCCTATATATATAAATAAGTTGTTTGTGAAATAAATCAAGGAGAAAGTTGGAGGAATTTAGAAAATCTTCTGTTTGTCATCAAATATTTCCGGACCTTCAGCACAAGTCTTAATCTAGTTTCCATGACATGAGGCAAGCAACATGGTCTACAGTAGCTGCGTGTTGGTGTGTTTTAGGCACGTCAGAGATTACTTATCCATGTTCTTGTGTAAATAATGCCAGGATTCTTTAAAAGCTCTGAGAGACAAACAACAGCGAACAGTTTATCGGTTGACACTGGTGAAAGGGTGGAACACAGAAGACATAGAAGCTTATTCTAAACTCTTTAATATTGGAAATCCAGATTTTGTAGAAATCAAAGGCGTTACCTACTGTGGGTCGTAAGTTCTTTTTCCTGATCTGGTTTTATTTTCTGCGATCATGTGCTTGCATAATATTGGAACTCTTTTTACAGATCTGCTACATCAAAATTGACAATGGAGAATGTGCCCTGGCATACCGACGTGAAAGCCTTCTCTGAAGCCTTAGCTTCGAGAAGTGAAGGGCAGTACGAGGTTGCATGTGAGCATGTCCACTCGTGCTGCGTTCTCTTGGCAAAAACAGAGAGGTTCAAGCTTGATGGCCAATGGTTCACATGGATAGACTATGAAAAGTTCCATGACCTGGTCAGTAGTGCACCAATTTCAATATTTTGAGTCTCTAAAATGTTCCCTTCTCATGATTTTATATTTGATGAAAATGCAGGTTGCTTCTGGGAGACCTTTCAGCAGCAAGGACTACATGGCTGCCTCCCCACACTGGGCTGTCTATGGTGCTGGGGAAGGAGGATTTGATCCAGATCAGTCTCGGTACAGGAAGGAGAGACGTCACAAATCAAGTCACTGACCGCTAGGCTACGCCCATTAGAGATCGAAAACAGTTTTGATTTGTCGAAAGTCAACTTCGCCCTTAATTTTTTTTTTTTTTATATATATTATCTTTCCCAAATGTTCTTCAACAGTTTTGTGGTTCCTGGCTATACTTAATGGATACTGTTCCATGTTGAGATTATTTTTTGACGCGCCTGCACACATGTATTTTTAACTTCAAAATATATAAAATTTTGTAATGCTTTATTTTGAAGTATCTACAGCGCATTGCAATACCATTAAACAATTTAGTACTCATGGCTCCATTTGTGTTAAGTTGAAAGGGAATGGATTTTAATAGTGTTGCTTAGGGATGGTAAAAATGTTTAAGTTTGGTTAAATTTGGGTTCGGATTCGAACTTTATGGTTCGGTTCAATTATTTAATAAATTAAAAAAAAATCATATGCTGTCTATATATATCATAGTTATATTGATATAAAATATGAATTTTTATTATTTTTTTAATGTTAAATTGTATTATTGAATTGTGGGATTATATATTTTTATTTGTATAAAATATAAATATTAATTTTTTTTTATGTGAGTTGTGGAATTGTGTATTTTTATTTATGCAAAATATAAGTTTTTCTTTTTAAATGTTGGGTTGTGGAATTTAATTGTGGAATTATGTAGTTTTATTTGTATACGATTTTTTTTTAAAATGACACAAATGTAAATCAAAATTTGAAAATAAGTTGTGAAATTATGTGTTTTTATTCAAGTATTAAGTTTTAACTTGAGAGAGAAAGTAGTGGGTGTGCTATGCTTAGTAATAAATCAAATAATTAAAGTAAGTAAACACATAGCTGAGACATTAGGCGAACAAATTAAACAATTTAAATAAAATAAAATTGAAGTATTTTACTGCCTAATATTAACTCGAATCGGGTCCGACTAGACCCGATCCAACAAATTGCGAACCGTAGTGTTGCTTATCGGTACCATTACTCTTTGTAATGGCGATATCGAAATTTAACCTTTTGGTCAGATGTCTTTTTGGTTTGAAATTGGTACCTTTTTGTCTGTATTCATCGTATACAACTTCATATAGTCTTAACGGGTGAACAAATTCTCGGGTTTTTCATCTTCATAGTTTCTGTGATGTGAAGGATGTTTGCCAAGGTGACTAGGGTGCTCATCAACAGTGTGCTATTCTTGTGATGTTACAAGTAGTTTGTAGTGTTCAGTCTGATCCTTATCTAAGGTTTGTCAAAATGCAATATTGCCCTCATATTCTAGCCGAGATCAACCAGCATCAATCTCGAAAATATCACATCAAATCTTTGGTAAAATCCTTGTCATGGATTTACAACATCTTACGACCTAAGTGGACTAAACAAATTCCAAATCCAAAAACTGCTGCAACCCTTTACTATCCAGAAATGTCTCTGTGGACTAAATCACTTTCAATTTGGAAACATCATTCATTGAGCCTTGCGTTTCATCATTTTTGCCAGTATTGTCATGAATTGTATGTCCCTTCATCGATATTTCTTCATTTTGTGTCCTGTATATAATATATTGTGTATTTCAATCTCTGGTTAAGCCCATCTTAATCATTAATTGGGGAGATACTTGAAGGTAAAAAGGAACTTCATACTCGGAACACTCGTTGGTTGGTTGGTTGGTTGGTTCTGTTACAATTTTGAAATCTCTCGTGGGGATAAAGATTCGCGGTTGATACTTGGGAAAAAAGCAAGTGATATTCTGATTTCCAGTCAATTAAAGAATGATAGCAAAGAAAAAAGAAAAGAAAATAAAGTCACGGTCCTGTCCTCGTGGAGAAACGCAGGAGTGGAGACTGGAGATTACTGAATTATCCAAATTAGAATGGAATGACGTGGTGGACATTGCTGGTTTCTACTTGCTTGGCAATCAAACAAACAGTAAACACGAGGGGACAAGTTGCATACGGACGAGTGAAGCGCGTGGAGACGGCGGCTGGGCTTTGACAATTTGCACTCAACATAAAGCAGAGAAATACGGTGTGCTCGCTGTCCTTTCCATCTGACGAGGCTTCAGCTTTGCTGTCACTTTTCAACTTTCTTTTTTGACTATATGATTACGCAACAGTAATCCTCTATTCTCTTCTTTCATTGGCCGGTCCCGGTCGGCAAAATCTCACCCTCAATTCTCCCCATCCAACACGTGGACGCTACGCCCATGGTTAAAATTAAAAAGTAAAAACTATCAATATCTTCCAAAGAGTCGTATCATTGGCCACGGAGGCGGCTAGGCCGTGTTCTAATTGTTAATAATTGTGCGTGACTGTCACGTGCTTAGTCGCAATAACTAGGAGATGGCATGAAAGTCAAGTAAACATGAATATACTCATTTCAATTTCAATCAACCTTAGCTAGTAGCCACAGCGTCTCTTCGTAATAACACAGAGCTGGACAGAACTGACACTGGGCACCGCAAACCGGAGAAGACAATTACCATTCAGTTTCCTCTTCCCCGCCACCGGCAGAACCAGATTTCAATCTCTTTTTTCTCTCTCTCATTCAATACTTATTACTTAATTTTTACATTGAAAAATCTAATAATAAATTAGAGTAAATATACCTTTAACTCAAGAAAACCCTGTAGTATAATAATATCACCAAAACCACCAAAGAAGAAGTAATAATACCCACACAGTCTGTATCTATAGTATAAGTCTTCTTGGTCTTCGTCTTCATGTTTCATAATTTTCAAAATAACTAATAATCTTATTATTATTATACGTAACAACGAGACCCCCCACTAATGAGTGATTTAATTTAATTCATAAGAAAAATGATGTAATAATCACTCAAGATAAAGCATGAATCAAGAAAGCAACAAATGATAATAACTGTCTGAAGTCTTGCCATTGCCACTATAAGAACCTCGAGACTTTGTAACAAATGAACAAAAGAGAATCAATAAATTTGGCCCTCTCCTCCTTTCATTCTGTTAATTTCCATATATATGTAATCGTTATTACCCTTTTCGTTTCTTTTGTTGGTTTCAGCTACTCTTTCTGGGTTTGCTTTTTCTCCTAGCTCTGCTTCTTGGAGGCTCTTTTGATGGCTCCCCCACCATAGACTGTCCTCCTTTCTTCTGTGTACTTCCCATAGAAGCTGATGATGCTTCTGCCTTTATTACCTCTTGTTCTTCTGTGCTCGTTTGAAGTTTCTTTAATTGAATCTGCTCATCAGTTACTTCTTTTTGATGAACTTGTGCTGCTGCTTCTTGATCTTTGTTTTCTTCACTTTCAACAATCTTTCTAGGCCTGCCTCTCTTTCTAGGAGTCTGAACCTGTGGCTGCTGCTGTCGAGTTTGATCTCCTTCTCCCGTTGATGGAGCTTCAGCTATTGCGACTGATAACTCCTCCGTTTTTTGAGGCTTCTTTTTACCCATCAATTAAAAATTAATACACATGTATAGCTAGTTGTACATACGCTATTCTATCTGTTATCTATACAGATAACTCTATATATTTATATATATTATCTGTCCTCTACCCCAAATTAAAGCATCATCAAAATCAAATTTTTACGAGCTTCGATGAATTCTTAAAATCCATATCCATCCTACAAATTAAATCCCAGTTTTTTTTTTTTTTGGGTCAATTAATTAATAAAATAATACCAAATCTCACTCATCCCCACCCCTCTCTCTCTCTCTCTCTCTCTGCAGTCTCTCAGAGATCCTAAAGCTCTGAAGCAAGTGGACTAATATCTCTGACCAATATCCTGATTCTCTCTATATGACCCAATAATGAAATAAATTTTAAAGGGACCTCCAATTGAAAAGACGACAGAAATTTAAACTCAAAAGCTGAAAGCCACTAAAATAAACTATCTTTCCTTTTCCTTTTATCTTATACATCTATTTCTATTATCTATTCATCTACATATCTATGTCCTATTCTTTTGCTGCGGAAGTAATAGACAAGTTGGAGAAAATCATGAGGTTGGAAATTAAGCTAAGCATGGGAAGAAATAACACGGACTACCTACTATAGGCTACTAGGTAAGAGGTCTAGTCTCTAACCATGGTTAAATTGTTTTGCTAGCTAGGGTTCATATCTGAGCTTACAGCTATGTGGCTCTTTCTTCAAGCATGTCATTTTATTTTACCTCGTAAACTTGCTGTACGTATTTCGTGCAAGTCAGTGGCATATTCTTTCACCAATGACTAAATTTTTCGTACATCAGAGACATAAAGCCAAATATTTATGCATTTTTTTACACATGAAAATATGAAAGTTACACTCATGTCATAAGTAAAGGTCCCAAAAAATATTCACTAATAAAATATCATATATAGAAGTCCGGTATTTAGTCTTATGTTACGTGTGTATTATATTAAAAAAAATAGTAGATATATTAAATAATAAAAAAAACATTGTTATATTACCATTGGTTTATTTTTCCTGTTGTTTTTGTGCGCTTATTTATAAGGGTATCTTTAGCGGTTTGTACTTTATGCACCATACTGGAGAGGCGAACCAGTGCTACAAGCGAACTTGTACCGGTCAATTATAATAGCAAAAGCTGTTTCATGCGGGTCAGGTTACTTTTATATTTTATATATTTAAGTTGTTTTTTAATTTCATTTCATCTTGTAATAATTTATTTGTTTATTAATTAATTTAATATATTTATTAACAACGGCAACAGTTACCGTATTTTGTCATAATCCTGTAGATATTGACATTAAAGTTAGTTCAGATGAAATCCTCGGCACGAGCTCTGCACAGCGGTACCATCCGTCGCATATATACAACCTAAGTTTTAGAATTGAAGACTTCGACTATAAAATTTACAAAGAATAGAAGCTTCATTTTTTGAGATATTGATACTTTTGTGTAGATCTTGAGCCGAGGTTTCAAACGGCATTGAATATGCCGGCAACAAATAACATAAGTAAATTTCTGACAATGGCTAATAGTGATGCTTTAATTTTTAATTAATTTAATATATATAATATTATAATTTATTTTAATCCAATCTAATACAGTATAATGCACTAAACACGCAATCCCTAACTAAATGACTAAACTTGTTAGAGTGAGAGGAGTGTATTTATGGTTCTAAAATATTATTCTGGTTGGAAGGGTGTTATCCAAACTTAATTAAAAAAAAAAACGGTCTTATTCCTATAATTTTTATTTCTACCTCCTTAATTTCATTGATCTGTCCCTGTGAACTTTAAAATTATTTAAAACAATTCAATAACTTTAAATTAAAAGCTTAATAGCCCTAATAGAAAGACATTTTAGATTGTATTAATAATGAAACTATTGTAATTAATTGCAAGTTGCACGCCACCTCCATCCTGATGGATTTTTTTTTTTTTTACCTTTCCCTAACGATGTGTACAGGGGTAGTTGAAAGCAATACATGTATAAAACTCCAGTTTCAGAATTTGTTTAAAAAATAAAAATCATGAAATAAGGTTCAAGCCACGTGTTTGCATCTTACGTGGAAGAAAAAGACAAAAAAGGACTTGTTGGCAACAATTTGTGTGAATATTCAACTGAAACTAGAATGCTGTGAGTGGTATCAAGAATGGCTTACTTACTAATTAAAAAAGTGAAGTTTATATATATATATATATATATAGATTTACAATGAAGAATCTACTCATATTTAGTTGCAAATAGTGAACAGATGAACCAAAAATTAAGATTATATTAGATTAAGGAAATGTTTGGAGTTGGATAGTTATAATTTTTAAATTATAGTACTAAAGTATTTGATAAATATTAATTGTTTTATCTTTTAGATTATATTAACTATGTTAGTATAATTTTTTATTTATATAATATAAAATTTATTATATTTTTAATAATTTTATTAAAATTATTATTTAAAAATTATATTTATTCCATATTATTAATTTATATTTTATAATTATAATTTTTTTTTATAATAATTATAATTTAAAAGATATAACACTGTATACCGAAAGTGAAAAAGAAACAAACTTTAACTCGCAGTCGCAAAATTAAAGAAGGGGTTGAAGATGCTATTGTAGTCAACAGAACTTAAGGATGAGGGCTGGAGGGAGGCCGTAACATCTACGCGCGTCGTGGGAGCTACGCGTCACATTTGTGGCGTCTGGCAAAGCTTTAAACCCGGCGGCGAATGATTATCAATCAAATTTGTCGTGGAAACAAAACGTAGTTCAGTGGGTGGGAGGGGGGCTATAATTGAATAATTAATTAGTTTTATTAATTTAAATCGCAGTCCGAATGGTTGGCTGTATACATAATTAACCCTCTAATGCCCAACTTTAATGTTGACACGAACCTACTCACTACTCTCTGCTGAGTGCTGACGGTGACATTTTCTCTGCAACTGCAAGCCCGAAAGATTGCTTGATAGTAGAGTGGCGGCAGCTACTCATCTTATATTTATTTTTTTATTTTTAAACTATTTTTAGAACACGCTAGTCTTAGTTGAAATATACAAATCTAAAACATTATTGGCATTTGGTAAACTGCTCATACTCTTGTATTTGTTTCTTTATGTTAAGCCACCGTTAATGTAATTCAACAATTTTGTGACACATCATCATACCACGTGGCACGATTATGCAGCATCTCATAAGTAATATTTAAACTGTGAATTAATTTCACACCCATGGTCAAGAGCAAAAATGGTACTGGGTGTTTTGCAGGCTTTGAATTCACAAGTCCAGTCTCTAGCATATTTGGGAAAAAGTGTTGAGGCCCAATGGGCTTTATGAGCCCAATCGGGACTCACAAACAAGGAACGATCTTTCAAATAAATAAAGCCATTAATTTTTAACTCAAAAGGTTGAAAGTTTATCAGTACAGTACGTGATTGAAAGAGACAGCGGCCTCGTGATTGCAAATTCTTAGCTCCTAATCGGATAAGATCTATTATGTCAACCAAAGTGACAGCGGCCCATTTCCTCTAGATTTCCTCCATGTATGTACGTACATGTGTATCATCCTCTAATATTTTTTTTTTTGCCGTTTATACGATAATTTATATATAATTGAAAACATATATTTTATTCAGTCTCTCTCTGTCTATCGCGCACACACACAAAACATATGAGGCAGATTATTGGTGTATTTTCTACCTCTAAACAAACAAATCAAAAAACAAAAAATTAAAATTAAAGAATTTTGGGTATCTCTAATAATTTTGTTGGCCACGAATTCCGCTTGGAGCTTGAAAGCGATTTGTATAAAGTGACTTGCCGTTAAGAGTATGTAATTATTGAGCTGATACATCATACAGTAGTACAAATCAAGATTGTGGATGGAAGATTTTTCTTGGTAATTATAATTTCGTTTGTGGTTGTGTATTTTCCTAGAGATTTGGCCGGTCGTATGACGTGTGTGTCCTTTGTTTACTGCCAGCACTTTTGCAACTATGCGTGGCATGCCTTTTTCTTATTTTAATTTTGATGAGAATTCAAAGATGGTTCAAGAGTTCATGAGCTCTTTCTTCAATTGAATGTTTTGATTTGGTATGATCGAAAGAAGTGGAAGTGGAGATAGAGAAGTGAATAGCTGTAATTCTTGGTAGGTTTATTTTTATTTTGATGAGAATGCAAAGATGGTTCAAGAGTTCATTTCACGAGCTCTTTCCCATTTTTTTTTTCAATTATTATTTTTATAAATAGAAATTTGGTTTCGTTTTTTTCTATTAAATTCTGAGGTGTGTATTCATAATTGTGATCAAAGATATAATAAATTATTCTTTTAGTGCAAATAAAATTTTATTGTGACTCGTCTATGAAGAGAACTGCTTTTAAAATTTTAGCTACTATTGGTTTAGATTGTATTATGGAGTATGTGCTTTTTCTGTAACTAATGTTTGATCAAATGGTTCGGTTGGCTTGCATCTTTGAGTTCTGTTTTGATTTTTTCCTTTCTTTCCTTATTTCAAGGATTTCAGTTCCTAAATATTAGTTTATCTTTTAATAGACTTTATTAGCTGGCTATGTAATCTGTCTCTGCACTAGTCATTTCAACACGTCTCTTAACTAATTGGTTTCTGGGTTTGTCTGTTTGGCGTTTTTCAATTATTTGTCTGAATACTGATTACTTTGTTTGATCTTGAAACAGGTTCTCATAGGCTGTCTTGTGTTAATAACTCGGTTCTTGCCATGACTTCATTGCTATCCATACTGGAGGGTTTCAGTGAGGAATAAGCTCCTGAATCATGGAGAATCCTTATGAAATGTTGAGCAATGGCGAAGCAACTGATCCGGGGCTACAAATTATTAAATTCTCACCTTACCAACCCAGTACGAAATTATCATTGCCTTGGTTTGATTTGAGAGTCTTTTATGTGAGGGTCAGTAATTTTCAGGTCGATGATTCAACCCCTGAGTTTCTCACTCTCAACCATATCCCCTTGAGCCATGACACCCTTTTAGAAGTGAATGGTGTTAGAAGTAGCATTCACTCCGATGGTGTCTCCTCACTTCTTAGAAGAGATAGGGTAGACAAGAAATCTGAGGAAGTCACATTCGTAAGCACTGATAGTATTAGGTTGACAGGAAGTGTGAAATTTGAGGTGTTTGACAAAGAAGATCTCGTTTTATCTGGGGTTCTGGAGATGTGTAATAGCAATGGTTTCACTGGGGAATCAAAAAAGAATGTGAAGCATTGGAGCATGAACTGTGAATCAGAGATCACTGCTGGCACTGGCTTTCTGAAGGTAAAACATATTGCGGTTCCTGAATTACCATTGCCCACAATTGAGGTTTATGTTGCTGGCTCCTTCTCAGGAACACCTATCATCTTAACCAAGACTTTGCAGCTTAGTTTTCGAAAGAAGCATAACAGGAAGGGTATGTTGGATGCAATCCCAGAGTATGAGACAACTGAAAACGGAAAAAATGTATCACCAGGACTTGATTGGCAGGTAAAGTTACTTGAAAAGTTTTAATATTGATTACTCTCTTAGATTTTCTGATTTTAGACAATGTGTTTGTATAACTGCATGTTACTAAGGGGAAAATTAGTAATAATCAGTTATTATAAGAACTGATTTTATTCAAAATTTTCATGACGTATAGACTTCTCATTTATTATTAGTTTTAGTTATGGCTGTTGCATGCTTCCTGTCTTGAAACATGTCGTAACAAAAGTCCCGTTTGATATTGATGCTTGGGCTGAAAAATGGAAGCTTATCCTAAAGGTGGCTTAGGGGTATGGCCAGGCCACAACTTTCTAGTGGTAGGGCAGTGATCAATTCCTCTTTTCACTTATTTGCTTTGTTTTCAATATCCTTGTTCTGCCAAAACTGACAAATGATCTTTCGCACAAAGCCACGTGGAGTGTGGTGCCCACTTGTGTAGCCCACCATATCCTGGGCTCTGTCTGGGCATTTTTTAAGAATGAATTTAATGGGCCCTGTGCTATAGAGTTTCCTGCATTTCGTGTTCTTAAGTAACTAGCACTAAGCCAATCACTGTATGTTTTTTGAAGCATCTCTACTTGGAGGTCTTATTAGTGGTTATCTTCAGACCTCTCTCAGGGGCTACATCTGTTGTATTGTCTTTTCCATGAGCCTCACCTGTGCCATTAATTATGTATGATACTTCTTCTTGAAATGAACAGATTCTAATACACGAATGCTAGAACTGCAGTGGAAGTCAGTTGGCTTTTATAATCATCAAATACTCTATTTTTCTTACTCAGTGAGAGGAGAATAAGTTTGAGAATTTTTCAGTTGCTGTGCCTGCATAATCAGATGGATAACGAAGCTCCTATTACTTCATCCAAACTAACCTTGTTTTGATTAGTATAAATCCCATCAGCATGGAATATCTATCAATCAGCATTCAATATCTAGTATTACTTATTTACTTCAAGTGAGGTCCTTCAAACACTTTGTTTCCTTCCTCTGAAATATTATTCTTACAGATTTTTGCTTGACGTGCATTTTCTATTCTCACCAGTATAATTTATCTTCTTGTTTAGTAAATATCATCCTTACACTACGCAGAATTTTTCATTCATCTCTGTGGATTCCTAATCATGTACTGTTCCTCTTTCTGTTGACATCTTATAGCTTGATCCCTTACCATCTTATTGAAATATCTATTCATCTTTTAACAGCATCTATCCTTAAGTTATTTATTTATAACAGCCTCGATCTTTGAACTCTGCTGACTGTTAAATATTTGTTTCACGATCGAGCTGCTATCAGTTTCAATGAATGTTCCCTATATGCATTTTTATGGTCCATTTTTGATCTCCTAGATCGATCTCGTAGATTCTATCTTTATGTATGCTGAAAAATTATCTAAATGGATATTGTAAAGTGTAGATTTTTTTTCTTTGAATATGATGGTGGGGTTCTTATTATGCCTTCGTGTAATAATAGTCTTGAGCTGGGTGGAGAACGTATTAGAAAAAGCCTTCACGAGACTTTCTCTTGTAAATAGCTATCTTTGCATGTTTGCTCCTTCATATTGTATAAAGAATTAGCCCTGTGTATTCTGTACTTTTTTTCGTAAGTCTTCTATGGGTTGCCTATTTTATTAATGTTCTATCACCATGACCTATATTTAATTAGTAATAGATAGATAAGAATGCCTTTCATCATGGCCCTTCTTTTGATAGCTTTCTGTTCTTATACGCGATTTATAGGTAACTGAGTACAGAAACTACAAACCCGAAAATAATGAAGAATACAGCAGCATGTACTGGAGGAGAACTGAATACATAGATGGTGAAGAAGGTGAACTCTCATGGTTCAATGCTGGTGTGAGGGTTGGCGTGGGGATTGGGCTTGGCATTTGTGTTGGCATTGGTATAGGAGTTGGCTTGCTGGTGCGTACATACCAATCTACTACCCGGAACTTCAGAAGGCGGCTTTTGTGATTCCACTCATATAAGCTGTTGCTCACTCAGTTATTGCAACATCCAAAGGCAGCTAATTTTGTCTTGTTTATGTATGCTTCTTTGACATAAGATTTTGACTGAATAGTTTCCGTGTGTAGCTAACAGTCGTCTGTTGTTTTGATTTTTTTCTTTTTTTTTTTCCTCATTTCCCATTTCCCTGTTACTTGAAATGCAATTTGGTGTTTGTTTATAGAAGTAAGATAATTAGTTGGCCGAAAATGGGCGTGGACTACACTGTCATTTACGATGGTACGAAGGTTATACGTATTTCCCGCTTGAATTTCTATGTAAATAAATCTGATTCAGTGAAGCCAGGTTTACATTTTCGTCATTTTGTAATGGCTGTAGATACATGATTTCATATTTCTGTTTATGTCCGATAGTTTTAACCGAATTTTAGTGTTCCGATTAAAATAAATTTGTTTAAAAGGAAGTGAACTGCTTTGCTAACTTTGAGGTGTGTTCTTACAAGAGGTTGAAGGATGACTGAGCAAGTTGGGATGCTTCAAATTGGGGATGAAAACAAGATGAAAATGGAGATGAAACTACCATTCTATTAATTTTGTTAAATTGCCAAAACAGAGTAAACTGAGGTTAGAGGTGGAGCAGATAATGGTCTGTGATTATATTTTGACACTTAAATAAGATTTTAAATAATAAAATGACAGCCTCAAGGGGAAATTTTATTAATGACGTTGATTATATTTTGACACTTAAATAAGATTTTAAATAATAAAATGATGGCCTCAAAGGTGAAATTTTATTAATGGTGTTAACGTTTAGATTGAAGAAAATGAGTATTTTGTTTTTATAAGAAAGTTGTTACCGTTCGAAAAATTCTTAAAACTTTGTATTGAAGTGCGTTTGAGGGTTATTTTGGTTAATTTAAAAACCTAACAGGTATTTATTGACTGACTTTTCTTAGTTGAGATTATTTTAATATTTCTGTTTTTCTCTCTTTTAACGATGACATCCATAAGTTTAAGAGGTAAGAAAACCTTCAGCCTCTTTTTGGCTTCCATAATTAGACACGTGGTGGGTTTTCAGCATCGTGGTTCTACTGTTTTTCATGCTTCTCAAAGAAACAAAAGAAGCTGGCATGATTCTTTTATTGCTTTGCTCAAATAGTCTCCACTTTCCCTCTTTTTTTGGCTCAGAAAATAGATTTTATTCTTTCTCATAGTGAAATGCACCGTTCATGCGTTAGCTGTGACCATCAAATTTGGGTTTACACAACACGCCTTCATGTGTGTTGAACGTATTTAGCATAACTAATTTTCTTCTCAAGGAACGTCTTTTCTATCCTTTGTGAGCTATCCTGTCATTTGATCCATTTTAATTAACTTTTCTTAGACACGTCATGAAGTAATTAATCTGGGTTAGCATCCTGAATTTCCCCAAATCCATAATGTACTTGACGATTATCGTCAATTTCTTTGCTCTGTTTGATTAATTTGTTAATAAGAAACTGAGAAAAAATAATAATATAAGTTAAAAAAAATGAGCTGACGCCTATCCTTAATTAGATACCCACGTTCATTTCAGATTCAGCAAACTATTCTAAAGGGTGCTAAAAGCTAGGCATGCAAACACGAACCGACAGCTACAAAAAGCAAGAACTATTATCATATGCATATTTCCTTCCACTAATTTCATGTCTCGAGTTATGAGCGCCGATGGAAGACATACGACATTTCTCTTCTCATAGTAACTACAAATATTTAGCCCATCGGGCGCATCAGACCATGATAACGTTTGCTAAAATTTTGATTTGTCCTATCATTTATTAAAATGCTACCCAGACCAGCTCAACTGGCTGGCTCTGGAGCGACTTCAGCTCCAGAATGCCCATTACCAACGCGTTGGAGTTTGTCATCAAATCCCCACAATGTTGCTGATTTTGAATCATCTTGAATCATTAATTTGGAAAACTCTTCATGGTCATAATGCAATGTTGCTTTTCCTCCAAACTCGGTCGGAAGATTTTCCTCGTCAAAATATGAACTCATAAGTTCCACGCTATCTTTATTCTTTGGATATACAAATTTCACCTTTTGGAATGTTTTGGCATCCATGAAATACTTGACAACCTGAGATGAAGCACAGAGGCAGTGCACGTTATTTTATTAAAAGGTCTAACTCTTTGAAAACTAAAGAAATAATACTAAAAATGGAAGAATTAAGAGAAATATCTAAGAATTTAATCATTAGTAAGAATTCTAGTAATTACAAGCATGATATAAGAATCAGAAAGCATTCTCAGGAAGCAGAACCCAAACCTTCCAAAATGCTTCAAAAATCCGTGGGGGATTGTAGAGAAATGCTATGGCCAGCCTTTCAGGGTAGTGATTTTGCAATATATTGATAGTTTCTCGAGCAGACTTGATGGGGACGCTGGTACTCAATGACCACCCAGTGAAGTCTATTAACCATGCCATTTGTTCCTGACCCTCTGGAAGGTTTAGGATAGCATTCTCTATGAGATAGACTAGGTGTCTCATCTGATTGTCTATTGATGCAGTGTTCTGCAACATTTGAAATGACAAAAGGTTTTAAAAATAACGAAATCTCGGAAAATGCATCACTTGAAAATCATCCAAATAAACTACCTGCATTCCTGGTCTCAATATGAGAACAGTCCTGCCATCTCGATCATGAAAACCAGCTCTAAATAACTTTCCAGTCTCACCTTCGACTGCAACCTCATTCTGACAATGAAATCCTTAGCATGATCAGTGAAAGTTGAACTAACCAACCTCAAAGAAGCAAAAAGTTATATTGTCAGGCTCAGTATTGTTAATTTATGGCTTGTATAACTGTCAACACGCATGACAACTGAAACCAACTAATCCAAGTGGTAAGAGCATTGCCTCCTTAAAGTCAAGGTCTTGAGTCCGAATATCATTAGAAGGGGTGGGGGAATAGGGTGAAATCTAGTGATCCTCTTTTGAAAAAATGGAAGAGGGGGGAAAAAAAAAAAACTGAAACCAACTAACCCAACGGATTTCCTCAGGCCTGTAGGTTGACCTCCATTTGAGTGTCTCTTCCAACATTTTCTTTGCTTTGTCCACATTCCAGTTTCGAGCCTCCAGATATCTCTTCAAGCATGCATCAGAGCAGTACTGCAAACTACGTTCATAAAGTGGTCCAATTGCAGCGTTAAGCTCCTTGACCTGCTTGTAGATTATTTTCACAGAAGAAGGGTTATTTCTAAAAGGTCAATAAAACTGAAAAGAACTAATCTATGTTTACTAATTATAAACTACAATTGATGGACTATATGAAATGCTAAACTTCAATAATACAACTGATGACCGAACTCAAGATGCATGGTTTCTATAGCTTTTCTGAGAAGAAAGATCTGTAAACCCTGACCCCAAATATTGTGGGTGTAAACCATTGTTTGGTTAAGTGGAGCATCAAGGGAACACCAAGGAAGATAGAATCCAAGCATATAATTGTTGTGAATTACTGACTGCAGCCAAACAAACTGATTAATCACCTTTGACTCGTGACACTGCTCCTCACTCTCCTGAGGACTATTCTTCTTGCGAAACATGGTGACTGATCCTACAATTTGGCAACCGAATCAACCTATAATATTAAATACAAAGAACATGTGAATAACTTATTCTCAATAGATTCAACAGCAAGATGACTACATTTGAGAATAAACAATCATGCAGGCCAAGCGACAAAAAAAAAAAAAAACCGGTACAGCGCCCAACCAATTTCAAGATGATAGCATGGATACAGGTTGCGACTACCAGAATACCAGGCCTTATACTTGAGTGGATCTCCGGGTTGATTATGGTTTCTTTAAATACAGAAACCAGAGCTTTAACATGATTGTCTTTCATCAACAACCACTAAAGGGAAGGAGTCTGAGGCGAAACCACGTGACCAATTTTCAAACAGTTCAGTTAGGAAAAGTAAAAGAAGCCAATTAAAAAGAAAAATCATGAAATTCATGTGCGACATCCACAAAAAGCAACATGATTGTTAGATCCAGAAAAGCAACATGATTCAACTACCCCCATAACAACTCTTTAATCTTCATTTTTTTTAACAAAATAACCCATTCAAACAAGAAATTAACACATTCAGCCATGTGATTACAGCCATACACTCAACTCAGCCACAATCTGAATTAATTTCCTCCTCCTTGTGGTTGCATAATCAATATTTTGAGTGTTCAAATACTTTAATGCATCAATAATTTAGACAAATCAAAATGCCTTTAATATTTTACACCGGCCACGTATTATGCGGTTTCTCTCAGTTTTACTACAGAACAAAAAGCAAAAGCAACCCAGATTAAGACAGGCAATCAAGAAATAATTCTCTCCCTCGATCCCCAAAAGACCTTTTTGTTAACGAAAGGATATCAAAATCATTATACCAAGTCACCAACGACGAAAAAGAAGACACATAATAACAAATGATATCGAAGATGAAACCAAAATAATAAATGAAGAACAGGGTTATGAGTACTGGACCTCGAGAAGGAGACAGAAACACCGCAGTAATGCTTTGTCGATGAATATGATTTTGAATAAGATAGAGTTGACGAAATCAATGTAAAATTTACGGAAAAGTAAATAAATGAGGGGGAGTAAAAAGAAAATACTGTGATAGATATTCGTCTTGAAGTGGAAGCGTAGCTTGCTACAGTGGCTACAGATATTTTGTTTTGTTTTATTATTTTACATAATATAATACGGAGTAAAATGGGATCCTACTAGCTTCTCTATTCTGCGGGCCAGCGCAGATGCACTGCAGGAGCCGTACAGTGAGCATGCGCGTAAGCTTGGATCGCATGGCTGCCGTTGATGGTGCTGGCAAATGCTGATTTATTTATCCTTATTTAAAACTAAAACTTATACGATTCGATTTTATCCTTTTTGATGCTGCCCATTCCCAAAAACGTTGAATAAATAAATTTAATTTATTCTTTCACTTCAGTATTCTGCACGTGCGTGCGTTCTAGAACATATGTGTTGGCATTTTCCGTTTTGAATAATAACCCAATCGGGCCCGAGCGGGGTCTCAGTCTCACAAGACAAAAATATTTTTATTAACTATTATTTTACTACAGCAGCATGGACTCTACTCTTTCACAAGTTACAATTATGTAAATATTATTAAAGATTAAAAATTAATAAAATTATTATAAATCTTAGTAGATTTCTGATTTTGAATATGTTACTAGACTTAAATTAAATTGAAAAAAAAAAAAGAAAACAAATTAAACAAAACTAGTGAATTTTGGGTTCACAAGAATAATATTTCATTAAAAAGATATATGTATAATAAAGACCTACACGGCTACACGCAAGAAAATGGTTAGTTGCAGCTGGTATTGCTTTCAAAAATCAAAATCGAAGGTCCGTCGTGGCAGGGACCCAAATGGCTGAAAGAAGTAAAAAGTTGGACAAATTCTGCGGCACGTGGCTTGCTGCAATTTAGTCAAATTGTGCATGCTTCATTGACTTTTTAACTTGTTATGGCTTGCTTTTCCAATGACTTCGAGAATTAAGGGCCACCTACAGTGGCAGTCTATAAAAGACAGCTAATTAATTTTTTATGCGCTGATAAAAATTATCATATAATTGATGTTGAAAGTCAATGTCGCAGGACCACAGAAAATTTATAAAAATAAATAAATAAATAAATAAAAATTTTATTATTTTCACAACTAATTTTCTTTTTTTTATTAATATTAATTAAATATTAAATTTAATAACACAATTATCTCTCTCACTCTCACCATTCTTTCGTTCAGATCTTTTCATCGTGGACAGCATTTTATCCTAGACAAAACTCCATAATCAGTGGCTAATATCACTGAAATTATATTCAAAAGCTTCCAAGATCTCTAAAATTAACGGTTGAAACTTTTAAAAATAATTAATTATTTCATTTATTATTATTGTACTTGTTATTGTTGTGTTGTATTGTGTTGTTGGCGTTGCATTGTAATAGTATTAATTATTACGGTTAAGTAGGCAAATTTGGTGGGATGGGATGGCTGAGAGTGCAACAACTGCATACACTAAGCTTTGGTGCGAATGGATGTTGTCACACGAAGCCTGGTGTGACAGCGCCTTGTTGCACCAAGCTTTGTGCGACAAGTTATTTGTCACACCAAACTCCAGTTGTGGTCAGGTGCGACAGATATCTTGTCGCACTGAATGTCATTCGTAATTCATGCTAATTACGGCCATCGATACTATCTCTTAGTCACACAAAAATATAACCTCAATTCACGTCCCATCATACTTTTTTAACATTTGATTATATAGAATACATTTTATTAAATACTTAATAATTATATAAAATTTTATTTAATTCACTTTTCTAAGTTTTTAGCCCTTAATTCACTTTTGCGATTTGTTTTGGATTAGTGTTAGATTCAGTATTGATTCATGTGTATTTGGTCGAAATTCACTTTTGTCATCGACTTTGTTATTCTCTTATTTGTCACTATTGATGATGATTAAAGATCAAAAAAATTGGTTACAGTTTGATTTGGCGAAGATAAAGACAAGTTATTGTTAAAATGAGGTAATTTGGGGCAAAAAATTTTTGCTTGGCTAATGTTGATAGGAAAAAATTAGAAGAGTCGGTTATGAAAATAATAATAAAAAATTATTATTTTTGTAAATTTCCTCGGGACCACGAGCATTATTAGTAGTTGTTGGAGATTATGGACGTTAAAACATTTTAATTTTCTTCATAAATTGCAGTTTATTATATTTCGTGATTGTGTAGTTGTTACAAAATTATGCTATAGTTACAAGACGTTTTTAAAATATACCATAAGAGTTAGTTTTTTATATCAATTATCTGTTATTATTGTGAGTAAGGTGGATAAAATTAGGTTTTGATCAATCCAATGGATTAAAAAAATGTCATATAAATTCAATCTAAACCTGTGATCCGATCTAATTCAATTTGATCCAAACATATTTGAATCAAATCAGATTGGATAAAAAAATTGAGTTAAGTTCAAATAAGATCGAATTCGGATAGAATTATTTTTTAGTAAGGCTATATCAAGAATTATTATTATTATTATTATTAACCACCATATCATGATCCAGGATTTGATAACTTAAATTGGAATCAATAAGAACATAGGCTACAAATTGGATTACAATCACAGGAGCTTTATATCTAATTTTCAATTTCAATACACTAAAATAAACAATCCAATGCTGAATACATGTCATTTCAACAAATCAAAAGAACAATAAAAATGATAATTCTTCTAACTTCCCATACTTTTCACCAATATTAAACGCCTTCACGGCATCCCTTGTGTCAACAAAACAATCAAAAGCCTAAAAAAAATGGACCAACTTCCACAACTCAATATCACTAGCATCTCCTGTAAAGGGCTTCACCAAAAAATGCCATTTCAGCAGCTTGGCGCGACCAAGGATCTGTTGTGCTTGGTGGCAGTTGGCGTGAGCATGGATCTGTTGTGCTTGATGGCGACTGGCACAATCGAAACAGAGGCTGACAACTTGGTAGAGTGGACAGCGATGGTGCGGCTTACCAGTTTGATTTTGCAATGGACAATGGCGGCTTGGTGGTGGTGACTGGTGCCAGTGATGTTAGTCTTTTGGAATTGCTGATTTGGAGTTTTGGACGGCGGCGGCAGCTTAGGCTTATGTGTGTTCGTGTGCATGGGTGTAGAAAAATTAGAAGTTTTATTTTTCTTTATTAATTTTTTCAATCCGATCGAATTTTGGATTTGATCGGATCTGAATGCAATTTGATCGGGTTTGATCCCCAATCCACATCCAATTCGAATTCAAAATATTCAGATCAAATCGAATCAAGTTATTTACTTACCCGTGCTTATGAGAGTTACAAATGTTTTCAAAAATCACAAATATGTAGTGTGAGTACAAATAATGTCGACAAACAAATTCGTATGAAATCACTATGTAAGACACATTATAAATATCAAGACATGTTTGATAACATTAATCAATATTTAATGAGTGCGATTGACATTTATAAAAGAGTGGTTAATGTCCTTGTTTTTTTTTTGTATAAATTCAAATAAAAATGAATATATCACGATGGTCAAAAGCTCGAGAAAATTCAAATCATGAAAAAATCGTATTCTTTATATTCTATTTTATGATTTGACGGTGATTACGAAAATTTGTGTTTATCATCCAAAAGTTATACCCACCAAGGAAATTGATCAAGACACATGATGATATTTTTAGATTCAAAAGAAATTTTTAATACTAAAATAAATGTTAATGAATGACCCTCACTAATTAAGATTTGTTAATTTTGTTTTTTTATTATTACATATAGTTTTTAATGATGTTCTTTTATATGTACAATTTTGATGTCAATTCATAGAACATATAGTGCATGTTTCATATTTGAAGTGAATACAATTAAGAAAAGGCGCAAAGGAGGAGTAATAATAAAATTGAAGAATACAATTCAAAGAATAGACCGCAATTCTAAAGCACTATTCCACTCAAGAAAATAGGAAAAGGCGCGAAGGAGTAATAATAAGAAAGTGAGATGGAGCATCAGATTCAGTTAAAAGAAAAGCATAACGTTGTCAGTGTACAGTGAAAGCACGATCCTTTCAATAACTGCAGAGATTTATTTATTTATTGTTTTATTCTTGGTGTAATATGCTTCATTTAGTTTACACAATTTGATTAAATTTCGTATAATGAGAGCATTTTAACTTTGTAGCTTGTATAAAAGGTCAAAAGGATCATAATCCGGCGGACTTATGGTGGCCTAAGACCATAATCAGGCGGACCTATGCTGGTCTAAGTCATAACTAAAATGTAATAGAAAATTATTACTAGTACTTGTCGCACTAAAATATATCTATTACATTAATATGCTTTGATTCGTCTTTTCATAGCTTTGAAATGGTATATTATATGCTTAAAACGGACATATATAACATAAGTCATGACTTCTGAAATATTTATGAAAATGTAGTGAGACAGACTTATTTACTGTGACAATCAATGAGACACATGCCTGTCGCTCAAAATAATCACTATGTTTCAGTACAATAGACACTTGTCTCACTGATTGTTGCACATAATCGATCTGTTTCACAACATTTCTATAAATATTTTAAAAGTCACAATTTAGTCTATATATGTCCGTTTTAAGAGTATAATATACCGTTTCGAACCTTACGACGAGACAAATAAAAAAAAATATTGGTAGAATAGACACATTCAACATCAAAAGATAGTAACAAGCACTTGTCGCACTAAATATTGGTGTGGCAGGCACCCGTTACACTAAACTTTGGTGCGATAGACACCTATCACACCAATATATACTTATTCCATCAATATGTTTTGATTAGTCTTGTCGCAAGCTTCGAAACGGTATATTATACTCCTAAAACGGACATATACAGACTAAATTGTGACTTTTGAAATATTTACGGAAATATAGTACTACAAACTAGTTTAGTGCGACAGGAAATGAGACAGGTGCCGGTCGCATTAAGCCAATATGTCTAACTAAATATGGGTTTTATTTTTACTTTGAAATTCTATTATTTTCAATTATTTATTTTTTATTTTTGAACACAAACTAATTATTTTAAGATATAAAATTATTTTATGAATGAAAAATAATAAATTTTCAACAAAACTATATCAATTTCGAACTTATATACTAAATTTAATACATTAAATATTGATATTATCTAAAAAATTACACTGATCTTAATAAACTTTCTAATTATTAATTATATCTTCGATTATATATTACTTATTTGATGGGATTCAGTGATTTATTGATAGTGATGAACTTAGTAATTTATTGAGAATATTAAAAGTATTGAGAGTGTGATATTTTTTCTTCGAATTTTAAAGAGTGACATTTATTTATAAATTTGATAAAAGTGATAGGGTAATTTGGTCAAAAAATTTATATTTGACTCATTATGATAGAAAAAATTTTAAATAATTAAATTTGAAATATTAAAAATTTATATAATTATTTTTGTAAATTTTCTATTTTTTAAAATTATAAATTAACATATGAGTATAGAAATAAATTTTCATTGAGGAATTAGGTGGATTTAAGTAACCTCTCCCCTTTGTAAAACCTTATATTTTACTGCATTTATGTTAGTTGACTTGTAGCATATCAAGTCTACCCCTTAATAAATAAAAAATAAATTACATTGAAAATATTTTTGTTTTTATTCTATTTCCAATAAGTGAAAAAATGATTTTATAATGGCTTAAATAATTGGTAAATTAGTATTTACGGTTAAAAAATATAGTTTTATCTTTAATTAAATTTTATGAAATGTCCTCGTTGTAATTATAGTGGCTAATAAAATGTAGTAAAAATACCCAATAATTTTCACGCCAATTTTTCATTTTACAACTCATAATAAATATCTTTGAAAATTTTGCATTTTTGCACCATTAAGTTTGTTTAATTTTCATTGTGGCCCCTTAAATTTGTAAATTCTATAATTTAACCCAATTAACCAAATCCTTAGTCATGAAGTCATGCAATCTACAAGAGCCCAAACAGAAGCCCAATTCTAATCCCGAAAACTTCTCTCAATTTAGTTTTAGCTGTTTATCTTACCAAATGGACACTAGCCATTCAAAATGTACTGAATAAATACGATAGGATTAGTAGAGTTACGATGCAATTTGGGTTGGGATTGTGCAGTGTTAAAATTATTCCTCTCTCGCAGCCGGTAAGTAGCTTACTGATAATTTCTTATAATCCCTAATTATCTAGAGTTAATATTTAAATTATTAAAGGATATAATTTAACAGAGTAATTTCTCATAATTATTTAAATTTAGTTAATTTACAAGCTAATAAAATTGTCATTGGGATCAATTTGTGTTGTTGGACTTAATAATATATAATTTAACGAAACCTTGTAATGGCCTATTAAAATTTACATGAATTTGACAAACGCGTCTTCAATTCATATTTTCCAATATATACAACATCTTTGAAAAAATATTTTCAGTGAAACCGAGTGATCCAATTAATCAAATAAACCATTTGAAAAGGAAAATGACACAATACCAAGCACAACTTAAGCACCGAACAGTGCGTTTTGGACAACATAAATTCTCAGAACAGCCCCACACACACACACACACCCCACGTCACCACACACGCAAAAACCTCACAACACTCGCGGCAAAACTGACAAATATCAAGCCCTGAGGATTACGAGAATGGTCCAGAGCAGCAGAGCATTACCTGCGGCGGGGGCGGGTGTTGACGGGTTTTGAAGATGGGAAGACTGTCGGACATTTTTTTTTAAAAAATTTTTAAGTTAGTGTTTCAGATTTAATAAGGAATGAAGAGATAATAGTCGCGATGCGGCCTCACCAAATGCAGAATCTGACTATGCTTTCTTTCACAGTATTGACTGTAATTTTTCATCTGCATGTGGCGTCTACCTCGTGCTCAAAAGAAGCATTTTATATTATGTCCGAAATGCACCATTTAGTGCCTTAAGATTGTGCTTAATGAACAAAAAGACAAAGAGACAAAAAGTCAACAGTTAAGGACCCAGGTGGATTCGAACCACCAACCTCCCAAACCTCACAAGTTTGGGCGCTCTTGCCCTTTAGAGCTTATGGACCCATCCAATCACGAAATTTACCAAAACAACAGAGATAAAAATGTATTTTCAGAACATATAAAAATAAAAAGCATCGAAAGATTCAAAACAGTAATTAAAAAAAAAAGCACCATCAACAGACATTTTAAAAAATAATAATAACTATAATTTCACATTTTGAATAACTCATCTTCAGACATTTAAACTTTAGGATTTAATTAAAAATAAATATTAATGTTTTGTTTTCGCGAAATAGAGCGTCAATAAACTAGATTATTAAAACATAATAAACCGAATAGAGAGAACGAAACATCACGGACATCAGTACATACTGCACCGTGTGTTCCCAATCAGGAAACAACCGACCTAACAAAAAGCCCACCAAAAAGGGATATATATTTACCCGAAAACCAGATATTAATCGTAAACAGAATTTAATTACCGAAAGGTCGATATTTGTAAATGATCCCTACCCAAAGAAAACGTAAATGCCCCGATACTATATTTTTGCATATTTTTCAGAACTTCACCAAGAGTCCAAGATCCAGAGACAGCATTTCCTCCAGCCAGCTCCAGCAAATGTTTGCATCAACATACCAAGCATATTAAAAAGGCTTTCCAGTTCACTCATGATAAACTGCACATCCAAACATCAAATGCTGCAATTGAAAATTTTATCAGAATAATTGCAAGCCTACTGCGGGAATGGATTTTACACGCAATAATTAACTGCTTGGAGAAACTAACAGGAGCTGAAAACACACTTTACTACCAATGAAAAGAACCGAATGACAGAATATAGTTAAAGAATATAGAACCCAACTCATCTTAAACATCACAAAGGAAACCATTATATCACAGGCACTTATTCCAACTCCTGCAGATATATTGATATCATGTAACTTAAGTACAGCATCAACATCTAGCACTATATGCCAATGCTACCGCGCTTCCAAGCTTGAACCACATTATATACTGCTTTCCAAGCTTGAACCACATTATATACTGCTTTCTGCCCAAAGCGTGCAGCAAAGAACTTGGATCCCAAATTGCCGGGTTAGTGTGAGCTTATCCATGTGGTTATGGCCCATACACCGAAGCACCAATAGGAACCTCTACATCAAAAGGATGATAAAGCAAAGCTCAAAACCAGCAACAAAGAATAATGATCCGATGCCTGCACATTAGAATGCAACATAAATAATGACGATCCCATACCTGCACATTAGCACACACGATATATAAACACTAATACTAGCAAGATATATTAACACCAAGTATGCTTCTGCCAAGACTACAGAAGTAATATTAAACAACATAAGCTTCAAAAAAAGGTTGCAAAATCACAATATCTAACAACCGTGACAAATTCAATACCTACACATTAAAATGCATGATATATAAACACTACTCCTAAATATGCTACACAACTATTCTTAAAACAAAATATGCTTCTACCAAGGTAACAGATTATTCATCTCTGACAAAGGAAGTGAATCCTATACCTGCACATCAAAATGCATGATATATAAACACTACTCTTAAATATGCTGCAAAACTAATCTTAAAACATGCTCCTAACAAGGCAGCAGATCCATCACCTCTAACAAAGGTAATGTTAGCTGATAAAAAGCACTGTCTCCACAGCCTTATCCACAGCAGATCTCCTGGCATTAACGGGTACACAGGGTCAGCAGGCACAAAATTTGACCGCCTCGGCACCACCAGGTACAAAACTCCACTTGGGTCACGGGCACATCCATTTCTCCACTTAGATCACGGGCACATCCATCTCTCCATGTTAGCAGGCTCATACTTACAATGACCAAACAGCGCACCTTGCAACTCCACAAATTCACCAGAGCGCTAGCACAACTACTACACTTAATAGAATCAAGAACTCAAATACTAAATACAGCCAACCCCACCAGTACAATAACAAAATCGCAAACCCCAACCAGTAACAACTCAAAACAAAAACAAAAATTATATAGGTTCGTATAAATGAAATATTTAACAACCTCATAATCAATAACAAGTGGAGAAATACCAGGGGAATAAAAATTTACACAAGTCCCAACTATAACATTCAAGATCAAACCCCGCCAACCTTTGTATCAACAACATTGGCCATATAATATAAATTTATTGGAAAAAATATATTAGATATGAATGATTTTATTTGATTAGTTCGCAAGTATCTGAAATATAACTAAGCAAATAGGATTGCATGGCGCTTTTTTAAGAGATTAAATGACTGCACTTCCCACCTCCAGTCGGATTAAAATAAAATGCAGTCAAAGCGCTGTTAGATACTGATTCAGAATCATTGGCATGAAGGATATGTGAAATAGCTTCAATGGTCTATTATATATACATGTTATAGGAACACAGTCAAAGCTGACCAACACCAAAGATTCAAAATCGCTAGTATGAAGGATATCTTTAAATATTTAGCTTAAATAATCAAAACAGCAACATATAAATAAGTTGTGAGCAAATATTACGTTATTAAGTTATGAGCAAATAAATATATAAAAGATTTTTATCATAGCAAAAATTAATGATTTAGTATGTTAAACAGTATGCATGTCATCAAAGAAGACAGAATATAAATCAGAATTACGTTATTAATTATGAGCTACCAGTGCCAAAGTTATTATCATGAGCTAAAATGTGTACCTAATAATAAATAAGTATTGTGTGTGATACATCATTATCAGCGTATAAATCAGAGTTATGTTATTTATTATGAGCTACCAGTGCCATAAAGTTGTTATTATGAGCTAACATGTGTATGCAGTAAGTAGTATAAATCAGAGTCATGTTATATATTATGAGCTACCAGTGCCATAAAGTTGTTATTATGAGCTAAAATGCGTATGCAGTAAGTATTGTGTGATACATCATCATTATTTGGAGGATATTGTGTATTACATCATTATCAGATGTATCTAGTATATAAAATTTACGTGTTTCAATAGATTGTACCTTCTGTTTTCCCTTCTAAACGTGCAGCCATCTCGAATGTGAATCGTTGAAGGTTTGCTAACGAACTAAAACGGCTTGAATAGACGCAGGGGAAAAGAAAAATATAGAAGAGGCAAAAAGCACAGGACACCAACAGACAAGCAGGGGGAGAGCCGGATATGAAAATAATAAAAAATATCCCCGTGCCATCTCCCCCCGAAAACCAAAAATTAAATACTTTTATTAGGATTTTTCTGACCTGCCATGCAAGCGCACCTGTCATGGCAAAGGCCACAACAACAACCACAAGAATTAAAATCTCTCTCAACTTCCAATCACATAATTTCCCGTCCCAATTTTTTTCTACTTCACCTCCAAACACGCACGCCATAATATTATAACAGCTATTACGTAATAAAGCAAAGATTACGCTTACACTATATGGTAGCTAGCATAACAAAGATTTTTTCCCCATCCAAATATTATCTGCAAACAGGCATGGCGTCCGCAACAAACCAAACCGTTGCAGAAGGCGGCTAGTATTCAATCCACCTACAGCAGAACTGTCACGATTAGTTCGGCCACCATCACGATCGATCCATCGCTGGCTTAATCAACAAGGATCCGAAATAGAGGCAGTACCTAAACAAAATCAAACAGCTTGAGAAACCAATCACCACACGATCTCAAACTTTAAAAATAAAAGCAAAGCAGATCTATAAACACTTAAAATTAGAAAATTAGAAAAGCATGTTGATCTCTAGTAACAAATCTGAAAACGTACATCCATATATGGGATCCGAACTATCCGATCTCTGTATCACGGCCAACCCAACTCGCCGATCTAACCAAAATACGAAAATCGAGATCGAAGCTTTGAGAGAAGAAGCCAAACGCCATGATTAAACAAGACGATCTATTCGAATTTGAATAAAGAAAGAAGAGAGAAAATTAACAGACTAATAGATCTCAGAAAAAAGTAAGCTTCATCAGATGGTCGAAAGATAATAGCTATAACAAGCACCGCAGCTGTTATCATCACTTATAAAAGAGATGAATACCGACTTAAAATAGAACCCTAGTGATCTGACGGCTGTTATTATTTGACGAGTTATGAGATGGACGGTTGGATTTGAGCGATATTATTGAGGGTGGTTGTTATTTCCGTGAAATTTGATAAGGCGTGGGCGGCTGTTATGTCAGGAGAAGGTTCTCGATAATGGAGATTTTTCTTTGCCGCCACGTGTTTAATCAAATTAAATAATCCATTATCGGTTCCAGAGATTTCCGGACAATTTTACGTGAGATATTGATCCCACAATATTTTTTTTTTTAAATAATAATCAATTATCGAGCAAATAAAAATCAAGGATAGCCTCCACCTCATTCGCTACATGGTAAAAATTCGGGTCAAATTTAAGTATTGTTTTATTCGGACTCAGTTTAAATTTTTAAAAATTTTGATTTTTTAATGTTTGGCCGAGATTTATTTTGGGTTAGGTTTTTTTCGAATTTTTTAAACTTAAATTTTATATAAAAAATTTTAAAATATTATATTGTGTATATATTTTTATTTATTTTATAATTTTAAAATAATTTTAATTAAATTAAATATAAAATATAATTTTTAAATAATAAATTTTTTAATATATTAAATAAATATAACAAAAATTATAATTATTTAAAATAAAATATTTTTATAATTTTTTATAAAATTTAAATTTTAAATTTTTTAAGTGATATTCAAACCTACTCCATACTCATTTTCAGGTTGGATAATATTCATACCACATCACTCGATCCAAATAAATATTTTTACCACTCTACTGCATAATTATATAAATATAAATCTTAGTTGCGGGCTATAATTTCTTATAGTCAAACAATAATGAGTAGACCTTTATACATAGAACCCTGCCGTTTATTTTGTATATTTTCTTTATTTTCATGGTAAAAGAAAATAAAATTACAATAAATCAAATCAATAGTAAAATATGTAAACATACTATTTCATAAATTAAATTATAGTTATTACATTATTTATCTGTTTGTTGTTCAAGTAGTTTTGATTTTATCAATAAAATTAACTAATTAAAAAATTGTTAGGAGCATGATTTATAAAGACAATTCAGTTTAATTCAATTAACATTTATCCTTTTATATAATTTCCAAAAACAATAAAATTATGTTATAAAAGTGGGGTATAAGTATATATAAAGGGAAGTGAAAAGCAGCACTCAACTGTTATACATGAATTTCTTGTTACACAGTTGCCGCTATTTAGCACTATTTTTTATTTAGAGCAATAATAAATATTCTGATATTTAAATTTCAATTTAAGTTTTAATTAATGTAGTATTTTATTCATTAAATAATGATTAAATATTTTTTAAACTATAAAATTGATCATCTAAAAAATTAGTGACATATAACATTGAGACTCAAATTTAAAATCCTTAAAATTATTGTTATTTTTATGATTTGTCCATAAGTGACATTATTGAGTTAGTATAGTTTCTGCTATTACCAACAATTTTGATCAAAATTGTTAGCATGTTTCAAAATCAAATCAAGATACCACTCCACGTCTTGAATGAGTCTTATGAATCATTTATTTTGTGGGAATTATAATTACCTAAAAATGAAATAGATTGAAATAAAAATAAGTAATAAGAATTATAATAAATTATTTATTTAAACTGCAAGAAATAAAATCGAAATTAAAATGAGTTGTATTACAATTTATATGTTTATTTTGTCTTAGAATAATAAATGAATGGAATAAATTGTTTAAAATTATAAAAATATCCATAGTTAACATTCATTAATTTTATGGTTGATAAAAATTTATTAATATTTATTTTTAAATGATGGGGTTTCTTTCTCGTAGCTAGCGATATTTCTTTTTTCTTTTTGTAGTTAAAAAAATATGTTGGAATTAATTGATGAAAATTTTTGAAGTTGAGAAAGAAAAAGAAAAAAAAGTTAATTAAGCAATTTTATCAAAAATTGTTTTAATAATAAAATTCTTAAATTTAAAAAGATGGTATAATGAGAAAAATATTAAGTTCAAATAGATCCACCCTTATAATACTCATGTGATGACCAAATAATTATAACTAACTTCAAAATTAAATAAATCCTAAACATTGTTAGGTCCGATTTTCATTAACAACTGTATAATACTTGTTATTTATTTATTTTTGAAAAAGATGGTATTAGTTTACTTCAGTATTGAAAATGAAGTCTCTGTGAGACCATGTACATAAATATCATCTAAATAATTTTACACTACTACAAAAATATCTATTATAATAAAGAATATATGTCATTCGACCCCTGATAAAATTTTTATCTGTTATTGTAACTTCTGTCACAATTCTGTGACAACATTTCATCTATCACATGATCATGTAATAAATTATTTCCACAAAAAGTTTGCCAAGAATCCTGATGGCACACCGGCACTATATAATCGAGGGAAAATCATCTACACATGCATCACCCTGCTGTTATGTA
Source organism: Murraya koenigii (assembly GCA_025617385.1). Lineage (NCBI taxonomy): Eukaryota > Viridiplantae > Streptophyta > Magnoliopsida > Sapindales > Rutaceae > Murraya > Murraya koenigii. The sequence continues at coordinate 40,286,684 of CM046812.1, read as the reverse complement.
CCATCCATGAACATTTATGCGGACGTCACGAACCAAGCGACGTCGTTTTACAAGACTTTTAAGAATCAGCGTAAGATTTAGCGGGTAATTTAAATTATTTTAAATTTAGTGGATTTCTTCGAAATCTATCACATATTAACAATTCACATTCTCTATCATGAGATTTAAAGTTTTAAAAAATAAATCTATTATTTGTAATTTTGAAATGATAATAATACTATTTATTGTTATTTAAATTCTAGAACTTTGAAATAGAAATAACAAAAATCACATTTTTCAACTTGAATTAACTGAAAGAAAATCACATTCAAATTCATAAAACCTATAAAGTACCAAATAGCATCATACACTAAAAATTCCATTCACTTGAAACTTCCAATAAATAGCATCATCAAAATACACGGTGAATCAAATCAGTAACAATATCTCAAAAATCCTTTACAATATCCAATCACCAACCCATAGCTAGAAAAACAATTCATCCATAAAAAAAAAATGGTAGCAACTTCCCAACAGCCACCAACATTACTGAAAAACAGATTTCATTAAGATGAGTACGAAAAGAATATAGACTAACATATTGGCCACTTACAATTAATCAAATTCATAATAAAGTTCACCAGTGTGTAATTGAGTTAATCAGCTTTGATACCAAGGGAAAATGAGGAAAAATAACCCCAGACTAAAAAATTCGCATTTGAAAATTGACATAATGAAGCAGTAAGCCTCATAAATAGTAAAAGATGAAAGAAAATAAAACTGATTCAAAAGTAATAGAACCTGAATATAGCAGTGAAAACTAACTAGATCTTCATTAAGAGTTGTTGGATAATTAAGTATAAACAAAATATTGTGCAACAAAGTACATACTGAAGAGAAATATAGAATCAAGTGCAATGCCAAAGACACGACTTTGAGCTCCTCACCTTCCAGCTTGATTTAAACATGATACAGCCAATGCTAGACGAAATAACAAAGTTACCTAGGACAAAAAAGTTTAAAAATCTAAAAACTATTTTCCATACTTACATTATTTTTAAGAATGCCCACATTTGTAACAATATCTTGAATGTATTTCATCATAGAGTAGCCACATTTAAAGCTGCTTGGTAGCTTCGGACACTACAAAATAAAATTACATACAAATAATATAAACAAATGAACCAAGATAATTTTTTTTAATTTCTGAAATGAGCAAAGATTTTTTTGAAAAGGGTTGTCATTAATATAATAGACTATATATTTCAAGACAACAACATCATTGTTTTCTTTTTTTCTACAACTGGCTACTAAACTCAACTGAAAATCTAAGAGCTGTGTTGTTTTTTATTATATTTTCAATGATGATATATCAAGAGGCACATGCCTAAACAACTAACAACACTTTTCAAAATTACCCTTTAAAGTATAAGTTTTTCGTATCATAAAATCATATTAAAAAAAAATGCTTACGTGAGACTCAAGATTCTGCAGTTTCTTTTTCAGATTCCTTAAGTTGATTTTCTTATTCTTGCTCTTCCATATCACTTCACCAAATGTATTATATCAAGTATTTTTTAAAAAAAATTAATAAATATGAGTATGATTATTAGAATAATGGGGTCTACAAATTGACAAGCATAAATTTGTATATATTTTTAACATATTTCATTGATTAAATTTAAAGTGAACAATACTATAATATATTATAAAATACATTAAGTTAACAAGCAAATTAATTGATCAGATTTGTGATACCTATTTGTCAGACTATCAACCCAATCAAATTCCCTTCCTGTATAGGCAAATTAATTGATCAGACATTCAAATTTCAGCTCAAATATATTGTGAAAAGTTAAACATGTATCACAAAGTCATAAGAATAACATACATCTCTAAAGCTAAAAAGAAATAAAAATGAAATGAAAGGTTCTACAAGATACCTAGACATCTGTTATTTAATAATAATAAAAAAAGAAATATATTTATTCTCACACTGCCAATTCTAACCACCCTTTACTCACAGATATTGAAATATGTCCTATGGAATAAAGTGAGAAGCATTAATATCATCATAAGTTTCAAGTAAAAAATATCCCTCATTCATTTTCCTACCATTTTTTCGTTCCATGTTCTCATCCACCAGAACTCAAAAGCAAAAGGAATGAGGCTTATCTCCTAAAGGTAGCCTTAGATAGTTAATAGGCTAACTGGCCACTGACAAACCGAATCGATTGCCCACGACCTTCAAGGCACTGATTACTATGATAAAGGTCGAGATCATATTCATTTTAAGACCAGAAATAAAACTAAAGTTTCAATAACTTCAGCAAATTGTTAATTGCTTTTCCACCTATGAGGAGAATAAGGTATCTTCGCTAAGCTTGTCATATTATATAATTTAATTAATGTTAATGGGTACGGGTTGAAATGTAGAGAATCTGGCCAACCCTAGCTCAATACCATATATGTTGCGATTGGAGGAGAGAATATTCTAAAACACTTGCTACTTAATACTTTTTCATTATCTTTATCTGAATTCCAGTTCACAGTAAGATTTAATTATTCAATCTTCGTAATATATCAGGTTTGTCAGCTTGTACAAGTCAAACTTACACATGAATATTGAAAGTTTAATGTACATGCCTGAACTCCATACATATAGAAAAGCTCCATTCTCATAGTCTCCGATCTATAGAGAGTTGAGCCAGTGTTTACTTCTGTCACTTTTAAAATATAAAACTCAGAATTTCAGTCTAAACACGACAGCAAATGAGTCAGAAAGATATTTCATGATAACAATATAGCCAACTTTTCAAGAACTGGTGAAAATGGGGAAAAAAGGTATTCAAAATAATTCTAAAAACTGTTCAAAAGAATTCAGGATGGAAAGGCAAATTAATTGATCAGATTTGTGATACATATTTGTGATAAATACAAGTTTCATTGATATCCACGAAAAATAATTCCAAAATATCCAAATTGAAATTTATTCGGCTACCAAAAAAAACCTAAAAATCATTCTATTAACGAATAAAACCTCTACCTCAAATGCGTGCAGAGATGGCCGGGGCAGCGGCGACGGCATTCAAGGCGGTGTTACCGAGGAAGGACAAGAATCCCGTGTTGGCATAAGGCTCTTGTTCGTCCAAGAACAGATCTTCAAGAACCCTAAACACACCGTGAGCACAAACCAGACCAGCCCCCACCATTAGAGCCTAGATCAAGACCGATCCGACGCTGGTTAGGAAAATGACGAAGACATCTTAAAACGATCAAGACACCAAGTGCCTCGTGGTCGCTAAACATGCGGTCGAAGTCAACGAGCGGCCGATTGGAGGGGAGGAAAAGCAGAGGAAGACTGAGGAAGAGATAAGTCCGAGGCGCATGAGAGAGAATGCAAGAAGGACGGCGATGACCTTGAGGAAATTGAGAAGGCGGATCGGTCGGTGAGTTCGGCCCAGATCGAAGCCGTTGCAGAGTGATTTCGTTTGACAATAGGATGAAAGGGGGGAAAGAGATTTCGATTGAGACTAAATTAGGGATTTTGCTTTTGCTATTATATTTTTATTTTTTAATTTCTTTGATATAATATTTGCGTTCGAATTTTATACGGTCCAGTGGTTTTGGTTCGTACGTAAAAGATATTAAATTTTAGAAGTCTTGGGTTTGGAAGATTTATAAATTATAATATTTTTTTTAATCACTGATATTTCAGTGTTAATAATTTTTTATGTTTAATTTATTAGTATTAATAATTTGTTATATCTACTTACAAAAAATAAAAAATAATGTATATATAAATAATTATTGATATTTTTTATAAAATATAAAAAAATTAAGTAACAGTAGAGATTATTTTTTTAGTAGTATGATTTAATTTTATTTTATTGAAAGTTACCGTTTTTGTAATAATTTAATAAAAAATTAAAAATAATTTAAAAATAAATAAAAATATTTTTTTATTACGGTTTATGATAAAAAATTAATCTGTCGCGTAATTGCGATGCATAAAAACTTTAACAAATATCTATCGTACATTCTTGATAAATCATCAAAATTTCATAACTATCACAAAAAAATCTATCGTCATAAGTTATTTTTCTACTAGTGTTGTTGTGGATCATCCTTTTCTAATTCTTGAGGATTGTATACAAGATAATGAGATATCTACTAGGGGATACTGGAGAGTGAATATATATTTTGTTCTTTATTGAAACGAAGGATCGTCCTGTATTATATGTTTATTGTTGAAAAATTCAAATCAAAGTACATATTCAAAGTTTGGCCAAAATTGTTCAAAGCCAAATTGTTTAAAGTTTGGCTAAAAATTAGGTAATCACCAACCAAACTTTGATAATTTTAAAGGTTTGGTGAAATAGTACTACAATGCATTCCTATAAATAGCTAATATTCTTTATTTGTTAAGGCATCCCAAAATTGAGAGTAATTGCAAGTGAATCAATTGAGAGAGTTGAGAGAGCTTCCACTTGAGTGCTAGGAGAATTCAATTGGGTGTATTGAGGTATTGGGTTTTGTGAGTTTTTCCCAATTTATAAATTCTCATTTGTTAGTAAAATTATCTTCCGCCTTTCGCCGTGGATGTAGGCTTTACACGAACCACGTAAATTATTGTGTCAATTTTCTTTGAAATTTTTACACCACATTTAAGTTTCTCTAGAAGTCATAGTTACCATCAATTGGTAATCTGCTCAACCTGCGCTTCCGCACAATAATTGGTATCAGAGCCGAAAGTTCGTACTTAGGGTATACAATACTATTCACAAATACAATACTAGATACGACCATTTGTATTTGGAGAACAGTTTATTGTAAGTAGTGTGCATTTTTGCATGTCTAGGAAAGTTCTGTCAACAAGACGATAAGAGTCTAAGGAGTCCGAGTTTTAAGTAGGATCATCGTGACCTCCATTCTCCTGGAACTTTCACGTGCATTTATTCACGCTGAAATAAACATCATAGAGACTATTTTCAAGTGTGAATAGTTGTTGAAGGCATCGATTATTCGAGGTTGAGAAGGATGGCGTAGCGTCGTCATCATCTTCGCCGCCAGCGACTCATCGTGACTAATGCAAAGTTTGAAGTGAAGAAATTTGATGGTACCAATAATTTTGGTATGTGGCAATGTGAGGTGTTGGATGTCTTATGTCAGCAAAAGCTGGATCTCGCTCTAGAAGAAAAGCCTGAAATGATGGATGATAAGGAGTGGACAAAAATCAATAGACAGGCATGTGGTACTAACGCCTATGTCTGGCTAAAGATCAGAAGTACTCTGTCATGAGGGAGACATCAGCAAAGAATTTGTGGAAGACATTAGAAGAAAAATATATGAAGAAAAGCCTTGAAAATAGGCTTTATATGAAAAAGAAACTCTATCGATTCATGTATGCACCTGGTATGTCAATGAATGACCATGTGAACTCATTCAATAAAATATTAGCGGATTTGCTAAATTTGGATGAGAAATTTGAAGATGAAGATAAGGCATTGTTGCTGTTGAATTCACTTCCTGATGAATATGACCATCTCACTACCACTTTGCTTCATGGGAAGGACAATGTCACATTTGATGCTGTATGTAGTGCAATCGTATAACGTCGAGACTAGAAAGAAAGATAAAAAGGATCACGGAGATACAGATTGCGTAAGTATTGACAAGAAGAGGTCGCTCACAAAGTCGCAAACTTGGAAAAGAGGCAAGTCTAAAGGTAGGCTCGCCAAAGATGAATGTGCTTTTGTCACGAGAAAGGGCATTGGAAAAAAATTGTCCTAAGTTACAAAGGGCAAGGCTATTTCTGATGCATGTGTAGTCGAGCATGATGAGGAGTCGAATTTGGTCTAGTTGGCATGACGTTGACATGTCAATCGATGATGAGTGGATTTTGGATTCGGGTTGTACTTATCATATGTGTCCTAATAAGGATCGGTTTTCAACTTCGAGGAGCTAGATGGTGGAGTTGTTTTTACGGGCAATGACAATGCTTGTAAAACCATAGGAATATGTTCAATCCAATTGAAGAATCACGATGGCTCAATCCATGTCTTGACGTAAGTTCGCTATGTACTCAAGCTTAAAGTAAAATCTCATCTCATTAGGAGTCCTAGAATCCAAAGGGCTTACAATCACTATGAGAGATGGGTTCTCGAAGGTAATAGACAGTGCAATCGACGATGATGAAGGGCACAAGAAGGAATAACTTGTACTATTTTCAAGGAGTATGAGTTATTGGATCAAGATCAACAGCTTCGAGAAAGGATGCGATTCGGAGGCAACCAAGTTGTGGCATATGCGTTTGGGACATGCTCGGTGAAAAAGCTTTGCAGACTTTGGTTAAGCAAGGCTTATTGAAAGGTGCAAATTCTTGCAAATTGAATTTTGTGAACATTGCGCTCGGGCAAGCAAACAAGAGTAAAGTTTGGCTCGAGAATTCACAATACAAAAGGATTCTGGACTATGTTCACGATGATGCGTGGGGACCTACCGGAGTAGCTTCTTTGGGAGGTATGCACTATTTTGTTACTTTTGTTGATGATTATTCAAGAAAAGTATGGGTGTATTGATGAAGAACAAAATGAAGTTTTGAGTATATTTCGAAATGGAAGAAGATGGTCGAAACTCAGACTGGTCGAAAGGTTAAAAGACTTCGCTCAGATAATGGTGGTGAGTACAAGAATGATCCATTTTTACAAGTATGCCGAGATGAGGGCATTGTGCGACACTTCACTGTTCGAGGTACACCACAATGTAATCGGGTGGCGTAACGCATGAACCGAACTATACTAGAGAAAGTTTGGTGTATGTTGTCCAATGCTGGATTAGGTAAGGAATTTTGGGATGAGGCTGTTGTATATGCGTGCCATATGATTAATCGTTTGCCATCAGCTGCAATTGAGGGCAAAACACCTATGGAAATGTGGATTGGCAAACCTGCTACTGATTATGATACTTTATATGCCTTTGGTTCCACTGCTTATTGTCATGTAAAGGAATCTAAGTTAGACCCAAGAGCGAAGAAAACATTGTTTATGGGTATAACTAGTGGAGTAAAAGGATACCGTTTATGGTGTCCAGATACAAAGAAGATCATTTTAAGCAGAGATGTGACTTTTGATGAATTAGTCATATTAAAACAAAAGGATTCACAAAAGGATGACAACACCAGTAGTACACCGCAGCAAGTGGAGCTTGAAAAAGTTAAAGATGATCCAGCTAGTGTTGAAGAGGCAGATGATTCTCAATCAACCGAAGATAAAGAAGAGGTTCTGACTCAGGAACCTTTAGAGCAACAAGATTCAATTGCATGTAGAAGGCCGTGGAGAGAGATTCGTAGACCTGCTCGCTTTATTGATATGGTGGCCTATGCACTTTTAATTGTAGATGGTGATGTTCCTTCCACTTACGGAGAAGCGATGAAGTAGTCTCGAAAATGTACGATGGAAGCAAGCAATGAATGAAGAAATGCGATCTCTTCAAAAAATGGAACTTGGAAGTTAGTTACATCGCCTAAAGACAAAAAGGCAATTGGGTGCAAATGGGTATATGCAAAAAAGGATGGATTTTCTCGTAAGGATAAAATTCGATACAAGGCTAGATTGATAGCGAAGGGTTACGCTCAGAGAGAAGGAATAGACTACAATGAGATATTTTCTCCAGTTGTGAAACATTCGTCTATTCGGATTTTGCTAGCTATTGTTGCGCAATATAATATGGAGCTAGTTCAACTTGATGTGAAAACTGCGTTCTTGCATGGTGATTTGGAAGAGGAAATCTACATGACTTCAGCAGATGGATTTAGAGTTGTTGAAAAAGAAAATTGGGTTTGCAAACTGACAAAGTCACTTTATGGATTGAAACAATCTCCAAGGCAGTGGTACAAGCGATTTGATCGGTTTATGAAAGGGCAAAGGTACACAAGAAATAAATTTGATCATTGTGTGTATTTTCGCAAGTTACAAGAAGGATCTTCCATATATTTGCTCTTGTATGTCAATGATATGCTAATAGCATATAAGAACAAAGATGAGATTGAGAAGTTGAAAACTCAACTCAATCAAGAATTTGAGATGAAAGATCTAGGTGAAGCTAAGAAGATTCTTGGCATGGAGATATGCAGAGATAGAGCTCGTGGTAAAGTCAGCTTGTCTCAGAAGCAATATTTAAAGAAAGTATTACAACAGTTTGGCATGAATGATCAGACAAAACCCGTAAGTACCCATTGGCTTCTCATTTCAAGCTTTACGCACAATTATCTCCTTCAACGGATGAGGAACAAGAATACATGTTGCAAGTTCAGTATTCAAATACAATTGGTAGCTTGATGTATGCAATGGTGTGTACAAGGCCCGACATTTCACAGCGAGTTAGTATAGTGAGCGAGATATATGCATAATCTCGGTAAATGACATTGGCAAGTCGTGAAATGGATTCTACTGCATATCTGTAAAGCCGTTGATGTTGGTTTCATCGTTTGAACGAAATGACACACTTGGTCAAGGTGTGATTAGGTACGTTAATTCAGATTATGCCGGTGATATAGACAAACGACGATCAACCACCGGATATGTATTTACTCTTGCTAAAGGGCCAATTAGTTGAAGTCTACACTACGATCTACTGCTGTAATCGTCAACCACGTAGGTCGAGTATATGGCAATTACGGAGGCTATTAAAGAAGTCTGTTTGGTTATAAGGCTTGCTTAGAAACTTGGGATTGATCCATGAGCATGTTAACTTGTATCGTGACGATCAAAGTGCTATTCACTTAGCAAAGAATCAAGTTTATCATGCGCGTACGAAGCATATTGACGTACGATTTCACTTTGTGCGGGAAATTATTAATGAGGAGAAGATTTTTCTTCAGAAAATCAAGACTGCAGAGAATCCCGCAGATATGTTGACCAAGGTGGTGATAACGATCAAGTTTGAGCATTGTCTAAAATTGATCAATATCCTGAAAGTTTAAAACAGTGAGAAATGTAAAGATTGGAGGATCATTTTATACAAGGAAGTTCAGTAATATTTTGAACTACGGTTGGCTTAATCACAAATTTTGGGTACGTAGGCAGTCACAAAGATGCAGCCACTTTGGGAATGATGGTTCGTTGGTAGTCGGCTCAGATTTAGATAAATCTTCACCGAGGTGGAGAATTGTTGAAAAATTCAAATCAAAGTACATGTTCAAAGTTTGGCTAAAAGTTAGGTAATCACCAACCAAACTTTGATAATTTTAAAGGTTTGGTGAAATAATACTACCATGCATTCCTATAAATAGCTAATGTTCTTCATTTGTTAAGGCATCCCAAAATTGAAAGTAATTGCAAGTGAAGCAATTGAGAGAGTTGAGAGAGCTTCCACTTGAGTGCTAGGAGAATTCATTTGGGTGTATTGGGGTATTGGATTTTTGTGAGTTTTCCCAATTTGTAAATTCTCATTTGTTAGTAAAATTATCTTTCGATCTTTGTCCAGTGAATGTAGGCTTTACGTCGAACCACGTAAATTATTGTGTCAATTTTCTTTGAAATTTTTACACCACATTTAAGTTTCTCTAGAAGTCACAGTTACCATCAATTGGTAATCTGCTCAACCTGCGCTTCCGCACAACAATTTATCCCGTTCATTTTCATTACAGGTAATTTCTTCGGATGTTCTTCAGCTCCGTATGCACTTCAAATACCTTAGCCGAAGAGGCTGCCTGGAAGTAATCGGTCCTTTCTTACAGCCAAACCTTGTTTATCCCTGGAGCTGATTCTGAATATCACAAATGATAACATTCAGTAACCGTATATGTGTGTGTGTGGGTTCAGAATTACTAGAATTAATATCTATTAAGATGACAAATAGTCAGATATTCAAGCCCATTGTGAGGTCTTCACAGCCGACGTTAGATATCTGATATCTGGAGGAGTTCCGAGGTTTTGAAGATTTTGCACCAACATTACATTTACCCCTGCCCTGCAACTTCCATTACAGTAAGATTCGGTAGCATTTTCAATTTTTCTTTTTCTCAGTTTATTTTCATGCGAATTATACATTTATTCTCTTTCAGAAGTGGGAAAAGAAAATTATTGCAATAAAATTAATTGTAGATATTTGGATGTCGGCTCTAAAGTTTTGTTCAGCTGTACATGTTAGGACTTTAGGATCAACTTCATACATACTGCATCAGAAATTTATTTGCAATATTTTTTTTTCCCGGGTAATCAAAATCATATGTACCTTTGTTGGTGGTAGGTTTGAAGTTACCAAGGATGAACTTCCAACATACATACCAAGTTTCTATGAGTGAAAAGCGAAAAGTCTGGGCGTGATCAACTTAGAGGTGAGTCTTGAAAGACACTGCTGAAACCTCGAAGGAGAAGTTATTGAATTTCGGAACGATGTTACCAACAAGGAAGTAAAGCAATGCAAAAATTAAATAAAATTATTGTGTTTAATCAAATGATTCGTTTAAATAAGGGTCTCGTAAATTAACGGTTTCAAATAACTAACAATATTATTCGATTAAAAAAAAAAACATTTCAACTTTATTTGCGTTTCTTAATTTGTATGTTAACGCTATTACTGAAAATTGATTGTTCGAAAACTGTAATATATATAGATTGGTCAATCATGCCAGGATTTGTAATGGACAAGAGTTGATTAGTGATTGTAGATCTTCTGAACTTTAGAAAATAATTGCAGGAATTAAGTCTTAGTACTAAGTCCTCCAAATTTATGGCTTTATAGTTAAATTTTTAAGGCATTTACGTTATTAAACTTTCAAGAAGAATGGATTTGTAGTCTACTAGTAACAAGACACTTAACAAAAAATTTGAGTATTTTAGTTCAAGTTGTAATTATGGTCAGGACTCAAAATATTTATTTAATAATATTATAATTTTAATATATTTATATACTCAATAATAATTATAAATATATGATAAATAATCAGCATTTAAAAAAAAAAATACTGTCAATAAGTCAAGACACCAGATTCGACTTTTCATTCCTGTCCATATGTAAACGTAAAATCGGTAAAAACGGAGAATAATACGCTGCCTCACATGCAAAAATCAAAAGGTCTGGGCCCCGCACAAATTAGTCTTTTACGATTCTACCCTTAGACTCCCTCGCCTTATAAACTGCCGCTTCAGATTCGAAAAGTTACAAAACAGAGTCAGCTCTAATTAGCCATGGCATTTCTTCCTAATGCTTTACTATTCGTCCTTCTTAACGTCTTACTTGGCATAAATATTGGAAGTAAGTTTCTAGACATTGTGAAATTTAAGTCAATTAAATCTTCAGTTTCAGGTTCATTTGGAACAATTTTTGTATCGCGAGTGTTCTAGTGCAAACATCCATATTTTATTATAACAAACAAGCTTGTTATTCGGCAGTTAGCAACACGACACTAGATTGGAGTAGTTCCAACCATTATATATTATTGTTTAAAATTCACATGCGAACATTTCTGCATATTTATTTATTTATTTATTTATGATTAGAAAACAGAACACTCCTTATTGCTCGTGCAGGGTCAGAGCCCTTTATGGGCGTAAACTATGGGAATTTAGGGGACAATCTGCCATCGCCAGGAGACACGGTAAAGCTACTACAATCAACGTCTATCCAGAAGATCCGATTATACAGCCCCGACATTCCCATGATCAAAGCCTTGGCCAATAGCGGAATCGACATTGTTGTTGGAACACAAAACAGTGAAATTCCTACCTTAGCCTCGGATTCGAATGCTGCAAAAACCTGGATAAACACCAATGTCCTGCCCTTCTACCCAGCAAGCAATATCTTCCTTATAATGGTTGGCAACGAGATCTCTCTTGACGAAGATTTTAGAAAACAGCTTCTACCCGCAATGCAAAATATGCAGAATGCATTGAATGCTGCCTCTTTGGGAGGCAAGATTAAGGTTTCGACTGTGCATTCAATGTCCGTTCTTTCCCAATCTGACCCGCCCTCTTCAGGAAAGTTTCAACCCTGGCTAGCAGATGTTATGAAAGGACTCCTTGGATTTAATAATGCCACTGGTTCCCCTTTCGCTATCAATCCGTATCCATACTACGCTTACAAAAGTGATCCTAGACCTGATTATTTAGCTTATTGTTTGTTTCAACCCAATGCTGGGCGAGTCGATCCAAACAATAACATCAAATACATGAACATGTTTGATGCTCAGGTACAATTATGTTTATATAATTAAATTGCTATTCCTTTTTTCTTTTTTTGGCAAATTTCACTTAATGATTATAGAAATGAAAATATATCAATTGTATATGCGTACTGTATGTATGCATGCGTGCTTAATTGTATGGCATATATACGTACCTACAAATATATTTGAAAAATTTTGTAGGTGGATGCAGCACGTTCTGCATTGCACTCCTTGGGATACGACAATGTTGAGATAGTGGTCACTGAGACTGGATGGCCGTCCAAAGGAGACGACAAAGAACCCGGGGCAACTATTGATAAGGCCAAGGCTTATTACAGTGGCTTGATAACCCATCTTCGGTCCAAGACGGGGACTCCATTGATGCCTGGGAAGGCAACTGATACTTATCTGTTTGCATTATACGATGAGAATTCGAAACAAGGGCCTATTTCTGAGAGATCGTTTGGGTTGTTCAAGCCTGACCGCACTGCAAATTTTGATGCTGGCCTCCTCAAGAATAACAAGGTGAGAATTAATTTTAAGTAAGTAGAAATTAAATAAAGCAACTACCTAGTAATATTCGGGTTAATTTGCTATTACGCTAACAACTAAATTCAGGAGAACCCGGGTGCGCCAAACAAAGCAATGTGGTGTGTGCCAAAGGAAGGCGTAACGGATGAGCAGTTGGAGGCAAATATTGATTATGCTTGCGGACAGGGGATTGACTGCAGTTCAATTGCGCCTGGAGGAGCTTGCTTTGAGCCTGACACATTAGCATCACATGCTGCATATGCCATGAATCTTCACTATCAAACTAATGGACGCAATGCATGGGACTGTGACTTTTCAAAAACTGCCACCCTATCATCCAAAGATCCTAGTAAGTTTTCTCTTGTAAACAAGCACAATTGTTTTTCCTGATGATATTATTTATTTATCTCCTTCATGTTCCTTTCCATGATTAATCATGATGCTCACAATTAATTCTTTCCATGATTAATCATGATGCTTACAATTAATTCTTTTGTTATTTGCAGGCTATAAAGGTTGCACTTACCCTAGTAGTGCTCCTGAAACAAAGACGAATTAACCTGTATGCTTTAAAAACTCGATGGAATGCGGTAGTTGATGGTTTGTGCTACTCTAATTATCGATTAATGGTCAAGCCATCATCTATTACAGACACAGAGAGGGAAATTTTTTGTTTTTTCCGCTTTTCATAGTTCGAGGAATAATTCTCCATCGATTTGCAATAGCGATTCGGGTGACCGATATTTCTTGTACTTGTTCTTAGGAAGAAAATTTGATCAATGATGATTCCGTTGATTGATGTATTTCAATTTTATACGTCGATTTTGGTTTTTATGAAACTCGCTCCTACTAATTAATGACAACATGAGCACTTAAAGCTTTTTTATATTTTATACAATCACTTGATCACTTGGTGGATGATTACGGTAATTCTCATCATCTTTTTTTTCTCCAAAAAAAAAAAAGAAAGTAAAGGTTGTTTATTTTTTCAAATCTAACCAGGAAGCATTCTTTTTACAAACAATGTTATTGATGCGGCTACGTTCAACTTAACAAAAAAAAAATTTACTAATTACGTTTGAACGAAACTAAGTCGTTTTTATTTATTTATTTTATTGAACTCGTTGCTATTTGCTTCTGAAAAAGACATGCTACTTATTTTCCTAATAAACCTTAATATAAACTTAGATTCAATTCAGATCACATTGAATCCCATGTATTTGTGTCATATTATACATATGAGTAATTTTGCAAGGTAATCTCTTATTACAAGTTAAAAGATAAAAAATACACATTATTATGTTCTATCACTATTGTTAGAGATCTTAATATTTAAATCTTAATATCATGTATCACTTATCTATTAGACTATTTAATGAATGAAAACCATATAAATTGAGACTCAAATTAAAATTTAGACATTTAGATACCTAACATTATTCTTTGCCTCACAATGTGTTAAAATTTTTTATTTTTACTTCCCTCAATTGATTTATTTTCTTTAAAAAAAAGATTATGGGAATTACGGTAATTATCTTCCAAGTCACGTGATTGTATCAAAAAGAAAAAAGTGGCAGCTTATAATAACAACACCCTCTTAGGAAATACACTCGTATATATATATATATAACTGGAGACTGAAGGGTATTATTAGATCTTTCGAAGTCTGTCAGGAATTATTGAGTACGCATATTTTCTAGTACTGCAGGAACGATTTCAATTGTTATTATTTTTTTGGAAAGATACTAATGTGGGAAGTTTTGGATAAAGATATTTCCTATGGTATAACGTAAAACAACTACCCTTTATAGAGAATTTTTTGTTTATTTTTAGTTCTTAACACGAAAAATAAGCGCTGGTCAGCAACAGTGACTAATAAGAAAGCTTAGTATCGAAGGAACATTGAAAGCATCCTCCCGTTGCAATTCAAGGAGTTTGTCAATTACTTCTGCGCCAATCCTTTCAAAAGTTAGTTCACCTTTGTGCTTTTGCACCTGATCAAGACTCAAGTATCAATGTTATATAATAATATGTGAGAATCGAAGTTCCTTTTTTCAGTATTCACGCTTTAGCTAAATATGCTTTGCTTCCATTTTTTTGTCTTAAGTTCTTTTATGCATTCAAAGTGCTTTCATGTTGTAGAAAGGATGTCATTTCTTAGTAGGGAAGTAAAAACCGTACGCATTAAAGTTGCGCAACACCTTTTAATTCGTGAACCAAAAATATATATTAGATTGACGGTGAGGATGAGGGTATATACAAAGGGTAATAACTGGTATTTTAATATTTAAATTTCAATTGACATAGTATTTATCTATTAAATAAAAATTAAATAATTTTATTAATTATAAAATTTATCACTTTAAATTAATTTAGTATTCATTATTGAATGATAATTAAATAATTTTATTAATTATAAAATTTATTATAAATCTAATAAATAAATAATATATAATATTAAAATATAAATTAAGACTAAAATATTAGGATGGTAACATTTTTATTATTGGTATATAAAATACAATAGTGTAGAAATGATAAAAGATGAGAATTCTACGCGCGAGCCCCGTCCTACTTTCTTTTTCCAAAAGAGTTTAAACTTTAAAGGCCATTCTTTTACGATTCTACCCTCCACACGCTTCTCTAAATATGAGTTTGGCGCTTCACCCTCTGAAGCAGCGGAAACAGAGACAGCGCCTCTGAAGCCATGGCATTTCTTCCTCTTCCTCGTGCTTTCCTTTTCATCCTCATTAACTTAGTAATGTCCATACACATCACAAGTAAGTTCCTAAGTCATGGTCAATTTAATTATAGTTCTTTACTTTAAAAATTACTTCAAATCCGCCGGCATGGGGGTGTTTACACTAGAATATTGTTGTGTTTTTACGTATTAATAAAACAGAGCAAGTCTCAATCTCTACAATAACGAAATTAACGTGGCTTGTGCAGAATCAGAGCCCTTCATAGGTGTGAACTATGGCAAATTAGCAAACAACCTCCCACCGCCGCCTGATACTGTAAAGCTACTACAATCGACGTCCATTCAGAAGATACGGTTATACGAACCCGACATACCCATGATCAAAGCCTTGGCAAATTCCGGTATTGATATCGTCATCGGGGTGCCAAACGGTGAAATTCCAGCTTTAGCCTCCGATCCGAATGTTGCTAAAGCATGGATAGACACCAACGTGGTACCCTTCTACCCAGCAAGTAACATCATCCTTCTGATGGTTGGTAACGAGATCTCTGTTGACGAAAATCTGAGAAAACAGCTTCTACCCGCAATGAAAAGTATGCAGAATGTATTGGATGCTGCCTCTTTGGGCGGTAAGATTAAGGTTTCGACTGTGCATTCAATGTCCGTGCTTTCCCAGTCTGAGCCGCCGTCTACAGGAAGCTTTCAGTCATGGATTGTTGATGCTATGAAAGGATTCCTTTCGTTTAACAATGCTACTGGCTCGCCTTTCGCTATCAATCCGTATCCCTACTTTGCTTACGTGACTGATTCTAGGCCCGATACTCGAGCTTTTTGTTTGTTTCAACCCAATGCAGGGCGATATGATCCAAACACTAAGATCAAATACATGAACATGTTTGATGCTCAGGTGGATGCTGTTCGTTCTGCTTTGAAGTCCTTGGGGTATAAGAATGTTGAGATTGTGGTTGCTGAGACTGGATGGCCATACAAAGGAGATGACAAAGAAGCAGGGGCAACAATTGAGAAGGCCAAGGCTTATAACAGTGGTCTGATAGCCCATCTTCGGTCCAAGGCGGGGACTCCATTGATGCCTGGGCAATCAACTGATACTTATCTGTTTGCATTATATGATGAGAATTTGAAACCAGGTCCTATCTCTGAGAGATCGTTTGGGCTGTTTAAGCCTGACGGCGCTGCCACTTATGATATTGGCCTCTTCAAGAGTAACCAGGTAAGAAAATTTGGTCCACATTTCGTGACTTCTCAAGCAAGGCAATTAATCTTTAGCTTTGCTAACAATTAAACCATGTCTGCATTCAGGGGAGTCCGGGTGCATCAAACAACGGCAACGGAATGTGGTGTGTGCCAAAGGACGGGGTAACGGACGCCCAGTTGCAGGCAAATCTTGATTACGCTTGCGGAAGAGGCATTGATTGCGGTCCAATTCGGCCACATGGGGCTTGCTTTGAGCCCAACACGTTAGCAGCACATTCTGCATATGCCATGAATCTCCTTTATCAAACTAATGGACGGAACCCATGGGACTGTGACTTTTCAAATACAGCCACCCTTTCATCCAAAGATCCTAGTAAGTTTTACTTAGCACGAGATTAATTTATTTAATTATCTTATTAAATTCATGCTTCGTTTCATGGTGCTTATGCTTTATTTGTACCCATGCATGCAGGCTATAAGGGTTGCACTTACCCCAGTGCTTAAGGTTTGCATCATCTCATACATGCTGCGAGTGGAGGATTTTTACTTACTGTCGTGGTGCTTTTGAGATTTGAGTCGCGACCGAATGTTTATTGTGTATTTGTTTATGGTTTTGTCAAATTGTATACGTTACTTGGTGGCATATAATCTTAAGATAAGTTATCTGCTGAAATGTAATATTGGGCTAATGCAAAAATGTCTTTGGTTCGATTAATGGATTTCTAATTTATATAATCTCTCTTGTTTGTTTATTTCAAGACAAAAACTCGGAGAACCGCCTCTCACCTCCAGTTCAAGTTAGCTGTTGCAAGCATGCCTACCATATGAACTGATTTAAAATGAAATGATGTAATAATATCTTCAATTATATAGTTCACTTTAGCAAATACAAATTTATAATTTGTAATTAATTAAAAAATTAAAATAATTAAAATAAATACTCGTTTAATCCCTATATTAAAAAAAAAAGTATTTTAAAATATTTCTGTTGTTAAGTACATGACACTTTTTATTTTCTTTTTAAATAATACATTTGCAACAACTTTCTTAGGGATATTAATAAAAAAATAATTTATCAAATTAACTTTAAAAGTAACATAAAATTTTATACAAACTTCTATATTAATATTTTCCTTTTAAGATTAATTTGGTAAATTAAATTTTGGTAAAATAATTATTAGTAATATTGTTTAACATGTACAAAAAAATACTAGTTTTTTCACACTGATATTTATTGATTAATTTTATAATAAATATTTATTGGTTAATTTATTAATTAATTTTTTTATAGATAAATTAATTAATATCAAGAATATTGTTGAAAGGATATCATTGTAAAAGAAATGAAAAAGTAAGGTAAGAATGTAACATATTAATTACATGGATATTTTAAGATATTTTTAAAACATAAAAAATAAATACGTATTTAAATTAAAATATGGGGACTAAATAAACATTTATCAATTAACATGATTATGGATAACAAAAAGAGAGGAAGGACACAAAATCCCTAGAATCTATCTCAATAGACAATTAATTAGACTCTCATGTTACTGGATCATTTTCTAACTTGATGGATATAAAGATTTTGTCGTACTTAATTTTGATGCACACTGAAGGTTCAAAAAACCATCAATAATTCAGATTCATGTAATTGAAAAGGAATCAAATGACAAATTATACTTGTTCAACTAGTAAGCTTGAATATGAATCCTTAGTTTTTGAGGATCTTCACAAATAAAACTCAGACATATATTGTAAAAGGTGCAGTGATATTTTTGTTGGGATTCGTGTTTTGAGATTTTTTTATTATTATTATCTAGACTTTGAATTTCTCTTGACTTAAGCAAGAATTAGCCAAAAATTTCTTTTTCTATATTTTTTGCTGTTAGATCTAATAACTGTTTTTTTATCAATATTTAATTCCTTTGCATGTGATTTAGTTAGTAATAATGTACTGCTTTTTATTGATATTTTCAAATTTAATCATGAGTGAGATTATTTGAATATACTAAAATACTCATTAAACTCAACTATTCTACAAACCCATCATCATAATCTAAAATTTTATGTTTTATTTAACAAACCTATCTTAATACCTACTATACCTTTATTGAACAAAATGATTATAATTTGTGCAAATTTTTTTTTTCTCACGACTTCTTTATCATTTCTACATCTCTACAATTATTTACACATCTTTCTCCACTACTGCAAATGCTAAGATTCATTTTTTTTTACACCAGTTGTATTTTGTCCTATTAACCTTTGAATGTATTTTCATTAATTGCACCAAATAACAAAATTGTAAATCACACCAAATAAAAAAATCTTTCTCCAACATTTATTTGCACTATTTTCTCATACATGAACATTAAAATCTTGACTAAGAAACATACCCGAGTAATAACAAATTGGGTTTAAAAAAAAAACTTATTATCTAAATTCAATTTCTTTCAATCTTTATTCCAGTAGCATGTGAGAAACAAAATTCAAATTCTATCATCTTTAAACATAAAAGCAAGACTAAATCGATCAAGCAAGTAACTTTTCATTCCTCTTGCACTTTCCTCATTTCATTGACAAAGAACATCTCTTAAATTGCTATTGTCTATGATTTCAATTAATTCAATACCATTGAAAATGATCTAATCAATACCCATTGAACAAAGACACAAAACAATGCAAAGGAGATCAAGATGGAAAGATTTTTTTAAAAAAATTTAATCATATTATCTTGTCTATAATTGTAATTTACTTTAAGATATTTTAATAATTAAAAAAATCTATTAAAAGATAGGTTTAATAAATATTTTGGTGGATTCAAATAACCTAATTCTTTAATCATTGATTATCTCCTGACTTTTTGAACAAGTTACCATATGATTATTGATTTAGATATCTTTAATTTAGGATCACTATAAATTCTATCTGTTATACATATTTATAATATTTGTTAGGCACAGGTACATTAGCTAGCTATATTTTTTCATTTTTTGGCACATACACTTACTATATTACATTAATGCCTTCATCAATATCTAGAATATATACAAATTTCATCAAACAAAGAAAATTAAATTTATGAGTTTCATTCAAACAGACTTCCGCGTATCACTAACTTGGATCTATATCTATCAGTTCGTTCTGGTTTTGTAGGGAGGCACAGGGACAGAAAGAAAAAGATCGATCGATAAATTTAAGAAGCTGAAAGGAAAGTCCGATGGGGCCGAGAGAGAGGGAAAGAGAACGAGAGATGCTGATCCCAGTTTCCGGAAACTCTGAAAATGGAGGCTCCAAAACTTCATCCCCTTCTTCATCGCCAACTCTTGTTTCCACTCCTCACCACCACCATCTCTCTGGCCGTGAGGTCTCCTTTAATTTCTTTCTCATTTTCAATGTATCCTTCAAATGGCACTCGTTAGTGATGGCATACATAATGATGTGCGCGCGTAACATTGTGCTTCTGTTGTCTAGGCATTTTCTAAAGTCCTTCGCAGCTGGGCTTCAAAAAAGTTCATGACCGGATGGTAAGTTCGTCCTACTACATTTTTCGATAGAACCATCTTATTAATCTTATCAGTTACTTTATGCCTGTCGAAAACCAATATATATATATATATGTATGTATGTATGTATATTATATTTCTGTTTAAACTTATCACACACACGGATCATACATAATGCACAAACTGAAATTAAACAAATTCGCTAGTGTGAAGAGGATTTTTAAGAGAATACTGACATTTGCACCGGTAACGTTTATACTTTATGTAAGGTTGTAGCGCAAATTTTGATAATTAATTGGATAGAAAGTTAAGAGATGTTTTATTGAATTGTATCTTACGACTGTATTTATGCTTGACAGTGGCCTGATATATATAATCTTGCTTTGTTTGCAGTGTCATTCTTCTTCCAATAGCCATTACCTTCTACATCACTTGGGCTTTAATTCATTTTGTGGACGGTATCTTCTCCCCAGTCTATGAACAGCTGGGTATCAATATCTTTGGTGAGTTCAATAACCTCTCTCCTATAATACAATCTTGTATATCGAATCTTTTCCCTTGTTCACATCATTAATTCATTTGTGGATGGTATCTTCTCACTAATATATATATATGTGCGTACGAGTGTGTCAACCTGCAGGTCTCGGATTTGCTTCCTCCATACCTTTTGTCTTTGTAGTAGGCATTTTCATGTCATCATGGTTAGGGGCTTCTGTTCTTACTCTTGGAGAATTGTTCATAAAGAAAATGCCACTTGTTAGCTACATATATTCTGCGTCAAAGCAAATTAGTAGAGCAATAAGACCCGGTAAGAGTGTGTGTATCAATATATATAGTCCTAATGCTTATATATATTTATATACACACATATTAATGTGCTCCTTTTCATTACAATATTAACATAACGCCATTCTATACAGATCAAAATTCTCGTGCCTTCAAAGAAGTGGCCATCATAAGGCACCCTCGAATCGGAGAATATGCATTTGGATTCATTACATCTACGGTTGTTCTTCAAACAAGAGGTGGTGAAGAAGAACTCTGCTGTGTTTATGTGCCCACTAACCATCTCTACTTGGGAGATATATTTCTCATCAGTTCCAATGATATTATGAGGCCTAGTTTGTCCGTTCGAGAAGGAATCGGTATGATTTTTTAACTTGAAATTCAAGCAACATATCTTCCACCTATGGTTTTTTATGTTATGATTTTGCTTGTGGTGCAGAAATTGTCATCTCCGGGGGAATGTCAATGCCTAAAATATTAACTACAACAACAAGAATGATGGTTAATTTTTCTGCACCAAATGTGTAATGTCGTAGATTATTGTTTCCTTGTGTAATAAGTACGAAGAGGAGGTCTGTAGGTTTTACTAAGAGGTAATTACGGACTATGTTTAATTACTTACTGTAAAGAGAATTTTAAATTGTTGCAAAAGAATGATAGCTAGTTCTTATTGATTATGCCAGCACTGGATTTTTCTTTTCTTTAATCAAAGGTAGGCAGTATACTTTATATTTTTGTGTTGTCCAGAGTTACGTTGTACGTGCTGTTTTGATAAGATTGATTACAAATGCAAAGTCCTATTAAAATTATTTTGGTCTACAATTGAAAAGCTTTTTACATCAAAATTATTATCTTAATAACCATGGTACGTACTTAGGGTTAGGGTTGCTTGCTTACAAAATTACTTGATTTAATTTACTTCATCAAATGTATATTCATAACTTATGAACAATTTATGGTTCTAATTTAAATCATATGATATGATGTGAGAGATTCCAATATTTGAAACTCAAAATTAGTGCGTTATCATTTATTAGATGATAAAATTTATGGTTTATATTAATTTGAAATTTAATAAACGAATGCCATATTATTTGCAACTTGAATATATGAGCACCTAGGATGATCTCATGGAATATAATTCTGCAAATTAATAAATTTTACATAAGATATTAAATTTTTAGCTATCACAACAACAATTCTTCCGTTGTCGTCCAGTGGTTAGGATATCTGGCTTTCACCCAGGAGACCCGGGTTCAATTCCCGGCAACGGAAAAGTTTTTAACACGTATACGTATGAGGACCAAATTATACTATTAACTAATTTTTTATTTTCCCGCTTTATGTGCAGCCGAAAGGCTAAGACTCTAATCCAACCCTAGCGTGAAAATAACGAACGAATCCTCCCGTTGATTCCCCTGGCCCACTGCATTTTTGCAGCCCACGGAATTGAACGGTCACCAGGAAAGTCACAATCCACTATTCCATCAAACCAAAAACCGTTGGTTTGAAAATGGGCCATAGTTAAAATATTATAATACCCTCTCTTTATTTCATCTTACCCTATTTTTTAAAAATATAATATTAAAATTTTTGTTAATTAATTTAATTTCTCTGCATAGTGCATACCCCCCATTTAGTTCTCAATTTATCCTTCTACTGCTGTCTTCTTTGTCTCATCTTCGAGTGAAAACTGTGTTAACCCATCATCTCTGCACTTCTTTATTTTTTTTTCCAATTATCTTTTAAAATCATAAAACTAGATTAAATTTTGTCAGCAATTTTTCATACCAAAAAAAAAAAACATATTAAAGTGAATTTGTTCCTAGAAATCACTTTGAAATTATAGCATGAAACTTTGATTAGATTGTCTTTAAATGATCTTCGATTTTCATGTAACTTCAAGTTAAAAAATTTAAAAGAGGGTTGAGGACAAGTCTTTTATAATAATCTTAATTGAATATAAAATTATAATTCAATTAAAATTCTAATAGGGGTTTATTGAGATAAAAAGAGAAAACTCTATATAAAAATAAGTAACAGAACAAGTGGACTAAGCGAGGCAGTAGACAATTTTCACAATGTTTTAGTTGCAGTATAAATGTAACTTCGCGATACACAAAGTTACATGTCAAAGCACCTGATCCGCTTCATCGGTCAGATGCCCGTTTCATCAGGCTTCAAATTACACGTGGACACACACCGTTTGCCACGTGACAACTTTAGTCCAGTCCTCTCCTTTGCGAAGCTTCATGCTTTTTGGTTGTTTCTCGCTCTCTCTCCTTCCAATTGCTCTCCATCCCCCTCATCCAATTATTCTGCAAATCTCTCTCTTTCCTTGGTTTCTCCTTCAGGTATTATTGTTTTTAAGTTTCTTTTTTGATTTATTTATTTACAATCTAAATCAATGTCTCCTTCTCTCTTTCTAAAATTGATTTGGTTGATCATTTTGAAGCTCGTTATTTTTGTTTTGTTTTTCACTGGATTGTAGAAATATAAAATTCAACTCTTACAATTTGGAGGGAAAGTCAACTTAAAGTGAGTTTTAAACTTTGTAGTTATTGCTTCAAAGTGCCACAAACTGATAGAATGATATCGGTTGACTTTGTATTTTCTCTCACATATTGTTTGATGCAGGTTTTTGCAAATGGCTTCGCCAACTCTAATCTGTAACACCGAGCCATGGAAGGACTTGAAGGTGAATTGCTTCTTCCTAGTTATTTTGTTGCAATGAGTATTCAGAACTGCGTATGTAGTGATCTTTTTGAAATTAACGTTGATTTTTTTTTTTTCTGTGATTGTGCAGAACCATGTGGAGGAAATTAAAAAGACTCATTTACGTGATTTGATGAGTGACACTGATCGATGCCAATCAATGATGGTGTATGTATTTTGCAGTGTTGGAGATGAACCTAAGATCTCTTAATTGATTGCTTTTAAGTAATAATACTGTGAATGATTAGTTTATGATTTCTTTTTTTTTTTTTTCTTTTGGAATTTATGTAGGGAGTTTGATGGGATTCTATTGGACTACTCACGGCAAAATGCCACGCTTAAGACAATGGAAAAACTCTATCAATTGGCAGAGGTGAAGTTGAATTATTTTAATTTTGGAAACTGGGATTTGTATAAGGTAAAATCACTTTTCTAAATTCTAGTGATATCACCCTTTTCTCATTGCAGGCTGCTCAACTCAATGATAAGATTAACCGCATGTACAATGGGGAACATGTAAGTCAAGGTTTATCTCTGCTGCTGGTATCTTTTGTACCTAGTGTGAAACTAACTCTTTATAAGGTACTGTTGACTGTGATTGAGTCACCTGCCCTCTGTGAGACAAGTAAATTTATAAAATTTTGGCTTTGTGATACTTAAATATGAAGGTCATGAATTCACTATTATACAGAAGGTGTCCAAAGCTCTTGCTCTGTATAACCAGATTTAATAAGTTACTTTTTTTTTTTTTTTATGGACTTGATGTTTTCTCGTTGCTCCAACATGATGGCATTATTATGACAATATAATGGTTTTGGGTTGTGTATTGGTAACACCTCCAGATTAACAGCACAGAGAATAGGTCTGTGCTTCATGTAGCTCTTCGTGCTCCAAGAGATGCTGCCATAAATAGTGATGGGAAGAATGTGGTTCCAGAGGTCTGGAAAGTTCTGGACAAGATAAAAGAGTTCTCTGAGACAATCCGCAGTGGTTCCTGGGTATTTTATCTTTTGTTCTTTTTAACACAAAAGAAAGTTAATACTTGAATAGGAATGCCTGGATTATCTAATGGGAAAATGTTTTTGGTAGGTTGGAGCCACCGGAAAAGCATTGAAAGATGTTGTTGCTGTTGGTATTGGTGGCAGTTTCTTAGGTCCTCTCTTTGTGCATACTGCTCTCCAAACTGGTATTGCGCAAACTATTCAAATCTTGGTTTCAGTTTGTTAACTTTACTCATATAGTCATATTGTTTTATTTTTTCTCCTTCCAAATCTTTGAAATTCTTTTCCCATCAATCTCGGCTAAAATATTTTTGACTAACTGATGGTAAATGACAGATCTGGAAGCCATTGAACGTGCAAGAGGGCGCCAATTGCGATTGTAAGTACTTATCTGTCCCCAAAGTTATGTATGTGCTTTTCAATATTTATCAACTATTGAAATGAGATGGTAACTGTACAAATCTCTTTGTGAGTCATAAAAAATGTTTTTAGTCCTACGGTTGTGTTGTGTGATATCACCATAGACCATTCTGAACAGTTGTGACAATTTCTTATTTGCATTGGCCACAGTCTAGCAAATGTTGATCCCATTGATGTTGCTAAAAGTATCACGGGACTAAACCCTGAAACCACCCTTGGTAATGCCGTTCGTTTTATTAATTTGTATTTGTGTACTTGTGTTATTTATGAACTGTTTGTGACTTTGATCATTTTGTCTGTTTTTCTTGCACGTATATGCAGTTGTGGTGGTTTCAAAAACTTTTACAACGGCTGAAACTATGCTGAATGCTCGAACGCTGAGAGAATGGATATCAGCTGCTCTTGGGTCAGTGCAAAAATGATATACTGATTCTTCAGTAATGTTGTCATTCTGGTAGTTTCATGTTTGAAATCAATGACGTAGATTTAGATGCTTATCTGGAAATTGCCAAAAAAAAAAAAAAATTAAAAGAATCATTGGATGTAAAAGTGGGAGCGCATTGTACTCTATGAATTGATATTAGTTTGTTTTCAGGTTACAATTCTCACAGATATTTCATTTTCCTCTCTATTGTGTTGGTCTCTGCTCTTAATTTTCATGTGATTATTTATATATTTTTAGGCCTTCTGCGGTTGCAAAGCACATGGTGGCTGTCAGTACTAATCTCACGGTAATAATTTCTTTCATTTCTTGCACTCTGATGATAAAGCAATTTGCTGCAATCTGGATTGGTCTTTTATCTGTTAAAGATTGGTTTTCTTTTGACATTCATTGCTTTATGGTCTGGATGTCCAGATACCCGGGTTTGAGTGTATATTCTTTTGCCTTATGATAATACTTAGTAATTTCGTATGAAAAATTCTGATTTGTCAGTTCAGAGAGCATAAATGACCTGCAAAAGACAGGTGCCTAAATAAGTACATCATTTTCTGCAACACTTGATAATAATTTTTGTAATTTGCTCCTGCTACTTCACTGAATACTGATTGAGTTATTTTTAATTATTTTCTTGTATGATTTGGTAAAAGTTTATCTAAAGGACTTTTGTGCACCCTCTCTGTTCAACTTGAGAGTGGATAAATTGTATGTCTGGAATTGAAACATATTTCAGTATTTGATTAATTATTATTATTATTTTGTAAATAATCAGTTTAACTAACCTTGCTGCTTATATTTGTTTATTTCAAATTCAGCTGGTAGAAAAGTTTGGCATTGATCCTAATAATGCATTTGCATTCTGGGACTGGGTTGGCGGTCGGTATAGTGGTAATTTTTTTTTTTAAACCATGATACTTGCTTTTTGGGAACACTTTGTGGTCGATGTGGTGTTTAATTGGTAACTGAATTGCTGGTCGCAGTTTGCAGTGCTGTCGGGGTTTTGCCTCTGTCTCTGCAATATGGTTTCTCAGTTGTTGAGAAGTATGGTAACTTCTTGTTTTTATTGTTACACTTTAGACTTCCGTGATCATTGCCAGATATTTACTGTTCACCATGGGATTATCTTGAAGTAAGCTATGGAAATTAAGTGGAATTCCAAAATAAATCTTGATATTTCAATATAAATACATATTCTTCAGTCGAAAGTATTAGAAAGTATAAATAGAAGAGAGAGATATAGTCATTACATTTCAATTTTATTGACATAATAGTCTCAATTTTACAGGAAAATAGATATGATTTAAAATTGAGTTGGATTCTTTTTCAGATAAAATAGAATAAATGAAGCGTTCTAGCTTGATGCAACTAAAAGCAAATGAAAATGATGCATATCTTCAGTCTTTGTGAGCTGTGTACATCTTTCATCATTGTTCCAAGTGTCCTTGTTAGCTTTTTCCTTAGTTTAGTGCTTAGTGTTGTATTCCTTTAATTCTTAAAATGTCAAGTTCTAGCTTGATTGAGCTGAGATTTTTCTTTTTCGCATACAAAGGATTTTCTTGTTACTAATATAGTGAGGAAAGGGCCTAGCTTCTCAATAAGTCATTCAAGGAACTAACTATACTTAAGATATGAGCTATTCCTTTGAGCTATACCACCTATTCCTTCTTTTCTTATCTCTTCCATTTCGGGCGAGTTCTAGCTTCTGCCTCATCCTCAGTGTAAATAAATGCATTGGCATCTTTTGTTTTGACATGATTTTATTGCATATTTTGATAAGATGCTCATTTTGTTATTTAAGGTTCTTAAAGGGTGCTTGGAGCATTGATCAGCATTTCATTTCTGCACCTTATGAGAAAAATATACCAGTAAGTGCCCCAATGACATTATTTTTCACTAAGCCAGAGATCGGTACCTCCAATTGGACACATCACACTGTAATAATAATATACTAATGGAACTTTATCTCTGGATAAATATCCTGGGGTTCTGGATGGAGTTAATAGGGTCTGTTTAATGCTTCAGGTACTCTTGGGTTTGTTGAGTATATGGAATGTTTCATTTCTTGGACATCCTGCCAGGGTTAGTATTTTGGCTTCAGACTGAATTTGAGCTACTTCTTGTTGAGCATTGTTTAATTTTTCTCTTCTTTTTATTCATCTCCTGACTCCTCTCCTATCTTCCAGGCTATATTACCTTACTCCCAAGCCCTAGAGAAATTTGCCCCTCATATTCAACAGGCAAATGCCTGATCTCCTTTATTGCTCTTTTTGTCAAATCTTTTAATACTTATACCTTGCTAAATTCACTTTGATTTAGGTTAGCATGGAGAGTAACGGCAAGGGAGTATCAATTGATGGTGTGCCCCTTCCCTTTGAGGCTGGTGAAATTGATTTTGGTGAACCTGGAACAAATGGTCAGCACAGCTTTTATCAACTAATTCACCAGGTAACACACACATCCCTGTTTTTATTGCATTAATTTCTAAACATACACCTGTGGCAGTTAGAAATGAAGCTTTTATGAAAAGATTCCCTACAACTACTATGCTTAGGTAATATGGGTCTCCTTTATTAATAATGGAACTGTCTGTCTGATCAGCTGAAATCTACTGGATGAAGATAATTTTAGCTCTCAATATGTTTGGAATTTAAATGACATGTCATTTTAGAGGAATGTAGAATATGGACCTATGATTTAAGTTGTAACCATGCATTCTATGTAATTTGTTGTTCATCTAACATGGTTCATAGATTTAGACTGAATCTAAACTACCTGTGAGCTTTGTATAAATTAACTTTCCTTCTTGAAATCTGCAGGGACGTGTAATTCCTTGTGATTTTATTGGTGTTGTGAAGAGCCAGCAACCAGTTTACCTGAAAGGTATACATAAGATCAAATTCAATTTGTTCAGCAAATTTCATGATTGATTGTGGAATTTTTATGCTTTGGCTTTTCAGCTATCCATTAATGCATCAAATTCTGAATTTGTTTGCAGGTGAAGTGGTGAGTAACCATGATGAACTCATGTCCAACTTTTTTGCACAGCCAGATGCCCTTGCAGATGGCAAGGTAGATTTTATTCTTGTATCTTTCGGATGTTTTGGTCATTCAACCTATTAGGAAGAATAGCAAATTTGTATTATTAATACTGGTTTTCTATATAAAAGAATAAAGAATTTATATTTTACATTCCAGGCAAAAACCAAAGCTGGATGGTTTTTTATTTTTATTTTTTCGAATTTCTAGCGACCTCATGCACTTTGTAATGAAACACTTCCCCTTAATTCCAGATATCTAATTAAACATCCTTCTTTTGTAGACACCTGAGCAGCTACAAAATGAGAATGTTGCGCCACATCTGATTCCTCATAAGGTAACTTCCTTACTTTGTAATAAAGTCTCGTTCTAAGTAGCACTAACTATTGGTTACAAATCACAGACGTTCTCTGGCAATCGACCTTCACTCAGCCTTCTGCTTCCATCACTGGATGCTTACAATATTGGACAGGTTTGTGGTTTCTTACTTCCTTTTCATTAGGCAGATTTTATGTGTCTAATTCAATTAAATATTAGTATTCTTCACATTACTTTTTATCTTTTTGGGTCATTGTGTTTGTTACATTTTCTTTTATTTTATTTATAAATGGTCCAATGAATGTGAAAGACATTCTTGAACCTTCGTGGATAGTAAGATCAATGGACATCTCTCCAAGTTTGCTAATTTATCATTTTGAAATTGAATATTGCAACTAGCTTATTTGTGATATTTGCGGTACAATGATTTGTTTGCTGTCAACATGGAAGGGAAGATAGTTGCAAAGTGTAGGACCTAAAAATATTACAATTACATGCCAGATCTGACTTTGCCCCATGGATTCATTTTCAATTTTCCTTGCTCTATATGCTCTATATAAATTATTTCTATGATCTAATACTACAATATCTGTCTTTGCCAGTTGTTGGCAATCTACGAACACAGAATAGCTGTGGAAGGTTTTGTATGGGGAATCAATTCTTTTGATCAGTGGGGAGTTGAGTTGGGGAAGGTATGCATCACCTAAGAAAGTTTAAGCTGCTGATCCTTTAACATACAGAAATTTCTAAAATAAAGAAATTAACAATTTTCTCAACTTGTTTTGCCTTTTACGTTGTCATAATTGTAAATTACTTTTTTCCCCTTTGTGATTGCAGTCTCTGGCTACTAAGGTTAGAAAGCAACTTCATGCCTCTCGTATGAAAAGAGAACCGATCGAGGGCTTTAATTTCAGTACTACAACACTGCTGACAAGATACCTAGAGGTATGGCAGAGCCTTGTCTCATGTCAAGACTATCAGCATGATATGTTTATCACTGATAATAGGTCTAGGTCATCCAGTTACTGTATTTGTCCTAATGCTTTGTAGAAATTTTTCCCATGCTAATAGAGGTGTTTCATTCCAAATACGCAGAATGCTTTGATAAATGTTATAGCTTCTCTGTTACTGAAAGGTCAATTTTTCACTTGACAGGCAAGTTCTGATATCCCATCTGATCCTCCTACGCTTCTGCCGCGGATATAAATGGTTTTTGCTAAAAATTGTTTGCCAATTTGGCGTTAGAACTCCTGGTTCTGGCTTTCATATATCAACTTAACTGAAATTATCCTGGAGACTGCATAAAATTTTACTGAAGACTGGTTATGCCGGTGATTCATAGTTTGTAAAGTAATTAAACTTTAATAATGCTTGTCCCCAGACATTTTGTTAAACCGTCCTTTGGGATTCCTAGTTATTTTGACGTTTGGGTTCAAAACTTCAAATGTTGTCATCTTTGTAATTCAGGAAAATGGATTCCGACGTTTTTCCTCATGGACATTCAGTTATGGAAAACATGTCATGTCCTTTCATTGCTCTTTTGAGGCCAACATGACGTCAGAATGTTGACCAAACCTCACTTGAAGTCGGGAGAAAATCAGTATTCAAGTTAATTTCCGTTGGCAATTTTTTTTGAGGAACATTCCTTTGGTTAATTTGTATTGGGAGAAGTTCAAAGTTGACCCGTGGATGCTACACAAGTGGCAAGACAAATAGACAATTCCAGAATTCAAGGCTGACATTGTTGTATAGAGTCATCCTTGTGCCCTTTGGTTAATGGCAATCGTTAAGTTATGGATTGCGTTACTCAAGCCTGATTTATCCAATGGTTGATGTTTAACTCATAGAAGAGTGGTAACAGTTAGATGGTAGAGTATAACTTACCTAAGCAATAAATTAGAGAGATCTTTAGTTAATTTGTAAGGGAAAGACACGTGATTTTTTTGGGCTTAAGTTAAAGAAGGCGAACATACAAAAAGGGGAAAAATAGACTTAACTGGTAGAAGGAAGAACCATAAGCCATGAACATGGAGAGTTCTGATCTTTTCCAAACGCTTTCTTCTTCCACTTCCTCACCAGTTCCTCCCTCCCCTTTTGTTGGCATCATAGCCCTTATTTTGATTTATGTAGTAATTTTGTACCTAGTCATTGACTTCAATGAAGATTACAGAACTTCAGGTTTGTCTTTTGAAAAGATACGGGAACTCCCTTGGTTCAATTGTGAAAGAAAATTGGCTACAATTTGTGCCGCGTGCTTGGATGGAGTTCATAAAGGAGAGCGGTGCGGGAACTTCCCAAGATGCAAGCATGTATGTCATGCACAATGTATTGATCTTTGGCTGGTGAGAAGACTCGGCTGTCCAACTTGCCGTTCTCCATTCAAGATGGAACCCGATTTGGATGTTGTATTAGTATCGAAGTTTGAAATTGGACGTTCTACAGCAAACCATTACTCCCTACATTACTGGGTATGTCCGTAATATAAAT
Source organism: Murraya koenigii (assembly GCA_025617385.1). Lineage (NCBI taxonomy): Eukaryota > Viridiplantae > Streptophyta > Magnoliopsida > Sapindales > Rutaceae > Murraya > Murraya koenigii. The sequence continues at coordinate 40,255,378 of CM046812.1, read as the reverse complement.
TATTGATTGTAATTCCTTCATTGTCATTTTTCTTTTTCCTCTCCACATATTGTAATTCCTTCATTTTCATTTTTCCTTTTCCTCTCCACATCCCACCAATATCATTGATCATTGCCTTGCGTTATAATGCAATATTTGAGTGTCACAGACACCTATTTTCATTTTGAAAATATATTATCAATGGTTGTTGGAGCCTCCATCAACCATAAATTTTAAAGGATAATTTGGTTTTTCAGTTTTGCATTCTACAACCGTAAACCATCCAACAAAATGAAAGAACGGGTGCCAAATTCCTTGCGTTTCAATGACCTGCTTCCCATTATAACAAATCAGGGCAACTTGCTTATGCTTGTACATGAACAGTACTCGCTGCTTGGCTCATAGTTAAGTTGGAATTCAGTAAATAGTACGAGTTGTAGAATTTCTACTACTAAGCTTAGCATCAGCACATTTACAGCCAAGACAAACCCAAATGTTGTTATATAGATAGAAACAACAAGAGGATACATGCCGTATCTTCAATGCCAGTACTACTTGCCGAGTTGTTAACAAATCAAGACAGCAAAACAAGCTAATAGCCTGCATACCAGCTGTCCGACAAAACGATCCAGAGACCTGAACTAACATTACCATAAAACCAAAACACAAGCAACAACACATGGTCTTCAACAAAGAAGTTCAAACCCCAGTAGAACCAAAACCACCTTCTCCTCTGACAGTAGAGTCCAAGTTCTCAACCTCAAACACATCAGGAGTCACGATTTTCTCAATTATTAATTGAGCAATTCTATCACCCACTTTCACCTCAAAATCAACATCAGAATGATTAAACAAAATCACCCCAACAGGGCCCCTGTAATCCGCATCAATCACCCCCGCTCCCACGTCTATTGAGTGCTTCCACGCCAGTCCCGATCTCGGCGCTACAATGCCAACCAATACCATTTATATTATTGTGATTATTTTTGCAATAAAAATAATAACCCATTAAAGCAAAAGAAGAAAAAGAAATAATTACCAATACGTGCATATGTTCCTTCGGGTATTGCGATGCTCAGATCGGTTGGAACAAGAGCTTTTCCCCTTGCTGACACCTTAGTCTCCGTGGCACTACACAAAATACAATGATAATAAATAATAATAGAAAAAGAAAAACGAAACCATAAAATTTTTTAAGCAACATGAGAGAGTTTCCGAATTTACCTGGAGAGATCGTAGCCAGCAGCGAGAGAGGAGCCTCTTTTGGGCAAAACAGCCTTTTCGGAGAGCTTTTTAACTCTGAAAAGAGAGCCGATGTTGTCGTGTACAACGCCGTTCTGGTGGAGTTTTGGGATCTTTGGAGAAGGCTCTTTCACTTCTGGGCTGCCGTTTTGCTGCTCTGCTTGGGCCATTTTGAAAACAAGCTTTAGTGATTGGTTGTCGAATTGGGTTTTGCGAAGGAGCATTCTACAAGGATTGTTATATATAGAAAATCCCGCGATTTCTGATCTTCCCCAATTCATGGCGCCAAATATTCCCGCCATCATTTTTCCCTCTTTTTAGTAAATTTCTCAACTGCACCTTGGCGTCTGCATTCAAGATAATGGTGATATTGGTGGGAGGGATATACACAGCTGGACTAGAAGGTTACAATAACTAAGTCAAGTATTCAAATCCAAAGGCCGTCCCGTTCATTTAAAACCCAAAAAAAAAAAAATCTAAGAAAATATCATTTGAATTTAAAATTTTCCTTTTTTAATATATTTTTGCTTTGGGGCCCCTCGTTTTTACGTACTTTTGTTTTAAGCTGCTAGATTTAATAATTCTCCATTTTCCCCCAATGCTTAAACAAAATTCAGAGGAATCAAAAAATAGTTTTGAATTGAAATTTATCCCTTTTTACGTAAACTTTAGGCTGGTGCCCTCCTTAGGTTTTTTATATTCATAGTATAATCTGTAGAGTTTTTGTTTATCCATTGTCGTCCTTTATGTTGGCTCCTCCATTATCAGAATTTGATGCTATTGACTACTCAATACTCGTGTTTATGGTTGTAACTCTATGGCCCAAACCAAAATTCAGATTTCAATGCTTCGACCGTACGAGGTTTTCGTTATAATTGGCCGTTGCTTATATATATATATATATATATATATATATATATTGAAGTAGCTGTTGTTTATATTTGAAAAACACAATGTAGAGATTATGATTCAAAACATTAACAATTGATTGAATTTTTAATGCAAATTTGAAGGACCCTTGGATAACATTCAAGAATGTGAAATTTGAATGATAGGAAAAGAGCAATGCCATGACGATAGATCGCAATAAATTTTTATGATTACGACTTGTCTCAAACTTTTAAATTTTATATTTGGTAAGTAACAAATAAATTTTTTATTGAAAAAAAAAAATTGATATTCCAACCATATTGCAATCCAACCCCACCGCTCAAAATATATATTTTATTACATTTTTTTAGAGTCATTTTTTAGAACTAATTAGTTAATTATGAATACAACGATTCAAAATATAATTTTGATAATATTTTCAACAAGCTAATAAAATTAATATTCCTGCAGAGGGAAATAAATTAATTGTGATTGTTTCAATTGCAATTAATCTAGAAGAATTTACAAGAAGGGTAGATATTATTTTCAGCTAAATTAGCGAAACACTATTTTAATCACGTTCGTTCCAAATTTCACATTCTTCACTCAACATGACACGTCGTCAGTCTAACTGGCCACAGACAGTCCGATTCAGCCTCCAGAAAGTACGACCCATCCTCATGTACTATCTTAAACGATAGCGTCCCAAGTCGTTTTTGTAGTCACCTAAACCTGCGCACTTGGTGGCGCTTTACGCACCCCAAAGGCAAATAAGATTATCTCACTCCGACCTTTTTATCCCCACGACCGCCGAATCCCGTGAAGGACACGCTAATCAGACACCAATCATTCCACTCAAGCGCTTAACGTACAGCCATTAATAGCGCGTGAAGACATAACGTACGCCGCGAACGACACCGTTTTAGATTGCGCATATCGAATTTTCTCTTTAACCTAAATTCCCCCCATTTCTCTTTCACCCTTATTACCCCGCAGAAGCAATCAAGGAAAAAAAAAAACAAAGGACGAAACCCAAAAATACACTACAAGAACCGTCTCCGATCATCCATGGCCGCCGATAGCTCCGCCTCCGACTCTCGCCACCAGCTGGCCGTCGCGCCGCCCCTTCAGATCTCCAAAGGTTCCTCGCCTTTTAATTTTAACAAGCCCCAATCTTTTCAGTCATTTATCTTTTTCGGCTTATCTGAGCTCACTTCTCTTTCGAAACCTTAGCTCGAGCTGTTTAGTGTTTTTTACTCCAATACGGTGATTATAGTGGATTTTGCCTGACCGAGAGTGTGATATTTTTAGTAATTTTACTAGCTAGGGTTTTTGTCACTTTTTTGATTAAAAATTTTATGGTAAATTTTTAATTTTTAATTAGCATGGTTATGAGTGCTGTCCTTAGCTGAAGCATTTTAATTAGCTTGCAATTCAAATTTATGTACATTTAAAATTAATTTAATTACTGTCTTGAAAATTGTAATGTGACTGTCTTACTTTAATGTATTTTATTGTGCTATTTATCATTTTTCCTTCTTGTGATTTTTACACAGTCAATGCATGGGTTTTGCATTTGTGATCAATTGGTCGTGATTTTATTGGAGTGGCTAGGGATAAGTGCAAACTACGAGCTAAATTACCAAGTTAGGGTTTTGTTGTTTAACGTTGTTAGTTTATTCTGTCAGTGGTCTATGATAAAGTTTCCCTCGCTTTTTTTTTTTTTTCCATGCTGACACAAAGCCATCTATCATGGAAGTCATGTGAAATTACTAGTTATGCTTGAAAGTTGAAACAAATGAATTATGTAAGCGTAGAAAAACTCTGCAAAATTTTCATGAATAATGCCGGAGGTATGCAAATCCAGATTATAAATGTTGTGGATTTTTATTTCTATCAAGTCATTGCTGACTACAAATTCAGATGTTTTCCAAACTTCTGGTGTTTTCCTTTTGCAATTTCTTGTTTTGATACTTTGCTTTTACAAACTTCAGTTTAACTGATTATTGCATGATTTGTTATGTCTATAACTGGTTTTTTGTTCGTCATCACATTCTTTATTTTCTAGGGTTAATGTTTCCATAGCTTGCATTTGGCTATTGGTCAAATATTTTGTTTTGATGTTTCTGTTTAATTCCTGCAGATGTTCAAGGATCTGACAATGCTATTCCACTTTCACCGCAGTGGCTTCTGCCAAAGCCAGGGGAGAGTAAACCTGGAATAGGAACTGGGGTGTGTTATAAATTACTGTCATTTGCATCCTGTTTATCTGAGCAGCATACTTATTAGAGAACACAATTTTGATTTTTGTTTTTATTTCTTTTTGTGCTTTTGTAATGAATTGACAATCAACCTCTATGTTATCTTATGTGATTGAGCAGATTGCTTGCTTTTCAATTTTGCTTTATTTACTGGAAATGATATGATTTATGATGCTGCTTCAAAGCTATTGTTTTTCATCTTTGCAGGAAGGTCACTTCAGCCAGTATCCAGCTCATGGAAATCGCTCAGAGATAAAAAAGTCATCTGGAACTGGAGAAGAGATGAATGAGATACATAAGAAAAAGGATGTGTTTCGGCCTTCGTTGATTGACATGGAAACTGGTCGACGTGACCGCTGGCGTGACGAAGAAAGAGACACCCAGTCCTCTGTGCGCAAAGATCGCTGGAGGGATGGGGATAAAGAACTTGGGGACACCCGCAGGATGGATCGATGGACAGAAAACTCATCCTCAAGACATTTTGGAGAAGCACGCCGTACTCCATCTGATCGTTGGACTGATTCAGGTAACAGGGACACCAATTATGATCAAAGGCGTGAGAGCAAATGGAACACACGCTGGGGGCCTGATGATAAAGAGACAGATGGTTTACGCGAGAAATGGTCTGATTCTAGTAAGGACAGTGACATGCATCATGACAAAGGATTATCTCATGTTTCTGGTCATGGAAAGGATGAGAGAGAGGGGGATAATTATCGGCCATGGAGATCCAACTTGTCGCAAAGCCGAGGAAGAGGTGATCCTTCTCATCACCAAAATCTAACGCCTAACAAACAGGTTCCTGTATTTTCCTACAGCCGTGGGCGTGGGGAAGGCGCTCCTCCAGTTTTTTCTGCTGGTCGTGGGAAGCTAAATTCTGGTGGGAACTCCATCAACAGTGTTTCTACCCATTCGCAGTCTCTGGCAATTCTCTCAGACGGGGTTGAAAGTAACCATGGAGAATATCTTCCTTTAAGATATAGTAGAACCAAGTTGCTTGATGTGTATAGGATGACAGATATGAGGTCATATAAAAAACTAATAGAAGGGCTTGCTCAGGTGCCTTCTCTTACACAGGAAGAACCATTAGAGCCTCTAGCGTTTTATGCACCTAATCCTGATGAATCGGTAATCATACCTATTAATTCTTTTGGTGAGTTTTCCAACACTTTCTGTGGTTGATTTGATTATTTTTACTGTTTGAATAGGTTGTTTTGAAGGGAATTGATAAAGGGGACATAGTAAGTAGCGGGGCACCTCAGATATCAAAAGATGGATCTATGGGTCGGAATTCAGTGGATTTTACTCCATCAAGACGAACCAAACATGGTAGTCATTCCTATCAAATATATATTTCTCTACATTTATCCATTCAGTGTGGTGTAGAAGTTGTTTAATATTTTAATTGACTTTTTGAGCAGACAATAGAGAAGATTTATCTCCTGCAGTTGATGATTCTAAAGATGAAAGTTCTGACAATTTAAAGGGTGGATATGCATATTACTCTGAGGGCTCATCCCTGGATAGGCAGACTCACAATTATGTGTCTAACTCAAAGATGGAAACCATTCAAGATCGAAAGTCTCACACTGATAACAAGTTGAGAAGTGAAGGTACGAAATTGCATGGAAAGTGAGATTTTGTGTGGATTTTGTCATATAGCCTCGCTGGTCGTTCTTGAATTTGATGTCATACCTTGGTTAAAATAACTGAATTTTGTGTAATTATATGATTTGAGCCTTCTGACATATCCTGAGCTTTGAATTTTCTAGAAAAGAAGAAATTTTTTAATTTTTGAAAATACTTATAGGTTCTATTTTCATTACTTTGTCTATTTTGATTTAGTTTCTATGCTATTTTGGCTGTTGAGCCTTAGTTGATCGTGTGTCCTACATCTTGTTGCATAGAATTTTAACATGTAACACTGGATCATGAAGATTAGATAGAAGCACATTTTGTTTAAAGTTGTACTTGTCTTGCATGATGTATGAGTTATTTATTTATATTTTTTTATAGCTTCTAAAGAAGATAGCGCTCCTTATCGAAGGCCTGAGGTTCCCATCAACAGAGAAGCAAGCATGCAAGAAAATAATTATGTACATTCTGGCACCCCATGGAGAGCCTCATCACTTGGGGAAAGTTCGTATTTAGGCTCTCATGGGCAGAGGGATATTCCAAGTGATATTAGGGCAATATCCCCTGATATGGCCTGGTCACATCTGCAGAAGAATACTATTAAGCAGTGGGAAGGTGATATGGCTAAATCTTTATACACTAGAGATGAAACTAAATGGCAGACCAGTGAGGATCCTGTTATTAAAAGGCAGTCATCAATAGTTATGGACAGGGAACAGGAAGCCAGAAAGATTTCACAGCCAACACCAGAAGAACTTGTACTTTACTATAAAGATCCTCAGGGTGAAATTCAAGGTCCTTTTAAAGGGATTGATATTATTGGATGGTTTGAGGCTGGGTATTTTGGTATAGATTTACCAGTCCGACTTGCTGGTGCATCAAAGGACTCACCATTTTCATTACTTGGTGATGTTATGCCCCATTTACGAGCTAAGGCCAGACCACCACCCGGATTTAATGCACCAAAGCATAATGAAACGGATGCATTAACTAGACCAAATTACAGTGGCTTTGATGTAATGAGGAACGAGACAAGGCATAAGGAGGGTTCAGCAACAGAAGCTGAAAATAGGTTCTTGGAGTCATTAATGGCGGGTAATATGAGTAATATGCCTCAAGGTTGGTTTTCTCTTTTGATGAAAGTTAGATTTTGTTGCTCACTAGAAAAATGTGAACTTTTCCGAATTAGAGAAATTTTGTTCTCTATACATTTTTCTTGTTGCAATTTGTTGTTGTGTTACAGTGAAAAATTGATGGTTATGATTGATTTGTAGGTTTTCAAGGTTATGTTGGAAATAATCCCAGTGGTGTTCCTCCATCTGGTTTAGATATTTCAAATGACCCATATCTCTTGGCGAAGAGAATGTCACTTGAACAGCAGAGATCTTTGCCCAATCCTTATCCTTTTTGGCCAGGAAGAGATGCTGCATCTATTGTTTCACAGTCTGATATAGTATCTGACTCCCTGACGCCACATGCAAAACTCCTATCTTCAGTGACTGAAATTTCTCGCCAACTTCCTCATTCTCAAAGTGCTGAATTGATGCCCATTCTCCAAGGTTTATCTGACAGATCCGCCCCTAGTATAAATGATGGTGTTTCTGGTTGGCCAAATTTCTCTGCCCAAGGTGGCTTGGATCCAATTCAGAATAAACCTGATTTTCAACAAACTAAAAACTTTCCTCCCCAATCCACCTTTGGGATCCAAAACCAAAGGTTGCAAATGCAGAATCCAACCTCTTTAGTGAATTTACTGGGTCAAACTATAGATAATCCTGCTGCTGGTTTATCAACACCTGAAAAAGTAATTTCCTCTAGTTTATCTCAAGACCCACAAGTGTTAAATATGCTGCAGCAGCACCAATACTTATTGCAGGCTCAATCCCAAGCTCCTGTTCCAGCACAGCAGCTATTGTTGTTGGATAAGCTCTTGTTGCTTAAGCAGCAACAGAAACAGGAGGAACAGCAACAGTTGCTACGGCAACAGCAGTTGCTTTCTCAGGTTCTGTCAGAGCATCATTCTCACCAGCTTTTCAATGAGCAGTCTTATGCACCGTCACAGATTGCTGTACCAGCAGATCCTTCTCTGCTTCAGTCATCGCAAGAATTGCTACACGGTGGCTTGCAGATGCCGGTTCCAAAGATGCATGATGAACGTATGAAAGACCTACTGAATTTGCCTCCACAAGTGACTCAGGATTTAGGTCATTCTAGTGGGTCTGATTTTGTGCAGTTCCCACATCAGATGTTTAATGATCAGAAGAGCTGGACTGCTACTCGACCAGAACAGATAGATGATATCCATCTGAAGGAAATGTTGGCAGCACCAATTGTAGGTGAAAGCTTTCCCTCGTTAGATGTGATAAACAAATCTCTTCACGAGACTTCTCTAGTACAGAAACCAGTCTTTCCTTCCGATGATCATGCTCCTCTAACTGATGGGAAGGCATCTGAAGACATTCTTAGGGCTGATAAAACTATTAAGGATGCAACTGTTGATTCTTTACCTTCAGAGTTTCGTGAACCTCCTTTTGTACCACCCACTGGAACTTGTGATAGTATTGCTTCTATGCCTGAGCATTCAAATGATGTGAAAGCTCAACCAGATGTTGCTCTTAATGCGCTGCAGGTTGAAAGCAAGAAAAACATTGATGGACTTTCAATGGTGACAGAAGTAAAGAGTGTTGAGGTTCGTGAGGGGAAAAAAGGTTCTGAGAAGAAGTCAAGAAAGCAGAAGTCTAGTAAGTCACTATCTTCAGACCAATCAAAGGGAGTAACAAAAACATCCGCATTGCAGCAATCAAAGCAATCTGAAATAGGAGGACCAATTGGTGAGAGAAAATCTGAGACAAATAACGATGCAGGAGAAACACACTATGTAACATCTACACAAGAGAAAAGAGAGAGTGATTCTGTGGCTGTTACTGCAGAAAATCTTGATGCTCAACATGCTAAGAGGTCATTACCCGAAAATTTTTCTGGGAATGATGTTGAAACTGTTGAAATCGATAGTGAATTCAGGTCTGTAGGGTCTGCCTCAGTACCGAATAGTCAAATACAATCTGGACATCGAGCATGGAAACCTGCTCCTGGTTTCAAGCCAAAGTCATTATTGGAAATTCAACAAGAAGAACAGAGGAGGACACAGGCAGAAATGGCAGTGTCTGAGATCACTACTTCTGCCCCCTCCATAAATCTGTCATCCCCTTGGACAGGTCTTGTGGCCCATTCAGACCCTAAAGTTTCCAAGGAAATTCGAAAAGATATAGTTGTTACCGAGTTGAATGTGGAGAAACCAGAAAGTTCTTCAAGTACAAAGAGCAAGAAGAGCCAGTTACATGATCTCTTGGCAGAAGAAGTTTTGGCAAAGTCCATCGAAAGAGATGCGGAGGCTCCTAATAATGTGTGTAGTTTTTCTGGCTTACGGGATACGATTGTGCGTGCTGAATCTGTTGATGATGGTAACTTTATTGAGGCTAAAGAAACTAAAAAGTGTCGCAAAAAGTCTGCAAAAGCTAAGGGTACTGGAGCTACTAAGATCTCTGCAGCGTCTTCTGATGTTCCTGTTGGTACAAGTCCCATTGAGAAAGGCAAAAGCTCTCGTGTGGTACAGCAGGAGAAGGAAGTATTGCCAGCAATACCATCAGGCCCATCTTTGGGAGATTTTGTTCTTTGGAAGGGGGAGTCTGCAAATACTTCATCTGGCCCTGCTTGGTCTACTGACACCAAGAAGGCCCCTAAACCTACATCATTAAGGGATATCCTAAAAGAGCAAGAGAAGAAGGTTTCTTCTGTCCAGCCCCTAAGTCAAATAACAACTCCCCAAAAGTCTCTGCCGCCTCAGGATACCAATGTTGGTAATCTATCTTGGTCAGTTTCCGCTTCTCCATCTAAAGCTGCTGCTCCTATCCAGATCAATTCCCAGTCTGCTACACAGTCGAAATATAAAGGGGATGACGATCTATTCTGGGGCCCAATTGAACAATTAAAGAAAGAAACTAAGCAGTATGATTTTAATCTCATTCCATCTTGCTCTTTTTTCTTTTTTCCTTTTTTTTTGTTCTTTTTGGCAGTGCTACTCTTTTTTTTTTTTTTTTTGCATTATCTACATTGAGTAAATAATTTTTTTCCTCTTATTCATTATAATCAAAATTTTGGTAGTTCTTGGATTGAAGTGTTTCTTAAATATCTGATTTGTTTAAATTTGTTTGATTTCTTTTCTGTTGATCAAATTCTGGTAGCTGTATTGAAAGGCCAAATAAATTGTGTTTTGTTTCCTGTAAACAGGTCAGATTTCCCTCATCTTTCGAACCAGGGCAGTTGGGGAACTAAAAGCACCCCTGGAAAGGCAACTTTGAGTGGGTCATTAAGCCGTCAGAAATCAGTGGGTGGCAGAACTGCTGAGCGCACTTTTTCATCCTCACCTGCCTCTGCTCAGTCATCCCTGAAAGGGAGAAAAGATGCCTTGACAAAGCATTCAGGTAAAAATATTGTAAGCTTGGTGTCCTTGTTTTCAAACTCAGTTATGGTGTGACATTTTCTAACTTTTTCAACCCTTGCAGAGGCTATGGACTTCAGAGATTGGTGTGAGAGTGAGTGTGTTAGGATCATTGGGACAAAAGGTATGTTTTACTACTTTCTGGTTTGCCGTAAAATTAATTTGCTAGTTTCAGTGGAAGTAGAGGATCAAAGGATAATGCTGTCTTCTGTAGTAGCTGCAAGTAATAGTACCTCCTCCTCCTTCTCCCCGGTTTTCACTAAAGAATTACAAATGTAAAGATGTTTAAATACTTAAATGTGGCTTGCCAGATCATATGATCTAAAATGAGCAAATAGAAGGATATTTTAAGTGGTATGTTCCCTGACCAGAAAAAGATGGTTTACTTCTACTCTTCTGTCTGTTGTGTATCAAAATACAAAACCAGCACAAAAATGAAAAATCTGCTGGTGTGAGCTTGATCTATAAGTTTAGTACTGCATGCTAATAACATTTTTTTAGATAAGTTCCTTGCTTAAAAGAAACTGGGGTAAAATGATCTTTTAAGTCTTTTTTCTCTTGCTAGATACGAGTTTCTTGGAGTTTTGTTTGAAGCAATCCAGATCAGAAGCTGAGCTGCTTCTGAAAGAGAACCTTGGATCCTTTGATCCCAATCATGAGTTCATTGACAAGTTTCTCAACTACAAGGAGTTGTTACCAGCAGATGTACTTGACATTGCCTTTCAAAGTCAGAATGACCGAAAGTTCACTGGTGTCAGCACTGGAGGTATGAGTTCTGAGAATGCAGGCATTGGAGATTTTGGCCGGGATAATGCAGTGGGCTCTGATGGGTCTGCCAAGGTGGGAGGCAAGAAAAAGGGGAAGAAAGGAAAGAAGGTTAGCCCTTCAGTTTTGGGATTTAATGTGGTGAGTAACCGTATCATGATGGGTGAGATTCAATCGGTGGAAGATTAGGAAAGATTTGCAATTCGAATGTAAATACAGTTGGCTTAACATTTTGTACATGATTTCTTATTTTCCATAGAATTTTTGTTTCTCTATACAGCGTCTGCAGCAGAGCTAATTTATTCTGCTCGAGCGATTTTGTTAGTTACTACTCTGGCAGTAGTTCCTTGTTATTTCCATTCATAGACAACCCATTCGATGTTTTATGAATTTTAATTTATTCAATGAAACTTTGTTTTACTTCACGGGCTTTTTGTGCTTTTCAATTTGTTTTGTTTTTCTTTTTGTTATTACATTTTCAGTCGCACCCCTTTTTTCTTCCCTTTTTTTTTCTCCTCGGGCAAGTTATCAACAGATCTCAGATTGACGGGGTGGGTGTTATTTTGTCGGCTTTAAGGCTGTGTTCGGTTGCAAGAATAGTTGGGAGAGGAGAAGAGAAGAAAAGAGAGGAAGAAAAAGGAAAGGAAAAAAGAAAAATAAGGAATTTAATTTCACTTGTTCAGTTGCGCATTAAATTTTTAATGAAAATGAATTGAATTTTTTTTCTTGGATAAATTTATCTTTATGTTAAATTTAAATATTTATTATATAAAAATGAAAAACAATGAGTTTATTATAATTATAATTTTTATTAATGATAAAATTATTTATAATGTTTATTGATGCTCTTATCAAAAATATTTTTCAGTTCTAATTAATTATTATAGAATTTTTGTAGAATTTTTGAAAATTATCGTAGAATTTTTGGTTCTAATTAATTTATGAGGTTAATTCTTAGAATTAAAATGCCGTATTTAGGTTGCATTAACAATATTAATATAATAACATAACTTGAAAGAATCACATACGAATTTAAAATAAAACTGAAACATTTATGTTTGGTATATAATTTTACAGAAAAGAAAAATACATGATTTTTATTTAAATAAATTTACCCTTTAGTATTAAATTTTTAATATTTATTATTAGAAATTAATTTAATTTTAAAGAATAGTAAATAAATAAATTAGTTACAATTATATTTATAATTTAATTAAACATTATTTTGTAATTAATTTAATAAACGTAACTAAAAATTTTAATTTTAATTTTTTGACTTAATTTGATTTGAAATGTAACTTTATTTAAACTCAAACTTTAAAATAGCGACACTTTTAAGAGGACAAGGTTTTAGCTTTACCTGTTTCTATATAAAGAGCTGATAATTATTGTTTGATCATAAAAATTATATAAAATATTATTAAATACTCAAAATTATCAATTTTTTTATTTTATACTAGTGTATGTAGAAGAGAATACAACAAATTATTTTCGTTGATGTCAAAATTTTTATGTCCCTAATTTACAGATGAACTCCACTTAATGGTAATTATGAAATTTCGCTAATGACACGAGACGTGAAATTGAATTCATGACTCTCTAAACAGGAATTTGATTTATGGATTTGAGAGGAAATAAGAACTTATTCATAAATTTAATTTCTCTTTGCATTGGCCAATCGAACGATGGAAAGACTAATAGAAAGGAAATCAAATTTTTTTTCGGCGTTCTCTAACGCCAACCGAACAACACCTACCAATAGACTTATTGCACTCACAATGTTGAGAGAAAGGATTTGAGCCGCTGCAGCGGTTATTTAAAAAAAAAAAAAAAAAACGAACAGCACCTAAATTCTTCCCGTGTTTCACTTTTGTGGTACCAACATCATGTTTCCGTTTTCTAGTGTTAATATAATCTAATCGTTGAATTCTTTTTCCCTTCGATATGTCAGGGGTATGGATTTGATTGATAATTATAATTGATGAACATTGGCTATCTAATTTTGAAATTAAGAGAGGGGCGGGCTAGAGGCCCACTGGCTATCTAATTTTGACATTTAGAGATGGGCTAGAAGGCCATCAGCTAAGCAGTGTTAAAGTTGCAGATGCCAGAAGCAGCTCCCATAGGAATTCGATATGAGCTTGAAACTATATTGATGCGCAAAGTGTGGGTTAGAATAGACACTATGTCTATTTTAAACTTTTCAGTCCCCTTAATGTTTGGGCTAGACCCAACAATCTTTTGAATGGTGTGTTCAGAGCCCCACTTAAAATAATAGAGTGAGTATTGGCACCTTCAAGTAAACCCACTATATAATACTAACAAATTTATTATTGCTATTGACTCCAAAACTCTCTCCTATTTTATTAGAAATATCATTTTTTTTTCCCCGTCCCTCCATAATTTTTTACGAAACACAATTTTCTTGACTTAGATCATGGAGTCCCCTACTCATTTCCTACCCATTCCATTGTCCTTAGTTTTCTTGGTGATGTAATGTTTAAATAACAATCATTTATTTCTCCAATAATTTTAAATTATAGATTAAAACTAATCTCCATTTAACTCCTAATATTATTCGCTCTATCTAAATTTTAAATATTTTTTTTAATGAAGACTAAAAGGAATTCATAACTACTAATTTATCCGAATAATTTTTTTATATGACTCGATTTGTCTGGATGTTTGAAAGTCTAGTTTGCAAAACATCACTTACACAACTGTACTTTTGCACAATCTTATAAATTTTCTTTAAAAAAGTTATTGTTAGATCCAAATTTAGTAATATTTTGATATTACAAATAAAACAGTTCAATGAGAAAGAAATGTGGGTATAGCTATTTGGATGTGTCAGTTGCAAAGAGTTTTGAGAGACAGAGAGAGGAGTGGGGGGGTGTACGAGGAACGGAGTGGGGGTTTAGTTACATAGTTTTGTTCGTTATTGCAATTGCATAGGTGGGGGATTTTATAAGATTAATTGAGGGGTGCCAATAGCACCGCTCAAAATTGGAACCATTCGACACCTATGTACAATGGCCTTTTTACCTTTTGATTGGCCTCTCAGGTCATAAAGATTACTTCAAATAAGTGTGGTCAATTGTGTATTAACCTCTTGTTCACCAAATCTCTTATGCAACTAATTGTGCACTTGTAGTTTTGAAGGCGTAGAACTGAAAAAGTTTAATTTTTTGCGTTGTAGATCTTATATTATTTAACGGTATTACGTGAACAACCACATAATATTTTATTCATTCATCTGGGTGAAACCACCATTAAGTAGTTGACATTGTAATTACCACCAGCTTCTTCCAGAAAAAAGTTTAGGTACATTATTCATAATAAAGATTTTGTGGTCGAGGAACGGAATGAGAAAACAAGCTTCCACTTTAAGGATGAGAGAACAAGAGATTTTATTTTCATCATTTATAAATTTGTGTTAGTGATAAAATTTAGATCATGTAATTAGGGTGTGACACATGTAGTTCCCATGTTTAAAATGACCTTAAAAAATGTGAACAAAAAATTGAAAAGACAAGATAGAATGAGAAGATATCAAATAATGAAAGTGTATAAAATGTCTCCTAAAATGTCGTAAGGTTACCACATATCAATAAAGGACCATTATAACAAAATAACATCTCTTTCACTAAAATTGCTACAAATCAATATAGCATAGTCCTCACTATGGTCATCTCAAAATATTTCTCCAACAATCACATACATTAAATGCATTAAGGGTGAGAGAGTGAACTAGCTCGCTGTTATTCAGGCCATCAACAATGAAGTCAACAATTGTTATAGTTTAATTGGCGCATTTGAAATAAACCAATCAAAACCAATAAGCGAGATTAATATATATTGTCATTGAAAACAGTTTCACAACCAACACGTGTCCAGTCTTAAAGAGGAGGCTCAAATTAAATAATCAAATTGTCTAAAATCTCCTGCATGAAGAAGGGAACGGCTTATTAGAGCTTCGTATCTAAACAAACAATAAGATGCCTTTAGAGACTTTTTATATAAGTTCGTGTCTGACTCAACAAATCAGATTCGGCTCCATCTCCATAACTTTCAAATTTTCACTTGTTTGAGAATTTCTTTAAAACCAACCATCTTCTTCGACACTAATCTAACTTTACCGTTGGAGTGCCGCCCCCGACCACCGCCACATGGCCTTTAACAACTATTTTTCTCTCATTTTCAAACGTTATTTTGTTGAACCTGATATTTGCCAACTCATCTTCTATACTTGATCAATCCACAGCTTTATGATTTACAGACGGAAACTATATATATCAAACTTTCAACACCTTCGAAACTTTCAATCAACATATATTTTCTTTCATTGTTTCCAAACAACAATTCAATTCGCGCGCGCGCACTCTCTCAAACACACACACACACATATTTGTTTGCAAACAACCATTCAATTAGGATCCGAAAAGACTGAACACTACAGTGGTATTGAACAAAGGCAGATCACAACTCAGCCTCTTGGCATATGAGTAAGGCAATGCACTAGAAGCTAGAAACAAATAAAAAAAAGGAAAAAAATAAAACCATAAAATCAGTAATTAACACAAAACTGGATTAGGATGCCAACGATAGATACTGTTGAAGAAAGCCTTTGAACAAGACATTCATTAAACTCAGTCCAAATCTTCTGTATAGCTTGGAAGTAAGTATTTGAAAATTTAACAATTCAACAAGTGTTTGAAAATTAACAATTAAACTAATTCTACAGGATTAATACATTTTTAATGCACGAGAAAGAATACATAACAAAGCCTACTGATCAAATCGCATTCACTTCAATCTCCAATTGGAATTCCACTATACAAAAACCAGTGCATTATAACTTCATTTGGTGCTGCGATCAGATGTTTTCTGTTGCTGACTATTGACTCAAAGCTCCACAAACCAGCATTGACATCAAACACCACGGCCAAAGCTGAAGAAGAGAAGTTACCACCGCATATATATGAACAAACATTATTTTATTCAACTGGTTTATTTAACAGCAGTGAAGATGTTTATACATATTAAAATCTATATACAGACAGAGAGACCCACCCTATTATTTATGCTTTTGGCAATATAACCAGCAGCAATAAATCTAAATGGCATTGAAAAATGAACACAAACAAAAAAAAAAGAGAGAGAGAACTTCCGAAGTTGAGCAACAAAGTTTAAGTAGCATTAAAAACAGAACTAGTAATCATTACTGGTAAAACCTTCTAAATCGCAAACCCATACATTTACAAAGAAGAAAATTAAAAAGATAGCGCTCAGAAAGATGCATTATCATATCATAGCCTGAGTCTCATATGTCCAGACATATTTATTAGCAACCTCATCATAGCAAAAAAATTTGAATTGGGTTGAAAAATCAGCAATCAAATATCAGTTGAATATTTTATAAAACAAAATCAAAGGTTATGTTGCATCTCAGAAATACTCCCAATTGGGAAAAATTACAGACATTCAACACGGCATCAGTATCAGACCGCCCGTCTGCTTTTTTCTCATCATTGAATAAAGCGCAACACCAACAGTATAATTCGAATAAGACCCAGTTGCAACAAAATATATATACCTACTAAATCAATAACCAAGCAATAAATTTTAGTAAAATTGCAACAAATAGGAAGACATCAGACAGTTTGAGAGAGTCGTTGTCGTCATTAAACTCAGTGTGTAGTACAAGTGATCATTATTTATCTCATCATTTGCCTTCCACGCCCCAAAAAAAAAAAAAAGAAACCATAATCTATTAAACATTTCACACACACACACACACACACACAACAGTGTATCAAAAACTACAAAATGAGATCGCATCAGATAATAAGCGGAGTTTGTTGTCTACACGGCTCATCAGTGTAGCATAAAACAATTTCATCACTTGCCATAGAAGAGATTAAAAAAACGAAAAGAAGAACAAAAAAAGGAGCACGATAAGAAAGTGTCGGCAGGTCCATTTGACGCCAAGGCAAATAAAGAAATATGCAATGGGCTGGTAAGCCAACCTTTTGAATTTCTGCATCAGTTTTATCTCCTCCAGCATTCATTTCTGATACATGAAGGACAGGGTAAACTGATGCAACAGATAATCTATTTTGCCCCCCAAATTACAATAAATAATATGTGAAGAATCGTCGAAATTGAAAACGAATGAAACCCTAGGCGTAGGCGAGGGGGGCGCGAGTTTTAGGCAAGATGAGGGTTCCGAATATCTTTTATAGGGTTCTTACATTGATGAAGTAGGGTTTTTTTATTTCACGCATGGGCCGGTTTTTTGTATTTGATAATGGGCATCACAAATTAGGACTACCTAACAGCCCTTTTGATTTTCAGTTGGACTGCTGGAACCCCTCAGAAACCTTTTAAAACCCTCTAATTATTTGACAATCTTAACCTTCATCAAAATTACATACAAGTACAAATTTCTGACCTGACTTGTTGGAGATTTTTTTAAGCAATTATTTATCTCTTTTCGTTGCTCCAGTAAGTTTTCATTGGGGACGATTGCAAGTTTTAATCGGTATTTGCAGTACTTTAAAAATAAATTGTTTCATGAAGAGAAATCTTTGTAATACATTTCAAAAGTCATTAAAAAGATGAGGGCAGTCTGTTTATGAAATTAAACAATTTAGCATAGTTTTAATTAAGGTTATCTCAACTAATAGTTATGCTAGTATTTACACTTTTGAATAAAACTTTTATTTCTCTTATTTTTGGGTGAGCAACAAATTGAAATTCTAATCTACAAAGGATTTTTTTCTTTTTCTAGTCGGAAGTTGAAAAATAGAAATAATAATAATGATAATGAAATTTATTTTAAACAAGAGTGAAGAGTAAGAAGAATAGAAAAATTTTAGAGGATAAAAGAGAATAAAAAAAGGATTTTGTCAGCAAGAGGAATGAAAATCCTTCTAATTTTGGGATTTGAAGAGGAAAATTGTAAGACTCGGAGTACAGAGTTCCAAAAATTCATGAAGAATAGTTTAAATTAATGTTATTTCTGTCATAATAGTGGTGTCGTGAGAAATTCATATTATTTTTAATATTAAAATAAAGTAAGTAAAGAAAATGGGAACCCAAATGTTTATCAAGGGGTGACAATAGTCCAACTATTTCTCTGGAGAAATCTCTTGGATATATGCTTTTGATACAATTAATCATTGTATGAGTGTTGGTTGCTAAATGCTTACTACACTCAAAGTTGTACCATGTCCACTGTTTTCTTGAAAGGCATCTTAAGGGCTAATTGAAGAAATTGTAAAACAATAATAATAATAATAATAACAACAACAATATAAAATACAATTTGGTATCTGGGGCCGCTACCTAGACAAAGTCATAGACTCACAGAATAATAATTTTTATTCTAATTATTATAGTTTTATGCATACATAAATGATTATAATGTGTTGGGTGATAGATGATTTTTAAAAAAAAATCTATAAATGACTATTTTATACAATTATCATTGAATGAAAACTTATATTTACCATCATTTATTAAGGACAGAAAGTTGTTGTATATAATGGGACGGACATTTTATGTCATATGCATATTTGTATTCAATAAAATTTTACTATGTATATATTCATTTTTCTTAGTGATAGACTATAACAAAATATAAATAATTATAAAATTAAAAAAATGAAATGATATGATTTTATTGAATGATTACCTTGTGATTATCTTACTTGATCTTTCATATCATAGTATTTTTTTATATATAAATTAATAAGGTATTCTCACTATATTTATCCATAAGTGACATTTTAAGTCCCACATAAAATATAAATTAACTCTAACTTTTCGTGGATAATGCTATTTAAAATACTACATAATGTTAGAATTACTGCGAATGAACTCTATGATTGTAGTGTGGTTTTCCAGCATGTTATTTGGTTGGTCAATTGCGTTTACATATTGGGAGGAATAAATTGTCAAAAAAAAAAAAATTAGACTTCGGTCACCCCTTATATTTTAAAATAATAATAATAAAACCTTTTTGACTGTTGTGTATTATGATTGTTCCATGAAAAAAGAAAAAAGTGATGATG
Source organism: Murraya koenigii (assembly GCA_025617385.1). Taxonomy (NCBI): domain Eukaryota; kingdom Viridiplantae; phylum Streptophyta; class Magnoliopsida; order Sapindales; family Rutaceae; genus Murraya; species Murraya koenigii. The sequence continues at coordinate 40,236,050 of CM046812.1, read as the reverse complement.
GCATAGGAAAAATCGAAACGAGGGAAATCATTGTAGTTATTTTTATGTTTTAATCTTTTAAGAAGGGAAATAGCCAACTTCTCTTCGTTCTCACAAAATAAACAAAAATATGGTTTTTGAAAAAAGAACCGAACTTGACTATCTGGTTTCCAAATCCAATAACCATTAAAAAAAAAAAAAAAAGATTTCCAAATTCTCCTATACGTATATATGTACACGCAAATTTTGTTTCACTCCTGTAGGTTTTTTCTTGAATTTAGCACACAGATTGCTCTCCAACATCATTTTCTCTTCTCACTTCAGCTGGAGGCAGAAATGTTTCCATCGAAAGGCCACAAATATTGTAATCAACCTCCTCAATTTTCCAAGTCTCTTCAATTTTCCTCTTATGATTATGTGCTCCTCCGTACCTGTAAAGTGTTGTAACAGTTTTTCCACAATGAGCTACATTAATGGCATCAACATATCTATAATCTTCAATTGTTGAAGCCATGCTTGTTTCCCAAAACACACTGTCAGTTCCTTTAGCACTCTTCATTCTCACTAGCTTTGTATCCTCAAATTTAATTAGCAGTCCTGTTCTTTGGCTGAAGTAACCCCATATGGTGTGGTGAACGACTTCAGTGTTGGGAGAATTTTGTGCTCTCAGTGTGGCTGCATTAGCCTCTACCTTTAGTACAAAACAATCTTCATTATCAATTTTTTCCTCTGCAATGCATACGGCATCTGAGAATAAGCTAGCAATGCACCTGGGGTCCAATCCCTGATGATTACAGAGTAAGTTGCATATCAAAGGCAATGAATCATAACCAGGATGTTCGCATTTGAAGATTGCTAAAGAATATGACTTGACAGTGTTACATTGTCCTTGCTCGTGTACAAAGGAAATACATTAATGCAGTCCATTTCAGAGCATTTTAAAATGAGAATAATTGAGCCTTCAATTCAGGTATGCAAGTGTGAATTAAGATATCAACTACCTGGAAGAAGCGGCGCAGGGGACGTGGAGGGCCTCTGTGAGCAACATTAGGTTGAGAGGAGGACTGATTCCAGGCAACCTTGCCATTGCTTCCTGCGCAGATCTTAAAACCAGCAACAACAAGTTCAAGGCACCAAAGGTCAGGATTCTTTTGCCACAGCACAAACCCACCGGCCTCACAATTTCCTTTTGCAGACACACTATCATCACCCTGTTGCATTTCTGACCCAAGCATCTTCACCTCCCCCACTGCATACATGCTATTCACCGAATTTAATGCTGCCTGTCCTCCTGTTGCCGCTATATATTGTTGCACTATATATTTCGCCGTAGAAGCTTCCTGCTCATACAATTAATTAAGTCAATTCATGCATACATGATGCAACACAGACGCGCGCGTGCATATATATGTAGTTGAAGACAGAAACAGAATATTAATTATGCTTGATCACGAACTTACAATGCTAGCATTTTTTACGAAGCGGCTTGGCGGGTTGTCCAATTGCACCTGAAAAGAGAGAAGAGGAGAACCAACAAGCTTTAGCAACGCCATAAACTCATTGCTTGATTTAGCCTGGAGGTATGAAGACCTATCACAAGATTGGGATTGAGCTTTCATCAATGCACGCAGATTGTGCCATCTTAAAGCTGCAGTGCTCCCCATCTTGTTGAACATTTCTTCAGGTATTGGCACCTCCAGGACGGTGTCCAGCCCATCTTCTCTATCGTAATTCGGGCACAGTTTCCTCATGGGCAATGGGCACACCGCGCACACAAACAAGAGCAAAAATTAACCTCCCAAATGTTTCAAGTTAGTTTTGTAAAGGCAAGAGAGAAGGAAGGAATCCCAATAACAAATTGGAAACCTTCTTTCTTTCTTTTTATTAATTTGTTTCTTAATTCTGATTCAGCTGGTAATTAACTCTTTTTTGGAAATGGATTGCAAAATTAATGTTCATTGGTAATGGGAAAGAGGGACGGTGGGCGGCCTTTTTCTCCTGGAGGTGCTCCTTGCGCGTAGGTGTCGTGAGAGCACGATTTTAGCGGTAAAAGCATAATGTCTGTTTAATTTTAGCACACTTCTAAGTAGCCAGCATGGCCCACGGGAGGTTCTATTTTTACATGTAACCAATAGTATTTCGACATGTCAGACACTAAAGAGAAGAAGGTTTGTTTATAATAAATTTAAAATGTGAGTTTGTTTGCAAGTTTGACAGGTAAAAGAGAGCATCAACAATTGAAATTGTGCATAATTTAACTTTGGACTTTGGGTTGACAGTTGACTGTCATGGAACAATCAAGGCGACTTCGTTGGTTGGCATCTTGATTCTTGATTTTAGTTACACCATATCCAGCCGGCTCAAGCTTTTTCTATTCTATTCTCTCTCTCTCTCTCTCTCTCTCTCCCTCTCTTTTTATCCTAGTAACTCGAATATTATGTTGACCACACTTGGAGGCCCAATTAGAATGTTTGCGACAGCCTGACAATATTTTGGATCGACCACAGGCACGGTTTTTTCTGCAGTGCAAGGCCCAATTCTTGTTGAACTTGAATCTCACTCTCACACCCACATGAGAATGTTATATAAACCGATCCCGGTATACAGATATTTTATATAAGAATAATTTTTATGTAATTATAAAAATAATGATTCTGATTTAGATTAATTATAATAAAAATAAATTCTACATTACAATAAGTAATTTTTTTATTTTTAGATTTCATCTTTAGGAGCTTACTTCCACATAATTGGTCATTCTCTAGTGAGGCATCCCTCACTTTGATGTGTATGCTAAAATATAATATATATATATATTAGAAACTGTATTTTTTGTATGTTAATGTATTGAAATCATTAATTTTTATTTGTTAGTAGCATCTTCACTTTGTTAAAATAAAGATGTCCTTACTAAGGAATTATTGTCTAGATAATGATAATTATTTGAATTTTGTAAAAAAAAAAAAATGTTTGGTTTTTTGAATTATACACTACCTCTCTTATCATTATTATAGATTGGATTTGATATGCTTTATTAATTAATTATTAATATAGAGTATACTTTATCTTTATATCACTTGCACTAAGGATAACTAAGCCAAAAAATAATAATTTTTAATACATTTCTATTAGGTTATAATAACCTCCTTATAGCAATAAAATTAATTTCATCTCAATATCATGATTATAGAGAAACCCCAGGTTGGGCGGGGTAAATGCATTAAAAAGGGCCAAGTTTTAGCGGATGGAGATTTTATTGTAGATTCCACTGGTTTTATAAAATGATAGTTAGATTTAATTGTTTTAAAAATAGACATCAACCCCTTCTTTTATTGATGAATTTTATTTATATGGAGATAAAATTTTAATGGATTGTTATACATGCCAAAATTGATATATAGTAAGTCCGTAATATATATATTAAAAAAATATTAATGTATTATAATGTCCCGTATTTCTTATTTCTATTCAAATAAACTAAATTCACAATGTAAAATTGTCCATTCCTAAAACCGTGAAGTTTTAAGGGTAAAAAATGGTTGGATCATATTGGATATGGAAAATGGACATGCATTGGATCATATTGGTGACCAAGTTAAGGTAAACCTCTATAAACTTAGGTATAAAGTAATAATGGAAAATGTTTGGAGGGATTGATTGTTTAGTTTTTAGCAGGTCGGTGGGTTAGTGTTGAATTCGTCAAACGTACGTCTGACCTGTTTACAAACTTCTTTCCAATCATTTGCATTAAAATTATGCTTTTGAAGGCATCTTTATTCTTTTCGTTATTCTTCTATTTCTTTTCTCTTCAATTCCACTTTTGGTTTTGAAGATATAGAATAATCAGGGTTATTAATGACAGTTGCTATTTGGGATATTAACTGGGATCAAATTAGAAGGTAGAGGTACCATGTGTCGTGATTATGATCGAATTTGACAAGCATTTTGCTTTCTTATGCCAAAATGTCAAAGCATAATTTTGTTGTTCTACCAAATGAACTACACATCTAGTTGAGAATTATGAGCCACATTTTGGAAAGTGAAGGTTAGATAGATGAGGATCTATGAAAATATCAAAAGACTCTCCAGAAGACATATTCTTCCTTTCAGATTAAACCCTAGTTTTAATTTTATTAAAATCAACATATATTAATTAGCGATTAGCGAGACTTTTTCCTTTTAAAAACTACAATTCATAGAAGGTTCTATTGTCTACCCATCACTCATATTTGAACACCATTAAGATTGAAAATGAAATTAGACAACACCGTTGATGTTACTGTTTGGGTAAAATATCAGACAGGCCCCTAAAAGCCCTTCCTGGTTTATGGGATAAATATCAGACAAACCCCTCGAAGCCCTTCCGGCTCAAGCAAGACTCCTGATGGTAACCTAGCCCGAGCAACCCTCGGGTCAAAGCCGGTCAAGGTCGAGAGCTCCTTGCCTGCTCGAGGTCATCCTTCGGTCGAAGTCGGTCGAGGTCGAGAGCTCCTTGCCTGCTCGAGGACATCCTTCGGTCAAAGCCGGTCGAGGTCGAGAGCTCCTTGCTCGCCGAGGTCATCCTTCGGTCAAAGCTGGTCAAGGTCGAGAGCTCCTTGCTCGCCGAGGTCATCCTTCCGGTCAAAGCCGGTCAAGGTCGAGTCTCGAGCACATCTTTCCTCGTCGCAGACATCCACGAGCACAGCTGGCAAGACCCGACTCATGGCAACCCGACCCGCTTCTCGGAATCTTGGCACACCTTTAATGTCCGCCGGGCCCCACATGGCTTGGTGATGATCATCGTTGCGGTGGTCAGGCACACGCCTCCATGGTGTCATCATTCCTAGCGCACTTGCCGACATGGTGATCCGTCCACGTGAATCGGGTTAAGGGACGACAGCTCATCCCAGGGAATATTCCGCCAATCACGGTTGTCGGAGGGACTCGGATACCACTAACGTGGAGTGGACGACTGGAAATGGAAAGAGCGGGAAAAATGGAGTATAAAAGGAAGCGAAGGGAGCGTTACAAAGGTTAAAGATTTTAACTCTCAGAGGGTTAGCAATTTTCATTGACCAAGGATCTGTAAGCTAAAACAGGTTCTTCTGATTCTTATTTTCTCATTTCTGATTTTCTGAAAAACATCAGACTTATCCAAAAAGGGGCGATATAATACCCCTTTCATCTTTCCGGTCTCCTCGCTAAGGAGATACTAAAAAAAGAAACCCGATTCTTGACTTGGCGTCGGAGGGTTTCGCGGAACGCCCGGCGACCCGACCGGTTTTACGTGAGCGCGGTCCGGAAATCATCGTTCAAGAAGACAGTGAGACCGAACAAAGGGGGCAATCCTGCTCGAGCTTGTCGCGAGCAGAAGGATCAGATCTTGTTTGAATCCGTGAGCGAAGATTCGAGACGTTCCTGCTCGAACTGTTTGGAGATCTTGTTGGAAGGTTCAAGACTCGTTGAGCGCACGCGTAAAAGCTGCATCAGCGATTACTATCTGTCATTTTGTTATGGTGGTGTGTTTACTATCATTTCTGTTATGAAGGTGTTTATTGGTGCTCAAAATATCTTTTTGCATTTCCTACCATTATTATTCTCTCTCTCCACTATTATTTTTTATCATATCCAAAAGAAAACAGTAAACTGTATCTTACAATGGACAGTAAAATAGCATGACCCATTAATTAATTTCACGTTATAATTTAATATTATATAGTTTCTGCCCGCATGGGCATTCGCAGTCACGTCGTCCTTTTGACTTTGTCTTGAATTTGACATGCACGAGCGCAATTACTTATAAATTCATCACGTCGTTGTTCTTTGTCGAATAATTTACAAAAAGCCAGCAGTCATGACATCATTGTAGGACACGTTGTTGTAATATTATAATGCATGTGATGAGACTCGCTCAAACACTTTAATTTAATCATGCGATCAATTAATTATCAATCACGTTTTGTTTTCACGTGAAAGTAATTAATGTTAATTACAGACAGTGGTTCCCATCGATCACCTACTCCACTGAAATTTTTCGAACACGACGTTCACTAGAGAATTTTTATTTTTGTAGCTTTCAGGCATGAATTGTGTGTACTCACTTTGATTTGGTCAGTTCAAAAGTAGCCTTCGAGAAACGTACGTGCATGGCCACATTTTTTTTTTTAATTGTGTGGCCGGCCTTCTCCATTATATATACATTCGATATATATTCAACCCTTAAACCCTAGCCTTTAATTGAGATGGCTGGACGCTTCAAGCTCAAGCTTTCTCGCGCCGTTCCGCTTTCTCGTGTCATTCCTTCACTTCAAATTTGTCGTCCCAAAGACCCTTCAGCTTCCGTACACACCCCAGTGCAGGCAATTTACCGGCTGTCACCAGTCAACTCCAAAGTATTTGATATCAGTTTCCCCAGTAACCTAATTCCGTCACCACCGCCAACAACGCCAGAATGCCATTTCATGAAGCGACACGTATCGACCAAGGTCGATTGTGGTTGCGGAACGCAGGAACCGTCTACTGACCAGCGGAGCTTCAGGTCCCCGCGGAAGAAAGATCTAGAAGCAGCACCTCGATGCCACGTAGTATCCAAAGACGAGCATAAACAAAAACTAACAATAAATAGCAACGCTGATAAATTACCGGTTTGGGTGAGCAAAAACAAGATCAAAACAATAGCAAGCCTCTCATCACGTGATAGTGGATGTTTTAGCAGCGAGGAAGAAGATGAAAGTGAAACCACCCTAGTTTCAAGTTCAACAAGAAGCTTATCCAATTACTCCTCCACAGGACTCGATCATTATTCACCGGATTATGAAGACGAAGATGGACGTAAAAAGAAGAAAGTGAACGCTAACATGAAGCAGAACCGAAGGCACAGGCGCAAGGCATCAGAGGTAGTTGACTCTACGGTGAAGGCTTCAGTTCTCAGGCGGAAGATACCGGGCACTGTGGAAGGGAAGGTGAGGGGAAGCGTTGCAGTGGCGAAGAAGTCAGTCGATCCGTACGAGGATTTTAAAAGGTCCATGTTGGAGATGATATTGCAGAAGCAGATGTTTGAGGCTAAGGATTTAGAACAACTTTTGCTTTGTTTTTTGTCATTGAATTCTAGCAAATATCATCAAATCATTGCGGAGGCTTTTTCGGATATCTGGGAGATCTTGTTTTGTGATTGAACAAAAAAAAAAATGTGTTTGTTTGTACTTTGTACTTAGTACTTTTCGTGCTGGGGGATTGCTCGCATCGCACGAGGTGCTTGTCCTGTAGCTGATTTTTTTTTTATTTGTTTTGTCATTTCAGCGGTTAGCTTGCTAGTACATGGTTTGCTATAATTTTTATTAAGAGAAATAAGACTAAATAGTTTGTTTATGCCGAGGTCGTAATCCTTCGCTTGATAAAGATGGAGAACAACAATTCATCTCCATTAATATATTCATACATACACACAAATATATATTAAACAAAGATCAGAAAATCATTAAATATAATGAGGCCAGGACGAAAGGGAAAGATAAATAAACACTTAACACACCGAAATCAATATCAAAGAAAAAATGGAAGAAATAATTGCCCACTGGTTTTGTATCTAAAACTCAAGTTATTGCACGCAAAAGACAGACTGAACCCGATATGGGCAAGAATTATTCTTCTGAATTGTTCTGTAGTCGAGCTGAAAAGGCTCTTAGCCACTTATCCGTTTTCTGGCCTGATAAGAAACTCAGTGAGAGCTAGAGCAGAGCAGCCACTCTCTGAACCTTAGGGAGTGCGTTACTTTTTGAATCTTGACTGAGGTGACTGGGGTTGACATGAGCCTTGGCACTTGGCAGCTACCAAGGTCTAAAGTCCTAGTCCGGCAGAGTGAGAAAGGAGGAGCTAAGATATATGCAGTTACATGTCAAAGATATGCCTCTCCATGACTTCCGCAACTTGTAAGTAGGAGCATCAAATTGGATTAGTAACTGTAAAAGAAGCAAATGCTTCAATAATATTTACACGGCTATTCCTCTATATCAATAGGCTCCAGTGGAGAAGTCATGTCATTCTTAAAAACCTTGACATGGCAAAGCTTTCCACCAGCTTCATCAGCAAAAGTAATCCTCTTCCTCTCCTTGTGTACTTCATTTCCAGGAGCAGTAGAATTTGCCTCTGTCAGTTTCTGCAATTGATTAACTGAAATAGTAAGAAGAATGATGTAAATTACCACCCCATGTATTGAATTCCAAACACACACACACACACACTAGCACACATGCATACACACTGTTTTTGAGGGTATTAGAAAAGATCAAGGAAAACATACCATGATTTTACAAAAGCGGTTGCAGTCCCTAGCCATAATGGAAAGCCATCTTTTTGCAGTTTCTTCTGCCTTGGTCACATTCTTAATGGTCATTGTCACCTGGTAAAGTCATATTTCGAAAATATTATACTTAAAATATGCACACAACTATATATAACATTTATGAACATATATAAACCGCAAGCACAAGACAAATAAAAGGCAATTGTTTGATACGGTTGGCTAATACAGGTAAGTACATGCACTTTCAAAAGAGGGAGACAAAAACCACATATAACAAATATTCATAAGCCCCATTGGTTATATTAAGTTGAATGTGATACATAAATGAAATACAATTAGTGAGGAGATGACAAATAGTAGTGTTTTGACTTGCCAACTTAAAATGAATACAGCTCTAATGCAGTGTTGCTGGAGCTGTCTAATTAGCACTCCGAAAAGTGTTTGACCAATAAAATGACACTTTTTATGTACTCATGCAAACCGAGCCACAGTCAGACCAAAATGAAGAGGTTTACCTTATGGCTAGATGAATTAAGATTATTAATAATTTACAGCCCCTGTAGAATTTACAAATTTGAAACTCCAAACTAAGAGAAAGATCCTCTTAAAGAAAGACTGAAACTCCAAAAAGATCAAAGGAGATAGTCTCAATTAAGCTTGAGGAAACACCCCATTCTTTGCAATGTACGAATTGGCAGAAAAACAAATTAGACAAAATGCGTGCAAGAGCACACATGTTAATGGTATTACCAACAAAGCAATCTACTAAAAGATAGTGAGAACTAAGAAGTGCCAAGAGTGAGAACTAAGAAGTGCCAAGTATCAATATAAAACATATATAGCCAAACTGAAGTGATTTGCTGCAACAAAGACTTGAGAGCACAGTAGAAGATTTCAAATTCCAACAAAGACTATTTCATTTTACAAAGTTAGGTATAGTATTAAACCCCGACTACGGTGCAGTTGAAACCCAAGATAAAGGTATCTTCACTAAAGTTCAAAATCATAGACCCACATTAGATTGTTTACTTTCACCAGAGAGAGAGAGAGAGAGAGAGAACATAGATGTCTAAGATACGAACATGCCGGGGCAGAACTTTGAAGGGACCAAAGGAGGACCACAGTCCCCACAAAAATTTTGATTTCTTTTATTTATTTTATAAACTTACATTTTGTTCAAAATTGTCACAAAATTTTAAAATATTCCAGCATTTACCAATAAATTGCAAAATACTTGGTTTGGCCCCTCATAATTTCATATCCTGGTTTCACCCCTGAGAATGTGAATATTTTTATGCACTTCTACAAAGTAAAGAATGCCACTAGTATGCCAGCAGGTCAATATAATCATATACCTTAGCAATATTATGTTTCAATGAGGTAGTCGAACAGACATCAGAGTGCACCATTTCCTTGACAAGCTCCTTCATGGTGCTCAACTCAGCTGCCAATTTAGTTGCAAGAGATTCAATATCATGCATCTGCCGCTGCGAAAATGCAATGGCACTCTGTGATAAATTCTGGGTGGAGATACACCCAGTGCCTATAGTCGGTACTTCCCTAGAAAGATGAGGACCGTTAAGATTGGCCTTAGTATTGGACACATGCTTATCATATTTAGATTTCCTATGGACTTGCTTTGCATTGCTAGCAATTTCATCTCTCCTTATCTCATTGCCCCCTTCAGTACTGATGACCTTCTTACCAGTTTGATTTCCAAATGTCAGCTTCCCTCGACATTCTGAAAATATTGCCATCCAGTAGAGAGGAGTTAGAGAGTAAGAAAAAATAAATTCATTGAAACTATAAAGACTGAAACAGCTAATTTTGACTTCATGACATCTGAATTCAAAAAACATAAGTAACTCGACAGACTGAAGAAGACAAAAAGCCACTAAGGTAATTCCTTTGCATCCTAGAATGATCTCAATTTGAATAATCTAAAGGAAAATGAATTTATTTCAGAAGCTATAGAAATATAAAACAATTATACTTTAACACACAGTTGAGCCACAGGAACCACCTGTAGTATAATCCCAGAAAAGTGGACTCTAAATCTGTCCTTAGTCCAAAATGGTGAAGAACTAGAAACTCCAATCATTTGATACACTCTTAATCATCCATTGTGTTACCAAATTAACAGTGCCATTTGTTCCCTCAAATTTCTGCTCTAACTCTCCAGTCTAAATTTTATATTTTTTGCTCTTACCTGAATGTCTGTCATCGTTTAACTCAATAGAGTTCATAGCCTTACACAACCTTTCCTGGGAAGTTGGAGAAATGGCCTGAAAGTAAAAGCAGTCCATGAGGAACAATTTCCACAGAACATAAATCTAACCATATCTTCATCAGAGATGTGTACAAACCTTTCTGGTTGACAAGAGCCTTTCGGGAGGACGCTGTGGTTCAGAATAATGACAATCCCCAGCCTCTGCTGTTAGAGCTGGTGCATCAGTGGCACCAGATGGATGCATTGCTGCAGAACAGTTCCTCAGAGAATTTGTACAAGCAGACAAAGAGGGCTGCTTCTCCTCTGCCAAAGGTGAATCATCAGCCGAAGAAACCAAATAGGTACTGGGCTCCAAGCACTTATCTGAAACCCAAGATGGGCTGCAGTTGATGACAGGGCTACTTGCTTTGATATCAGAAGGCAAATCATCTTTTTTGCCATCCTCAAACATATATGCACCATCTTCATTAAGGATTTTCATGCACTGATGTCTATTGTCAATGACCCTATCAAAAGCTTGAACCTGAATATCCCTGGTAATTGGCCATGATAGACTATGGATGGTCGAAAGACTTTGAGAGTTATAATATATATCAGTTTCATGATCCTTGGACATTGAGAATGTTTCGAAAGAGACATCACCAAGAAGTGGATGCATGTACAGCTTATTCTGAAAATTTGCTACTGGTAAATCTGGATACTCATAACTCAGTATTTCTGGACTATCCACATTCACAATCTCCCAACCAGAGACCCCTGCATCAGAAACTGACCCAGGATCAGCATGCTCCATATATTCACAAGATGCTTCGTTAACAATACAAGTCTGTTCTTTATCAAAAAACATTGATGCATCAGTCTCCATAAGACATTCACTGGTTGTCGCACATGATTCATCCAATACTACTCCACGAGAATCTACTTGCTCATTACAGTGAAAAGAGGAATCAGCAGCAGCATAAATATTGGTTTGGTAATTCAAGTAATCAAGCTCATTAACCTCGGGTCTGATGTCAGTAGGTTGAAGCAAACAGCCACCAGGCAGCAAGAAGTTTTGATCAACTGGATCCTGCTCAGCCTTAACTATTACTATAGCACTCTGAGATGAAGTAGATATATGGCTTCTAATGCATTTTCTCTTTCCGTTCTTGTTCTTTGAAATTTTAGATTTCCATCGAATAAGAGGCTCCTGGAGATCCAATTCATCTTCCTTGGCCTCCAAGTTGACGTGGTCTTGCATTGAAGGGAATAAATAATTGGAAGTTTCTAAGCTCAAATCAACATATCCAGCACATTTCCTTTTCCTTGCTTTGTAGCTCTCCTTAATTTCTTTCAGGGTAATATTACCAAAACCAGAATCGTCCAAGTTACTGCTTTTTCCTGCTTTGCCACCATTACAACTAAACTGTTTAGTATCAAAATTGACTGTTCTTCCCTCTGCCAAAGGCAGGCATGGACTTTCGAACTTGACCCTATTCGGGTCGAACTGCAAACTTTCAAGCTCAGTTTTTGGCCTGATTGTTGGGACTGAATCATGATGTCCAGTTCCTCCAGCTTCATATATTTCTTTGACCATCTTAAATCTGAGCGCTGGCCTCCCACGATTCACATTCAGAAGTTTTATAACCGAATTACCTTTAGTGGTCCGGATATAGTGCAAATGACAGTGACTCCTCAACTCCATTAGATTGAAATGAAACTATTGCCCTGATCACTGCATAAACAATACCTAAACGTTTGCCCTGCAATGTAGAGAAACATGTAAAGAAACTAATCACAATACAAAAGCTATAAGTAATAATGCAGAGCAACGTTGGACAAAGTAACGCCTCATGTTTTTCCATGTGTAAACAAAATTCTGACAATTCCCAATATATGCATCAGTCAAAAAACTCTCTTTAATGTGTGAAGTTCTTAAATGAATGAACATTTCTTATCCAGCCAATAAATCTGTGGAAAGCGTGAGGTGTGCCACAGTAGAAGAGGAAACAAATAACGAAATTGAACAATAGCCGTAGCTACATAAATTTACCAATTGACATATGCAATCACCGCTATCCACAAATGATATGAATAAATGCAGCAATAATAATAATAATCATCCTAATAATTTGAGATCTCAAGTGTAAAACCCTAAACCCAATGCAAAAGGGAGACCATGGTTTACAAAATAACCTACACATTAAAATTTGTATCTGGGTCAAGAGAAGATTGAAATCCGAGTCAAGATTTGTAGATCTACGCTGTGGATAGAACTATGAGCTTTGATATCTAAACAAAACAGAGGATTTAAAAATTAAAATAATAGATGACGTGACCTCACCTGAATTGACGGTTAAAATTCGCCCAACGGGAGGAGATTCAAGTTAGGCTTTGTGACATGAACTGAGTGTTTTGACGAGAGAAAGAGTAAAGTTAGAGAGAGAATTAGCGCTGGCGCGTAAATTAAAAAGAAGAAAAAGAAAACTCTGAAGATCGCGCCAAATGGATTTGGCGGGAACCTGGTATTGTCGGAATTAAAAAGTTTGATATATACGAGCGTGTGGGCCTACAAAATTCCATCCTCATTGTATGTGTATATTATTTTGACTCAGCTTTGGGATGGGGGGCCCATTACCTTATTTTTTATTTTATTCAAATTTTTTTTTTATCTTATTTTTAATTAATTTAATGATATGAGTGAAAAAATTCTCATACAGAGAATAATTTTTATATCCTCACTTATTTATTTTTTTTATATATATAAATATATAAATTTAATAAATTAAATATTTAAATAAAATTATCATTATATTATAAAATATTTAAATTATTAAAAAAATAATATTAAAATTAAAAAATATTTAAATAAAATAAAATTTTAATAATAAAAATAAAATATAATAAAATTTTAAAATTATATAAAAATATATTATATATTTTTTAATTATAATTTATTTATATTAGATAAAAATAAAATAAAAATTTATTAATAACTAATATTATAATTAATAAAAATAAAAATTATTAAATACAAATTAAAAATATATTTACGTATAATAAATATTGAGATGACGGTCGAATGAAAAGTATGAAATTAAACTTTGCTCCATTAAAAACTTAAAAATTAATATATATATATATATATATATATATATATATATATATATTAAATTATTTAAAATTTATCCTATTTAAATTTAGCCCATCAAATCGTGGAAGAGTTTGACATTCCTAACTCGGCTTTGTCGTTCTGTTTCTTCTAACTAATCTGGCGGCATTTTGGGTAAAGTTGTAATAAGAGATTTGCTAAACCGTTTATATATATTACTCTTTTCTTCGGAATCGGGTCGGCCCAGTTCGTATTTAATGCGAGATATTAGGCTTTTGAGAGGAAGATGGGCCTTGTTTCTGTTCCATTCTACTCCGTTCCCTCAGAAATAGCCTTACACATTTCATTTCAGAAAAACCCCAACTACGTATTAAATTTCTGTGTAAAATTTCTAAAATTAAATAATTTACTTTAGTGACCTTTGTTTTAGGTTGGATTACCTTTGATAATATAAATTCATTAGACCACATTTCATATTACTAAGAACTTTGTTTTAAATTAACTCCCTTCAATTTCATTTCTCAACAAAATCTAGTAAGAGGTCTTTATTTTCTCTTTCTAAAAGAACTAAACTTTAACTTCTTTATGTAAACTACTTCACATTCAATGAATTTTATTATTTGATTTTCTTTTTTTTTTTTATTAATCCAGCATTTTTAAAAATATCCCATCATATATTTCAAGAAGAATTGAATGATATTTCAATTTGCAGTCCTCCGAAAAAAATAGAAAAATACAACTACAATACAAAAAATTGTGATAAAACCAAATGAACATAAAATAACTTTTAAAACAAAATAATTAGAAGCGATAGTTATGCCTGCATATGAAATAAGAATGTCAAAATGAAAAGTTAAAAAATCATCTAACCTTCTTTTGATTTTTTTTTTAAGATTAAATAATTAAAAAAAAAGTTTCACGAGGCACAAAATGTATGTCTTTTTATTCTAACCCTTATTATAAACAACGTTGGTGAATTCTGACATTTGAATATAAATAACAATTAGATATTCAATAGTAGTTTTTTAAGTTATTATGAGATTGGAGAAATTTGAGCTTTGAATAAATAATGACGGTAAAATATAAATATTCCACATTGTATATCTATACACTTAAAAATTTCACATCAAAGTTTGCACTTGATTTCTTTTACATACATTAATTTCATACGCCTTGAAGTCTCACCTCATGAGTAAAAATAGATCATCAATCTTGATAAACTATCACAACAGTGTCTTTATAAAGAAATAAATATCTTTATTGTTGTTTTATTTATTTATTTATTTTTTTGTAAGGGAATACCGTAATCTACATAATTTATAAATTATATTACATCAATGTGAGCGTTAAATTATATTGGAGAATTATTAGACATCTAAAATTATATTGAGAGATTTAATTTTAAATGATATAACATGCGACATGTCATTGATAAAATAAATAAAAATATATTAAAAAAACTATACTTAATACCATGTAAATTGTACTAATTACTTGATGCAGAGATAATGTAATAAATGTAAGACGTCTTACTGTATTTTAAATAATACATTCAAAAGAAATTGTCCAAAAAGCATATTAAATTAAAGTGATTCAACGTGCATTTGTTATAAGCAATTAAAAGGAGTAAAATAAAATAAATGAAACAAAACTCCCACCATTCCCAACCACAACATGGAACAAATAAGAGAGATGATACTTCACCCCTTGTATATCTCACTAAGCCACTTTTTATTTATTTTATTATTTTATAAAAATACCCTTATTAAAAATAAAAAGATTATTCTATTCTTCCCCTCCATCTCTCTAGTATAATCATCACCCACACCATCTATTTTGCTCAACAATACCATCGATCTATCATCTCCATTAATATATGATGAATTTTAATGTCGGGTCTTGTTAAATTTATGAACAAATGGTGATTTTTTTTTTTTGGGTTATTGGTGATATTAACTTGAATTTTGTGTGATAACTTAAATTATTGTTTAATTTTAAGTTGAGATTTGATTAAAAATTAATAATTAATTTAAATGATGAATCAATTAAAAAGAATAAGAGAGACTCGAAAGATGAGAAGTTATTTGACCAAGAGTTTAGAAAAGAAAACATATATACATATATATTAAGGCAATTCTGAGAGTTAAACAAATATTAATTAAGAAATAGAGGCGGCTGAGATAAATTGAAGAGAGAAATATCACCGCACATCAAGCAATCAGAACTCTGACCACACGGGCCACGCCCCTAGCACCTATACTACGACGTTTTTGCCAATGATGGTTGGTAGCCAAGCCAAGGAGGGCCGCCCGAGAAGCAAACTATCAAAGACACGTCCAAAATATAATAAGCCCGCAGGCAAATAAACAACCTCCTAGTATCTCTCGCTGTGTCTTTCTTTGGTTCTCACGAAATGAAGGCGTCGTTGAAGGGCAGGTACGAAACAGACAGAGGCAGTGCGGCTTCTGCTGCTTCCATCACCTTTAACGCCGGCGATGTTAAGCTCAGGGCCTCCTTGACCGACGCCACCGTTGTAAATGGCCCCAGCTTGAACGGCTTGGCTCTAGCCGTAGAGAAACCCGGCTTCTTCATCGTCGATTACAACGTCCCCAAGAAGGTACCTTTAATTGCCAACACAGCTTTTCTGCGGGTAACGCTTGTTTGTTTTTGAGAACTTATGGCAGAGTGACTTTATTTGAATTGTTACTTTAGAGTTGACTTGATTGTTTCTGGTATAATTGCGTTATTCTTTTCTTGATATTTATAAAATTGAACTGTAGGAACTAGGAAGGATTAGGTTTGGCAGAAGTAATTTTCTCGCAGTTTAATTGTAATTAAAATATATATTTTTAAATGTTTATTGTTTGTGACTGGAATTGCTATTTACTATCTCTAGACGCGAGTAGCTGCTGTTAATTTTATTGCTGTTATTTGTCCTGGAGCAGGATTTTCGATTTCAGTTTATGAACTCAGTTAGGGTTGCGGACAAACCATTGAACCTTACTTACATTCACAGCAGAGGGGATAATCGGACAATATTAGATGGAAATCTCGTGTTTGATTCTGCTAATAAGGTGTCAGCTAATCATGTGATTGGTTCAGGGAATTGCAAGTTGAAGTACACCTATGTTCATGGAGGATTGACTACGTTTGAGCAATGCTACAATTTGGCACAAAATTCTTGGGATTTTGCCGTGTCTCGGAAAGTTTACGGTGATGATGTGTTTCGAGCTTCTTATCAGACATCGAGCAAGGCGTTGGGGCTGGAGTGGTCAAGGAATTCAAAGATAAATGGGAATTTCAAGGTAAAGAATAAGTTTTGCTTTCACTGTTTCTCTGATTGTTGGGTGGATCTTTATTTTGCCCTTTTCTTGGAAAATTTTTTGAAACAAGTATGTACATTGGCTATAACTCTTCGTTTTATTCGGTTATTTATCATTCCTTCCCAATTTATCATTCCGTGATTGACCAATCTTTAATTTGACTAGACATAAACATTAAATTTTAGAATCTGACATGCTAATTGATTTGGAATGGATTAGAAGAAAATTTTGGTTCCTGGGCATGGTCTAAAGTCTATTTGTGGTTCATCAATTCACATATATGTTAGGAAAGGAATACACCATGTTAGACTACAATGCACAGTGGAAAAGAGTTGTATCTTTCCCTCCAGTGATATTTTTTTAAAAATATATCACAACATACTCATTTTGATAGATTGTGGTTGTTTGTTGCATTGCCTTGTGGTATATTTGTTTCCATTACTTAACTGCAGTACGTAATCCTATTTTGATCACACAAAGAGGGAAAGAGCTTGTTTCCATTGTGCATTATAGTTTGGTCTGGTGTGTCCTTTCCCAAGAAAGTTGTATCAGCTCACTTGTGAAGTGATTTCATTTCAAAATTGTGTCTGGTTTTAGTATTTTTATATTAAAGTAGGTCCTTTAGGTCCTTTGTGCACATATCATAGAAGCATATTTTTCGCCATGGAACATTGGCTTTATTGCATAATTAATGGTTCAATTGGTATTTTTTATAACACAATATAATTGCTTTCTTTAAATTAATAGAAAATGAATCTTCCGCTGTACATTTTAATTTACATGCTCAAAGTTGTATTTTTTTTTTGTAACATACTATAATTGCTTTCTTCGACTTAATGGGAAATGAGCTTCTGCTATACATTTAAATTTTACATGTGAACATGTGTGCATAATCATATGTATACTCTGAATTAAGGAAACAGGTGTATGTCAGTTCAGTCTAGTCGGACTTACTCTTTCCATTGAAAAATGACTACCATCCTAATGAGATTTGAAATATGTTTAGGCTGCTTTGTAGGGTATTAGATCCATGTTGGTTTTAAAGTTTTATTTCTGATTTAGGAAGATGAACTTAACAAATCACTAGAGGAGGTGGTCGAAAATAGGGATTGATAGTAGATCATTAGATTGGTGAGTTTGCCTCTGGAAATTGGGTTGCTTTGTTGAAGCTTTTTGGGGCTTGACCGTCTTTAAAGATTAGAAACTTAGATGAATGAATATATGCTCGGTACAATTTCCCCAAGAAGGTTAGGTAGTTTTGATATTCATATTATGCAAATTGGGAAGGTGAGAGAAGGGAACATCTTAAGCAAGAGATGCTATTTTCTGCAAAATTAGGTTTTGAGGAAGGTTATTCTTCAGGTTTTGGTAACATGTTTTGATTGTGAAACACCTTGGCTTCCCCCGAAATTGATCATTTTATGGGGATTTTTTGTATTAGTGATTGACAATAACATAAATGTCCAGTGGTGCATTTAAAACACTCAGAATGCCATTTGAAATAGATGACTGAAGCAGATATCCAATTTTAGAGTTTCTGAATTATATGGCATTCCCTCACAGTTCACTATAGGCTTATGTTGTTTAAAATTGGTTACTTTTATGTCTCTTCATATGGAAGGTATTGTCTTAAGATTGATTTTTCATGACTGTTCTCATCGTCATGGCCCACGAGACATGGGGAAGCAATGTGAATAAAAATAATGGTTTTTGCATATAAACATTGGCATTGGTAAGTTCTATCAGAAATCGAATGACATTGGTGTTATGATGGCAATGATGGAGTGGATAATAGCATCAGTCTTTGATTGGAGGGGCAGATCTTTGTTGGTTAGAACAGAGGCTGTCTTGATGGTTTTTGTGCATTGTGCTGGTGGTTTAGTTGGAATAAAGTTAATTGTCACGTCAAAGGTGCACTCTTTGTCAACGGCATTGGTGGGGGAAGTTGGCCAAAAGTTAAACACCTGTCGTTCAGTTTATTATTCCACCAATGATAATAATCACTCCCATTCAAAACAGTACAACATTAGTATTAGTGTTTGTTCTGGACTGGGTGGGGGTAATTTGCTGCAGCAGTTTGAACCCTTGTGATTTTTTCATTTCCAGGTTGGTTATATCTGATTAAATGATTTCTATATTTGATATACTACTATTTTTCCAGATTCAAGCAGCTCTCAATCTGGCAGAGGAATCAAGAGTCCCAAGATTGACTGCTGAGAGCACGTGGAACTTCGATATGTGACCTAAATTTTTTGTTTTTTTAGTAGTCTCTCTTGTTTCAATTGAGTGTTGGGATTACTGACACTTGGACCCACGGCTGACCATTGGCTGCATATTTTCAAAATTTAAGCTAGCAAATTGTTCCTCCATTACTGTGAATTGTTTTTGAGCTGGTTACCTTGCCGCGATGGCTTATTTTTCATATTAAATTGTGATTCATGAATTCTCCGTTTTGCTTTGGGATTAGGATTAATCTAGTATGTAATTCCATGTAATTCTAATATAATTTAATTTTGATGAATTGAGTAAATTATTATAGATTAATTGGATTAATTTTTTTAAACTAATTATGATGAGCCTGGTTAGTGCAATCCGATTCATGTAAATAATGATATATCTATTTTTATTTGTAATATTTTAAAGATCTAAATGGTTGACTTAATTTTTGTATAGAAGAGATCATTCTATTCTCACTGATTTAGGCTCTAATTCTAAAATTAAAATTATTCTTGTATATAAGTAAATTTGTTATTTTATAAATTCAATTTTTAAAATAAATTAGTTTTAATTTCTCTCTCTCTCTCTTTTTTTTAAATACTTAACATTATATAATTATATATAACATTATTTTGTTATTAGACATGATGTTGATTTTTTAATTTTTAAGATAGTTTTTTTTTTTAACTTTTTATCAAACACTAGACAATTAATAAAATTTTTATGTTGTAATAAATTTATATTTGATTTTAATATTATTTATTTTAATTTTGATTTAAGTATAATCAACCTAACTTAATTTAACTCAATCTGATAATTTAACATTATATTAAATTAAGTAATATGCTTATTTACTTGAATTGAGTTAATTTTATCTCAACTTGAGTTAAATTAAATTTTCACAAAAAAAATACCTACTGTCACTTATTTTTTATTATATATATATATTATACTTAAAGTTATAATTTTTTCCACCCATCAACTTTTTTGTATCCGTCTATACATGATTAAAATAAATAGTGGAGATATTTGAACTCATTAAAAATTTTTTCACACCCATTGTCTAGATAAACCCAACATTAAAATTTTAAAATTAATATTTTACTTAATAAACTCATTTAAATGTCAAATATGCCCTTTAATACTAAATTCTTATTCTTTGCATTTTTTTACCAAACAAATTTACAAAAAGTCTAAAGCTATTTTCAATCATTGATTTGCATACCAAATTCAATTTACAGATTTGATATCAAGCAGCCAAGCATTTGTTCATATAGAATTGACTACAGAATATAGTAAATCTCATTATAATATTATGGTTAACTTTTTTGTTGTGCGAACAAAATCGAATTATAAAAAAAATTTACTTTCTTTCTCTAGTTTTTTCTTATTTTCATTTGCAAATGATATCAAAGTATAATTAAAAATAATTTGTGAGCAATTAATCTAATTTGGGCCTAATTTTTGTTTAGTAACATATGCTGTCAGTTGTTTAGAGATGAATGGAAATTTATTTGATACTAATTCAAAGCTTGGAGGCTTATGAAAAAAAATAAGTGTTTATCAATCACTGTGAATAATTTTATAGTGGATTCAATATCGATACAGGAAGTAAAATTTTTTACTTAATATATTATTTTACTTTTCATAGTAATTTATATTATGAATATTTGAATAAAATAAAATTTAATTAAAATATAGGTTAAGTGTATATTTTACTGAGTTTGGACACACTAACATAAATTACAAAAAATTAATCAAATGACTTTTCTGTCCCCAAATATAAAATTACAATTTAACCCTAAATAAATGGGGAAAAAAAAAAATCAGAAGTCCAAACCTAATCCCAAACTCGTAGCTTGAGATCGAGCTGCTAGCGGCGAAGAAAGTGAAGGAGATTGGTGAGATTTGTTGGGGTACATAGTAGAGATTCATAGCTTGATTTTTATTGGTTTATTTATTTATTTATTTATTATTATTTTCTGCTTCAATATGCAAAAAAGGAGAAAATGGAGACCCAGGGGAGCAAAGGACTTAGTACTAGCAATTCTTCTTCTCTTATATCCAATTTGGTTTTTTGTTTTGGTGTTCTTTTGATTTGATTGTTCTGGTTTCAAATTCAAAATTGCAGGTTGATAAGCTAAAGAGGAAGCCTCGACATGAAAAGAGTGTACATAGAGCATAGGTTCAAGCCGTCACTCATCCGGTTCACCTCAAAAACAACATTCGAAAATTCACAGCAAATCACCTGAAATTCAGAGCACAGAGACAAGCGTTGAAATGGCGGGATTACTGGCATGGGCAGCTGACGTGGTAAAGCCCACAAAGGCCATGATGACGATGAAGACGCCATAAATTCATCAATCCTAGTAGTATTCACATAAGACCAGCAGAAGTACGTCCGTGAACTCGACCAGAAAGCCACATCTCTCAACCATTCGATCCAAGATCTGCGTCTCAGATTGCCTCCCCTTGATATCTCCCAAAGCTTCCCCCATCTCCACGCCCATTTTCTCCTTATATCTTCCCCGTCTTCCTCCTTATCTCCCTCCCTATGTTATTATATATTCACTTCTCTCTTTAATATTATTATTAGATCTTTCTCTTCATTCTGTTGAAAATTACTTTTATCTTGCAACTCTTCAAAGACAAAAATGGAAGAAACCCAGGTGGACCAAACGCTTAATAGCTGGTTTGGAAGAGGAGGTTGTTAGGCTTGAAGAGCAAGTTGTGAATTTTGGGGAAAATGGTATTGCTTGTTGAAGTTTTAATGGAGATTGCTCCTGAAATTCTTGTGGTAGAAGTGAGATGGATGCATTTTCAGAGGTAGGGAGAAGCCAAAAAAACGTTGTCGTTTTCTTGCTGCTTCGGTCAAATGACAATTTTATCCCTATGACA
The DNA here is from genome assembly GCA_025617385.1 of Murraya koenigii. Taxonomy (NCBI): domain Eukaryota; kingdom Viridiplantae; phylum Streptophyta; class Magnoliopsida; order Sapindales; family Rutaceae; genus Murraya; species Murraya koenigii. The sequence goes on along the minus strand of CM046812.1, from coordinate 40,214,031 downwards.
TCAGTCAGGTCTTACGAACATGAAGACGGAAGCGGCAAGGTCGAAGAAAATATAACTTTTGGTAGAACTCAGTTAAAAAAAAAAAAAAAAAAAGAAAAGGATGTGTGTAATTTTAAATAAGCATAAAAGAATAAATGGCCGGTGGATAATTATTCTTTTTCACAAAATTTATCCAATCAAAGACATGCAAAATCTTGCTCGTATTGCTGAAATAGTAGAAACTCTGGATGTAAGGGATGTAATGGATGCAAATGAGATGATATTCGGGTGCGTTTGGTATCCTCGCTACTCGGAGCATTAGCTTTTTTTTTTTTTTTAAATAATAATAAAAATATAATTTTTTTAATTTCATATAATATTATTTAAATATGAATAGATTTTTTTTGCTTTATAATAATAATAATAAATAAAATTTTTAATTTAATATATATATTTTTTATTTTTACATTATAATTTATTAATAAATTTATAATTTAATATAACTAATAATAAAGATTTAATATGAATAATTTGAATAATATTGATAATAATATAAAAATTAAAACATTTTAAATATATTAATATAGAATACAAATATTAATATATTATAGTATATAATTTAAATTAACAAAAAAAATTAATATAATATATTGTATCAATAAATATTATAAAATATAATATATTAATATTAAAATAATATAATACTGTGTATTAAATACACCGTTCTTAGGTCGAATTTAGTAGCCCGCATAGCATAGCAAAAAAATATTGTTTTGTATTAACTTAATACTAACGCGTGTTTGGCTCCAAATGCAACGCATGCCTACTAATTAATGCGGTCAAATCCGCATAAACCAAACCCGAGGGAGGGGTGGGGTTTACGCCGCGTCGTATTATAAAGCCATAATAAAAATTAAAAAATTTTGTAATCCTTTCGCACCAAAATTCCTTCACGACGAACTTTACCTAAACCAGCACCACCGCTTGACCGCATCGTCGTCGCTCGAAGCCATCACTGTGTTGCGCGACACTACAGCCGCTGCTCCACTATCACCGGCTTGCTCTTCATTACCTCAATCACCAGCTGCAGGTTAGTATAAGGTTTTGCTCTCTGAATCTTAAATTAATTTATAAATCTTCTTAGGGTTTGATTTGAATTGTTGATTATGATGTCGATTTGAAGTTGATTAATCATTAATGAATTTAAGTGGATTTCAATTTGAGTTGTTGATTTCAGAAACTTAAATTGATTTATGCTCCTTCATCACCACGGTTACTTTTTGCTGCTGGTATTTTATTTAGTAATGGGATCCAAGCATTAATAAAACCATTTCATTTCTTCAGCTTTGTGACTTTTCCAATAGTCAGGGGGACTGTTTTAGTAGCAAAATTTGATAGAATTAGATGACATTGATATGGTCTGATTGAAAGTTTGACATAGATGTTAGTAGTCTTATCAGAACGAATTTGCACAACCTCATGGAAGTTATGATCTTTAATGAGAAACCATACTAGCAAGCTCCTATTTTTCTAATTAATGTAGCAGAACAAAGTGATAATGTCAAAAACTCAGAACATGAACAAAGTAATAATATCAAGAACTCAGAACAAGAACATCCCAATTATAGACCTGCAATCTATAACTATTGCCGCGTTCATTGACCCAATGATCTGAAGCTATTAGGATGCCACACCTGATGGAAAAAGAACAAATAAATACATGATATAACTGATAAGAAATCCTCTACCAAAGGAAATCTATGGAAAAACAGGAAATAGTAAAGGAGGGTAATTTTGTTGCATGTAGAATCGCCTATTTATTATTGTTTGAAAGCTTTTTTATTTTCGGAAAGTAGTGTTGCCACGATTTCTCGAAATATGACAGATGGATGTTTTCATTTCAAAAACTGTCTAATCGCAACCCAAATGCCTTTCCACTCTTGTTAGCGAGATTTCTCTCGTACATTGTAAGAGATTTTACCAGTTAAAGCTAACTAGCATCCATAATTCGACATAAATTAAAAGTTACTGAGAATTTTATTGTGCAGCAAGCAGTCATTGAGAATTACATTGATAATATGTCCACAAAATTATTTTAAACTTGTAATAACACCCTCTTTAATTTGATTGTTCATAACTTTTATAAATGACATTAAAGTTCTCGTTGCTGCTGTTGTTTGATAAAGTAAACCGATTCAAGCATTACTAAAACTATTTCATTTTCTTACTTTCTTAGAGCCTTGCTTTAAGCCTTTCTATTGATGGTTTTTGTGGGATACTTGTTCACTTAAGTTCAAACATTAATGTGCTACCATCTCAATTGGTTAACTGGATCTAATTAATACCTGAAAATAATTATAGGTGAATGAGTTGTGAAATTGAATTTGGACCCAAATATATATTTTACAATTCTCGTCATTCTGTCTTATAATGCTTAGTTTAATGTCATAGACATTGAAGGAAATGAAAATGGAGCATGAATGTAGTTATTTATGTAGTTGGGAGTCTTGGAGATATTGGTTTAATGGTTTTTTCAATGAGCTAAAATTTAATCCCTTAAACTATGACTAATTTTTTGTTATTATATGTACAAGAAATAATTGTTTCTAACATAATGAAGCATATATAAAGTCGGGAAACCAATTCCTCCAAGGAATAAACCGATCAATTATCAACTAAGGGCTAGGGGAAGGTTTGTGTTTCTTGACTTTTTGAAAGAGGCCTTTAACCTAAAGCTGTCACTGTGTGGATTTTGCTTGGTATCTTCTTTTACTTGTATTTATATGTAAATATAGCCGTCCACTTTTAGCATTTTGTTTTGCATGTTTTGCTTGAATCATGAGGTTCTTAGTGGTGGTTTATGATTGAAATGAGACTTGCGAGGGCAGGACCTGATTTTATCGATATCATAATTAAAGGTCTGTAAAATTTGTCATTTCTTAATCTTTTATTTTATGTGATTACTTATTAATTTTTAGGTTATATAGCGATTTTTGTGGTTTTTTTTTACTACTAATTTGATGTGCTTTAACAGGATGGTTATGGCGGTATGAAATGGAATAATCAGACAGTAGGACAAGATTTTGGTAGACACAGATTAATTTTGAAGTTCTCGAGAGATGGAAAAAGAGGATTCTTTGTTTATTGTAAATGTGGTTATAAAAAACAGGATTTTTCATTTCTCAATATGAAAATGCGTCCTATTAAGTAAACTGAGTCTCAGTTGTTTAATACAAATAATCAATAAAGCAAATTTAATTTTAATGAGAGGAGAGAGAGGAAGCAGATGGTGGTTAAAAAAAAAAATACATAGAAAAGAAAAAAAATGAGCCAGAGGAAAATTTTAAAAAAGGTAAATAAGTAAAATAAATGTGTTTTTAATAACTAAAAAAAAAGTCAATAATACTGTTTTTAAAATATATAATTTAAATTAATAAAAATTAATATAATATAATATATTTATATTAAAATAATATAATAGATCATATTGCAACATAATATACCAAACGTATTCTTAAATTATTTATGCTGTGACATATAATTTTACTGCAACTTTTAAAACTGATTAATTAACTTAACAGATAAATAATAAATAATAAAAGCATCAGGAGTGGGCGTCTACTCGTGATGTCGTATCTTATGGCTAATCACAACCGCTCATCAATTGTCTTGCCGGTCGTTCCTACTCCCTAGACTGAACCGCCAACATTGGCTTCCCACTAAATTTTAAAACATTTCCCGCCAAAAACGTCATCACGATTTAACATCATTTATCATTTTATCATCCCATCTTTAGTTCTCAGGGACAAATAAAACCGATAATACACATAATATTATTTATCTCCAGTCGGATTCGTTAATCACAGCAAAAATGGAGAGCGTCAACGATTTTGAATCGTTTTCACCTACCGATGCACCTTCTTTTCCAGTCCTTGGAAGACAGCTCAAACGACTGAAGAAAGGCAAAACGCTCAACGAGAATTCTCCAAAATTTAGAACCCTAGAAACCGGTAAATCGAATATCCAGGATTCCGATGAACTGAATCTTGAAACCCTAGATCTTGAGAAGTCAAATAGCCAGGTTTTGGAGGAAGCCAATTCTGATATCCGGTTTGGATCGGAGCGTTTTGAAGATGAAAATGGATTGGGTTCTGATGTCGGTGGTTTGCGTGTTGAGGAAGAGGCCTCTGGTGCTAAGTGGCCTTTAGTTTTTGATTCCGTGTCTGAGGAGTTCGATGAAAGAGGTGTAGATCGACCTGATGACGTGGAAATGACGAAGGAAAATGAGGATTTAAGAGTGGAGGAATCCGAGAAGAGACGACGTAGTTCTGATGATGGCTTGGAGGAAAAGAGAGATAAGAATAAGAGAGTCAAGAGTGTCGGCGAAGATGATAAGTTTGAATCAACCGTCGTTCCAAAACGAACGACTGGCAAGGTAATTCTATTTTTAATTTTGCTACTGATTAATTGCCTTTACAATTGGGTTTTGGATGTTGATTTCTGGTTGCTATAATTTGACAGGAAAGAAGAGAACAGCTTAAGAAACTCCGTGCTGAGTCTCAGAGACTGTTGCGAGGTAGTATTGGAACTCTTTAGTTTTTATTTAACAGCCCAATTTTGCTCTTATAAATGTGTATTCCATTTGTTTAGAAACCAGAGATGCCGCATTTAAATCAGTATCTATTATTCAAAAGCCCATATCTTCAGTTTTAGACAAGGTTCGACGAAGAAAATTAGAGGTTTCAAAAAAGTGAGTGGTAAACTTCTATTATTATTAATCTGGGCAGTTAATTTTTGTAATACAGTGTTAATTTTGTATTTATAACCTTTTTTTCTGTTCACAGATTTGTCAGAATTAACAAAACTTCTTTTATTGATGATTATGATGAGGGTGATGATTACATTGATATTTCACGAGAATTTATGGTCAATGTTGAATCCAAAAATGCCTCTGACAAGGATAGAGGAGATGACAAGGCCACAGAGGTGGCAAGGGAGGATGCAATTTCCTGTCCTGCTAATGTGGAAAGTGGGTTAAGGGGCTTTTCTGCTGATGCTTCTAATAATATGGGAAATCCCTTAGGTCATGAAAGTGTTTGTGCCCAAATGGTGAGTGCATGGTCATGGCATATTCTTGATTCTCTATTAATGAAGTTTCTTGGTAGCATAGATGATTTTCATGGTTTTTTTTTTTTTTTGGGTTTATAACCGGAGCAAAGAATTAGTTCTTGCCAAGATTTTGTGATAAGTGTATAAAGTAATTTTAAATGAGTAATATAGCAAGGAAGCCTTGGTTTCTGAGAGAAGTTGATTGGCAACATTTTGGAGGCTGCCAAATGTTGTTTCTATTGTCACTTGTATTGCTAATGCTCTAAATTTTGCAATTTTAACTTGGTAAGTTTATAGATGGGAAGTAATGCTATACTGCTATGTTAATGTCCCTTTAATTTTAATGATCATTAGGCTGTGGATGAGGAACCCAAGCAGGAATTTCGAGCTCCTATTGATAATACTCAGGTTTGTTCATATTTACATTTTCTTTTTCAAAGTTTCTGCTGTTTAAAATTATTTCCATTCTTCCTATGGACTGTTTGTAACTTCTGGTTGCTTGTCCATTTACATGTTAAAGGACCTATTTTCTGTTTCACAAACAAATACCTCCCAAGTTGATCTCTTAGATGACACGCCTAAAAGCCCTTGTGAAGAAGTTCTAGCACCATCCTTACTTGCTATGAACTTGAAGCTTGGTTCTGCCCCTCCTGATGATTTGTAAGTGTCCTAGAATTTTTTTTTTTTCTTTTTCCAGTTATTGGAAGCAAGTCAATGCCATTGGCCTTTAATAGCTATTCAATTACTGAATGGTTACATTTACACCTACATCACCATCGTGACGATATAATTGCTAGGGCTCTAACTGTTTTGTTTTGCAAATAATATTAATGTGTTTCTACAGAATCAACATCTGTCGGCATATACCTTTTTTCTTCTGATTTTAATTTATTAGCTGTTCCTTAGACCATGTGATTTCATTGCAATTGTTAAATCTTAGTCATGGCGATGAAATCAGGCATTTAATTTTTAGTTTATCTTAAGGTGTTGGGTATGGATTTGGCATACATTTTCTGGAGGTTTTAATGTTTCTCGGCATCTGTAAAGATGAAACCTGCCATGCCGAGCTTTGAACTCTTTCAACCTTTTACTTATTACAAACAGCATAACTGATCACTGTCTTTTTTAGTTCTGATTATGAAGAGGATAATGACAAGGAGAACATTGATCCATGTGTACAAGAATCAGCTGACTTGTCTTCATCTCCAAATGGTGATCCTGTTAAAGCCTTTCTTGATGAGGAAGCTGAAGAAGAAGATGACAGTGACAATGACCTGCTCTGTTTCCGTGAGAATGAAGAAGATGATGATATTGAAGATGATGAGGAACTCAAGGATATGATAGCAACCCAATATGAAGAAAATCCAATTGACACTGAAAGGCGCAATGATCTCCATCAAAAATGGCTTGAGCAACAGGATGCTACTGGAACGGAGAAGCTTTTGCAGAAATTTAAATGTGGTTTGAGACAGATGGACACGACTATGGTGGAAGAGGAGGAAGATGAGGAAAGTGAACAAGACACTGAAGAGTTCAGCGACGGAGCTATTGAAGATTTAGCTCCAACTAATCTTGTCCGGATAAATTTAAGGAAAGTAAAGGAAATGATTCCTCATATGTTTACAGACAAAGATGATGCATACATATCATCTGATGATGAAGAAACAGAAACAAGTCTTGCTAGGCAGTGCCTCTTGGAGAAATCAGTGAGTTTTAGGAAGTTCATCACTGACAGTGTTCTTTTTTTTTTTTTCAAAATTTTTTTAAATTTCTTTGATGCTTGAATGCTCTGTTTATTGAACTGAATATCTATCAATCTACATCTGTTATGGGAGTATATATGTTTTGATTGTTGATTTTGTTATGGCCATTCACGTAGCTTAATAAACATTATGATGTGGGACAGGAAAAGAAGGCTACATTCTTGTCGCCAGCAGAGGATAAAGATTCCAGAAATGTTTTTAGTCTTATAAAGAAGCTGAATATTGTGCCTGACACTAGGAAAAAACCAAAAATGTCAGGTAAGATCTACATTTCATAATTGGAGTTATAGTAAGCTGCATGTTACCGAGTCCACTTATTTTTCAAACAACAACAAATAAGTTCTGTTTTCTGGGAAATTCCCTCTTTAACTGTTATCATTGTTGATCTGCAGCTCTTCCTGATATACGACTCATAGGTGGAAACAGGACAGTGTCATCAAAGGTAAACTATTTTGTGGTAGTTGGGGGGTTTCAGGGTTTGGCTTAGTCAATTATCTGGTCTAGTGATTTAAAGAATATAGTAAATCCCAGTGAAATCTTTAAATAACTCAATTGTCATCTGGTTTAGCACCAAAGGTGCCCTAAGCCATACTACTCAGTTTGTTTGTTCTCTCTGTATTATTGATTATTGATCCTCATCTCCATGTTCATAGAAGCACCTTAGGATGAAATTGAGTACCTATGAGTCTCCTTTGCACACAAATTATAAGCTTGCAAGAATTTTTAGTTGTCAAATTTTTTCCTTTGTGCAGTAACCACTTAAATTGATTTAGAAAACCTTTCTTCTCTTCTCCTCTGTATGGTAGAATCTGCCATTTGAAGTGAGGCTTTATTGTTGCATGATATCATTAACTAAAAGTTTTCCATTGAAAAAATATTTCAGTCAACTTTCCTAGGTCGGGGATCAAACCTTTCTCTGCCATTGCAGCAGAAGCATGGCTCTAACATGGTGCGGTCTTTTATCTTTGAACGAGGTGATGGCCATAACAAGAGAGCAATTTCAGTGTCAGAAGGTTCTTCAGATATGGTAGGCTCTACTAAAAAGCTCTCAACATTCATTTGATTTGCTAAAGTTCTGTTGACTTCTCATTCTGATTTTGAAAGACTAGCTTATATCCAGATATCAATTCTACTGTTTGTTGGTTTACAACATGCAGATTCAAAGGGAAAATCCACATACAAAAACTGCTTCAACCAAACTTTATAGCTCGCAAATTAGACTTAGTGCTCAAAAGACAAAAGCTCCAGCTGAAGCAAATTCCAAAACTGCATTAATTGAGATCTTGAGGTGCTCTTCACTGCAATCTAGCCGCTGCAATGAAAATAGAGTGGTTAGCCATACCGAATCTGTATTAGCAACGTTTAAATTGGAGAAGCTGATGAAGAAAGAACCTAACATATCTATGAGGACTCTCTAAGGCTATTTGCCCATAATTCATGTTATGTTTTTGGGTTAGCTAATTTATCTTTTAGTTTTTATGCGCTGAAGTGATTTAAGCATTAGCGAGGTAGTTAACGTATGATTCCTATTGTTTATTGTTGATGGCTTCGCTGGCTTCTGATTATACGACAATCCCTTAATTTATTAGATATTCTCTGATTGCAATTGTCTTAGCGTTTCACGGGCAGTTAAAATATGAGGGCATTTGATTGCAGTTCAAGCGATTCAGATAATGTGTTTGCAATTGCATTGCTGTTATCATGTGATACCTGTCTAGTGCTGCAGACGCCTCAATGCGAAAACAGTTACTATGATTCCTATAGAGCTTGCATGAATGCCAAAGATGCGATTGTATTCTCCTCACTTGTAAGATTCTGTTCTAACTAAAAGACAACTCATTAGATAAGGATACTGTCTTGACTCGGTGGCTCCTGATATTGGTTCACAAGTACACGGGCAGAATTTGTCATCAATCCCGTAGAGTTGCTACCTGGCCGTTGAAGTTTGAGGATCTGAAAACTCAGGTGTGCGTTTTCTCTGTCACATTCAGTGAGTGGAATTTGCAACCGATAGCAGCGGATAACATAAAAAATTAGGTGCAAAATTTATGAGGTAAAGCTTTTGTATCCTCTCAATTGCGCAAGTGTCGACGTGTCGTTTTACTATTGGTTTGCTGACCTTACTTACCACGTGTCGATTTTTTATGGGTTAGTAATTTAGAACAGTTGTAAACCGACCTGGCCAGATCTTTTCACCAAGGATTCTTAGTTCTTACCGAAGTACGAGTTTCGCTCGCAAAATCATTATTTCTTGCCCTAATTCAACGCACAGACCCAAGTCAAAACTTCCCAGCTAATGTACTCTTCACCCCAAGTTTCTAAAATCCCATAATCAAATCTAACATAGATTCCTGCTGAAAATTTCTTATCTAGATCCATTATTAATTTACCTAGATCTGCAAAATCGCAATGGCGCTACACTGAATCCAACTACTTCAAATTTCTCCTCCAAATGGCAAATTTCCGTAAAGGCAAGTTCTTTTTGCTCTATTTGCTTTTTATTTTCGCTTTTTCACCTAATGATAAAATCCTTGTCAGTTCAATCCAACACGAGCACGATCACGTTCCTTACCATGAACCATCGGAGACTGAAAGTGGAAGTGAAGTTAATTTTGGTCAACAAGATTTGTTATTGCATAAACTTGAAGATTTAGTGAGAAACCTTAGTGATATAGTTACTAAATTAGAATCTAAATTTTCTGAGACTTCAAAAGTTTCATCTCTTGATGAGGAGCGGAGTCTTGAGAGTTTAAGATTAGCTCTTGAAGAAAAAGATAAGATTAAGCGAAGAAAGTATGATGACGAAAAATTAATCAAAGAATATAAAGAAGAGGATAGGATTCGAGATGGAGAGAGAGCGAGATCGGTTTCTGTGACTAAGTACAGTCCATTTTGGTCTGAGAGATTTCAGTTTGTTTCAGCTGTGAAATTGGAATCTGGTCCCACTTGTATTAACATATTGCCTTTTCGTGATTACGAGGGTCATAGTAAATATGTTGCTGTAGGTGATGATAAAGGCAGGGTTTTTGTGTTTTTGAGAAATGGGGATGTTTCAGTTGAGTTTTATACTATGTGTGACTCACCAGTTACTGCAATGGTTTCTTATGTGTCGGTTTATAAGAATGAGAGTGTTCTGGTCACGGGCCATGAAAATGGTGTGATCTTGATTCATAGGGTTTATGAGAAGCCAAATGGGGAAGATTGGAATTCACTTGTAATGGAAAATGTCGGTAAATATGTGGCAACTGAGAATGGTGAAGAGGGTTTGTCTGTTACTATGTTGGAAGTGCATCATATTGGGAGGATGAGGTATATATTAGCAGCAGATGCTAGTGGGAAGATTAGGGTTTTTAAAGAAAATGGGATGGTCCACGGTACTGCTGCTATGCTGAGTAGTAAACCACTTGTTTTCTTGAAACAAAGGCTTTTGTTTCTGACAGAATGTGGTGCAGGATCATTGGATTTGAGGACTATGAAAGTCAGAGAAACTGAATGTGAAGGATTGAATAATTCTCTGGTTAGGAATTATGTTTTTGATGCCACAGAGAGGTCTAAAGCATACGGGTATACAACGGAGGGGGATTTGATTCATCTATTGCTTTTGGGGGATGTAACAAACTTCAAATGCAGGGTTAGATCCAAGAGAAAGTTTGACATGAGCGAGCCTCTTGCTTTTCAGGCAATTAAGGGGTATTTGCTTGTTGTTAGTGAAGAGAAGATTTTTGTGTATAATGTTTCTACTCAGCATTATGTGAGGAGTGGTGGGCCTCGTCTTCTTTTTTCAGCTGGTTTGGACGAGATCAGATCATCATTTCTAAACTATCAAGTAATGGATGTGGGTGTGGATGATGAGAAAAGAAGGTTGGTTCCCTTGATAGCTAGCGACCGTGATAAGCTTCTTGTTCTTGGTCTTGGTGGTGGGTATGTGGGAATGTATCGCTCTAACCTTCCACTTTTCAAAGGAGAATCTAGTGTGATGTCATGGACCAGCCCTGTGTTCTTCTTTATACTTTTTTTGTTTGGAGTATGGCACTTCTTTGCTAAGAAAAAAGAAGCACTTACTTCATGGGGACCAGATGACCCTTTTAGCTCGACAACTGCTGCAACTGGGGCTCCAATAGGGACGGGCGCTGGAGACAGGTCTTTTGTGGACTCGTCTTCAAGAAATGCTGATATTATGGACTTGAGGAGTGGTGGTATGAGGGGGCCATCAAGGAGATATGTCTCTCCTTCACGATATCCTGGTGGAACAACGGGTTCCTTCAGGCCAAGTTCTGCTGATCCCAATGCCAGGCCTCCAGTTGATCCCAATTTTAGATCATCAGCTTCTGAGCTAAAGTTTAGGGGCTCAACACTAGAACCTGCAGGCTTCCCTAAAAGAAGTCTATTTGTAAACAATCAAGTTGTTGACGATAGCAATTGATTCCTGAAACAATTGCTTGAACCTTTTTTTTTTTTTTGGGGGGGGAAGATTTCTCTTAACTTTTTACTCTCGGAATCACTTATGTTTTAGATTTATCCTTAAAAATTTTCATTTGGCATTGTGGAGCCTTTTGAACATGCAATGTTGTATTTTAGCTTGTAGTTGAGAGAAAATACTACTCATCTTTGCCAGTACTTGTCTATTTTACTTGACCACTGACCAGTGGAGTAGATAAGTTTTTAAGTCTCCTGCACTGATACTGCTTGGAGCACATTTAAAATTTTGAGTTACATCTGAAATCTTCAGATGGGTATATATTAAACATAGTCTATAAACTGTAAAGGGTGATTTTAACTTTCCGGAAAGATTGCGTTCGTGTGAGAATGGTAAAAAAATGAATGCTGATTAGTGGGCGTGAATGAGGGAGAAAAAAATACACCCTTTCGTTCTTCTAAGTTCCAACACATCGAATTCCCCCTTTTATATGCAATTAATGATTGCCTTTTATCTACAACAGAAGTGGCGTGGACTGTGGAGTGCATGTAGAAAAGCTTGCCAAAAATTTGAGCTGCAATCCACTATCAGGATTGCGTCGGCACGACAGAAGCAGTCGTAAGCAGTAACTGGAAACATTTTTCTTGTATGTTGTATTTGTTGGAGCAAGACATTCCTCTTTAACGGCCACTTGTCTTTTACCGGGCAGAAAGTGTGGCGGCTTCCCACAACACATGGCGAAGCATTATCCAATTCGAGGAATTTAAAGCCATCTTTTTGTACACTTGAATTTTTTTATAAAAGCCCCACTTAGGGGACTACCGACTATGACCGCGAATAATTAGAGAGATTGATTATTCAATTAATCGCAATTCACCAAGGTGGAAAAATTGGTCGTAGCAGGCAGCCTTTGAACCAATTAACAGAAATCAACTGTTGCCGCCCATTATTTATTTAATCATCAAATCCAAAATTTTAGGGAATTTGCTGTTCCAAGAGCGTGATGAATCTGATGATACAGCAAATGCTTTAAACAAAAAAAAAAATTAAAAGCTTAAATTCTTATCATTATTATATACATATATATATATATATGTATATATTTTTGTTGCAATTATACCCTTTCACTTGATGACTCGAACACTATCTTCCTTTTCAGTTCAAACCTGTCATATGCATTACATACACAAAACCAAATATTAGTATTTTTCCCCAATTTAAGACCCCCCTTTCCCGACCTTGCAGAAAGGTGATTTTTTTTTTTTTAAATCCCTAAAGACAGAACAAAAATTACAGGTTGAAGGGCCTTTAATCTTCTACGGTGAGAAATTTTTAATAAAATTCTTTTGTTTTCTCCTTTTTTTTATGATTTTTTTAAAATTTTTTACACTGTGCACGTTGTTATGGTGATGGTCGCGAGCAAGTTTTTGCCACAATGTTGATTAAGGTTGGTCATTTTCGACTCAATGTCATCGTTACTATGCTGATTAAGCTAGTCCTATGAATTCCTAATTATGATATCAAAATTAAGGCTAGTTGATTTTGAAGCTCCTATATGTTGATAAAAAATTATTTAAGGCCCTTTGATATCTAATAAATTTTTTAAAATTAATTTTGATAAAATCACTCTACTTTATCTTACCAAAAATTTTTAAAAAATAAGAAACAAATAACTTTTTAAAATCGGATATTTAAATTTAATTTTATACTTAATACAATTATATATATATAGTAATAATAATAATTTAAAATTATCCTTAATTAATTAAGAAATAAAAGAGATTATTATCATCATTATCAATTGTATTGAAATAATAAAATATAAAATTAATAATATAAAATATTTATTTTTAATTATCATTTATTATATATACAAATAAATAAATAAATATATATATATATATATATATAAATTTTAGTTAATATTATATATAATTCAATAATTTATATTTTTATAATAATTTAATAATAAAATTGATTAAACACAACCTAACTAATAATAATTATTAAAAAAAAACAACATTAATAGTCATGATGTTGACAGATTTTGGTCGTGAATAGAGAATTTAGAAGCAGCAGTTTTGAGATTTTATGCGACAGCCGACAGATCCAAATGTATCTGTATAAAAGTTGAAATACTCCGTGGCAGATAAATTGTAAGAAGATATTTTGCCAAATATAAAAATTAAGGACAAACTTGAATTGGCTTATATTAATTTCCTTATTATAATTTTTTTAAAGAATTTATTTCCTTATTCGTTTTATAATATCAGTCGTTGTAGCAGCCAACTAACACAAACGCAAAAGCACTTGCGTTGCGCTCCTTCCAATGTTTAAAACGCCAACGGACGACAGCCACATAAAGCAAGACTCGTTCTACCCCTCAATATGTACCAAACTCAACGTTGCTTAACCTTGTAATCGTTTTTTGTTATTTTTTTCGTTTTTTTAAATTTGTTTTTGGAATTTCATTAATTTAATAAATCAATTTTAAAAAATTGATTTTGACCGTTCCTTAATTGGCTTCATAGCTCTTAATGTTTCTGATTTGGACGATGAAAATATCGGAGCCACAGATGCAGGGGTTTATTTTTGGATTTTTGGATTGTTGATTTCTTTTTTCAAAATACACTTATTTGCTGTAATGGCGGAAGCGAGTCGAAACAATCACGATAATGGAATTCCGTCCGGGTTGAACCGGATCAAAACTCGGGGAGGTTTATCAAAACCGGACGAATTGACCGAGTCAAGGAGCTATGGCGTCTCACGGCCTCCTCAGAAGCAAAAGCAAAAGACTGTGGCTCAAGGACATGTAAAACTTGCGAATTCTTCTACAGAAGGTTTGTTTGTTCTTTTGTTTTTCTCTCGTTTTTGTGTTTGTTTGCTGAGAAAAATGATGGAATAAAAAGAAACTAGGATAGTGAATATTTCGTTATTCCAATAATTGGGAAAGGTAATTTTCACATTAGAGCTCGTTAATATGCACGTGTAAAATTTTGGCATACTTTTTACTTTATCAAGTACAATTTGTTTTAGAAACCTTTTTGAAATTTTATAACTTGTTATATTTTTTCTGAATTTGTTTGTATTTTATTTAAATTGGAATTTCAGTCCTTATTAGCACTTATATTAATTTTGGGGTAGAATTCAAGTAATTAGCAGGTAATAAATGATCAGAAGAAGAAAAAGACAAGACCTTGGGTTTATTAGTCATTTAGTTGATATCTCTATCTCTATGGATTGTTTTAAAATTTTTGTTTGATGGTTGCTTCTTTGGTAGCATATGGTCACTTGGTTATTTTCTTTTTTTCCCTGTGGTGCATTAACTGTTTCTAGACTCTACAAACATTGTATGGAATTTAGCATATTGAGATTGAAGAAAATTGTGCTAACTGTGTCTCTTGGGAATAAAATTGAGTTGTTCCCCAAAAAGATTGAAATACTTATATGATGAGATTTCTAGTCTCATATCCGGAGAAGAGCTTACTGACTGAGAGATAGGCAATAATAGAAAAAATCAAAAGAAAGTTATCTTTAATCCGTGAAGCATTCCTGTTTGTTTGTTAGAACAAAAGTGAAATAAACTTAATGTTTCCTGGTTTTATAAATGTACCAGAAGTCCATAAAGGAAAGAAGATAGCTCGGTGGTTCACATCATATATTCCCAAATTCAATATTGTTTCTCCAAATACTGAGGTGAGGTCAGGCTTAACATGCTGCTGATGTAGTTTTTATGATATCTATGTATTCTATGCATATCATATTTAATTTTGTTTCGGATTTTTGACAGATCAGTAGCTTAGAAGACAAAGATGTTGATGTAGAAGATCCTAGAAGAACTAAATTATGCCATGAAGGGAATCATCTGAATGAAAAGCAATCTTTGGTGGAGCATGTGAGCAGCAGTAAAGTATCAAAAGGTTTGAAGAGTTTTTCACATGAACTTGGGCCAAAGGGTGGCGTTCCTTCTTCTTACCCTCGAGCACACAGCTACAATGATTTGAAGGTATGTCTTAATTTAAGCTCAAGATTACCACCTCTTTAATTTTGCACAAAGTGCTTGTTAATTTGACAATATTTTTCCTCTTTAATCATTTTTAATGTGATAACTTTATCTGAACGCTTATATTCACTTTCAAATGAAAAATTCCTTGATATTGAAGGTGTTAGAGCTGAAAGAACTATCGTTGGATTCTTTCAATTCTCTTGCCCCGTTTTTGTCCTTCTAATATTGGTTAATTACTCAGGAACTTTTGGATACATTACATTCAAGATTTGATGCTGCCAAAGAGTTGGTGAACTCAGAACTGGCTACTTTTGCTAAGGATGTTATGAATGTTCTTGAGAAAATGGACTCCCCATCCTCAGAAGGGAAGGAGATGGTGGAGGATCTGCTTATTCTTGCTCAACAGTGTATCGAGATGACATCTTGTTTGTTTCGTACTAATTGTGAAATGATTGTCCAAGATTTGACCGAGAAAAGGCAACAGTGTCAAGCAGGATTAGTTAAGTGGCTGTTTACACGCATGCTGTTTATATTGACTCGCTGCACTAGATTGTTAATGTTCCAGAAAGAGAGTGAGCCAATTGCTGAGAAATCTCTTCATAAATTTAAGAAATGCTTAGAAAGTGTTCCTGCTGTTGAAACGAGCTGGGTGCCAAGTCCTGGCACTACTGAATCTGATTTAGATTATGCTTCGTATCAGAAGGCCAATGCCAAACAAAAAATATCAGGACAAAAAAAGGTATCTACTGTCCCAGAGATCAGTGATTGTAGTTGTTCAGAGTCACTTGATCGTACTTCTGGAAAAAAATCTGTATTTATTGAACAAAATTTGCCACCACAGAAGTCCCAACATTATTCTCGAATACAAGAGCAACAGTCTCATCTAGTCGATGGTAGAATTGTTGAAGTAACCAAGTCTAATTGTGGTTCACCTCATGAGCAAGGGCAAAGTTTAGATGGAAGTGACTCAGTAATCTGTAGGATATGTGAGGAAGACGTTCCTATTTCTCATCTGGAATCCCACTCTTACATATGTGCATATGCAGATAAGTGTGAATTGAATTGTCTGGATGTCGATGAACGCCTGTTAAAACTTTCAGAGATATTGGAACAAATTTCAGAGTCATGTAATTCAAGTTCTCACCCAACCCTTGGCAGCCCTGAAAATTCAAGAACACAAGCTATGAACTCTGCAATCACAAATGATGGTTATTCTCCTAAAATAAGTGAATGGCGAAATAAGGGTGTTGAAGGAATGTTTGAGGATTTACATGAGATGGACACCGCCTGTATAGATGATTCTCATCTAGGTTCTCTAAACTTGAGGGGCCACTTAGGTTTGAAGCTGAGCAGCTATGGTGCATCATCCTCAACAGGAAGCATGACATCAGTATCATCTACAAATACCCCTAAAGCAGGCCATTTTGACCCTTTCTGGTTAGAGCGTAACCATCCTTCTGAACTAGAGGATGTGAAGCAGGTTGGTTTGCTTTTTGGAAATTTATTCCTTTAGAAGCATCTCAGTTTTCCAGCTAATTACATCTTAATGTGTTTCACTGCCTTTTTACTTTTTATAAATACTGCTGTCATTTTGTTGTAGCTATATTTTTAATTATATAAAGCAAAGTTAATATGCTTCTGATTTGTTTCCTTCCTTATGGCAGATGATTGAACTTGCTGACATAGCTCGCTGTGTGGCAGATACAGATTTTTCAAAAGAAGGTTCTGAGTTTCTGCTTGCCTGCATGCATGACTTACAGGATGTTTTACAGCATAGCAAGCTCAAAGCTCTAGTAATAGACACTTTTGGAAGCCGGATAGAGAAACTTCTGCGGTAAGTTTAATATCTTAGAATATCTTTTATGTAATACTACTCTCAGCTCACCAAATTAATGTCACAGTTTCCAAATATACATACAGGGAAAAATACATACTTGCTTGTGAACTACTGGATGAGAAAAGCCCTACAAGTTTTAGCAAATTTAAGGAAAATTCTAGACTTATGTCGGACAATGTGTCTCAAAGTAGTTGTGTTTCTACTCCTTTACATTCATCTCACAAAGAGCGGATAAGCATTGATGACTTTGAGATCATCAAACCAATTAGCAGAGGTGCCTTTGGTAGAGTTTTTCTTGCGCGCAAACGGACAACTGGAGACTTATTTGCGATAAAGGTGAAATCTTATTTTAATAATTTCTGATATGCTATTTTTAGCATCATTTTGATCAACTGTATTTTTTTTTTAAGCAGGTGCTCAAGAAGTTGGACATGATACGGAAAAACGATATTGAGCGTATATTAGCAGAGCGCAATATATTAATAACAGTTCGAAATCCTTTTGTGGTAATATTTTGTTATGGAATGCTTTTGAGTTACAAACCCTCTTTTTTTAATGAAGTCATGATTTTGACAATAATTTTCCTATAGCAATTGGGAGCTCCAATTGCTGCAATTTTCTAAATCTATTTGTCCTTTTCATCATGAATTGGCATTTTGGAGAAAGAATTTTGATAGTTTAGCACTAGAATATTTGAGCTGTATTACTGTATGCTTCGAAAATAAACGTGGTCTTGTCACTGCAGGTTAGGTTTTTTTATTCTTTCACCTGTAGAGATAACCTTTATTTGGTTATGGAATATCTCAATGGAGGTGATCTATACTCTTTGCTCAGAAAAGTTGGCTGCCTTGAGGAAGATGTGGCTCGTATATATATTGCAGAACTGGTATATCAAGGACCTTTTACATATATAAGTCTATCCTTGTTTAGTTCTTATCCTGACTGTTACTTAAGTTGATCATTTTTTTTCAGGTTCTTGCCTTAGAATACCTCCATTCTCTTGGAATTGTGCATCGTGATCTGAAACCAGACAACATTTTAATTGCACATGATGGACACATTAAGGTCTGGCGCATAAGCTGTATAATTATCCTGAGGATCATTAAATTATAAAATTGGAAAAAGTAATTTGTTGAAGTATGCTAGTCATCAAACATATCAATAGCTATTTAATTGAACTAAATGAAGCTGAATAATTCAATTGAACTAAGCTAACATATCAGATTTTGTGATGTCTGTAAAAATAAGGACAGAGGTTGTTTTATATTTTCTAGTTCTTTGTAGCCCTCAAAATTGGCTTTTGAAGTTACGGCTATGGCAATCTTTCTTTATAAGTTTTCCTTTCGAATAATTAATACCAAAATTTGTTCCTGCGATTTTTAGTTACATATCAATAACTTGCTGAATGTTGATGAGATCAACTTTCTTTACATGGGAGTGTGGGAGCCAAACTTAATGATTCATCACTATGTCATGTAATGTCCCTGCATATGTCCATCCTATGTACATTTGAATTTTGTACCTGCATCAGCCTTTTGTTATGTTACTGTTGACACTAATCACTGCTTTTATTACCAGCTTACAGATTTTGGGCTATCAAAAATTGGCCTTATAAACAACACAATTGATTTGTCAGGACCTGAAACAGATGGAATCATGCCATCAGAAGCTCATTATCCGGAGTATCAGCAAACAGACAATAGAAATCGCCACTCAGCTGTCGGGACACCTGATTACCTGGCCCCTGAAATTCTTCTGGGGACTGAACATGGTTTGAACCAAACCTGAGGACTGGTTACTTTATAAGTTTTCTAGGCAGTTGAATGACTTCCTCATCATTCATGCAGGCTATGCTGCCGACTGGTGGTCAGTGGGAATAATCTTATTTGAATTTATAACTGGAATTCCACCTTTCACTGCTGAATCTCCAGAGGTATCTACCTTTTCATTTCATAATTGTTGGTGGTTGTTGAACCAAAGTTTAATCAAGATTAAGCTATTGAAATAATCAATTTTCAGCAGACTCTGATTCTGTGACTTGTTTCAATGGGGCCTTCATCATAACTGTCGGTCGAGCAACATATATCTTGAATGTTGTTCATGACTGCAGATTTCAATTTCCCTGAACCCTTCTTCTCTTACAATCATATCAGCTTAATATGCAAAGTTTTAATCTATGCTCTCTAGTTCCATCCTTGAAGTAAATAATGCATAATAGAAAATAGTTTGCCATTTAGATGTCTTGCACTGTTGAATGGTGAGCTAAATCTATGAGATAGTTTAATCATTTGTTCCTGCAGAAAAATCTTCTCTTCTTTACATTAGTTCTCTTATTAATTTCTATCCATATCCTTCATCTACTAATTCCTCATTCCTTTGTGATCCATATCTTATTACGCATAACATTACATGAATCAACTTTTACTGATCTGGTACCTTTTTTTAATAATTTTAATCATTTTTTTATTGGCTTTGCAGATAATATTTGACAATATTCTTAACAGAAAAATTCCCTGGCCTTGTGTTCCTAGTGACATGTCCTTTGAGGCCCAAGACCTCATTAACAGGTTGGTTCTCGGGAGTCTTATGCTATTGATTCATTTCACTCAATAATGCTTACCTTTATGTTTTAAATGTCTTATGAGAATCAAGTAAAAATAAACTAGTCTTTGATCTTGTTTAAGCACCATATATAGCAGATGAGTATGAAATTTAATACAGAAATTTGGAAATGAATGGTAAATTTTATGAATCCATGAAACATCATGTTCATTGCATAGGCATATTGGTCATGAATTCTGTAACATTCTTTTTTAAGGCAAATATTCTCAATATATACTCTTCTGGGGAATCAAAATGTGGTTACTAAATGAAAGAAAAGGAAGATGGAGATCACAAAAGCTGTGGAATTACTTGTGTTAGATTTTAAGTGTTTTACTTTGTGATTCTATGGTTAGAAGAGGGGGTGGGGGTGTGGAGTAGTGTCATGTTTGAATAACCGATTGTTTATATATTGTATTAGTATTTCTATATAGGGAGCCCCAAAGGAGTAGCCCAATTGGTTGAGTGCTTGGGATCTAGTGCTTGGCTGTAGGGGTGTTCAATGGTTCAAATCCATTAGATTCTGACAAACCCAAGTCCAAACCATCATATGTTGGATTTTACATTTTGGATCCAATCCAATCCAATCACTGATTGAGATCCAATGTAACTCAAACCAATAAAAAGTTAAACCCAATTCAATCCTATCTGATCAATCTGATTAAAATAAAAATTGACAATTGCTCTCAAGAGTTCTAATTACTAATTTAAAAAAAATTATCAACTCCTTTAATATTTCAATATTTCATGATTCATGTATTTTATTATCATATGGTTGTAAAAAAAAAAAGAGATAGACGACTGAAATTTGAATATTGAAAGCAAACATTGGTTGCGGCTTGCTGGTTGTGCTCTGTATTTTATATTATTGTTTATTCTTTTTTTTTTTTTTGAAACATGAGACTATTGCTCAAGATTACAACTCATATATTATGAGACTATACTGATATTTACAAATCAGACTATGCCTGGACTAGTATATATTAATTGTGATAGAAGACCGCCTGATTTAAGCCCTCACAAATATTCGAGGAATGTCCGTCCTCACCGATATTTACAAATCGGACTATGCCCGGACTAGTATACATTCATTCGTGATAGAGACCGCCTGATTTAAGCCCTCACAAATATTCGAGGATGTCCGTCCTCACTGGCAGGGCGAGGAATCGGACCGACCTTCACTCAGAGTATGAGGAAGGATTTTACCCCCACAATGTAATTGTGGGGGCTCGAACTGCTGCCCTCCAATTTGGAGGGCAACAGCCCTCACCACCAGGCTAAGGCCTGGTGGCTTATATTATTGTTTATTCATAGTTATACAAAATTAGGTTTTATTTTTTCAGCTAGTTATATATAAAAGTGACATGTATCTTTTTTTTTTTTTTTTTTTTAAATAACTAAAGAAAATAGAAGTTAAGTGGTTGGATTGATTTATATTGGATTTAAACACATAGATCCATAAACCAATCCAATAACATTGGATTTTTTATTCTGCTGTGTGCTTTTTAACAGCATGTCGTAGAGACATTATGTGTAGTCTTTTGCATCCAGCTAACCGAGCATTCACTTGTTCTAGGCTGAACAATTTATCTAACAATTTATTTTCTATATAGGTTTCTTAAACATGATCCAAATCAGCGCCTGGGAGCAAATGGTGCAGCAGAGGTATTTTATTCTAAAACTTCATTAACAAAACAGAAAACTGTCTCAATGCAATCAAAACTTGAAATAGAACTGAAATTATTGTGATTTCAGATTGCCTTTTTTGAATGACTTCTACAACTTCTATTACTTTGTAGGTAAAAGCTCATCCTTTTTTCCAGGGAGTTAACTGGGACAGCCTTGCATTGCAAAAGGTAATTACACATGCCCTTCTTGGTATCTGTAGATTTATAATAATTTTGGTTAAAAAAGTCTTGAATGGTAGAAATCAACATTGTTTTTTGTGTGTTATATACTGTTTAACTGATTCTCATTACATAGGGAATACAGAAAATGCTTATTAAAGAGCATATATTGGAGAAAATATAAATAATTGGGAAATTTTATTTAAAACAATGTGAGCCAAAAATATCTGTCTCACTGTCTGTTTCGGTTACCTCTCCTAGTGATAATTCATTATGTTTATGTTAAGTTGGTCTTTTAGAGAAGGAGACTAAAAAGTGCTTGATAGGGTTTCTGCATCTTGAGTTTGATATATGAATACACTTCCATGCTATCAACCTTTGGGCTTCTGTAGATTAGCACAATACATGAAAATAATTGACCATTTATGGTCCTTTATTCATGTATACATATTAATTTTCTTTCTCCTGAAGCCTAGCCCAAAAATCTCTCTAGCACGTTATGTATGATTTTCACATTTTGCAAAACGCACACATAATTGCTTAGGCATTTAATTAAAAGCTCACATCTATTTTATGTTTTGTATTTTTTTTTCCCCTCTTGGGTCGGAGGTCTTATGTGCTTCCTTCTCTCTCTCTCTCTCTCTCTATATCTATGCCTATTTTACAAGAGTGCAATTCTGGTGCACCTTTGTGTAAGCACCACAATGTTTCTCATGATGGGGATTCTTATTAACTTTCCAAATTCAAATGTGTTTATAGGCTGTCTTTGTACCGCAACCTGAAAGTGTAGATGACACAAGCTACTTCTTATCACGCTTTAGTCAAATTTCAAGTGGATTGCCGGATGATCAGAATGGTAGTCACTCTGATGTTGACACGTGTGACTCGTCTTCAAATTCTAGAACTGAGGTAAATTACTAGTTGACCTCTTAACGTAACCTGTTTATGATTCTTGTGAAAAAATCATATTGCTCTATTTTCACAATAATGTATATGTGATGTTTATGATAGATTGCATTTTCTTATAGATAGTTTTGTGTTTGTATGTCTTGGATGATAATATTACAAGTATTTTTCTTTTCTAAGTTTTTCTTGAAATCTTAATTTGTGATTTGCTTTCTTCTCTTCAGATGGATGAATGCGGAGACCTTGCAGAGTTCGGTTCTTGTCCGCTTGATCTGTCGCTAATAAATTTCTCTTTCAAAGTAAGCCTACTAACTAAACAGATCAACATTTAGTGTGTTATATAAAATTTTTTATTCTTTACCTGACTTATTCTAAGTTGGTATCCCAAGTGCACTTGAATTATGTACATGGTGATTGGATGAACTTTCTTTCAACAAGTTGGTTATAACTAACTTTGAGTATCATTAGATTCAGCACTAGTGTACCGGCTTTTAGCACAGATGGTTACTTTATTAGGTCCCAAATGAGGATATGGGGGCAAAAAAATGAAGGAAAAATAACAGAGCTATTAGCACAAACGACATTGGTGAAGTGATGTCCGATATTTTAATCTGATAATTTAACTGATTCATGCAATGATTGTTACATCCAAAGGATGTTGAGAGACCAAACTTCTTAACTCATTCCAGTTTTATAAATGCATTTTTCATTGCAGAATTTATCACAGTTGGCCTCAATTAATCACGAGGTGCTCGTGCAAAATGTGAAGGATTCTACAAGGTCCTCTCCAGCCAAAGGTGCGGGGACGTAGTACATTGTTTCTTTTGACAGTGCCAGGCACGTTTTTCATTTTGATTTTAGCACTAGTGAAATTAGAGGGATATAGATAGGTTAGCGACCAGGAGAGGCTAAAAAGAAGTTTGATATTTGTACATTGCTTTTTCTGCGGTCCTGATTTTCATTCATGTAAATAAATACAAATAGTCTTTTTCATTTTATGAATGAGAGGAAAATAACAGGCTCTTGTACTTACTGATTTTTAGGATAATGCTATTTGCACACGTTCAAATACAGGAGATCGCACATTACAGTCAAAACGGGACCGTTTCATTTACTTTTCAAACGCCATGTGCTTTTGCTTTTGCTTTGGCCCCGAGCTTGAACGTTAGCGAAATGAATGTTAGTTGCTGGGTGAATTGTATGAAATACGATTTAGATAAGCTTTTAATTTCTTTTGACTTATTTGTATGGTCAACTAAAATCACATGACATTTTAAAATTAAGTAAAATGGTCCTATTTTGGCTGTGCAATTGTGTTTAAACATATGCAAATAGCGTTACCCCTTTTATAAATTTTTACCTCAACAATAAGAGAAAATAATAATACTAAAATATTTTAAGATATCATAATCTGAGAAGTTATAAATTTTTAAAACTTGTATACATGTCTATTAATATTAATGTATGAACTTTTGCTTTGAAATTTTGAGCCTGTGATGGGCCGCACAACTAGAGAAATACTCATCTCGTGACACTTCAGTCACAATCCTTATGTAGGCATGCGACGACCAGCTGTCAGGCTTTAAATTTATGTCCACAATCCCGTTTCGATTCCCATTTGTTCGCAATAGACATGCTCAGGATTATTTTAGTTCACAGGAGTGAACGAAGCCGGGAGAGCCTGACAAATTACAATCCAGAAACTGAATGGCATAATCACCAACAAATTACAATCCAAAAACTGAAAAGGCATATTCACCAATCTTTGATTTTGTAACCAAGTAAAAAGAAAAAGATACTTTTCAGCCATTTTTTGCCTCAAAATGAATGCCGGAGTAAAAACTATTAGAACGGAAAATATAAACAATCTCCATGCCTGTTGCGATCAAGTACGGGCATGCAAAATTCTAATTACAAAACGAGTGTTCTTCACAAAATTGAAAACGAAACAAAAGGCTAAATTGTTTATATGCATTAACAAATCTTTAATTTCTAAAACGATTGCCAATAACATTGATCAGACAGGAATCGGCAATCCCTTCTTAGCCATGCTATCTAATATATCATTGAGAGCTTGGCATAGTCCAACTATCTGCAAAATCAATGTTACAAATTAGGAGCCACTAAAAGATAACCATAACCATGCACAGTTCAAATAATATAAATTGTGAAACAGTTGGTGCGGGCTATTAGGTAGAAACCGACCTGTTGATCCCATTGTTGCAGCTCTTCAGTATCATCCTCAAAATGTATAACAGCTTCCACCTAACATATTAAATTATTCAGATGGATGTTAGTGATTTGTGCATTTTTCATTTAACTCACTAATTTGTCCACCAAATCATATGACATTGATCAGCCGAGAGTAAGCTGGAACTAATGATATGTTTGGGACAGAGGTGCGTGGCTTTGAATCCACGATAATAAGCAGCTAGGTGAATGGTAACCATTAGCTGCCAAGTAAAAGATGGTGTTTATCAAACACTTTAGATGTTGTGCTGTCAAAGTTAAGTAAATGCAGGCAGTTACAAACATACCCTAAATCTCTAACAGAATTTAAAAGAAAATAAAAAAGTAATAAACAAGACAGGTTTTAAGATTCTAACATATTTTGGAAAAAACTTCAAATCAACAACTCCGCAAATGGCCTAGCAATAATAAATTTGGGTGATAAATAGGAAATGAAGTTACCAATTTTATGTTTGCAATGAATCTTTTGGTATTGGGAAAATATTTTTAGCTAGTATGTCATACCTGATCAATGGATCCCCTCATCCTGTCCTCAAAAATCATCCTTGATGCAATCTTCTCTGCCTGTAAAGGAGAACCAATGACACATTAAGATAAAAAAGACACAAGTATGCTTTCAAAGACAGAGAAGGCAAACAGAACCAAGAACCATAAGTGAAGTAAAAGATAGGTCAACTCCAACAGAGTAAATTTGCACAGAAACTGAAGCACAACACACTCATTTCCCTGTTAGGGGGAGGGGGGGTGAAAAGAAAAAAAAAAAAGCTCAA
This sequence comes from Murraya koenigii, assembly GCA_025617385.1. Classification (NCBI taxonomy): domain Eukaryota; kingdom Viridiplantae; phylum Streptophyta; class Magnoliopsida; order Sapindales; family Rutaceae; genus Murraya; species Murraya koenigii. The sequence goes on along the minus strand of CM046812.1, from coordinate 40,188,546 downwards.
AACCAGGAATGCCTGGGATGGAAGAGGGTTGGGTAAGGCAAAACCAACCCTTGCCCACTCTCCTCGCCAGTGCTGCAACTGCCAAGCAGCTAGTATGTTGGGAATACAAAATATCAGTCAGTCTAAAGATCCATGCACACGAATGATGAGCAGTCTGATGAGAACATGGTGACAATCTACAGAATAGGTGATAAACTAGGGTAATCAGTATGATACAATACCTTCTGAGGTGCAATACCAAGCAAAGTGCCCAACTCTTCAAAACTTATGTTGGTGTAAAGCTTGCTGGCACTCAAAAGATTATGCTCAATCATGGCACGATCCAGCACGGTAAAATTATCTGGCAGAAGTGCTTTCTGAAAGAGTAAATGAAAGGTGAGCCTCTGCAGCTTATATAAAACAAAAAAGTACAAGCCATAGATTTGACATTTGGAAGCAGCAACAAATGTTTATAACCTGATGAGGTTTCAGCTCTTCTGCAAATGCATCAATTTCAGGTTTTCTCAAAATTCTCTCCAAATATACCTGGTAAATTCCATATAACGACTTCAGTATCATATGTCCAAAAACTCTTCAAAATAGTATAAGCATGAGAAACAACTGAATGGAATTCGTGCATGCACAGACAGAGAGAAAGAGAGAGAGAACCTTTTGCAATATTGGATATATTTTCAATTTTGAACACCGTTCATCCTGAATCATATCCCAATACGTCAGCATAATTTAAAATAAACATTGCAAATTAAATTCTTGAAATGTGTATTGTTTCAATGATTGTTTACTTTGTAGAGAGTGGCAAGAACACGAGAGCGTTGAGGACCCGCAGCAGCCAAAATTGTACAGGTCACAGCAGCAGACAGAGCTTGCTCCAATGCTTCCTCATCGATTGTTCTAAACAATAGAATTCATTTTATAAGATTCGCAAGGGGGAAGGGCTGGTGTATATCAAGTCTGTTACAAGTAAATCAATGACCTAAGAAACAGAACATTTAGCAGCCTCTGAATTCTAAAACCTATGCAAACACCAATTGGCCAAAGGACAGGCTAGATTAGTACTAAATTAGAAAACAAGATATAATCATGAACACCCAGATTAAATATTCATAATTATTGGATGATTCCAGGTTTATTATCTAAATCTTGAAAAACAAAATACGACTAAATGTTACGAGAGCACATACTCGTCTCCTATCTGCCGCTTCTGAATTTGAGATATATCATAGTAACGTAGTGCTGCTTCCAAAAACTTCCTTTTCAAATCCAAAATCCTGGCATAACAAACCTAATGACAGGAAAAGGAAACATCAAACAGAATTAGGCAAATATTAAAGCTTCTGAGGAAACAACCATCCTTACTCTCAGACAAATGTCAAACCTTATACTGTAGATTCAATACTTCCTGCTGACTGCTGCTAACCAGGAATGACGCTTTATTAATGAAAGCCTCTGCATTAACAGCATCATCATCCTGCAAAATATACAGTTGCTGATGAAAACTACTTTCAGACCCTCCATATTCATATGAACCTCTGATCCTTGAATCGGTTAAAACCAAATGTAGAGTATATGTCCATAAATGAAAAAAATACACGAATAAAAGATGCAGTGATTGTTGATCAGACACACAAACTCCAGTCTGCAGCACAATCCTCTTTAAAATGAAATATCTACAACGATTGACAACAGGCCTACACCCCACCCCATGACAAGATTCATGCATGTTGGCATGCACAAGATGAAATCTTTTCAGCATGAAAATGCAGTTGCATCACGAAGTCAATACCTCAAGGTATAGGCGAGCAATCTGGACACATTTTGACAACCTGAATGTATCGTCAATGACCCTGGCGGAAATAAAACAAAAGGAATACATCCTTAATTGTGATAATGAGCAAGAATACCTAATTTTATTATAAAAAATAAAAAATATGATTCCACACCTCATTCCAGAGTCAAGATCAATTCCACTAAGCATCTGAGCTGCTTTTGACCATTGCTGCTCGGACTCATATAAATCAGCAAGTTTCTCCCTGATAATTAACACCTGAAAAAACAAGTTTCACTTAAACTGCAACGATCATGAAAATTCAATGTTGTTGTCAACCATCTGATCACCAGTGCACCATATATAGCCCTCACAACAAAAACAATAAATAAAAGAAACTCAAAGAGAAAGAAAGCATGAAGAGGAAAGCAAACAAGCAGCAATAACCAGTTACAAACAAACAATGGACCAATTGTACAAAAACAATGTGGCATCCAAGAAGTTCAAAAGAAAGAAAAAAAGAAAAAACAAGGTGTGCACAGATAGCAATAGCTTGAACAAAAATATAGTCCAAAGCTAACCTGTTCTTCGAAGGAGACAACACGAGGTTGAATCTGAGCGAGGGTATAATTGGCAATTTTCTTTTGCGTCTCCGGTTCTAATCTCCCTAGCTCTTGAGCAAAAGTCTGCAACAGCTGACGTGAAACAACCAATGGTACATCATCGGATAGCACTGCACAAACAAAAAATTTTAAGCCAGAAAAGAGATAAGGTCCAACAAAAAATTGCTTCCTTCTAAAATAATGGATTTTAAAAACCCTAGAGCATATGGGCAAAAAAAATTTATTAAAAAGATAGATGGTGAGGGAGAGAGGTAACTATGATCGATGAATTTCTTGGCTCGAACGATGTCGTTTGAAGAGATAACAGAAGAGAGAATGTGCTTATACTGTTCGATCTTTTGCCTCTGGTCAGTGATAGCTGAGGCGCTCGCTAATGCACTTTCCATGATTGTTAAATTAGTCTTTGTGATTTCGGGTTGAACTTTTTATATTATAACCTAAATTTTGATCCCTGAATTATCAGGAGAAGCGTTGCCTCCTGCGCTTCCTCAAGAGTCGGGCTCAGGCACCTCACCGTGAATCAACCTTCCACTCTGTCTCTTTGTGTATGGTGATCCCAGATGGTCTCGGCCCCTTTTTTTTCTTTTTTTTTTTTATGAGACACGGAACGGAACCACTCCCAATTGTGTATGACACGTCCTCGTGTTTCTGTCATTCTGTGAAGGCATAAGACCGAAATAGCCTTACAAAACCATCATTCTCTTTTTCTTCCTTCCAAACATTACCCAAAAAATAAAAATCAAAATAAAAATGAAACTCATCCAATTTTACCGTTCAAATACTTCTTTTTTAACTTACCTGTACAATAAATAAAAAATAAAAAACTTTCTCCCAACATACTTTTCAAATAATTTATATTTTTTTAATCAAATTCTTTTATAACCAAATTAAACTATCTCATTTTTATCCATCTTTCTTTAATAATAATAATATTATTATTTAAAGAGAGAAAAGTTATTTTTTAATATTGACAAAAGACAAGGACAATTTTATTTAAAATATTTAGTTTAAAAAAAATTCGTAATTTTTATTGTTGATGTAACCTTTAAATGAAGTCTTTGGTGATGTTTTTAGTACAATATTTCACTCTTTTTTCTTTTTCCAAACTCTAGTGACAATATCTTTCTCGCAATAATTATAATATTTTTTTATTATTTTTTTATCTTTCAATTGAGATTTCACACGTATAAATAAGTCAATTCAAATTTGAAAATACAAAGGACTGATTTTGGATTAGACAACTTTTTTTTTATTAATCTACTTCTATTTTTTTATACTTTGAATAAAAACAAATGAACTTATGCGCGAGGTATTGTACAACTATCAAAAAATATATATAATTATGAAATAAATATAATTTTAAAAAAATAACAAATAAATGTATAATGAATTTTTATCATATAAATATATATAACAAATCAATTTATCTTTAAACATGTAATATTTATTAAATATTTTAATATTATATTTTTAAACTACAACTATCAAATTTTTTAATCCAAATAAACCTTTAAATTTTTTAAAAATTAGAAGAATGAATAAAGGCAATGCAAACACAAATAATTAAGAACTTTAATTTCTCTCGGCCATAGGAATCTCTTCTCCTCCTGATTTTAGCCTAGAAAATTGCCCCTCTCTTTCTTTCGCATAACAGTCTCCCGTTCCTTAGGAATTTTTTTTTTTTTTTTTTTGCGGTTTTTACCTTTTTTTCCTGTATTTATAACGCATCACTATGCTGTTCTGATTGTTGTTCGCTTGAAAATCATTGAGTTTATTCTTTTGCTTGAAACTGGATCAGTCTCTTTTTTTTTGGGGGGGATTAATTTATTTGACTTAGGATAATTGCTTGCTTGATTTATTTATTTAGATTTTTGCCGTACATTTTTCCATTGTGTCGATAATTCTTCAGTGATTTTCACGATGAGTACTGTTTGGAATATTGTTACTATTATCTGATCATTTATACAGAGAGATGGAATTGGAATCACGCTGAGCATGAAAATCGGAGTAGCTCGCGATTTAAGCAATATTTTCAGGCCGGTACACAAAATGCACATATAAAAGGGTGGTTTGGTTTCAAATTGCAAGCCGCAAATGATTCGAAATGAACGTTTGAAACTTACATATTCTGTTACTGTCCCATTAATATCTAGCATTTACTAAAATGAAAGAGCGGCAATCACCTGTAGTCCATAAAAATCTCTTAAAAAAATGTCTGGGCAATCTCTATGAACATTAGTCATGCTAATGACCTGATGCGTCAACCCATCAATCCATTCTTTTTTTTTGTTAGGATTGAAGTGACTGTAATATCAAGAATAATTTTTTTCTTAAACCTCAGCTCATTCCCTTTTAAGAATTTTTGTAATTTTTTCATTGATATCTTGGATTTTCGATCTAATTGTGTTTATTGCTGTTTTACCTATATGCAATTGTTTGTCTTTAAGATTAAGAGCTATGAACTAGATTCCATGGAAGATCCTTCTCTACAATGTCACATTAGGATTGTACATTTTAAATTGGTGGGAGCGTTATCTTTTCAATATCCATTTTCACATTCTTTCTGGTTGAAGAAAAATTATTACATAGGAAAATAAAATGAACGAGAGTTCCTCACTGTTATACTGTTGTAAATGCAAGTTCCTAATTTTGGTGTTAATTAAATCATTTTTATTTGTTCTTTTGTCTTTAGGGACTCTATATTATTTTCAAATAGTTTTATTTAATTACTCCCCTGGATTTAAATTTCGAAGCCTCATTACATTATTTATTTATCTTTTTTTTTTTTGTTGAACGGAGAAGAAGTTGTTAATTTTTTGCAGATATTTTCGTGATAATTTGAATGTGGTTTATCTTTTACTATGGGTTAAAATATGCAACTGACTACCTTATCCGTCCTTCGGAACCAACAAGAGGTAGGTGTGGTAAAAATATATGTTCAGACCGAATCTGGTTCGAACACGGGTGATGCGATCCGAGCCGGATCCGGGTACTACTTGTAGAGACCAGAACCCGAATTTTATTGAAAAAATATTATAAAAATATTTTATTATAAATATTTTTTTGTTACATCTATTTAATATATATAAAAATTTAAAATTTTAAAGTTTATATTTCATATTTAATTTCATTGAAATAATTTTTAAAATTATAAAATAAATAAAAATATATACATAAATATAATATTTTAAATTTTTTTATATATAAAATATGAGCTTAAAAAACTCGGCACGAAATCAATCCGAGCCAATATTTAGAAGACAAACCTTGCTGAGGAATCCTTGGCTTTTAAGGCCATTAGATTCTCACCAATGTTTGCATTACTCAAGCCGACACTCTCCCTTTTGTCTCGTCCACCGCCACTCGGGTAGTTACTTTCCCCTAAGGCAGAATACTCTCCTATCGATGTATTCTTACATTACATAGGTTCGACATATCGTTTAGCCCCGTTCATCTTCGACGTAAGAGCTCTCAATCAGTGAGCTATTATGCATTCTTTCAATGGTGGCTATTTTTAGGCAAACTTCCTGACAGTCTTTGCACCCCACCTCCTTTATCACTAAATAGTCATTTAAGGGCCTTAACTGGTAATGTGGGCTATTTCCCGCTCAATGGTGAAGCTTATCTTCTATCGTTTAATTGGCTTACTTTGACTCTTATTATTTTAAGGTCACATATAGTATTCAAAGTTTGCATTGATTTGGTATCGCTCTCTCAACCCGCTTCAAAACAGTGATTTATCATGTTTAGTCGACTACACTTATCTATTCAACCACAAGGTAAATCAACTACTACTCATTCGATGTAAAAATAATTATACATCATTCTCGTATCGATGGTAGCTTCAAACATATCATATATTAATTTTCTTTCTCTGAAAATATATAAGAAATGAGTCTGGGCACCAATATCTATCATAAAAGAGCCAATGCATAATAGATAGGAAACTATACAACTCAATTCCCAATGGTTCTAGGCCATTTACAATCAATGCTTATATTTTATATAAGTGTTGTATTTATTTTACATTTTACTTATCATAATTCAATTTATGGGATGTGACTTGCAAGGATTAACAACAATTCGTTGTAGTTATTTTGTGTATTAACTCCACTATATATTTTGTATATAAATTATTATTATATGTCCCATGATGGATACTAAATAAACTAAATAAGGTCTGAATTATTTATGATTTTATAGATGTAGGTCATATTTATGATTGAAGTACTACAACTTAAAGGTACAGCTGCTGTAAAAAAAAAGTTATAACTATAAAATAAAAATTAATATTATGTTGTAAATATAAATTTTAAATAATAATTAAGATAAAATTATTAAATATATAATATATTTTCTTCATACAAATGAAAAATTATATCAACATAACTTTCAATTTATTGTAATTAATGTTTATTAAACGTTTTAATGTTATAGTTTAAAAACTATATCTACCTAAATTTTCAATCCCTAACAGACCCTTAAACTCTCATAATAATCTTTGTGGTAGTAAACCAATGTTGTCCACAGGTGACTAAATTTTTGAAGATTGTGGTCTTCTAGATAAATATTTTTTTTTCTTTGTAATTAATTTTTTAGTCTTTTATGATAAAATAAATGGTCAAAATTAAATTTTAAATTTTGATATTAACAATCAAACCAAAATTTTCGCTTTATTTATAATTAAACTGAATTTTTTTATTAAATTTGGAAGACTTTTCATAAGTTGGATTACTCAATGGTTTAATATTGTGTTTTATAGTTTATTATGCTGTTACCTCGGAAAGAAAAATTGCGGAGAAAAAATCAGCCATTCAGACTCTGAATTAGTCAAACTTTAATGGAGTAATCTGACGCGTTGAGCGAGTTCACAGTCATTCCAGGTGAAACTATTGTATTAATTAATGCAATGCTGCCCCCCAGGGCATTGTTTCTGTATCTTTAGCTAGTTAACGGTGGCATCATCATATACGTCAATGCGTCAGTATCGTTTAAGATGGCTCGGTTATATTTAGGTTTGAAATTATTTTTAATTGGTTTAAAAGTAATTTAAAAAATAAAAAATTAATTTTAATATTTAGTAAATTTTTTTAAAATTCATTTTTGATAAATTATTTTATCTTACATCAGATTTTGAAAAGTAGGTAAGGAGTAATTTTTTAAAATCAGATTTTGAGAATCACTTTTAAATTTATTATAATTTCATATATATCTTTATTTATATTATAAAAATATAGAATTATGCTTATTTATTATGAAAAAATTATTAATTTTAAAGAGATCATTATTATTATCAACTATATTGAGATAACAAAATAAAAAATAGAATTAATAATACAAAATATTTAATTTAATTATTCATTATTATATACATAATAAAAATAATCTATATACCTATTTATAAATATTTAAATAAATTTTATTCAATATTATGTCTAATTCAGTTATTTATATTGTTACAATAGTTTAATAAAAAAATTTATTAAATATATATATTTATTTTTAAAACTCACAATACTTTTAAAAATAAATTTTATTAAATATTTATTTGATTATCGTTATAACTAATTATTTATGAAGCATAATTAATAATTATTATTTAAAAAATTATAATATTATTAAACTGACATAATCTATGTATTGTCAACAAGTTGCGAGTTGTAAGTATGGTAATTGACTACAGTGCTGCTCATTTATTCTTTTATTTCATTTCAGGCATTTAACAGTGAGCTAATTTACAGACTGACATCAACTCGAAGGACCCCAATTGCGACGCTAGATTCTAATGTGAAAATGTCAAATATTGTGTGGGAAGCCTCACATTGTTTTGATCCAAATTCAATTATTTCGGTGTTTGTAAAATCACTTGTGCATGTTCCGCACAAAATTATACTTTATAATTATTTAGTATTCGTCTCCTTCTTCTTCGTCTTTTTTTTTTTTTTTTTTAAATTATTTAGACTCGTTTAGGATTGCTGCTTTTAAACTTTAATATGTGTTTTAGGCAGCGCAATAGTCCCCAATGATTCCTTATTGTTGTTCATTTTATTAATTCTATGGACAAAAGAAGACAGTGATAAAACGAATAATATCTCCTTTTAGGGGGAAAAAAAGAGAAGGAAAATAAACATTTCATTAGGTAAGTAATGACACATATATGGAGTAATAAGATTCAAATAAACTTAAATTTCGAGTTTAAATAAAATTATATTTAAATAAGATAGATATTAAATTATTAATTTGGGTTCCTATAGAAAAATGAATTTATCTCTAAACGAGCAAATTCGGATAATACATTGGCAGTGGAAAAGAAAGAAAGGGTCTGGAAATAGTAATAATTTTGTCGGGGGCCGTTTCATATATGCTAACACAGTAACATGCCAGCAGTGGCAATAGGTGGAGTGTAATAGGCGGAGCTGGGAGTACAAATATAACACGCTTCTATAATTAGCAATTCATTTCTCTTTACTCTCAAAACGCGATCGTATCTCACAGGCTATCAACCTGCTCTGTGTATGCACCAAACTGACAAGAATTTATCAAGATCAAAGTAATTGCACAAACAGCATCAGACCGCACTGTAATGGATAATAGCGGTAAATATCAGCACTCACTTTCTTTTCTTATCAATTCTGTTACGTTGTGTTATGGCGGTTTTACTTTTATCCAAATCTTCATCATAATTTATGTGTTTTTTAATTTTTTTTTGCCGCTGAGATAATTAGAGGAAAATGGAAGAATTCTAAAACAGTTGTTTCGTTATTATTATTATTTTTCTTTTAACAAGATTCCCAAAGGATTTTCCCGAAAACCAAACGGATTTGTTCGTTTCTTGTTTTATTTTATTTTACTTTCTCTTTTATTCGTGCTTTACTTTGTGGAGCTGGTTTATTAAAAAAAACTAGCTACAATTTATTTTTATTATTATATTCGGTTCTTGTGTTTAAAGTAAAGTTTCATTTCGGTAAATTGTTCTCGAAGGTTGCGGAATTTATTTAAAATTTGGTTCAAATTCTTGAACTAAGTAGAAAGATTAGCTTACGAGATCTTTTGCTTCATCATGCTGATTTCATTTATTTTTATTTATAATCTTGAGGTTTATAGTATCAATCAGGAGACTGAATGCTCCTTCCATTTGTTAGAGTTCAAGTCATGTTGACATGATTCATTTTTTTTTTTCTATATTACATGTTGAAATGGTTAGCAGATAATCCTCAGGGCACTGTTGTGCCACCAGTTGAAGGTGTTGCCGGGGGAGGGACTGCATACGGATGGAATGATAATGCTTTACAAGGTTCAGGTCCACTCAATGGGTTTATCGATCCAACAGAAATTCCAACTGCAGATTTAGTGCACGTGTGGTGCATGCCCAGCACAGCAAATGTGGGACCACAGGAAATGCCTAGACCTTTGGAGCCTGTAAGTATTAATGCATAATTTTTGCAGTTGTGATGTTCTCTCAGTTAATTTATCTATTGGTATGATCACATCACATTGTATGAGTTTAACCCATGCTTAGATACTCTTATAATTCTTTCTCTATGCATACAAATGTTCTGTGTATGAAGATGTTCCAGGATGAAAATGCTTCTGTCAGAGTTTTTGTTTCCGTCCATGTGAATTCGGTGAATTTGTGACTTGGATTCATTCAATCAACACTTAAATAATATGATGATGTGAATCTCTTAGTTTTTGTGGTTGTGAGTCTATATGAATAGCTAATGACGCTCTTAAGAACCTGGCTATATGACATTTTGACTTGTAAATGTGACACAGCCGAGCATGCACCACAGTACTTACTGCTTATTTCTGACATGGGAACAAACTAAAAATCGAAAACTCTCATCAAATATCTGTACATCGCTTTTAAAATGTAATTGTTATGTCTTTATAGTTAGGATTTAAATCTTACCGTCCATAATATACTTGGCGTAGACTTTCTCATCGCCAGCCAAATGGTGTACTTGGATATTTTTTTCGTTAAAAACAAAAGAAAATAATTATTCTCCTCTTCTGATAGTGTGGGCTAATATTCAGTCATGGGGTTGGGCTTTGTTAATTGTTAAGCCTATCATGAATATAACATTCTTAGACTGGAAAAAAAAAAAGGTTTAAGAGATTTTAGAAAAGGTTTATGTGGAACGGAATCTTTTTTTTTTTTTTTTAATTTATTTTTAAAATTTACTATTTTTTGCTTTTGTGGTGAGTGAGTTGGATTCAAGCACCTGCAATGTGGAACATGTTCTCTGTTACCATTGTTAGTTAGAATATAATGGAGATGTCTAATTGTTTCTGATTTGCTATATAAATAATATGCCTTTGACATTGTTTGGCACATATGTTGAGTGGCAGTTGGATTCTGGTATTTATTTATTTTTTTCTATTTGAAGATAAATCTTCTGGCAGCTAGAAACGAGAGAGAAAGTGTACAAATTGCTCTACGTCCAAAAGTTTCCTGGAGCAGTTCTTGTACTGCAGGGGTTGTACAGGTTCAGTGTAGTGACTTATGCTCTGCATCTGGTGATCGGTTAGTATCTTGAAAATATATTCTTCTTGCTGCAGCTTGATTAATGACTCTTTTGGTTCTGAGTTTTGCTAATATTGGCTCTGGCAGGTTGGTTGTTGGCCAATCTTTAATGTTGCGGCGTGTTGTACCCATATTAGGTGTCCCTGATGCCCTTGTACCCCTTGACCTTCCAGTCTGTCAAATAAGTTTGCTTCCTGGGTACTGTCCATATTACTGCTGTAATAGTGCTTATTCTGTTATGATATAAAGAAAAACTTAACTTATCATTGCTGAAGCTGAGGTGGTGTTGGTTTTTCATCGGCTGCAGGGAAACAACTGCAGTTTGGGTTTCCATAGATGTGCCAAGTGCTCAGCCCCCAGGTCTATATGAAGGGGAGATCATTATTACTTCTAAAGCAGATACAGAGTAACATTCTTTGCTCTTTTACTTCACTAACTTATATATTTGTGTTCCACATTGTCAAAAGTCTTTGTTGGTGTGCATTAAGTACTCGATTACAGTTTCTGTTATTTATATGCTCATCATGGATAATTCATTCTGACTAATTACAGATCCTCGTCACAAGGCTTGGGCAAAGGTGAGAAGCATCGACTATTTATGGAGCTCAGGAGCTGTCTTGATATTGTGGAATCCATTGAAGGAAAATGTTTGGATGAAGTGGTAAGTTTCTGAATCTATTTTTCCCTTACTTAATTCCTTATTGTTTGTTTGGGTAGAACATTTTGCAGGGTTTTCATACAAGCTGTTGTTTTTTAGGTAGAAAGAGCGAAGTCTACGGCTACTACTTTAAGAAGAGTTATTTTTTCTCCACTATTTTCTGAGTTTTTTTCAGATAATGGACCAATTGATATGATGGATGAAGATGCTATATCTAATCTTTCAGTACGTGTGAGGTTTAGATTGACAGTTTGGGACTTCATTCTTCCTGCAACTCCGTCACTTCCAGCTGTAATTGGTGTATCCTCTATCTTTGCTTATTTTGTTATTATATTTATGAACCCCAACCCACCCCAACCTACTGTGTTCATGAACACAAATTGACTCTGAACAGTTTTTTGATAATTATGTAATTGGTGATATATCTGGATCTAATTGTCAGTTTTCTCTTGACATGTGTTATAAAGTATATTTACTGTAAGATAGTTCTACCAAAGCCTTCTATGAGAAGTAATAAAAGGGGGCTGGGGGTATATTCTTCTTGTTAGTCTGCTAACTGACATTTAAGGTACATTTTTCTGTGAGTATGAGATGTTAGTGTTTGCTTCTTTGACTATATATTAGATATCTGATACCGTAATTGAGGATCGTTTTGGTGTTCGACATGGGAGCAATGAGTGGTATGAGGCATTAGATCAGCATTTTAAGTGGCTTCTTCAGTATAGAATCAGCCCATATTTTTGTAGATGGGGTGAAAGCATGCGTGTTTTGACATACACATGCCCTTGGCCGGGTAAGTCAATAAAGCTGAAAGTCATCCATCAATTTTATATATACTTGTTCATATTGCTTACTATTCCTCATTTGGTGTGTATGCTGCTTCTATTGTCCACTGCAGCTGATCATCCAAAATCCGATGAATACTTTTCAGACCCACGTCTAGCAGCTTACGCTGTACCTTATAGACCAGTTTTAAGGTATCTGGTTTGTTGTCCAAAATCACTGGTTCGATGTATTTTACAAATAATAGTCATCAATTTCATCTGGTTTGTGGATTTGCAGCAGCAATGACAGAGCAAAGGATTACGTGCAGAAGGAAATTGAGCTGTTGAGGACAAAAGCTCACTGGAAGAAAGCCTATTTTTACTTATGGGATGAGGTATGAACCCCCTTACCATTGGCAGGAATCATGAGCTTTTCAAATTGAACATTGTTATTATTTTCGTATCCTTTTTCCCTTGAAACTGCCATCGGTGTGTATTCATAGCAATTGGTCTTAATGCTACTTGCAAATGGTTCTTAATGGAATGCAATGTATTATAAATTATATATTGGCAGCCCCTGAACATGGAGCATTACAGTTCTGTTCGCAATATGGCAAGTGAACTTCGTGCTTATGCCCCTGATGCTCGTGTATTAACCACTTACTATTGCGGTATGGTTTGATCACTTATTTTACAACTTCTTCAAGTTTATTTATTTAATTTCATTTCATTAGAGTGATTTGTCAATCTTTCCTGCTGTTACCATTTGGGTGATAATCGAATTGCTGCTGTGGACTCTGGACCTTGCAGTTATTGGTTTATATCTTTGAATTGACAATTATGGAATTTTTGTGCTTTTATTCTGTCAATAATTGGTTAATCTAATAATATTTGTGAAATCTTTTAAGTGGTGTATTTTCCACTTTCAAGATCCCTCAGAACCCAAGTTCATTTGAATCAGTAACTATTGCAATATGGATGTTCTTTTGGATTTTGCTTTTATCTGGTCAGTATGAAATCAATCGGTATATATGATGACAACCCATCAATAAATTCTTTTTGAATGGATAACTTACATATCTGTGTTTTATGTTTAAGATATGTGGATGTCTGTGTGTGTGTTCATGATATTACTTTAGTTTAGTCAACTCCATTAAATTTAGATTAGTTATGTGTGCCATTTTCAGTTGGCAGAGTAAATTGCTCTAATTCTAAGTCATCTAATGATGTTTCATGTTTTTGGCAAAGAATTCCTTTCTGTTTACATATTATAGACATTTTCTTTTTGAATAACTCTTGAATGTTTGTATGCTACTTTGCTGTGCTGTTATTTAATGTTGTTGTTGATTAAACTATTTTCTGATTGTTCAAATGTTTTCACACGGTTTTCCTGTTTTTCATAGGGCCAAGTGATGCACCTCTTGCACCTACCCCTTTCGAGTCTTTTGTAAAGGTTCCTAAGTTTCTCCGGCCTCATACTCAGATCTATTGCACAAGGTATTGACCATAATTTGTTCTTGTAACTGCAATTTAATGTTAAAGGTGATTAGTTTTTCTTTTTACAGTCCTTGTATTACTATTGCATCATCGTAATATGGTATGAGAATAATTTCATTTGTGATGCTTTATATTTAAATGAATTCAATTAATTAAAATGGTTTAATGGAGCATTTGGCTAAGGATGCAGTTTTACAGTACACAGGTCTCATGTTTGTCTAAGAATGGGAATTCCTGCCTTGACTGGCTATTTAATTTTAGAAAATTTGAAAATTTCATATCCATTGCCGTTGGAGGGGTCTCTGGTTTGGACTATCTTCTGACTGGTTTCACAATTTCAATGCTCTAGTTTACCTCATATCCAACCATGATTGTCATTACATTCCAAGGATTCCTCAGAAGTAGTATGCTATGTTGTTTCAAGTAGTAATCCTACTGAACTTTGGTTACTCTTTTTTCATTGTATGCTTGTTTCCAAAGTTAACCATTCTTTTATATGCCTTTAATTGCTTTTTCTTGTAGTAGCATGAAGTTGGTTGAACTTAAGTGGCAGAAGATTTTATTTTTTAATTAACTGACATTGAAGTTCAACATCAGATAGCATCTTAAAAGATTGATTGTTTATGTGCAGTGAGTGGGTACTTGGTAACCGAGAGGATTTGGTAAAGGATATTGTCACTGAATTGCAGCCCGAGAATGGTGAGGTAATTTGTGTTGAGAGCTTTTGGCTACTGCTTTTGAAAACTTGTGTATATTATTATCCTATCATGACATATGATGATTTTTGGAAATAACTATCAATTGAGTGGGTCCTCATGTTTTTGGTTCTTAGAGCGCACATAAGTGTTTTATTTCATATTTATGGCCCCAATGCGTGCGTGCCTCTTTTACTCACCATGTGCCTCAATCCTTTTTTTATTCCTGATTTGTTCTTTACAATGCTATCTTTGCAGCTTTGGCTGATCATAAATTTTCCATGTTTGAGGCAGATATCTTTCCCTTGATGTCCATTTTTCTTTAACTTGAAAGAACTGATTATTTAAGCATACAGAAACCGTTGACCTCACAAGTTTGGAGCTGATCATTTTATTGATAATTCTGTTATCTGAACCTTTTAGTAAAATATTGGTAATTGCTATCACATTATCAAATTTAAAACGGCTGAATATTTAAGTTATTTTGAAGTTCCTATTGACTAAATGTGTTAATAATGTGCATTTGATTTGACAACCAGTATGGTGACTGGTAACTGCACTATTTTACTGAACGCCTAAGATTTTGAAGTTGCTATTGACTAAATGTGTTAATAATGCCTATTTGAGTTTATAAGTTGCATACTCTAAGCTAAACATATGGTGAATGGTAACTGCATTATCCAGCACTGGATTTGCTGCTTTCTAAGTTGGTAACTGGGGAGTTAGTTAAGATTACTGAATATGTGCCTGCAGATAAGAATTGACAAATGCGTAGGAATTTTGAGCTGCTGACCTCAATTCAATTACTCCAAGCTTAAACTACATTGTTTTAACTAATATTAGTAACAAGTAGCAATTAACAGAATTGTTGTGTCACTACTTATACAGGAAATTTACAGTTTAAGCCTTATGGTTTTACCAACAAGCTATAGCTCAGTTAGTATGTGGAGCATGTCCCAGGTGACCTCACAATAAGAGGTTGGGAGTACAAGCCAGCTGAGGTAGGGTAGGGTTTACTTCTATTCCAAGTTGTAATGGTTTGATGTTATCCTGCAGAGAAAACAAGGGCTTCGACTTATTCATATTATTGTGATAGTAGTCTTCAAAATTTAACACTTAACAGAAAGTTTTAAGAGAGAGCTTTAAGAATAACCTAACGCTTTCTTTGTTAAAAAGGGGGAAAAAGGTCTCTGCTACCTTGTTATTGCCAGTTTAACTAGTGGAAATCTAAATGGCATATTAGTTATAACTATTTTATTCCATCCTTGGACAGATTGAACTTTTGAAGATTTTGAGGATGGATTTCTTTTAATATTAGAATGCGAACCTCTTTCATCAATTTACTTTTATTTGGCTTCAGGATGGGGATAAGGAGCCAAATTTATCGTTGGTGTTTTTACACTTAATATCCTAGCTTCTTTTTACAACTAAGAGATTGAGATATAAGTTGCTACTAATTTTACTGGTTAGTTAGAACAATGACCAATAGGAGAGTGGTTAGTTATATGGCACTGAAGTGTCCTGGTATAGCATGGTGCAGTTTGGTTTAATTTTGCAATAATCCTTTTAAATATGTTTTAGAGTTGTAATGTCCTGCTTGTCACATTTGAATCTTTTACATTTTCATTTTCAAAAGAAAATGGTTTGACTTCATGTTACTAAGTATTTGACAAATATAAAGTCAAAGCTTAGTATCAGCATATTTGAACTGTAGAAACTAGTACCTCTGTGCTGAATGCCTTGGTGTTCCATGTCTCAATACAAAAGGTCACCCATGCAAAACTCTAGTTTTGATTTCAATGCTGGAAAGCGCATATGATTTCTGCATACAGGGCAAGCTTGGTTCTTCGGCCTGTGAAGATGCATATTTATTTAGTAATATGCATGTGTAACATTAATGGTGGCTACTTTGTCCATCAATATCTGTTTGTTAGGCCTGGTGATTGTCATCTAATGTGCATAGCTTGTTTTTTGGGAGAAAATGATGAAGGATGACATGATTGACAGAATTTCTTAGGCCTTAGAACTTGTAGTTATTGAATATTGAACAGGCTTGTACTTTTATGGTTGTGACTTTTAGTTGCAAAATAAATATATGGCCCATTAGTTCTGTTTTAAGAGTTCCATTTCTTTATAATGGCACATCAGTTCCATATTGGTGCATTGTGACAATTTCCTTTTATTGGAGAATTGGAAGTTTGGATGTGTTATAAAGTTTGCGAGCATTCTCGAAGCGGTGCTGAAGACAACTGAATTCTTTGTTGTTAAAGGAATGGTGGACATATGTTTGCATGGGACCTTCTGATCCTCATCCGAATTGGCATCTTGGGATGCGAGGTTCACAGCATCGTGCTGTGATGTGGCGTGTATGGAAAGAAGGTGGAACAGGATTCTTATACTGGGGTGCCAACTGTTATGAAAAGGCAACAGTTCCTAGTGCTGAGGTATTTGCCTGGCCGCTTAGTACTTGATTGGTCATATCCAAACATGCCTGCCCCCCTTCCCCCTTCTCTTTTTGTTATCCTGACAATAGGACATTTGCTTGCTAGCAGATAAGATTTAGGCGCGGCCTTCCCCCTGGTGATGGGGTTTTATTCTACCCTGGTGAGGTGTTCTCGTCTTCGCATCAACCTGTTGCTTCCTTGAGACTAGAGAGAATTCTGAGTGGTTTGCAGGTAAGGTGGATTTGTTATTATTTATTTTTATGCTCGTCCATGTGCTGGTTTCATTTATTCTTTATCTCCGAGCAGTGCTCTTAATTGGCCAGAATCTGTTGTCCTAAGTAAAAACAGATTTATGAATACTTCCTTCATCCAATTAATTATTAATTTTTTTTGCATAGACAAGTAAAAATTGTCTGTTCACTCTTTCTCTGATGTGTTCTTTTGGATGCTGTATTAGGACATTGAATACTTAAACCTCTATGCTTCAAGATATGGTAGAGATGAAGGGCTTGCTCTGTTGGAGAAGACAGGAATGTACCTGGGTCCCGAGCGGTACACAATTGAGCACATGCCAATTGATGTAATGCGGGGCGAGATATTCAATGCTTGCCGACATTGAATACTTCTCATGATCTCATGGAGTTCACCTCTTATTTTTGTCATTGTACTTTTGCTAGTAGAAACTTGAGTAACTTGAAAGATAAAATGGTTGGACGAACTTAGAGCAAGCCTTGTGTAATTTTGCATGTGCATACAAATGATGGTGTATTCCTGCAATCGTCTCACCCAGGGTTTTATCGTCTGGCACCATGTAATCCCATTAGCTCCTGGAATCATAATTTTAAGTGGGGTTGGGGTTATAAGTGAAACTGTTGTGAGTATATATATATATATATATATATATATATATATATATATATATATATATATATATAGGTTCTTTTTATAAAAAAAAAAAAAAATTACTGAATTTAGAATTTTTCAGTTGTCTCGCCGAGTACCCTCTCTTGTGTTTCTTTGTTGCTACAACATAAAATATCGGACATGTACTGGCAACTTCACGTTACTTTTGCGTTACGATGCTAATGGGTTTTGAGAGGCAGGGGCGGGACGCTTCATCGGTTTTCATGTGCATCTGATTGGGCTTTGCGACCCAGTGGGGTTGAATCGTCTGACCCAGTGTCGTGTTGGGGAACTTTCAATTACTTCGTTGATCAAAGGCCACGGGGGACATTAACTTGGACTAGTATATTTAATCTTAGTATGCTGTGCTTATTTGATACAAAAGGGCAAACGGCTGTGGATCCTAAAAAGTGAGAATCAACAAGGTTTTTATTGAGACAGGAAAAGGGAACAGTTGTGTTCCACGGCGTGTGGTCTTTTGGCACATGGCAACGAGAATTGTAAGCTTTTAAACTGCCAAGATATAGTCTTTGATAATTGAGTACATGATGTGAGTGGTGTTAGGCAAATGGTGATAGTAATAGGACTCGATGTGAAAGAAGTCGTTGCTAGTTACCCATGCATCATAATTCAGTATAATAATACTATGACACCCCACAATCTGTGTAGATCATATGAAGACACTTTTTGAAAGTGAAATTGGAGAAAGGCAGTATTTCTTTTCCCTCTCAAGATTCACGGTGGACTTTTGTTGCGTATTGGAGTCAGAAAAGATAAAGCGGCTACAAGATAATCAAATTGGTTATCATTACTCACGGTTCTGTCACTCGTTTCATTTTCTTTTTTTCTTTTTTTTTGACGTTGAGCGTTCATCATTTTGAATTCCTCATTATCTCCCAATACAGCTGTGTATTATATTCTTGGTACAATTGAACATCATGAAAATTTTAGTGCGTGAAAGTGGCATTAAAGAATGTGGGTTTTTCGTGAGTTTTAAACTTGTCAAAGTGGATTGCTTCATAATTGAACTTTGGTATGACTATTTTTCTAATTAATTTACTCCTGTTAGCTTGCAAAATTAATAGGTTCAAAACGGCACAACTTTGCGGTAGGAAAGCAAATTTTTACTTGTATTCATTCCTTCGTCTTTTCCTGCTTTTTGTTTTTAGCGGAAACAAAAATCGAGCATTCGTGGTTTGATCTATGATTTTACTTTACATTTCTATACAATTATATCATTTGGGAAGGAGAAAGAGAGAAAGAAAAACATCAATTTTTTTATTTTATAAAAAATATTAGATTATAGTCCATCAATGTTTAAATAGTAAATCCTTTAGACTCTGCTTAAATTATAGTCTATCGATCATATATATATATATATATATATATATATATATATATATATATATATATATATGTTAATCGCAGTAAAAAATATAAATAAATAAATTGTTCAAATATTTACACATAAAATAGATTAGGAGAAAATCTCATCTCACGCTTGCAAGTCCCTAAGTTAAAGGAAGTGAGCCACCATCCATCCATCCATCGACTACTGGGTACCCCGGCTGAAAGAATTTGTGAGTTATTCGTGCTTATCATCTATTATTCCGTGTTTTATATTTTTACATGTTAACGCATCTATCCATCCTTGGAGTTGTAAATGTTCGCGGAAAATTGATGATATTCAGCCAATTTTCTGTATTTGCTCATTGGCGCATGTTATGCTTTGCACGGACGGACATATTATGAAAATGCAAGAAATAATATTACATTCTAATGTAATATCCTAAAAGACTCCATGTAATATTTATTACTCAAAATGGGAAACTTTGTATGCGTAAAGCGGTAATGTTAATGTATGTAATAAGCACATCGAAATAGTAATCTAATCCACCCAACACACGATACAATTATCCAATCCCTTTCCTAATTTCGCGTGTTTCATTGGCGCAACCCAAACGAAATCTCTTCCGCCTATCCGAAAAGTGATGTATTGGCTTAAAATTGATCGTGAAAAAGTGATTTGATGCATTGCTACTTCCTTTATAGAGAACATATCTTCGCATGCCACGTCATTTTCCCACACAAGGACCATCTTTATTGATTCTCCTGGCCCTTGACTTCGTTCAACTCTCTACATCCACCATGTGCACCAAAACTAGGCCAAATTCATACTTCCTAGATTATTCACATCTATTATTGATCGGCCACCCTGCACTTTTTCTGTCAACACAACAAAGATTGGATCTTCGATAAGCTTAAGTCCAAAGCGGTCCATAATTGTCATATTATAAGCTCGTTGTATTGGTCAAAGCTTAACTACCACCTACGAAGCAAGATGAAAAATAATAAAGAAATTTTGACTTGTCGCTTATGTGCGAAGTGCAATAAAATATTGTAATGGTTTTTACTGATACGTGAAACGGCTAAACCGTTTTATAAAAAAGGGCATTCGTGTTCGTTCTTGACTCTCTGTACATGCAATTTTGTACTGTCCTTAATGATTTGTGGATTATTATTAACTTTGGAGATGTGATCCGTCTAACAAAAGTGATCGAATAAAATAGTATTTGAAGGTAGAATTAATCTGGACCGTCCGCGTCAGCAAACAGCGTACGAGTTGGTGGAATCCAACTGCCGAAGACGGTGGCAATTGTCAAATTTTGAATGTTGGATGCTACTGCAGCTTTTATCGAAATGTCGAAAACACCCTGTGATTGCTCATCATGCTAGCTTTTTAAAAGAAGATAGCCTTTGCCGTTTAGCATATGGCCTCTCGCCACAAAAGACAAAAGTGTCTTCACATTTTTAAGAGGGAATTTTATAGCACAGCCGAACTTAGTACTTCAGTTGCAGCTGATTTATCGAACGGCTGAGATTCGTTTTAGGTGCTCACTTTTAAACCCGCAATATCATCCCAGGTAATGAACTACCATGTATTATATCAAAGCTCTTGCTGGGGAGTCAAGGACGTGCCTGTAAGCACCAGAGGGCTCCCCGGCCATTTGTCGCATGCACAGTACTGTAACGTACAGCCTAAATAGAGACAATCAATACTTACTACTAAACTATAGCCCAACAAGACCATTTTATTCACGAAATTGCCACTAGGCTGACCGCATTTGGTTTTCCCAACGTTTCTTGCACACGAAATCAAAAGGTTTAAAAAAAAAAGCGCAACGTGAAGGTATAATTGTTACTTTGACGAGGAACATGCCATATAAAGAAAAACAGCTGTATGAGCTTGGTGATATTGGACAAGGTTTTGAATAAAATTACGTTAAAGCCACTCGCGTTAAGACAAATTATAAGATTTGTTTTAATTGACTTGTTCGTCCTTATCGGTTTCATGGCATTACCCGTATACGACACAAAATATTACCTTCAAACAGAACGCAGCAGGATCGTTAACTAGACGATGGAGCAGATCACTCCCCTGGTGGCTGGCGACCAGAACACTGGTTGTCTTGCGTGCTGAAAAAGCCAAAACTGTCCACATTTGATTTTTAAAATTGGCGTCTAGAGGTAGGGGTATCTTCGTCTTTTTAATACAGTGTTAAGTAAGAACACTAAAAAATATGCGAAATACTGAAAGCTTTTTAGCTAAACGACAAGCACCGCCTAGTCCGACTTCCCCCGACAAATGTCAGCAACTCGCTTGTCTTGCCACGTGTACGGTCCGATCTACTAACGCAGCCAGCGTGAGGAGAGTCTTGAAGCTCAGCCACTCGTCTAACCATATATAGTTAAATGTACTAACCATGGTTAAACAGAGCCGCTGTAGCCATTATTTATTTATTTATTTTCTTGCTTTCTAACACTCGAATTCAAATCTCTTTCACACTCTCTCTCTTCTCCAAAGAAAATCTCATCGCTTCTGCCTCTCTAGAAATGCAACCGCCGCCTAACGAGTCCATCGTGCTCCGGTCATGACTCGCCTGCTGAGTTTGAATCGCTGTTTTTTTTTGTTTCATTAATAGAGAGAACCGAACAGTAGCTTTAATTTAGATTTTGAAGGTGTTCAAAGATAATTTCAACAGTCAATATTTTTTTCAGTAGTAGGTAGGAACCGTCAGAATTTTACCGTTTAGTAACTTAGCTTCTTCCTTTTTTTTTTTTTTAAAATAACTGAAATCGTAGTTAATTATCTTCTCGAAGCTGAGATAGTCTCCATAAGAAGACTTGAAAGTTTACAGCTAAACATATGACGGAGATTGTAAATTCTTCGGCAATGACAGTTGCTTCAGCTAGTGGAGAAGCTAGCATGTCATCTCCTGGCAGCCAGATTCAGGTGATTCCACCATCGCAGAAGAAAAAGCGTAACCTTCCTGGAATGCCAGGTAACTTTATCAAAACCTGAAATTGAAAAAATAAAAATTTTCAGAAATTATGGTGCTTATATTTGGATATAGTACTAAAGAATTTATCTTTTTGGTGCTTTATGTTGATTCTTTAGATCCAGATTCTGTGGTTATCTCTTTATCGCCGAAAACTTTGTTAGCCACAAACAGGTTTGTGTGTGAGATCTGTAACAAAGGGTTTCAACGCGACCAGAACCTGCAGCTTCACCGACGAGGCCACAATTTGCCGTGGAAACTCAAGCAGCGAAACAGCAAAGAAGTTCGTAAGAAAGTGTACGTGTGCCCTGAATCCACGTGTGTGCATCACAACCCAGCTAGAGCTCTCGGTGACCTCACTGGCATCAAGAAGCATTTCAGTAGAAAACATGGCGAGAAAAAATACAAGTGTGAACGGTGCTCAAAGAAATACGCCGTCCAGTCTGATTGGAAAGCTCATATGAAGACTTGTGGAACAAGAGAGTATAAATGCGATTGTGGCACCATCTTTTCCAGGTTTAGGATTATATATGTATAATTATATTTTGTTATTAATTATCTATCTTCTGTTAGCTTTTGGTGGTGGTGACATTTTCGTTTGCTTCTGTTCGTGAAGGAGGGATAGCTTTATAACGCACCGGGCGTTTTGTGATGCATTGGCGGAGGAGAGTTCGAGGACGCAAACCCTAGCGATTGAAGGGAACCCAAATGCGAAGACTGTTGTTTCTTCACCACCTCCACCTCCGTTGACTCCGTCAACTGGCGTGGTATCTCCGGGTCTGTCAATTCAGAGTTCAGGTACCAATTATTTGTTACCGTATAAAAGACAATTTATTGGCTTAGTTCTAAGAGTAAGTCAAACTGACAAAGTGAGAAAATTAATCTTGAAAGATGAGGAGTTAAACTTTAAAGCTTTATCATTTATGATTTTCTTTGTTGTTGAAGAACTGTGACATTAAATTCTAAGTCTGTATTATTTTGAGTTTCCTTCCTCCCAAAAAAAAAAACTATTATTGTTTGTGCGTGATCTACTTGGATTTTTATTTTTCTCCCTTTCTTTATTTGTCGCTTCTTGGTCTTAGTTAACTGATATTAATCGACTAGAGAAAGCAGCAAATGTGGTCTGGTCGGTATAGAAGAAAGAGGGAAAAGAAAGACTTGTCCTGAATGTAATGTGAAGCAACAGTACTGAAATAGAGTGAGGAGTCAATGAGCTCGAAGATCGATAAAATTTAGAGATCTGAGAGAAAGGGCGCCATGATTAATTGCTTCTGTCTTTTTATTTTATTTTATATTTTTTGGGTGATAGAACTAAGGATTGCTTCTGCTTTTACTACTAATAAGCTTTCCAGTTCAAGTTGTTATTCATTTGCTTTTTTCAATGGCTTGAAAAAGTTCATAAAAAATATAAGCCCTTTTCTACTGTTTTTCCTTTTTTATCATTATTTTAGCAACACTAATTTTCATCATTTCGTACCTTTTTTATTTAAAAAAAAAAAAAAGTTTTCTTCTAGCTTCTCATCTTTGTTTTGGTTCATATGCTTTACAGAAGTGCCTGCTGATAATCCATTGATCCATTCCCCTCCAAGGCCGGTGGCTACAACTCCTAGCGCCTCCACTTCTACCAGCACTGTCTTTGCGAGTGTATTTTCGTCTTCAGCAATCTCACAACCAACTCAAGCAACGGGACCTTCCTCATTCTCCAATCAAATCTCTGCCTCAAACACCGGCATTGAACCAACATCCCTTTCACTCTCCCCGTCTCTTTACCTCTCAAGCAATAGCTTTTTCTCTAAGCCAGAACCATCTCATATCCACTACGCTCCATCTCCACAACCGGCAATGTCAGCAACTGCATTGCTTCAAAAAGCAGCTCAAATTGGCGCGTCATCATCGAGCCCATCATTGCTTCGTGGCCTTGGCTTGACAATGTCATCATCTTCAGCTGATAATCAGCAAGAAAACACCAACTCTGCTTCAGCCGCAGCTGGTCTTGGGCTTGGACTGAGTTCTGGTTATACTGATGCCATGATGGACCCATCTTCTCTGTTTGGAAGCAAGCCAACTACACTTGATCTTCTTGGACTTGGTGTTGGCGCTGATGGAACTTCCACAACTGGACTTTCAGCTTTGCTCACTTCCTTCAGCGGCGGCAGCTTCAATGTTAGACAATCTGCTGCATCATATGGAGGAAGAGGAAGTTCTCCTGGAGAAACATGGGAGGGTGCGACTGAAAGAAAGCCTAATGGGTCAGCATTGCCCTAGCGATCTTCACTATCCATATTCCATGATGGTTTATTTTTCTCATTTCTGCTGCTATTTATCCTCTCCTTTTTAGATACAGATGATAGAAGTCAGAGAAGGTAATAGAGTTTAAAGGACCTTTGTACATCTCATTTGCATCTTGGTTGATTAATTGCTCTTTCTTTTTTCAAAATGAAGTTTGAATCTGAGCTGCAGGTGTACAGGTGCCTCTGTAGTTAATAACTAGTTAGCAAATGCGAGCACATAATATGACGTTAGTAATTATGTTAGTTTGTTCAGTTTATTTAATCTTTCGTTGTTTTAAATGTTTACTTTCCCGTTTGGGAATTGAAAAAATTTTCCCAAGAAATATTCACGTGAGTAAGGTACCAAAGCCCTACGATGTATACTAACTAATACTATTTGTTTTATTAAACTGTGTTCGAGTCTCGTATGTGCACGAGAGAAACATTCTGGTTCTTCAGTTTGGATTTTCATTCTTCGGATAGATACCATTTTGGAATTTAGCAATTGGCTAATGGATGGCAACTTTGTTCGGTAGTCAAATCTGAACTTGGTTACTTGGGTTTGCGGGTCTTGAGCAAATTGTCAAGAGTATTTAATGTGGTGAGCAGGCAATAATTCATATTTGCTTCTCTTTTGTGGGGCCGATCATTTATGTCGGTGGGGCCTCCGCCGGGTGGTAAGTCGCTGGCTGCCTGCCTCGCTGTTGCTTATTGACTCTTTTTGACGACTCTCATGAAGAGTTGTTCAACATATGAATGAATGTACATGATCAATATCATGGCTGGTAGCTAATAGCACATACAAGGAATTGATATCGTGATGATCACGTGGAGGAGTAAATCAACTCCCAATGGAAAATGGAAAGAAAAACACGGAACTTTTATCTAACGTAAACCAACGTGATCGTGGTCTATCTATGGACTCCAGCAGTATAGCTCGCCCCATGCAGAGAAAAATGTGGCACCAGTACACAAATATCTTCTATTTTTTCATCTTTATTATTTTCGCTTGTTGCTTAAACTTGACAGGCGTACATTGTGTATAACCGATGGCTCCCCCATTGTCTCTAATAAACAAATGTGGGTAGTATTACTTCCCCTAACTTTACGTGCATGGATTTTGGAAGTCAACTTATGAATTAAATATCAATTGTGATTCGATTATTCAGTTGATTCATGTGTTTAAGTTTAGGATATCGAAGAATTGAAATGTTATAGTTAATGTAAAAAATTATAATTATAAAATAAAAATTAATAATATATAATAAATATAAATTTTAAATAATAATTTTGATAAAATTATTAATTATATAATATATTTTTTTTATTATAAAATTATAAATAAAAAAAATATATTAACATAATTTTTAAATTATAATAATTAATATTTATTAAATAAATATTTTAATACAAACTGTTTAATCTTAATTTTAAACATATAATAGAGTAGTGCGAGTCCAATGCATTACCGTGATGAACTTCGTGTTTAAACGGAGCCTGTCAACGGGCCTCTTTTTGGCAAGTGGTGCATTATTTAATATAAACTAATTTCCCCTTCAAAATAAACTAATTTCAATTATTTTCCAGTTCAACTCAACCAATGATACACCTCAAATCCCGCACCCTTTTAAATCATTCTGCAATCACGACACCTCGAATGACATTAGCGACGACACACTTTAAAATATATTGTTAGTTAATTAATTATTATTTTAATTATTAATTCTAGCAAGGGCGGCATCAAAGCTTTAGAGCCTTTTAACTTAAGAAAATAGTTAACAAGTCAACGTTTTCTGAGATGATCATCGAACAAAACCACCATTATAATTTGCCGTCCCCTCTCTGTTGCTCTAAGATTTCACTATGCATCTTCTTATTGTAACTGTGATCTTCATTCTTATTATATCTCTTCTAAAATTTATTCATTCATCGATATGGATCCCATGTCGAATCCAACGCCACTTCCAGAAACAAGGGATAAGTGGCCCTGGCTACCGCTTGATCACAGGAAACTCGACCGAGATCAGCCGTTTGTACATAGAAGCGCAGTCAAAGCCAATATCTCCGGTCGACCACGACATCCTTCACCGTACAGCTCCATTTTACCATCGGTGGTCGCGTGTGCATGGGAAAACTTTTCTCTACTGGTTTGGGTCAATTCCCAGGCTTGCTATATCCGACCCGGATATGATTAAGGAGGCCTTCATGCATACGGGTGGAGCATTTGAAAAGATAGGGTTTACTCCGTTGTCCAAGCAGCTATTTGGGCAAGGATTCACTGGGCTTACTGGCGACAAATGGGCTTTTCACAGAAGGATCGCGAACCAGGCCTTTACCATGGAACGAGTTAAGGTGACAACACAACATTCCTCTCTAAACCTTTTTTTTTTTAATTTATTTTATTTTTAGTGTTCGTAAACTCTTTAATCCTGTGATCACCACAAAACTTGTCGGAAAATTATCGTGTTGCTGTGGTGATTAAAGAATTCTGGCAATGGCTCTACATCATTTAGGTTTTACATTTTGTATTAATCACTTCACATTAGGCAATTTCATCATTTTAGCCATCATAATAATTGATTTCTTTTTCCTTTGTCTTGATTTGTTTTCTATTGCTTATGAGTTTTATCAATATGTAAAGAGAATAGAGGTGGGTGTGGGTTGTGTTTGTGAAGACCCAATCTAATCTACTATTGTATTGATATTGAATTGAGATAAAATCAACTCAACTTAATCTAACCTAACCTTTAAATTATCGAGTTAGATTGGGTTGGGTTTAGTTGATCAGGTTGAAAATTAAAAATTAAATAAAGAAAAGTATACAAAACTTACAATGAAACTTATTAAAATTAAATATAAATATATTATAATATGAAAATTTCATTCGCAGTCTAATTTTTTATGAAGAAAGCTAAAAAATAAATTATTTTAAAATTAAGAAAATTTTAGCAATGAACTTTTAAATTTTATTTTTAGTTTTTTACATCTCTTTTTTTGAATTATAAATTATGACATTTTAAATAATTAACTAGCATCATGTCCTATAATAAAATGAAAGTGATTTATAATTATATATTGTAAGTGTTTATTAAAAAGATAAAGAGAACTAAAACTAACTTACTTTCAAAATTAAACTTATAAGATAATAAATTTAACAAGCAATTATATGTTACAATGTTAATCAATAACCATAAACTCAATTGGAATGTTTACTATTTATAAAATAAATAAATATTATTATTTACGTAGATTGAGGTATGTTGAGTTTAATGAATTCATCTTAATTAATCAAACCCAATTTTATTATGAATTTGATTCGAAAAAATAGACTCAATTAATCCATAAAAACCCACTTAACCCATCAAAATTAAACGAGGTTGGGTTGGGTTAAGTTGGGTCTATTAGGTTGGATTGGATTGGGTTTGCCTAACCCTAAAAAAGAGCAACAGTTGAAATTGTTCTAAGGGCAAACTAGTTTTTTAACATATTCTAACAACTCACTGGTTAGTTGATATAAAAACTATTAAACTATGCAGTTTAATAGTGTAACAACTTTGAAAGCTGTTAAGTCACACACTCCCTACGGTTTAATAGTTTATCAATTTGAAATGCCTCAACTTTTTTAGGACAAGTCTAAATCAAATAGCAATGATTCGAAACATTTCTTTTTACATTATTTAAGGACTCAATCGTGTGAATATGGAAAATATAGGATTTCTAGTCCTAGCAGGAAAAAGGGAGAAAACGGATACTCAATTTAAAGTAAGTAAATAGAACTTCATACTCGATCTCATAGATACATATAGAATTCTATGGAAAGCTTTATTCGATGAAATGTACGGCTTGAAAGGAGATCTTTCATATTTTTCGAGATCCACCCTACAATATAGGGTCAAAAAGCCAAAATAAATTATTTTAGTACTTATAAAAAGAAAACAGATACTTTAATAAAGTCCAAAATCCAAAATCATAAATAGATTGGAAGTGTGTGTGTATATATATTCAAAGTCTAACATGGCACAACTCTTAACTTTTCATATTAGGCCGAGATATGAAACAATTTACACCTTTAAAGGGAAAAAAATGTTTTATAGGATGAAACAGAGATCCAATTCAGCATAGAGGTTTGTCCCATTTAGTACAAAAATGAGCTTCGAGCGCTCTTCTATTTGATGAATTGTTAAAACGCAAATCACCATGTGTTTAGCTTTATTGTAAAGAAATTACGAAATTTTCTGTAGATAAATGTTAATGCTAATTTGATTCAAAATTTTCTCGCTAGATGCTGTGTGGCAAGCGTTTCTAACATCAAAGTTGTATTGAACAGGGTTGGGTGCCCGAAATTGTGGCTAGTACTAAGCAGATGCTTGAGAAATGGGAGGAAATAAGAGGAGGGAAAAATGAATTTGAGATTGATGTGCATAAACAACTTCATGACCTCTCTGCAGACATTATTTCCAGAACAGCTTTCGGGAGCAGTTTCGAAGAAGGCAAACGTATTTTTATGCTACAAGAACAGCAAATGGCACTGTACGCTCAAGCTGCAAGAAGTGTCTACCTTCCAGGCTTTAGGTGAGTTGTGCAAGTTATTTTCTTGATTCTTTAGACCGATCTTATTTTTCGATACTTACCGTGTTCGTATACACAGGTTCTTGCCTACCAAGCAAAACAGAGAGAGGTGGAGACTAGAGTCAGAAACTCGCAAATCAATTCGAATGCTGATTGAGCGTCATGGCAAATCAAGAGGAAATTCAAGAAATTTACTTAGTCTTTTTATGTCATCATATGAAAATCAGGATGGTCAAGAAGAGAAGTTGGAGGTTGAAGAAATTATAGATGAATGCAAGACCTTTTACTTTGCAGGAAAGGAAACATCTGCTAACGTGTTGACTTGGGCACTTGTACTTCTTGCATTGCATCAAGAATGGCAGATCAAGGCACGGGAAGAAGTGAACCGTGTCTGCGGAGACAATGAACTACCAGTTGCAGAGAATCTAAGCGACCTTAAGCTTGTACGTATAATATTTCGAGACTAATGTGCTGAGCCTAAAAGAGTGAAGTGTAGAGTTTCCAGCTCTCTGACTTTCTTAATTATTACTGCTTGAAATTTTGACAACAGGTGAACATGATACTCAGCGAAACACTTCGACTTTACCCCCCAACTGTACATTTGATGAGGAAAACATCACAAAGGAGAAAGTTAGGAGACATTGATGTTCCTGCTGGTACACAATTCTATTTGGCATTGACTGCTGTGCATCACGACACTGACCTCTGGGGAGAAAATGCTAATAAATTCAATCCACTGAGGTTCAGTGAGTCTCGAAAGCACTTAGCCTCGTATTTTCCATTTGGCTTGGGCCCCAAAATCTGTGTAGGTCAAAACTTAGCAATGGCTGAGGCAAAACTTGTTCTAGCTATTATCATCCGATTATATACATTTGTGTTGTCACCAACATATGTTCATGCTCCCACGATGTTCATAACAATGCAACCTCAATATGGTGCACACATCCTCTTTCGCAGGATTCAAAATTGAAGAGCTCCTGGGCAATACATTTGGTGTATTTGTATTCGAAAGCATTAGAATACTAGAACTTTTGTAATTTATGAGTAATGCAATTGACAACCTTTAATTTCTCATCAAAACAACACTACACAACACACACTCATAGATGGTAGATCGGTTGTTATGTGGAATTCTTAACTTGTAGATATCTCTCTCTCTAAAGTTATCCTTATCAATGAATCTCAAATTTTTACGTGTGGCGTGATTGATGACATTCATTTAGCCTATCACAATTTAGCATATACACACCAACTCAATCAGCCCTTCGAATGATAAACAGTCGTTTCCCTGGTTGATCTTACTTTAAATCACCTGCAATGACATACCTAATGTCGTAGCCCAGATATTTAAAAACTAAAATTAGTTTATGTCACTTTAATAATGTAATGACAACTTAATTAATAAAATGGTATCACATGAAGTTAAGGGAAGGGCAATAGACTTGATAAATTAGATAATTTATCTAATGCTCTTTGAATTAAATTTAATTCTGGACAAGTAATTCAAAACTAATTTGCAATCTAAACGTGGGACTATAACAGTAATCCCGCAGATTAATCCAATCCTTTCCTTTTATTTTGTCGATATATCAAAGGTAGCGTAAGTGTTGCACTGTTTAGTAAAAATGAAATACTCCAAGTCATATACAGTGCCCCGTACTATTAATGAAAATTATGTAACAATAATGAGTTATAATCAATTTTTCACAATTGAAATCAACTTCTATTTGTGAGAATGCTGACATACGCCTAGGACACTTATATTGTTTAATATATCACATAATATGTTTCTACTGTCATTAATACTACAGTGACAAGTTTAAATTAATTTTTTACTTTTGTAATCAATTTCGATTAATACGAGTAATACACACACACACATAAGACATTTTCACTGTGTCTCACACAAATTTATTGTTCTTAATACTAGTATGAAATTCATAATGATTCTTTGAGTATGAAAACTATTTCTATTAGTACTAGTATTGTAGGAATCAATTTTCGAGTCAATTTCTACTAATAAAAGTATTATTATATGTGTAAAGATTTTGTTAAGTTACAATCCTAACAACTTACAATATTTTAAAAAAAATGCAATACCGTAATAATAGAACCCACTATCATCTTACAAAATTATAAGTTTTTAGAATTGTAACTTAACAATACCCTCTGTCTAAAGAACTTGGATTCGAAATTTAAATTATTGACACTAGATAATATTGGCATTATTAGTAGTGCTATAAGGGGTGTGATATAAATTTCTACATGTAAAATAGAAATAAAAGTAATTATTGTCAGTATTTTAAAATTTTATCCAACATATTACCCTTGGTTTGTTCATAATTATTTTTAATAAGATCTAAAACAGTAGAAGCCGAGAGGGTTAGACCAAATGTATGAATAATTAATCGTAAAACATATATTAATAAAACCGAAATAGGCACTCGTTTTCAAATTGATACTGTTTTATTAGCAGGCTTACCCACTTTCTTCTTTGGTTATATTCCTCTACATCCCTTGGATTAATGTCATTAAATCTAACGATTCTCAGACCGTGGCTGTTGCTTTAGGAATTTGTACTGTTTAATATTAATCATTAGTAACTCTTATTAAAAAATTTAAATTACGAGATAAAAATTAATATCATATAATAAATAATTTTAATAAAAATAATATAAATAAAATAGACTTTTCAACATATAAGTAGTGGATTAAATTAACTAAACTTATAAATTATAATAATTAATATTTATTAAATATTTTAATATTATAATTTAAAAATTATAATTACTTAACTTTAATACTAAACAAAGCCCACTTTTTTTATTATATATAATTCAAGATCTTATGGCTCATTTGAGATAATTTTTAGAGACTTAAAAATAAATTTAAAATGTTAAAAAATTTAATTTTAATATTTGATAAATTTTTTAAAAATTATTTTCAATAAAATTCTCCCATAACAAATTTTTAAAAATAAGAAAAAAATAACTTTTTAAAATATAATATTAAAAATTAGTTTTATATTTAATACAATTTCATATATATTATAAAAATTTAAAATTTGTCTTATTAATTAAAAAATAAGATCATTAACTTAAAACAAATTAATATTATTCTTAATTATATTAAAATAATAAAATTAAAAAATAATAATATAAAATATTTATTTTATATACACAATAAAAATATATATATATATATATATAATAAATATTATTTAAGATTCCGTCTAATTTAATTAGTTATATTATTAAATAATTTAATAATAAAATTTATAAGATAATTTTATTATCTTTAAAATTCATAATATTTATTTTTAAAAATAAATGTATCAATTATTTAATTAATTTTTTACAATAAATTATTTTTACCGACAACCTTTTAAAATTTTCATCATTATCAAACTGAACTGACGTTAAGTCCAAAGCTTATCAAATCAACAATGCTTTGACTAAGAAAATAGTTAAATTATCAGCGCTATGTGAACCTGACCATCAATCCGACCCGCCATTAAAATTTAGAATTGCTCTCCTCCTCTCTCTTCTTTCTTGCTGTCACTTTAAGATTTCGCTATGTCCCTTCTTCTTCTTCTTCTTCTTACTGTGATCCTCAGTGTTATTATAACATCTCTTCTAAAATTCGTGTACTCGTTCATATGGATCCCACATCGAATCCAACGCCACTTCAAAGAACAAGGCGTAAGTGGCCCAGGCTACCGCTTGATCACAGGTAACTCAGCAGAGATCCGCCGTCTATTCATAGAAGCACAGTCAAAGCCGATATCTCCCGTTGACCACGACATCCTTCACCGTACAGCTCCATTGTACCACAAGTGGTCACGCATGTATGGGAAAACTTTTCTCTATTGGTTCGGGTCAAAGCCCAGGCTTGCTATATCTGACCCGGATATGATTAAGGAGGTCCTAACGGACACGAGTGGATCATTTGATAAGATTGGGTTTAACCCATTGTCTAGGCAACTTTTTGGGCAAGGACTCGTTGGACTTACCGGTGATAAGTGGTCTATTCATAGAAGGATCACGAACCAGGCCTTTAACATGGAACGAGTAAAGGTGACCACACAACTCTTCCTTTTAGCACTAGTTTTTATTTCTTTATTTTTAATTTTGTATGCTCTTTTATTAATTTTTTGCAGGAGCAAGTCTGGCATATATAGTTTGTATTCGAGTTATCTATCATCAACTGTTATGTGTTTTGTTTAATTTTAAGTATTCATATTTAATATGCTATTTATAATTATTCATAATTAATATATATAGAGTCCTATTAATTTTATATCGTGTTAAATATGAGTCGATTAAAACACAGTTTATTTAATAATTGTATCAAATTTAGATTATTCTTTTTTCTCTGTTTTTTAAAATATGCTGTAAAATAATAAGATGATTTTATCAAAAATAAATTTTTTTAAAAAATTATCAAATACTAAAATTAACTTTTAATTTTTAAAATCACACTTTAGTCTTCCAAATATATTCCCGGTCCTTATATCCATAGATAAAAATCAACTCCTTATTCGGAGCAGAATGAAAAGTAACCAACTGATACTTATTACTATTACTAGTTAATATGTTATTTTTGCAACAATTATTAATTATTTTATGTGTCAGTCACTTGAAATACAAATCAAATATATAACAATGTAATTGTAATCCTCCTCTAAAAGTTAATAAGCTATTGATTCACATTTTCTTGGGAAGAAGTCAGTTCTAACAACCGATTGAACTGTATTGAACAGGCTTGGGTGCCAGATATTGTGGCTAGTGCCATGAAGATGCTTGAGAATTGGGAAGAAATTAGAGGAGGGAGAGATGAATTTGAGATTGATGTGCATAAAGTGCTTCATGACCTCTCAGCAGATATTATATCCCGAACAGCTTTTGGAAGTAGTTTTGAAGAAGGCATGCGTATTTTTATTTTGCAAGAACAGCAGATGAACCTCTTCTCTCAAGCAATAAGGAACATCTACATTCCAGGGTTCAGGTATCTTTTGTTTTTATCACAATATGCATTGAACATCTCATTAGTTTTAAAACTCTTTTGTTTATCTCGCTGTATCAATTTCTAAATTCTGATGCCATGACTTGAAATCACATGTAAGATCCATGTTCTTAATTTGCTTGATTACTTAGGCTGTGCATTTTCTATGACACTTTTGCCTTTATTTACTAAGGTTCTTACCCACCACGAAAAATAGAGAGAGGTGGAGATTAGAATCAGAAACTCGCGAATCAATACGGATGCTGATCAAGAATAATGGCAAAGCAAGAGAAAATTCAAGAAATCTGCTTAGTCTTTTAATGTCATCATATAAAAATCACAATGGTCGAGAGGAGAGATTGGATTTGGAAGAAATTATAGATGAATGCAAGACCTTCTACTTTGCCGGAAAGGAAACAACTGCCAATCTTTTGACCTGGGCACTTGTACTTCTAGCATTGCATCAAGAATGGCAACTCAAGGCACGGGAAGAAGTATTTCATGTTTGCGGGGACAATGACCTACCACTTGCAGAGAAATTAAGTGACCTGAAGATGGTAAGTTTACTTCTTCAGTTATCTGCTGAGCCCGCAATAGTTCAAAGTAGAGTTTCATGTACTTGAGACTTGAGAGAACTTATTGCTCTAGACTTTCAGAATCACAGAGAAAATCCTGTAGGCATTCTAGTAAATAGGTATGGGCCATGCTTTGAGTTGAATGTTTATTAGAGAATTAGCTGGTAGCCAGGCATGGAAAAGTATGGATGTGATACGTAGAAAAATAACATAATGGCAGTAATATAGTACAAAAGAATGTAAGCTAAAGGACACAACAACAGTTTCTGGCTTGCACTTGTTCAATTATAAGGCCACAATCATGTTGGATTTAGATTTATTTTAGATACAAATATACAGATTAACAACATAATAACTAAATTTTTTATGTATATCATTCTAGAGAATATAATGTTTTCCTCTATTTAAAGCTATTTCCTTATCATTGCTCGATCTTTGGTTACCTAGGTGAACATGATACTGAATGAAACACTTCGACTTTACCCTCCTGCTGTAATGTTGATGAGGCATACTTCTAGAAGGGTAAAGCTAGGAGACCTTGACGTTCCTGCTGGTACACAACTCTATATGGCTTTGACTGCAGTACATCACGACACTGATCTGTGGGGAGAAGATGCTAATGAATTCAATCCACTGAG
Organism: Murraya koenigii; assembly: GCA_025617385.1. NCBI lineage: Eukaryota > Viridiplantae > Streptophyta > Magnoliopsida > Sapindales > Rutaceae > Murraya > Murraya koenigii. Next base: position 40,153,274 of record CM046812.1, on the reverse strand, counting down.
GTTCAACAAGTCTCGAAAGCACTTGGCTTCATTTTTCCCTTTCGGCTTGGGCCCCCGAGTCTGCGTAGGCCAAAATTTAGCATTGGTTGAGGTCAAAGTTGTTCTAGCTATCATTATCCGGAGATATAATTTCTTCTTGTCACCGAGTTATGTTCATGCTCCAATGCTGTTTATAAGCATGCAGCCTCAACATGGTGCACACATCCTATTTAGCAGGATTCACGATTGAAATTTTCTCGGTCGAAACTCCTTGCATAGATTTCATGGGCCCTGAACGATTCAGCTTTCATGGATTGGGTTTCTATATGGACCCGGAATTGACAGGCCACAGAAAGAATGGAGTCTAAATCGATGGTACTTGGTCAAAGTAAAAAAAAAAAAAAATGTACAATATTGTTGTCTTACTGCCACTGTACACAAACAAAATCTGATGGTCGCCTATTGTTGTAGTTTCTAATGCAATAAAGTGAACACACACCAGTTTGGAACTTCATTAGATCATGAAGATCCGCGTTAAATTGTTTTGGTATCTCTAATTGGAACAAACACGGAGCGGGCTTTCAGATGAAAGATTCACCTCAAAGTAAAAGATCGGTGCGAGCAATCGCAATTAGCTCCAACAATCAAATTTTTTTTATCATGAGCCATTGCCCTTCTCCTTTTCCTTTTTCGGGCCTCGATCATGACCTGCAGTGACAGCTTGTTTAGAGAGTAATCAGTTGTTATGTACTCGTCTAGTCATTGATAAGGTTTTTATATGATATAAGTGACATATAAGACAAGATTCGTAAATTCATAAAATATTTGGTATATTCCCTATGTGATCCTTTTCAAACAAGTTGTGACTCGTGAACCACGTTATTGGATAAAGTTCTGAATCAGTAAATTTGGTACCATCTAAATCTTAGATCCTGAATGTCGACACTATTAAGTGGATAATACGTGGGTAGAGAATAGTAAGGTTATGTGTTAGATGGTTGGATAAAATATGAGATAAGATTAATTTTGAGATTAAATATTTATTTTATATTTGATAAGTTTAGTTGGATTGGATTAATAGAGACTAAATTTGAATTTAATTATGAAATCATGAGATTACTAATTCTAATTTATATATGGGTTTAGTTGAGATAAGATTAATGAAAAAATTTGTTCATTTAAAAGAATTTTATATGCATCAAACTTTTTTATTTATACATAATATTAATTTAATTAATTAATTTTTATTTATGATTTACTTTAAATTTTATTTTTTATTTACTATCTATGATCTAATTAAATTGGTACCCATACTTCTACCAACTCTTTAGATTAAATTTTCATTACTTATATATTTAATAATTTATCAATTAAATTAATCATTTAATAATTTGTTGCAATATTGATTGAATTAAATTTAATAATCACTAATATATTATTAAAACAATCATGAAAATTAATAATACTATTAATTAATTGATTTTATTAATATTTGATAAAAATTAATTAAATATTTAAATTATTTAAATTTTATTATTAGTTACTTTTTAAATTTATTTTAATTATTATTATAAAATTTCATGAATAATTAATATTTATACTTAAGTACTATTTAATATTATTTAAATATAATTTAACTCAATTTAATCCATATCAACTAAAAGATAATATAAGATAATTTAATTCAATCTTAATAATTAATTAAATCCAATGTTACCCTTCAAACATAACTTAAGAATGTTAATTTTGACAAACAAGCATCAACCAAAACTCAGTGGTCTAGCCAAAAATATATAAACTACGCAACACAGCACGCTTGGCAAATGACAAATTTCTCCCACCAAGTTGGATGAAACAGGAAACCAAACCACGGAGAGTTGAAATACATCAAACAATTCGCGAGGTTAGGCAAATAGAGTGACGAAATTACCCTCCGTAAACTCCAAAAATGACGTCAGTTGTTCGGTGTTGTCGGGGTCAAAACAGTCCAGGATGTAAAATGTACTCTGAAAATTGTGACCATCCCCAATCTAGAAGTCCAAAGTAAAAGCCTGAGCCTTACTTAATTTGTCAATTTCTGTAACTTTAGGGTTTCATTGTGAACGTACGAATAGTCCCGATTCTGTCTTTTATTAACCGATCAATCGACCGCCAAGTCAGAAGAGAGTTAGCTGGAGGGCTCGTGTCGTATCTACCACTTTCAAGATTTCGTGGCTTGTTTGGTTATTTATTATTTATAATATAATTTCAGGAATCGCATCTGATTGAACTCTGCGTTCTATTTGTTTGAGCTCTTGAATTCGTTTATTCAAGGTGATGATATTCCTAGCTTTATTAGATTTTTTTTCTTTTATCTTGTTGATCGATTTTTCTTTTGTAATATTTAATACAAATATACTGATCAGGTAAGGTGATTTTAGATTTTTTTTTTTTAAAATTTTGAACAGATCAAATTTATTTACCTTTTTGGCTTAAGTTCATATTTTGTTTGTTCGTTCTTGTTTTCAGGTATCTGAAACCTTAATAGTATGTAAAAGGGGGAGGGGAAACTGTGCTTCTAGTGCTTTTAGTTTAGGCACATATGTTGTAAGAATTATGAAAATTTTGTTTATAAGCTGTGTTGTTCTCTGTAATAAACAGTTTGAAGAAAATCTGTTTTGTCTAAGAGAATAAAATGCCAATGCCATCCAATTATTTTTCAAGATTGAGAACTGTGGTTCAAAATGGAACTCAGAGATCATTACTTGGGCAAGAAGGTGTGATTCGAGATTCAGTAGAACTTCTAGTTGGGCAGGGGAACAATAGGTTGTTTCATACTTTACAATTCTCATCCCTTTCAGACCTGCATGTACTTCTTCGACCGGGAACTGTGTTCGCTGCAAGATCTGATTCGCTGTTAGCAAACCAAAAAAGGAACCTCTCTGTTGTAGGAGCAATCTCTCGGTCTTTCTCTGTTCCATCTGTTTCAGGCCCTTCATTTCAGGTTTGTGGGTATCACATCGATCGTGCACTCTCTGATCCCTGTCAATCATCAGTTAGTGCTAATTGCCGGAAAAAACAAATGGCAGCTTCTTCCTTAAAGGCTGTATCTGTAGATTATCTAACTTCAAGGAGTGGGCAGTTTTCGTTGTCAACAAACAATGCTGGTGTATCTTATGTCATTAGGAGCGTTGAGGGTTGCCGAAGGGCTACCATGAGTTTAAAAAGCAGCAAGCAATCAAACAATCATCTGTTTCATGGATATTTCATTTGTAATTTTGCAAAACGGTGGTTCAACTTCTTTCCACAGATAGAGGCAGGTTTAAGATGTTTCCATAGCTTATCACCTGCATCTTTCTCTGCTGGGACAGCTCCTGATGTCTCCTTTGACTCTGCTTCTCACGAGGAACAGCTTGCAACTTCTGCAGCGTCATCAGAGCAGTATGTTTTCTAATGCTTGTTTAATTATTCAAATTAATAATGTTATTTTCCATTCTGAACAATATTATGAGAATCTGCTATTCAGTGAATTAGATTTTGATGGAACTATATATTTTCGATGTTTGTAAATTTACTTGTTATACAATTATGTCAGGGTTTACATTTTCATGTTGCTGGACTCATTGGTTGCAGGAAGATTTCAGCTGGCAAAACTCTAAAGCTACTTTCAGGAGCGTGCTGCCTGCCCCATCCTGATAAAGAAGAAACTGGTGGGGAAGATGCTCACTTCGTTTCTGACAAACAAGCAATAGGTGTGGCTGATGGCGTTGGTGGCTGGGCCAATCATGGTGTAAATGCAGGGCTGTATTCCCGGGAACTTATGTCCAATTCAGTTGCTGCAATTCAAGAGGAACCAGATGGTTCAATTGACCCAGCTAGGGTCTTGGAGAAAGCTCACTCCAGTACAAGAGCAAAAGGGTCTTCAACAGCTTGCATCATAGCACTCACAGACCAAGTATGCAGTTTAAATTCTAATCATGACTTTATTCCACCTGTGTTTTAATGACATGATGATTGCTATTAATATGATTTTATTCTATTAATAGGCACTTAGGAGAATGCATACCATCATAATAATGTGCTTCCGTTAAATTCCAAAGATTTCTTCTAGTTTTAATTTGAGCAATCAGTTTCTTCTTCCACTATTGCATTCCTTTTCATAGTCTTTAAAAATTAATATCTACTTGCTAGCCGATCTCTCTATGATTGAGTAACCAATCTTAGAAAGTTGTAATTGGATATTTCTTATCTTATCAAAGTGAACATATATATAGCAGGGTTTATATGATTTGAGAGTATGACTTTACTTTTAACAGTTTAACTACCTAGCTAACTTCAGGGGCAAACGGAAAAAGGAACAAGAACCTTGAATAGTTACCTTATTACATACACACCAAGTACATATGGTTCAGAAACACTTTTGAGTATTTAGAATAATAGCAGCTAATTGGGTGGCATTGTGAACCTGAAATGAAAGTTCAAGTTACATAAACCAGCTAGTGTACTTGTTCTGAATTAGCTTTGCGGATATTAAATTTCTCGTTCATCGTGATAGCATAGTGCATGAAATTCTCATACTAAGTTGTGTTTGTGCAGTGAACTATGTTGCAGTTTATCATATCTTGTTATTCTGACTCTTGGCAAATGCTTTGCCAATGCAGGGTCTCCGTGCTATCAATTTAGGAGACAGTGGATTTATGGTGGTTCGAGATGGATGTACTGTTTTCCGATCTCCTGTACAGCAGCATGATTTCAATTTCACTTATCAACTTGAGTACGGAAGCAATAGCGATTTACCTAGCTCTGGTCAGGTTGGTTTTTTCATATTCCCTTGTGCTCACCATTTCTCACAAAGCTTATACATTTGTTTTAATGGTGGGGCTATTTGCACTCTAAGAAATACTTAGAGTACTCATCTTTTTATGAAATTTTATATTACAAATATACACATAATGTCATTTACCATTAAGAATATTTTAATATTAAAAAAATACACCCATATAATGCAACCATGAAATATTGTAAAACTAAAGAATTTTAAATCCTATTTTTAGTTCTCAATATCGAACAATTAACCTCGAAAAATTCAATTATAAGAAACTAATCAATTTTATTTTTTATTTTTTTTAAACTCAATCAAATTTTCCCATTTTTCTTATTAGAGGGACATATGTAATTCAATTATTAAATCCCATGATAGTTTACTGTTTGATAAAGGCCTGGCAATCAATTAATACTGGAAAACTTCATGTTTTACTAGTTTAAAATTGCTTATTTGTTATTTTGATCCTGGAAAAAAAAATGAAAAAAATGCTTATTTGTTATACATGATCTGAAGAAATAATATAAATCTAATTTGCAAGTAGAGAGCAGAATTGCCTTGTGTGTTATGGTGCCATGAATGTATTAAGAAACAAAGAGAAAGCATTGAGGGTATGTTTGAAATTTTAATGAGTGTACAGATCAACAGTTATTTTTTTTCAAAATTTAATAAACGTGTTCAAAATAAATAGGTGTTCAGAGTAATTTTTAGTGTGCAAATAGTCTCACCCTTGTTTTAAAAATATTATTAGACGATTGTGTGTGGATTGAAGTTTGAAAAATATTTTGTGAAGAAAAACATTTGTATCTATTTTGGTGCACACGGCACTGTGAAATATTGCAAAGTTTTTTTGGTGCTTGTATATTTGGCTGTTATGGAATGTCCTCAATTGATATGTTTTAAGGAGGACTGAACTTTTTTCCTTGGAACATGTTTTGTAGAGCATTATGCGCTACTTTTTTATGGAGTATTTTTTAACTGGTCACAGAAATGATGATTCTTTGTATTTCTTTAATCTGTTCGTACCCTTGATTCCTTTCTGCTGTACTTATTATTATTTTTTCCCTGATGGTTTCCCATATTCACAATGCTTTCATAGGATCTTTCTTATTAGCAAATCTGGTTGCGGCTCTCCTCTCCCCCCTCACACCTGTTTACTGAAAGAGAATTAATTATTTTTTTTGCAATATTTATATGTATGCCATTTGGTTCAGGTTTTCACGATTCCTGTAGCTCCTGGAGATGTTATAATTGCTGGCACTGATGGGCTGTTTGATAATTTGTACAACAATGAGATTACTGCAGTGGTAGTTCATGCTATGAGAGCTGGCTTAGGGCCTCAGGTTACAGCTCAGAAGATAGCAGCCTTGGCACGCCAACGAGCACAGGATAAAGACCGGCAGACGCCTTTTTCCACTGCTGCCCAAGATGCTGGGTTCCGCTACTATGGTGGCAAGCTGGATGACATTACAGTTGTTGTCTCATACATTACTAATTGTGAAGATGTATGTTCCTTGTTCTTTATACCTGTTACATGATTTCTTTGTTTTATTGCTTTGGCAAATCAAACTTTAGATCAGATTATGTCCTTGTGATCTCTCTCCTCCGCACATTCAATTTTGCATGCTACAAATGCTCTGTAATTAATAGTAGGAGTCCACTTTAGTTCTTGGTTTTGTCTTCTCAACCGATCAACAAGCCACCAAATCGGAAAGGTATGAAGATTGAATTTTAGGCGGTATATATAACCTATCTATGCAGCGTGGAGTTATAAATGTCAAACTGATTTTCTTAACATTCATCTATTCTTGTTATGCAGGAAAACAAGCCGTCTTCTTGAGCATGTTACAGGGACTTGGAAGGACCCTGTTAACAGTTTTACTGAAGCAGATTACATGATTTTGTTAGGAAGCAGATCTGTTTAATCGATTGGTATTTTGTGGGCATCTGAGGTTCCTGGGACCACCTCTATTTTTATCTGTTTATAGTTTATGGTTGTCGAGGTGCTTTCCAGTTTCCACGATAGAACCGCAACTTGGTGTAAATATATATGTTTTTTTTCATTTATTTATTTTTATTTTTGGTAATAATGTATGATATGAACTTCTTGGTTGTTGAAGCCCTTTTGTCATTACAGCTATGCAGACAGGTACGGCTAATTAAAATATAAGTAATCAAGAGTAGTTGGTGGCAGTCCACGATTGTGTCAGCCATCTAGTGCGAGATTAAAGATAAACTGTTTGGTTGATTAAAGGCTTTAAGCTTAGGTTATGTGTTTGTTTCTTTCATGAATGTCAAAGTAGCCTAGAGAGAGCAGTGTGAACATCTACGTATAAAAAGATTTGGCTGGAATCGAGGCTGTCTGATGTCGGCACGAACTCAATAACAATGACCATCAGCAGGGATAAAGAAGAGAAACGTGCATGTTTTTTCATTGCCCGAAAGGCATTACGCATTTGGGTTTTTCTCTAGGGAACAGAAACGAATGGAGATTTATAATTCGAATAGGAAAAATGTACATGATACGTGCACCTGACCAGATTTGTTATCATCAGCAGCCTCATGAGTCGCGACTTGTTTAAGTCTCAGACAATGCCCCCAAAACTTGTTTTTTAGTCAACAACAATGGAATGGAAAGACTTTTTCCTAACATCTTATGAAATACGTAATTTTTTTGTCGAAAACGTGTTTGTGTCGTTAATCAATTTTATATCCTGGTGGAGTGGAATCGCTGTCGACAAACAAGTCAAATCAGCCAGAAATTTTGAGCCGTGCGATCATATCTTCTTTCGAGCATCAAACGAAGTCTAACCATCTACTGGCTACGATCAGTTAACTGCTACTCCGCAGAACACTGGATCCGAACGGTAGCCTAATAATCTTTATTTCTTTGAGCTCGAATACGGGATCTATCAAATTTTGGCTCAATTAATGCCAGAAAGGAAAAATAAAAATATATTCGTATAAATTTTGAGCTGCAAAGAGAGATTGTGAAGGGATGGCTGGGCGTAGAGAAAAAGTACAATCGATTCGGGGATCTCGAATAGCAATAGCCATTGTGATCGGAGTCCTTGTGGGTTGCGTCTTCGCTTTATTGTTTCCTCATGGTTTCTTCAGCTCCAATTTGCATATCCAAAATCGTCGAGTCGTCAACAAAAATTTCCAGGTTCCCAAAAATCTTGCTTTCATTAATCATTATACCTGAAACTCAAAATCGTCTTCTTAGGTTTTTAGTTTGAATTGCTAATTTATTAGTATTTCTGTTTATTTGTTCTTAATTGGCTCAATGACATTAACTCTGATGCTCCGTGAGATTACAATTTTTAATATGTCGTCAATTTGAGAACGTTAACTTATTTTGATTGACTTTTGGAAAGTGGTATTGAATGCATAATTTGTGATGGGCAATGAATTTCGTTTATTGTTTATTCCTTGATTAATGTAAGTATTTTGTTTGTATTTACTCCTGGGTGTTGGTATGACAATTTGCAGTTGGTATTCATTAGTGAAGAATTGTCTTTTTGTCTTACTTCCGCTGCTTGTTTCTTAGGCTGGCTCTTCCTGTGAGTTCTCACCGGAACGGGTTAACATGCTGAAGAATGCTGAGTTGCAGAAGCAGGTCAGGCAGCTCACTGCAAAATTACGGCTGGCTGAACAAGGAAAAGATCAAGCTCAGAAGCAGGTGATGGTATTGGGTGAACAGCATAAAGTTGGGCCTTTTGGAACTGTGAAGGCTTTGAGAACTAACCCTACTGTTGTTCCTGATGAATCTGTAAATCCACGATTGGCAAAGATTTTGGAGGAAGTTGCTGTTGGAAAAGAACTAATAGTTGCGCTTGCCACTTCGAATGTGAAAGGTATGTTAGAGGTCTGGTCTACCAACATCAAGAGAGCGGGTATAACCAATTATCTTGTTGTGGCATTAGATGACCAGACGGCAGAATACTGCAAAACGAATGATATTCCAATGTACCAGAGAGATCCAGATGAGGGTATTGATTCAATTGCTAGGCATGGTGGTAACCATGCTGTCTCTGGATTGAAGTTTCGTGTTTTGAGAGAGTTTTTGCAGCTGGGTTATAGTGTTCTTCTCTCAGATATTGATATAGTATTCTTGCAAAACCCATTTGATTATCTGCATCGGGATTCAGATGTAGAGTCTATGACTGATGGTCACAATAATATGACTGCTTATGGATATAATGATGTCTTTGATGAACCAGCCATGGGTTGGGCTCGATATGCTCATACTATGAGGATATGGGTTTTCAATTCTGGTTTCTTTTACATAAGGCCTACGATTCCTTCCATTGAGCTTTTGGATCGTGTGGCAGATCGATTGGCTAAGGAAAAGGCATGGGACCAAGCGGTTTTTAATGAGGAGCTCTTTTTCCCTTCACATCCTGGGTATTTTGGGCTTCATGCTTCTAAGAGAGTTATGGATTTCTTTCTATTTATGAACAGTAAGGTCCTCTTCAAGACAGTAAGGAAAGATGCTAATCTAAAAAAGTTAAAGCCAGTAATCGTTCATGTAAATTACCACCCAGATAAACTTCCAAGAATGTTAGCAATTATAGAATTCTATATCAATGGCAAGCAAGATGCACTGGATGGTTTCCCTGTTGGTTCTAATCCGTAGTAATGGAAAAAAGATCTAGTTTGTCTCCCTGATGGGCACGTAAGTTCAATTCTTGCTAGTTGCTATTGTTCTCTTGATGCAGGTAGGTTAATCTGATCTTTAATTCCTGAGAGAAATGTGATATATCTTCTCAGTCCCTTGTGGTTGTTCCTTTCAAATTTTCCTTTGGATTGCTTCTACTTTTTTTTTTTTTTTTTTTTTTTAAGGTTTCACCTTGGGTGCTTCACATGGATACTTTTGTTCTATATTTTGTATACCGAACAAATTTTATCAAGGTTTTGTCGTCTTTAATGGTAAAGAGCTTTGCTATACACTTATGTGTCGTCTTTGTAGCTTTTCTATGTATTATTTGGTATATATCCTTGTGGTGTTTGGATCATGGATAGTCTTGGCAGAGTTGATTGGAAGAATCTATTAAGGCAATTAATTGGCTTAGGAGTACTAAAATCCTGGAAGAGTTTGGAAGTTGAAAGTGTTTACCAAAGATCCGCGGCCACTTAACAACAATAGCAAAACCGGAGCCTAAGGCTTATGATCAGAAGACTCGGGTGCTTTGTTTTTGGTTTTATTAAGGGTATGTTTGGGATTGAGATGCTGTATCCTTTAAGTTATAGTTACTGTAATAAAAATTATAATTATAAAATAAAAATTAATAATATGTAGTAAATATAATTTTTAAATAATAATTTTGATAAAATTATTAAATATATAATAAATTTTTTATTATACAAGTGAAAAATCATATTAACATAACTATATAATAAATTATTATTTTTATTTAAAGTCTTAATTAACTTTAATTTAAGATGTTTTGTTATTTGGGTTTGTTTATTTTTACATCTGAAGTCTTATTGTAAGACATTTTCATTTGAATGAAAAAGTAAAATTTTCTGATTTTTATCTGAATGATAAAATGTCTGAATAGAAAATTATTATTTTTTCTCACAAATAATTACATTAAATGTATTTATTTTTTACGTAATTATTACATGTTATATTATAATTTTACTTAATCTTAAATTGTATTTGATATTAAATACTTAACACACATTGAATTTGAATTTTAAATAAATTCTTTTATTATTAAATAATAATTTTTATGTATAAATATTATGTTAAATTGTGAAAAATTAATATTATTAAAATTATTTTTCATAAATTATATATCAAATGCTTACCTTATAAGCATTTATAACATATAAAAACTATTGTATTAGAAAACATTGTAAATATATACTTATTTAAACTTAAAATATATATAACATTTTCAAGGTTATAAGTATAAAGATATTAGAATTAAAATATTTTGAGCTTATAAAAACAAACAACTTATCACTTATATTCAGTACTTCAAATAATAAAAAACAAACATATTTTTTAGACATATGCATTCAGACTTATTCAGATTTCAGTAATATTTAGACCCATTCAGATTTCAGATAAAAAAAACAAACAATTCTTAGCGTTTATCAAATACTTTAATGTTGTACCTTAAAATTTACAACTGTCCAATCTCAATTCCAAATATATCATAATTTTAACTGAAATCAACTGCTTGCTAAGTGTGGAATTAAAGTTGGTAATTTATTGAAAATTTCTTACCACTCAATTTATCCGACGTTTGAATTATTATTATTTTTAAAAATTTCTTACCACTATATTCATCTTACGTTTGAATTATTATTATTTTTAAATAATACATTGTTATATCATGATTTACTTTTACGGAGTTAGTTCTAAATACTTGTAAAAAAGAAAAATCAACCCTATAAAGCACATGGACTTAAAATCCTTGTACAAGGAAATAATCTACTGTGGGGTTATAGGGTGTCTCCGCTCTCCAGCGCCTAGCCTTCAGATAATTCTAGATTTCTAGTTAAAAGGGCAACTGGGCAAGTACTTTGGTATTGTCCTAGACTCCTAGATGAAGGAACTCGATTGTGCGCCTAATCAATTTATGAGCATTGTGAGGCGAGGTCCTCTGAGATCTGTGGTCCATGCGCTCCTATTGAGATGCGAGAGAACCTGAAAAGATTAGGAACATATCGGTGCTGATACTAATCGTGGGAGCTGAATCAGGCAATCTGCTGATCCCGCTTATTTCCAAAATAGGAAAAGCAAACAAACAGCCGAAGAAATAAAAAAAGTTTATCAAGTTGATGATGTATTTATCCAAGCGGAAAACTAATAAGAAACCATAATTCCGCAGCCACGGCACTTAACAGGTTGTGGCTTGTAGAAAAAGCAAAGGACGCTTAGTAAATAGTAGTATCACAAACGTAATTTCGATGTAACGGTCAGCACGAGAATTTAATTAATAAAAGAATATGCATGCATGGTACATGACAAATTATACTTTATCAATTGGATTTTTCTTCTCTTATCCACACATGTAGATAGATAGATTCTCACTACCAGTCTTGTGTGGCTTCAAAATCTCGCAAACTGCCCCACTCTGTCTTGTTCTCTTATTTGTTCTCTCTTTCAAACCATTGCCTCGCCAACATCATTCCACGATTTGATCAACAGCAAACAATGAATAGTTTGAAATCACTCTTGCGTTCTGATTCAAGATTACATAGCCGTTAGTGATTTCCCTTTGCCGCCAACTTTCTTTTAAAACAGTGAATTTTTTGGAGGGACAATAGTACTGTGCTGTTTAAAATGGAGAGATTTTCTCAAAGAGAAAGTGTTCATCTCGGTTATAGTCCTCAAAGGTCATTCATGAACGAGCATTCTTCATCTTCCCCCAAGCCCAAGGCAGCTAACAGAAACTCAGATACTGATTTTGAAGACGTGTTTGGTGGCCCACCGAGGCGGTCTTCAATGCATGAGATACGATGCAGTCACAGTCCCAGTGAAGCTGCAGATAACGATGGGTTTAGAGGGGATGCCGAAACTATTGCTTCTCGTTATTCTTGGAATGGTGTAAGGGAGAAGCCGGTGTTCGGAGAAGAGGACTTGAATCGGAGGCGTTATCCAAGCGAGAACTTCTTTGATGACATTTTTAGAGGCAATTCTTCTTTGAGTTCTTCTCCAAGGATTTGTGACCGGGACCCTTATTCTTCTTCGTCACCGGGTTCTCGAGTTTTAAGCCCCGCACGGCCTCTGCCACCTAAAGCTGAGCCTTCAGGGATTTCAATTCATGCAGAATTCAGGTTTTTTTTTTATTTACTTTAGTTCCGTTTAATTATTGGAAAATTTGAGAGAAAAGAAAATAATGATGTGGTGAATAACCTGACTTAAATGGTTTCCGGTTATTAATATTTTGAATTTTCTTTTACCCAGTGTATCCAATGCATATTCTGTTTTGACGCACACAAACTCCTATGTTTGGCTAGCATTTAGAAACATCTATTTACGTACATAATTAGGAACTTCTATGTTGATTCATATAACTGAATAACAAGCTAGGGCTTACCAAGTTTCCTTCATTCCCCTCTTTTATTATGAAATTAAGATTCTGTTCTAATTTTTTTTTCTTGCCCTCTTTATTTTTTAATTATAGATCAAATATATATATTCATTTAAAAAGTTAATATAAGTATCACATACTTTATTAATCATTAAAAAAAAAAAAAAAGAGAGCTAAGAAAAAAGAATCATTTTCATTTGTGGTATGTACGCATATTACTGCCTGTTTGCTTTTCGACATGTATGCTGAATGTGAATATGTTTCCATATTTTACTTTCCGATTATGGTTCATGTTTCCTGTTGGCACACTTGCACTTCATTTTACTTTACAGCCTCCCTCCTAAACTCACGAAAGGGATGGAACTTCCAACATTTGGTTTGGCCCCGCGTAGCCCATATAAAAGCAAGGATGCTGCTTCAAATGGTACGAACCACCATTCATCTCATCTTTTGAGATCATCAAGCCTAAACAAGAGTCATGAGGAGAGAAATGATAATACTCGATCTTCTTATCGCCAAAGCATCTTATCCCGGGAGTTTTCCCTCAGCAGCAAAGATGCTGATACAGAGACGATAGGCGATTCAAAAATCGAATCAAATAGCTCAGAAGTTCCAACTGGTGGCAACCAATTTCACTTCTCAATATACAAATGGGCAAGCAAGGGGATACCGTTTGTTATGCCTCTTAGGGGAGTGAACAGATCAAAATCAAAAGAAAATAATGGTACTGATAGATGCTCAGGCTCTGATGGATGGGTAGGAGGTGAGAAAGAATTACCTACAGAGACATTGCATGATACGAAACTCCATGTAAATGTTGGAGTATTAGCAGATACCGAGTCCTTCAGAATGGAGCATCACAAACAAAATGACACTACACCTTCAGGTACGAGCACTGAACATAGAGTAGAAACGTGGCCAAGAGCTGATCCTGGTGATACTACCTTAGAGAATACAGGAGAAGAAACAAAATCCCATTCACAGTCTAAGATAGGTTTGTACACTAAATTAGAGAAAGTTTCAGTTGTTGCAGAAGAAGCTCACAAGCCTGAGTTGAAACCTCTATGTTCTCTGTTCGACTATGATCATTATGAACGAAGTGAGCCATGTTCTAGATCAATTATATCAGTGGTGAATTGTACCGTCTCTTATGATTTTATTTTACATTGATCTTCCTTAAACTAAAAGTGGTTTGTTTTGATTCTGGGCAGGCAATGAAGAGATGAGCAAAAATGCTAGTGAAAAAGAAAGTAAAGTGAAATGTACTGAAAAATCATCGGTAGTTCCTGATTTCAGTAAAAGCAAAAAGAAACAAGATGTAAAGCGGGACTGTGGTGAAGTTGGTAAAAGTAGCCTAGGGGGTTCACCCATGAACTCAAAAGATCCCTGCAAAACCAGAGTTAGGGGAAGGGTCAAAGAGTTTGTTAAAATTTTCAACCAGGAAGGTTTACCAAAATCAAAAATCAATGTCGGTCCTCAGAGTCAGAGCTCTAGATGGAAGGATACAGGCAATTCGAAACCAAAGAAGGCTGCAAATTTTAGCAAGATTGCAGCGGATGAGAAAATTCACATGTCCAGTGAGCATGAGAAAAAATTATTCCCTGATACTCCTATAATGGTACCCAACTCACTATAATTTGATTTCACTCAATCACATACTAAAGATGCATTGACTGTGGGATCTTCCTGTTGCAACAATCTTTTTCATTTTTCCCTCAAATGTTGTGGTTGGTCTGAAAAAATGAATGTTTTTTATAATCTTTCAGGTTAATGGAAATCTTCCACACTCACAGAAACAAGAGTCTGCCACTAACACCACCAACAATACGTCTGATGGGACTCCTGGATGGAAGGAAAGCTCAAGTACCGGTAAGTTATTCTAACCTTCTGTTATGGTATAAATGGATTTAGTACTTCTCAGCTGGTCGATTATGAGCTGCACCAGCATTTTTGGTTTCTCACCATCGACTACCGTGAAATAATAACTTAAGCTAATCTATTCTCCAGTGCCTTCTTATTATGGAATTTCAATTTGTTGACATGTCAGAGTCGATTCTTTACAGTGTGACTGTGTTGTGCAATTTCTGTTTTTCTTTTTTTACCCTCCCTCAACTGAACTTTTTCCCTCTAATACAACTTGTTTAACACACAATTTACCTTTTTTATTTGGTACTTGATCATAATTATACATGTAATTTTTCCAGAATCACGAGATAATGGCTCAAAGGAAACTGGAGATATAGATAAGTCCTTCCAAGGAAACTTTCTGGTATGTGATTTATCCCAACAGAAAACGATTCTATATACTTTTCCACTTATTACCTACCTGGTCATTTGCCATATAGAAGAGGAGGGTTGATGCTGAGTTGCTTAACTCATATACATGAAAAAAATCCGAAAAGATTAAGGTTTATATTTAAGAATGCTTACATTTGAATGTAAGGGCATTATGTTCCACACGTCTAAGGTCTAGTTATAAATTTCATCTGCTGAGATGTTGGCGTACTTGGGCTTATGGACAGGTAAATGAAGTGACAAAAGATGACAACAAACTACAAAAAATTGGCAATGATCCTCAAGAGATCCAGGTGATATAGAGTACATGCACTGTAAACGTGTTGCTTACAATTTCTTGTGAAACAGTAATTTTGAAACTTCAGATGGTGCAGGTAATTGATGCTCAAATACGAAAATGGTCAAATGGAAAGGATGGAAACATACGCTCACTGCTGTCTACTCTACAATATGTGAGTATTGCGTATGGATGGATTCAGTTCTGAGCACTTTTTTCTTCTTCTTGGAGATCTCTTGGCTTCTTGTAGTAGTTTGAGACATAATTTGGATATACTGTGTTAATGGGAATAAAAGGAATTGACCTCGTTTGAATTGGTGTGCTTCTAGTTTTAGTCTAGTTTCTGTAACCTTCTTGTTTGTTAGTGTCAATAAATATCTCTTATCTCATAGCTCTTGATTTTGAACCACGACACTTTGTTGTGTGCAATTAGCATGACTTTAGGCATAGGTTATCTGATTGATGACTTTTAGTTATATCCTTGGAAACTGGATGTTGTAAGGTTTTATTCTTCGGAGTCTTAAGCCACATTCCTTTTCACTTTCTTTGATTTCTTGAAACTAATCTTGGCCAAAAATGCAGGTTCTATGGCCCGGGAGTGGATGGAAGCCTGTTCCTCTTGTTGACATAATTGAGGGAAATGCCGTGAAAAGATCGTATCAAAAAGCTTTACTGTGTCTACACCCCGATAAGCTGCAGCAAAAGTGTGCAACTTGTCAACAAAAATACATTGCAGAAAAAGTTTTCGATATTTTGCAGGTAATGCATTGACGTGTGCTTATTTTCTTCCTATAGGGAGATTTAGTGATATATTGCGGAGTAAATATATCCCATAACCGGACAATGCACCCCTTTGCACGCTGGCTCTGCCCACTTAGTCGCGATTAGAAGATCTCTTCATGCTTCTGAGCCTGATAAGAGATGAAATTGTTGGCCTGATGATTGTCTTTCTAAGTATCCTGCATCCATATTTAATTTCAACCTCTGATATTGATGACATGAAATTATGTTTCACGTGCTTTTGGAATGGGAAGCTTCATTATCATTGTACGCTATTCTGATCCATCAGCAATCAAATTCTTTTATGAGGAACTGATGCACATGGGATGATCAACTGTTCAACCCGAACTCTCTGATCATTTGGCTGCTTTATAATATCTCTCTGTTTTTTTTTTTTCAAATTTGGGGGAGCAATGGAATGAAAAACAGATCATAATTATTTGTTGAAAGTAACATCTTAGTTTTAAAAAATATTTAGCTGCTAAGCTATCCACTAGGAATGGCTAGTGAAACATCTCCATGCAAGACAAATTTGTTTCTGCTATAATTGTGAGTTTAAGCATACCTAACAAAGCTTATCCACTGGCATACAGGATGCGTGGACTCATTTCAACTCACTTGGTCCAGTGTGACTCTGAAATGTTCAATGTCGATTCACCTGTCACCAAGATCTTGCTCCTCGTTTGGCAGTGTACAACACGAAATTTATTGTGTCATGCCGACATCATTTTGATTGTTCATATAGGTTATTCAACATTAGCCACATTGTGTATATCACAAAAGTGCTTTCCCGTCACAACTGTCACACACTGAAATTAAGTGCCGATTCCCGTGTTTTTCAATTTCTTCTAGTGTGCGAGTAAAAGTTGTTATGGTAACATTTATTAGTCAAACTTCTCAACTATTTGATTACATGCTCATTGACCAATCAGCAATTGAAAGAAAAGGAGGTCTTGAAATGATGAACATTCGGTCCTATTATTTGATTTTGTCACCTGAAAAGAATATAAAGGTGAGGTCTGGTAATAATGGATTAATGGTTGTTTTTCTCTCTTTGGCAACTAACTGGCAAGGTTTAATTAAACAGAGCTGCAGCAGTTTTTACAACCTTCTATATATTGCTCCAATTTTGAAAAGTTTCCCTTCTGTGGCTCTAATTTGGAAATCAAAATGTATCTTTGATTTTATTTTCTAACTAACAAATAAATCAAATTATTTTCTTTTTTTTTATCTAATATTAAATTTACCGGTATCACAAATAAAAAATCTATCAAAACTCCTACTTCTAGTATATAATAGCTTAAGGCTCCTTTTGTTATAGCTTATTAGAGTAGAACTTATTGGAATAGAGCTTATACCAGTAAAGGTTATATCACTAGAGCTTAGAGATGGCAATAGTATCTACAAACTCACAAATCCACCCAAATTCACCCGCCAAAACCCGCTTGTTACAGGTAATTTTACAGGTTACGAGCGGGTTTAGTATTATAAGTTGAAATCCTCACTAAGTTGCAGGTGAGTTTGGAATTAATTAAAAATCCAACAATTACTCGCATGAATATCTGTCAAACCCGCACTTTTTTTTTCAAATATTTTTAATTAAAAAAATATTTAAATATAAAAATAGATAAAGTAATTAAATGTAAAATGTAAACATATGTGCAAGTTACAACCTATTTAAATCTTAATTAAAGTCATAATTTAAATTAAATATAAATATATAATAATGCATAGATTATTATCTACTTATTATAATTTTGTATGAACTATTATTCTTTAACTTAATGTATAGATTATTATATTATTATAATTTTATTTTTTAGATTAGTATTAAAAAAGTGTTATTCTTTATAAAATATTAATCTTAATCATTATTGTATGAATCATGTTGGATGAGTTCTAATGGAGTAAAGATCTTAACTCTTAAAACTTGTGTTGAATGGAAATATGAAATGATAATTATTTCTAGTACAGTGGTGTTTCTTTTAGATGCTAATTTGTGATTTTTTTTTTTATGGATTTATGTAATTCATATTTTAATTTGAGAATTTGTGATGGTTTATTATTTAAATTTTAATTATTCATATACATTGATTAAAATTAGAATTGAGTATATTATGTAAAATTTTAATTATTATTAAAAATTTAAATACTAAATATTTGTGATTTTAAATGTGAAACTGCCAAAAAAAATAAAAATAAATAAAATCCCCTGCATTTAGTAATTTAAATTTTATGTGAGTATGAGTTTAGTAATGATAAACCCGCTGCAGGCGTTGCTTATTGCCATATTTAATACTAGAGCTTTTGATTAAAAAAAAAAGAAAAAACTATTGGGTGTTTGGTAAACAATTAAAAAAGCTATTTTGAAATATTTTTAGGATATTTTTGATATTACATATATTTTTAGAAAAATTCTCAAACTTCTACTTTCAAAAATTTAAAATTTTAGAAATTTTCCAGTAGAGTTAAATTAGCTCATTTAAACAAAAAAAAAATTACTCAAAAAATGACCAAACACCCAAAAAATTTTTTTAAAAATACTTATATAATTAATTAAACACTTATGATTAGTAAATAAGTTAATACAAACAAATATTAAATCTACTTTTATATACACACCCACTTGTGCAAAAAATAAGGTGTGATTTAGCATGATGCCCATGGGTTGTTTCCCCAAATAAACAAATTTTAATCAAACAACTTTCAGGTTTCAGATTTCTCTTTGTGACGGCCAATTTAGACCTTAAACCGGATCAATTTTGTTGGTCAGTAAAGAATAAAGATTGATTGTTTGGCTTAAAAAACCACAAAAGGAGCATCAACATCAAATTCAAATCAATCGATGTGGCGAACAAAATGGTCCCATTGAAAATTAGTTTTGGCTCCATGTGACTGAAAGGGCGTGCGAACTGCTCAGAACTCGGAAGCAACAACAGCTTGGCCAACCACGCTTTACTATCGTATTCGTGCGGTATTGCGGTAACCCGCACCTCAATAAGTTTTGCACTCCCTACGTCTAAATTCAAACCAAGTAATAACAATACTAGGTTCCTAAATTTTTATTTTTCACATATAAAGTATATTTTTACTATTTCTATCGAACAAGTCCCTAATCGCCATCGAGTAAATCATGTAAAAGGGATCAAATTACTCTTTTATTAAATTGCATGAGAGAGAGAAAAGAGAGAGACAGATCAGAAAAGGAAACAAGAGAGTGGTGCACTTTATTCACAAATTTTATACCATTATTTAAAGAATTGAAAAAATAACACCGCCTCTAAAAATCAATAGATAATAATTGGTTAATTTGAGGACTAATGAAAAAAGGACGAGATAAAATTATTTGCGGGTCTTGCTTGTGGTTCCTGGTGAAGCTTTGTTCATTCACTAGACTTATGATTTTGATCCTCATCAAAGAAATGGGGCGACTATGTTCTTATTTGTAAAAGTACAAAAATTTAGGGATCCATGTGTTATTAATCCAGATGATTCCTGGCTGGTATCACGTGTAGAAGACCAGATGGCAGAAACCCATTGTACCTGTGGGCATGTCCACGTGGGAACAGAATACAGACAACATTTGTGCTGACACGAAAATTGCCCATAAGCAAAACTCAACAATTTCGCCATTCCTTCCTTTTATCATAAAATTTCTAAAATTGTTTTCTCAGTAAATAAATAAATAAATAAAGTTTCCAAAATTAATTGACTAAATTTATGAAAAGTGGTGGTCATGCGGAAAATGGAACGATGAATAATTAATGAATGAAAGCACAAGATATTCATGGAGGCAGTTGACATGACAGACGCAGCTGTCTCTCTGTTATGAAGAGCTGGCAGTTTTATTCTTTTTTTAGAATATTCATATATTAATGTTGACTTTGAAAACAAGGGAACTTTAATGTAATGTTAAAAAGAATAATAATGCCCAAGCGGCCAAGCCCCAGCTTCATTTATTGTTGAATTTTAAAACTACTTGGAAAAATATGCATATAAATGAAACTGAGTTATTTGATTTTTATTCGTGGGCATGAATAGATTACTAACAAAATGATCATTTGACTTAAAAGTTGATTGACACTTGCACGTTTTATGCACATTTTGTTGCATTCTTTACTTGCAATCAAGGAGCTTGCCGTGCATACATAGCATCCATTTTACGTCCTCAGAAAACGACATGCGAACGCACTAATAGAAAATCATAAATTAAGAATTATAGAATATGTTTATAAATTCCAATGTCTTCACTTAATACCTATCTGAGAGCTTTAATTTTGATGTCAGTTGATATCGTGATGAATGCAAATGCTCCCAAAAACGCTGACAGTGGGAGATTTGCATTAAAAAATCTTAAAAGATTTAAGTAAATGCAAACTGACCAAGTGAATTCTACATAAGGGTTTATCTGATCACATGTGAAGTTAAACGGAGGTTGAAATTAGGTGACGGCGGACCCCAACTGCCATACTTACACATGCACTTTCTATTTGTTTTCGATTGAAAGAGATATAACAGTTCTTGGGTATTAAATTTTTTCTGCTTACGTGTCACCAGAATCTTGAATGAAAAGAATTGAGTAATTTTATTTGTTTCTCTTATTATGTGGGCTAATGAAAAAAAATGATGAATAAGATAACATGCCACGTGCTGAGAAAGACAATGAGTCGAACTATCACTAATCATAAGGGGCCTCAGTAAGACAATGACTCGTAAATTCACAATTATTTTTTGATGTTTTGAATAATAATTGAAGAGGAATTAACTCACAACATATATAATTAACTTATCCGGATTTGAAAAAGGGCAAAAAAAAAAACATGCTGCCGGTGATTTAGGTAGTTAACAGTGAGAGAGGAGATAAAAGAGCAAGTACAACAGGCGGAGAGCAATTGGCTTTCCTTTTTGACCGCCGAATTTGAGATCTTTTTACCCCGTTGCCAGAACTGGGAAATTGGGGACAAATAGGCCTTAGCTGTAGCCTGTAGCTAGGCGGCTTGTTTAATCAACATGGAACTTCGAATCAATGTCCGTCCACTCTAAATCTGTGAGTTCTATTAATGCATCCTCTAGTTGTTTTCTTCTAAATTGTGCCTCCATACTACTTCGCTTTCATTTCTCTCTGTTTCCTATTTTTGTGGTTTCCATTTTGCTTTCTTATGGGCTCGGTTGGCTGCTGGGAAATATCTGAACAACAATGAGGATTTGGAATTTTATCATGAGTTGGCTTACTTTTGTCATTTGTTAAACATAGAAGAAGACCGAACAAAATCAGTTCTTTTGCCTTTTTTTTTTTTTTTTCTGTTTCATTGTCATTTATGATTGTCTGGGAGGACAAGCTGCAATTTTGTTTTGCTTGGTCTGATTCTTTCATGTTATTGACTTTTGTTGTGAATTGTTTCTACTGGATCTCAACTCTGGAAGTATTTCTCTTTGTATGATACGTATAGCTGGCCCTTTTATCTTAAGCAACCCATTAGACTTTGTTCTTCTTTCTCATAGCTTCATGAGAATGCTGCAATTTCAGTCAGTTTGTGTCGAATTTGGTTATATTCATTGCATATTTGGAAATTTTCAATACTTGATTGTTGAAGTTCTTACAGTTTAAGGAGAAAAGTACTCTATTTAGTATGTAATGCTTATGGAGGAAATTGTTTCATGCGTTAAAAGTTTCCGAAGTTTCAAGATTTCAAGTCATGGTTGTCTACCATGATTTTATACTCATTACTCATATTATTCTGCTTCATCTACAACAAAAGTACCATTATCGATTATTGTTGGTTTCTAGGTCCCGTGCTTCTAAATAAAATGGATTACGTGTTGCTTGCCAACCCCAGGCAGTTGGGAATGAATTTGTCGAGATTAGGAGTCGACCATTACTCTTCTTTCCATTACCCTCTGCCAGCCACATTTTTCTTTTATTAAAATGTTTTTATGCATTTTTTTGGAACTTCTGTCAACTTCAGATGCAGAAAGTTGCTATGAGTTGACAAGTATGCTGATTATTTATCATTTCCTTTCTGTTATTCATGATTTATGGCTTTTTTCAAATTTTCACCTACAAAAATAATACACTCAGTAAATTGATGTCTAAAGATAAGGAAAGATTCCTAAGAACCTTGATCATAGATGATGATATCATTGGAGTTTGTAAATTAGAGAGGAAAATAAACTGATGCTGCAAAAGGATTTTCTCAGGTCATTGGAATGAATCAACATCAAAGTGAAGCTTTGATATGAAGTTTGTAGATTTCTCTATTATTGTTTCACCTTACTGAATTTGCAAGCTTTATTGTTTTATGAAATCCAGCATTACTGTTTGATTCTTTGTCATTGTGGCCAAATTTTGATGGTCTGGTTATAACTTATTTTACTAGAATTTAAAAGGTAGATCTATCAAGAGTTTAACATGGTTGCATATTTCCTTAGTATCTTGATAATCTTTGATACATTTAAAGGCTCTAGAAACTCTTGGCTGGTTGCATTGGTGGTTACTTTACTAAGCTATTCTGAGAAAGTCAACTTCTGATGTTTTGGAGGTAGCTTGTGATTGGAATCAGGTTGGATAGCTTCATTGTCTTGATTTCTCGCAATGGATAGCTTTCCCTTTTGCACCATGTAAAATGTTGTAACTGTGAATGACAGAATATATAGACATCTATGGCTAATTCTCTTATATTTGCATGTATGTACAGGTTGGACACGGGGACTGATTGAGCTCTGGTCTTTCAATTTGAACAAAAATGAAATTTGGATCAAAGAAAGGGTGGAAATCAGTAGTGCCTGTTCACTTGAAAGGCAAATCAGCAACACATTTTTGTTTGTTCCCCAAAGCAAAGTCAACTAGCTATAGTCCAGGTCGAGCACCAGTTTATCTCAATGTGTATGACTTGACACCAATGAATGGCTATGTCTACTGGGCAGGCCTCGGTATCTATCACTCTGGTGTGGAAGGTGAGCTCTAATTCATTTGGCACATGCATTTTTGTTTCTTAGATTTTGTACTTGAACTACCATATGTCCTCACTATAGTTATTCACTTTCTAAATTATGAATAATTTGATGCTTAAAAATATAATTTACTGATCTGCTAAATGCTTTCTGGCAATCTCAAATTGAATTACATTAATGGTGTTATATTAGATGAAGTTTCAATATGCGTTTAACATTTGCAAGCCAAGTGCTGTTTTTGAAAGAGTGAGGAAGAGATAAATTTCTTTTCTCTTCTTCGTAGGATCAATAATACATAAGCAAATGGTAGGCAAAAACCAAAGCTTCAAATATGAGGGCTTAAATTATAGCAGTGCCAATTACAACTGTAAATTTATAATCAAACATGCTTTTAAAGATATAGATCTTTGTCCTCGTGATGTGGGACAGGGAATCTAGGTCTATTTAGGCCCTCGTTGTGGACAGCTAGTAAACTGATCAGTTAGTTATACCGCAAACAACAAATTGAAACTTTTCCATGTTACTTCTATTTCTCTTTATATTACTCTAGTTTCAAGTGAAGTTTCAGATTATCTGATCTGTTGCACCTGCACTGTACAGTCCATGGCGTGGAATATGCATTTGGGGCTCATGACTACCCAACAAGTGGCGTTTTTGAGGTTGAACCACGGCTGTGCCCAGGCTTCAAGTTCAGGAAATCAATATTCATTGGGACCACATGCTTGGACCCTATTCAGGTTAGAGAGTTCATGGAGAGACAATCTGCAAGCTATAATGGTGATACATATCACTTGATTGTCAAGAATTGCAATCATTTCTGCAAGGATATTTGTTATAAGCTAACCGGGAAGCCAATTCCAAAATGGGTGAATCGACTGGCAAAAATAGGTACTCCTTTCGCATTGTATTATTTTCCTTGCCAAGGTAGTTGTCAATTTAATGTACCATATGCTATGTGCCTAATGCCTCCTGATACTTATTCCTTTTCTGGGTGGCAGACCAATTCAATAGATGGTGTGCGTAAGGATTGATTGGTCGCCTATTTCTAATATTTATGATGTTTATTTATTTATTTATTTTTCCTTTGAGGTAGGTTCAGTCTGCAACTGCGTACTTCCTGAAGCCCTGAAGATTTCTGCTGTGCGGCACGATCCTAATTACCAACCAATTGATAGTGACAAAAGGAGGCTAAGAAGTGCATTTAGTTGCCTGTCATCGATCTCAATGCGGCAAAAACAGTTATCTACATCCTCCCTGCTTCTACAATCACCCTTGAAAGGCTGCCTACCAGCATGGGAATTGAGAAGGTCAAACAACGGTTCATTGAAGGAAAGGTGAGACAACTGCTTAGAGGGTTTATTTAGCATCCATGCAGTCTTTTAACTCAAGACCAAGCTGCATGAGTTTGATGAAGTGATTTCTTTAAATCTGTTCTTTACATATGTCGAAATGTGATGCCATCAGTATTCTCGGTTTAGCAAGTTTGAGTGATGCTTTCCATCTATGCTTCTGCTGCTGTCAGAGACTATTGTGAATTAAGGTGGATCAACTAATTGCCATCTTGGAGAGTATGTTCCTATTTTCCCAGGACTCAAAACATTCTGATATCATTTGCTCTTAGCAAATAGATTTGTCTGTACAAATTCTGTATTCTTCAAGTAGTACTGTAATCTTCAAGTAGTACTGTAATGTCATTTATTTTATGCTACTGGAAGATGTTCATCAATTTGTACATACCGAGCCGCCACAGCCCACAGTTTGATGCACGTTATTTGGTTGCTAGAATACGTGGATTGCATTTGTAGGGGAGCAGAAAAATAAAAGTGGAGCTAAAAAGAAGATGGAATGAATCCTGAGAAACTGGAGCCTCTCACAAAGAAAGGAAGGTCTTACGTTCTCATGACTTTTGCAGATACCACCAATCAAACTAACGAACTATCCCGCCAAGGTGGTTGAGGGGAATCGATCCCTTAGACCAACCGTAGGTCAAACCAATCGGGGCACCAAGCCGCCTCACAAGCTGATAAAAATGCACTTCGGCTAAAAGCTGGGCGCCATTTTCAAGCTATGAACTAGCGCTGCACCCACCCAATTTTTGGAAAACAAAAAAATACCAAAATTGTAGCTTCCATGAACCGTCCTATAATTCGAGTAGTGAATACGTTGAGAATAGGAGAAATGCATAGTTATGATGGATAATCACAAACACCAAAGATTTTGACCTACGATTCAAATATTTTGCATCTCTCTCTTTGTTTTCACTCAATTGAGATGACAGAAAGACTTCCGTTTTCATTGGGTGACGAACAGTTTTTCTTGTAACTTTTCATTCATCTCTAAGGCGTTTTCATTGGATGACGAACAGTTTGTAACTTTTCATTTATCTCTAAGGCGCTAAAATATCCCACCGCACGATATCTGTCGGATACAGGCTTAGCTCCAAATGACAATTCTAATGTTGATGTCCATTCTATTCGCAAATTTTGACAAGCTCCTCATTTCTTGTGGAGGTGCTGATGCCATAACCTACTGCACACTGGGAAAGTCGATAGAGCTGGGAACTTTCAGCCTCTAAGATTCACCATTTAAGCAGCTCCAGTAAATTCCTGAGCCAACTCATAATGGATTGATGGAATAGATACACTTCCTCGATGTCTATTAACTGACAAAAGTAGAAACATCAGAGAGCGACCTGCTTCTAGTTTAACTCCCAACAGTACTCCAAAATTGAGGTGATTATGTTATCAAATAAGACAAATGACAGTTGAAACATCCGCACAGCTTTTCTATGTTTTTTTTTTTAAAAAATCTTTCCATGAAAAAATAGAATCATACAATGAATATACAGACGACGAATCCGAATTAGCTTTGGGATAACAAACCTGCAGGAACATGAAAGAGATGATTCAGCATCACAGGGTACATAGTTTTGTCTAAAACTGCGTCAGGGCATTTAATAGTTAACCTACTAAAAATGTATAACAAAACCGAGACACAGTAACTCAGAAGTTGAATGCTTTCAGAAAAGAAATCCACCAGCAAGCTAAAAGCTTTATTTCAACGGTCATATTTTCTATTTATAACAAATTACAAGATAATAATGGCACACCACTTTCTCCAGCAGTGCTTTCATGAGAAAATGCCAACTGAAACTAAGAAACTCAACTGAGACCAGATAACACATGGGAGCGAGGCCAAGAAATTATCACTCGTCTTTCTGATGCAAAACACTAGGCAGGCTATTATTACCATTGAGAGCAGTATGATATATTCGCTTCTCAGCAAGTCCAATATCTGACAGTATCAAATTACCCTGCACACAAATCAGAAGCACAAACAGATTCACGTTGATGCAAATGGCAGTTTAAGCTCTAGTGGCAATATTAACCATACAGACCATAATTCAAGTAAAAGATTAAACATCAACATCAACTTTTTTATACCAGAACAATTTTTCCTTCAATAGATGAGAAACTAGCTGGGACACTATCATATAATCATTAACATGGCTATACTTCCTACATCACTGGTTTGTCAACCCCTAATCCAGATGCTCTTTCAGATATCTTTTTGTTCATTTTACACTAATACCAACAGACATCCATTGATATACATTTACAATTTTAATCCTTTGGATGGATACGTCCCAACAAAGCCTGAACAGGCAACAATAAAATCAAATCACAGGTTCCCAGTTAAGTTTTTCAAGGCAACAAAATTATCAGCTTTGACAAATTCGCCTTCGTAGCAGTCATCATGGAATGACCTTTAAAATTCAGTTTGAAGTAGCTTTTATGCTGGAGGAAATCCATACCTCACTAGCCATCAACCTTCGAACTTTTTCAGCATATAGTTTGGGATCATCTTTCTCTTGCTGTGAGGGGTGGTAGACAGGTAACCTTGTCACCTCTATGTGATTTACGAATTGACAGAGAAGCAAAAAAACATGATGTACCTGCAAATGGAAATATCATACTGACATTAAGAGAAAAATTAAAACGATGTGACGGAAATATATCAAATTTTCCTGACACTGTCAATACATGAGTAATTAACAGATCAATACACAGCAACACCAGATTCTTTATATTATATGCCTTTGTCATTAAGAAGAACAAGAAAAAGTGCAGCAACCCAAAAAAGTCAGCTTTTCATGTTCCAAACCCTCCAACTTGTTTATAATATAGGTGGAGTTTTTCCAGACTGATGCCCCACAAATCTTATCATCAGCACCTGAAGAGTAATCTCTTCAAATTTACAGAAAAAAGAAAATGGTGAGGGAAAGGAAGAGAAAATTTTGTTTGAACAGAAAGAATGTTCTGGGTTCAGTATTGGTCATGGCAATATACATCAATAAGGTATAAATGGTTCCTATATGCCAAGGAACGATTAGATGAACAAAACCTCGAAATACTAATATGTATAGCTGATAGTTCTGTAAAAAAGAGAAGCCAAGCCATTCTTGGTAACTTGGAATCCACCATTTCAACCTATATAAAATTGTTAAAACCCAGGATGTACAAGTTGTTTGAGGAGCATTACCCCAGATATTGAATCCCAGGCAGGGCTGAATCTCCGATAAGGATACCTAAGAATCACAGGCAGCACTGGAGCTCTTGCTAAAAATGCACCAGTCTTGAATGGAAGGAGATAATCACCATTGGTAGTTGTACCTTCTGCAATGAAATTGAAGATGAACATGAAATCAGCAATTGTTACTAAGCCACGAATTTACATGCATGTCAAGTTCAGAAGATATCATCATCATAGGGATTATCAATTCTCGTAGGCTTTATTGATTAAATTTCAGTAAAGTTAAAATCATGTGGTTCAAGAATCCAGCATTAGCTATGGATTCGTAAATTTAAAGGAAAAGAAAATAAAAGTAAGTTGCAGGTAAGCCCTTCAACAGTACCTTGAATCATAAAAAGCCAAACATAAAATCCTGGTTTTCTAAAATCATTTATCACAAAAAGAAAAATGTGCCATGCAAGCAATCAAGTAATACACATATTATCTGATTGTCAGTTCAGGGGTAATCCTTATAACACTTTTGTTTATATCAGATTGACATTGGAACTTATGATACATAAACATGATCCAAAAATACTAACCTGGAAAAAGCATCATCATTGGAGCAGACTTATCCTGATGAGCTTCTCGAACTCTTTCAGTCACAACACCTGCCAGCAAAGGACAGATATTCAGCAGTTGTTAAAATAAATTCGCTCAAAAGATGACTTCGTCTTTAGGCCATTCTACAAGGGACCAATGCAGGTTTCTTTGAAGAGCCAAGCCTAGACATAATTAAAGGAAGCTGTGGACTATAGAGACATGGCTTTGGGAACACTTGATTGTTTATAGCGAGGGCACTCTAATAGAGGAGAAAAGTATGACATGGCCAAGACAGGTGAGCATAATTTGTCCTGTAATTTACAAATGATGTCCCGATTTAGTTTGAATGATGAAGCTAAAAGGAGATTCCATGCTCCAGTAGTGAGCTTCCTTTTCTGCCCTATTACAGTGCAGAACAGTACACAAAGTTGACAGCCTACAGGGTGACATGGCAACAATGCTTGGTGTGAGCTAAACCTGGTTCTTTAATCTTTCCAACACTAGATCAAACACTAAGAGACATGGCAACAAATGCAGTTTGACCAAAACCCATTTCAAGCTAAGGGGAAGAGGGGGAAAAAAATAACATGCAAGCATCAGCAGTTTATATCCACCTGAAACACCCTTGAAATCAGATGACTTAGACTCCCGCTGAACATAGACACAACCAAGGCACTTGCTGCAAAAACAAGTCAGACAAATTTAATCGCCTCCCTCTTTTTGTAGATACAAATACAGCAAGGGGTGCAAATAAAAGGACTACAATACGTTTTAGAAAGAAAACAACAAACAACGTATTATCTTTCCCTTAACGATTAAGATTCATGTACAAAATAAAACGTGAATTCTCAAGAACACCTGTAACTAACTTCCCAATAAAAAAAATTGCATTTTTCAGAGAATGAAATAAGTGATTTTCAAATTATGAATGAAATTTGAAGAAGTTGGTATGAAGTGAACTAACCTGATGAGACCAATGAGGGGAAGTTTAGCAACCGATCTCTTTATCGAAATGAAACAAATTGACAAAATAGAAACAGAAACAAGTCAGTGGAAGCAGCAACCTAATGCTAACATAACCTGAAGATTGTTAAGTTAACTAACCTTGGCAACAAAGCTTGGAAAAGAAGAAGACATGTGATACAAAATATCCAAATATGATACATGATTAGATATTATTGCCCCGGGCCTTCCAGATTCTTCATCTTGATCTTTAGCTTCATCTTTAGATTGATTTTTGGCCTCGTTCTGTATAATAAAGCACTACTCTAATAAACTACTATTTAACAAAAGAATTCATCACCTTAATTTTTTTAAAAAAAAAAAAGGTTCGATATCAAAATTAATATAACCTCAGACTTTTCTTGAACATCTAGAATCCGAAACGTTTCGGTAATCCAATAGAAGCCGAGCACAAAAAGCATGGCTCTAGACAAAAATCTGCCAGTGACTACAATAACGGACCTTCTCCAGCCGCCCATGTGCGCGTAATCCTCCTGCTCCTCATCGTCTCGATTTGGCGCAGAGAAGAGCGTGCAAACGCGACAAATCAAGTAATAAATAACCAATACAGTCATAGCCAAAACGACGCGTATTGGAAGCAGCGTGACCGTGGCGATGCCAATGAGAAACTTCTCCGCCAATGGTGGTTCGCCGCGGCCCATGGTGCCATACACGTCGTTGCGCACGTACGGGGCGAATTTCTTCTCCAATTCCTGAATGTTCTCAGCTGCGTCCGGTTTGAGAAGCGGCCGGTCGTCTTTCGCTGAGCCGCCATCGTCGGAGGAAGGCGTCGACTTGACTTGCTCTGAATTAAGGCCTTTCAATTCGGACTCCATTGTTTATTAAAATTAATTTTATTGAAGAACTGAGTATTTAGTTCAAACTTTGAAGCTTGTCTTTATTTGTCAGTAAGGCATTTCGTTGTGCATTAAAGTTTGAGCAAAGAAGAGGAAAGCTTGTATTGCACGCAGATCTAAGAAGAAGAATAGTGTCATGATCGATTTCGATATTCCCTTCTCCCGTCTCGTGAAGGCCGCGAGTGCGTGATAAAATTCCTTTAAGATATGCCACCTGGAGAGCTCAGATTTTGAGTTGGCGCGTTTGCGATTGGATTCATTAGGGATCCACAATCAGCCGTTGGATGGAAAATATAAACGGCTACGATTCTAATTCGACAATCTCATGCTCTGCAGCCTTATCGATTTGTTTCTGCTTTCTTTTTGTCCAAGCTGCTTTGAAAGCTAATCTGTTCTATCTAACGCGAGTGAGGTTTTTATTTTTTATTTTTTTTTTCTTGGTTTTTCCTCTCCTTAATAAGTGATAATTTTATGGATATTCATTAAATTTGTATTTATAATTTACTTGAGTTCGTGGGAGTCTGAGAGTGATAATACTAAGACAACAGCAATGAAAACAATAACCCTATGTTATTGTTAACATAGGCCAACATTTACAACACAGATACGTCTTCCACACAACATTTTACTAATTCATGTTAACGTATTAACTCTAAATCAAAGGATATTCAGCTTTTAAAGATTTCATCATAAATGAAATGGTACTAATTTAAAGTTATTGCAACATTTACTACTTTTTTCCGTCCTTTGCAGGATATCAGTTTAAATGATTGTCGCAATCAAGAGAAAGAAATCAAATTTTGTATTTTTTTCATTAAAAAATGAAAAAAATAAAAACAATTATAACTATAAATTTTACCAGCTACACTTGGAACCTCCTTAACATTCTCGTGTCGTTTAGTGTTTCATTCAGATAAACTTTCTGTTCGATCACAACACCCGACCAAGACACGCGTACGCCACCAGCAAGAGTGTCACTGTCTTGATACAAGCATTTAATCCGGATTTTTCATGCATCATAAAGCAGCAGAAGTCCCAAGCCAACGACCATGACTTGTGACACGGTTGAATAGCAGAATTTAAAGCTGATAGATACAGACAGTGAGTAACTAAAGAACGGTAATCAAGTCGACTTCTGAGAGAAGATGTATGTCCAGAATTCGCATAAAATGGATACATCCACTTTTGCATATTTCTTTCCACAACACTCAAAACTAAATCTAATCCCTACCCGATTGGGTGATCTGATTTTGAAGAGACTATAGTCTCTTCAGATAAATAAATAGAAACCAGGTAACAATAACATATACAATACAGCCGGAGAAGGGGCAACAAAAGGAAGCTTCCACTGAAAAGAACAGAATACATTAAGTACGCCATCTATGCTTCGATCTAAGATCCAAGGTTTCTGAAACGTAAGACCATTGATTTCCTGATTGTTTTTATGAGTTCGTATTTCCAATTATTGTTGCACCCGAATTTGGATTTCCAGTGCAATGGTCTCCATAGTTACATTTCAAATTCTCAATTGTACATTCAGTGCATATAAGATCGGTCACCAAATGAAGTGAGATTCAAACAAAATGTTTTAGGTGAGCATTGCAATTTATGACAGTAAGGCTACGCGAGATCTGTCTGCGAATTAAATTATGTTTAATAATACTAATAGGTTATAACTATATTATCAACCATTGAAGTCCAATACATAACAATCTTGATGAGCCTACCAAACTCAGGGGTCAAGTGTAACAACAACACAAAATAAATGGACTGCTACTGGACACAGTCACCGATTCGGTTATTATAAAAAATGGGAAGGAACTATAGAAGAATGATATAGTAAATAGAATTTTTATGTGTAGGATAGCTATACTGAATTATGAGGAGGCCTTGACCAAAAAGGAGTGAGAAAGTTACAAGTGAAGCTGATCACTTCAGATTGCATTTCTTTACAAGATAGAATTCTATCTAAAACAAGATATGAATAGTTTAAATCACATAGTAACAAACACAAACATGATGATGACTACCCTTCACCTTAAACAGCTCAGGTAAAATTGACATTCATGAGATCGTACAATTAACACCAAAAACAAAGCAAAAGTGCCTTGACAACAAATCCTAACTGAAATGCAGCCCATATGTGGCTAAATGCACACAACAATGATACCCTGAAAATAGCCACCAAAATCAGTGGATCCAAGTGTCATTAGAACTAACAACCACTAAAAGAAGTCCTAGATAGACCACCAAAAGTGGCCCCAGGAGCCTTCCCTCCCATCCTAGATATCATCCAATGTCATTAATCCCTCAGATTAACCTTGAACAATCTAAATTTTATTGACCAAGCTCTCCTCGTCTTAATGATAACCATTCCCTCTTGAAATTACTTAAATTCCAACATGCGTCATCTCCATTTATCCCCTCCAAATCCCCCAAAAGAAAGTCTAAACCACCAAAGCATCCAATAAGATTGATCTGCCAAAGTACTAACCTTTCCAAATTTATGCAAGTGCTTATGACCAAACAAACCCCAAATAAATCAACAAAGTATCTTGTTTGACAAAGTAATACAAGCCCTTACCTAAATATTAGCGTACGATGGAAAGGAAAAGATACTTTTTAGAATCAAAATGAGATTTCCTCAAAGCATTGAGGACTTTAATGAATTTGCCAAGTCGATCAGCTTTGTGAATCAATTCTACTTTAGACTAAAGCTCTTGCGTTGGCATGTTAAGGTTTGGATTAACCAACGAACCTAAGATGAACCTTGTAGCATATATAAGAAATAAAGAGAAGACCATCCAACCCTCAATCTATTTGCTAGTTGTGCTTTGGGATGGTTCAATAAGTCTCTATCTTTGATCATTAATTGACTGATTTTCTTTCAGTCCAGTAAAGGAGTACTAATTGAAGCTTCAGAACCAATGGAGTAGAATTAGAAAGAGCATACAGAGACATGGTGAAAATTTAAATTAAATTTATAACCACATGTAACCAAATAAAAATTTATACATGAAAGAATTGCTGTTGCATAATGAATATGTCGAACTTATCATTTGTTTTTATAATGTAAAATTATTATTGAACGAATCTCATTTGATCCGCTGCCTGCATATAGTTTTATTCTGGTAAAAACAAGAGAACCCCAAACTTTTCGTGGGTTCATATGGTGTAATTACAGTGACAGCACAAGAATCCTCACAGTCACTGTCACAGTTGCAGCTAAAATACATGACTGCATTATGACACCTTCATTCACAAACAGTAAACCTAAAGCTGATAATTCATTCAACAAAACAAACAATCATACCTTGTCAAATAGCCACAAAAGAAAATCAGCAAGACAGCCAATTTTTATGAGTACTAATGACGGCCGACAAGAGACCAGCAGAGGCCACCCAGAGCGGACCAAATAGCGTTCCTTGGCCATCACGAATATCAGCTAAAGCCATTAATCCATCAGCCAAATCTTGAACAATAGAAAGTTTCTTCATTAACTTCTTCGCTTTCAATTTCTTCATTCTTTGCTCTTCTTCTTTATATCCATTTCCTCTCGAAATCGCAATCTCAATAGTGGATGCCAAGCACGCTTCGTCTTCAAGAATCATCTTCAAATCCCTAAATTTGAGGCTAATGCTACCAATATAACCAATAAACTCCGCCCAAGCACTAATCTTTTGCAAACTACGCGAGTGTTTAGGATCGATTAATCCCGATTTAGCCAACCAAATAAATTGCTCAACGAAGTAATACAAGCCTTCACCTCCGTAGGCGATAACGGAGAGAATAAGATCTTCCTTGGAAATGGAATCCAGACGAGAGTTTCGCAAAGCGTTAACGTCTTGGATGAATTTTCCGAGTCGAAAGGCTTTGCGACTCAGTCCAACACTGGACTCGAAGCTCTTGAGTCGGCCAGTTAAGGGAAGAGTTTCTGGAAGGACTGAAGAGGCTAAGATGATCTTCGTCGCGTATCTGGAGATTTTGAGAAGCTTGTCAACGCCGTCGCGTTTCGCAAGATATGCTTCGACATGGTTTAAGAAGTCTCTATCTTCGGGCTTTGAATCGACGGACGTTTTGGAGGGAGCGAGAGTTGATAAAGCTTTAGACGGGTACATGGAATTGCTGCTGCTAATGTGGGGAGGTGTCTACGCAGTTGTGCAAGTCGATCTAATTACAATACGTAGTTGCTGACTGAATTCGTCTTGAGTGAAACGACGAAGTTTTGGAGCGGGATTATGGCAACATCTTTTACTTTATGTTATTATTTTTCTTTTAAAGTTAACTTGAAAAATTACTTTTTTTTTAATTAATGCCTCCAAAATAGTTGTAAAGATATTATTATAAAAGTAGTGAAAAAGTAAGTGTAAAGGAGTAATATAAATAATAACAAAGTCGTATTCGACAAATTATAGGTACTGTTTGGGTAATACCGAGCAGATCCTAACATCGAGCAGACCTCCTCGAGGTCAATTCAATCAGAGTAGAAGACCTGACCGTTGGCACGAGGATGCCCTCGCCAGGTATCAAAGTTGGTCGAGGTCAACTGCTCCAAGGCTAGTCGAGCCCTGACCCTCTCTTCTTGGTCGAGGTCCTCGAACCTCCGAATAGAATCCGGTCACGTCGTCGAAAACACAGAAGGAATCAAGGCTCGAGCGGAGCTAACTTAAGACAAGATGACCCATCCTCCCGATAACTTAACACGACAATCGATACCTGGCATGCACCCACGCCGTAAGGCTTCGTCACTGTTACAGATGGCCGGCATACGCCCCCACAATGTCATCATTTCATACACGAGTGCACGGCACCATCATTGGGCCACGAGAACCCATACCCGCCTGACATCCCACGTCCCCAAGGTGTGCCGCGGCAATCCCAACTGTCAGAAGGGCCCAGGCACAATTAATGCGGAAGGCGGCTGTTCAAGCAAAGGGGGGCAGGAAAACGGAGGGGTAAATACTAGCCGAGGAACAGGGTAAAGGGATTCGGATTCTCTTTTTCTTCTTGGAGGATTTTTGGGACTTTCTTTTTCTCACCACACTTCTCTTTCTCAAATTCAAAAACATCTTCAACTCCAACAAAACCACCACAAACTTAGACTTTCTCCATCACTTTTCTCCCTTCAAACGCCCTATCTTTTCCGGCCTCTCAAATCAAGATCAATCCGATTACTAACTTGAGCGTCAGAGGGTTTTCACCGAAAAAACATCTAACCACCCCTAACATTGTTTTTTGTTAGTGCAGATCAAAAGAAATCATTGTTCCAGTAAACGGAAAAAGGCAGAAGCCAATGAGGAATCCTGCTCGAGCATCCGGTGAGCAGAAGTTCACAGTGTTACTTGAGAGCGAGCAAAAAACAGCATCAACAGGTATTTTTAAAAAAATATATCTTTTTATTTAAAGATGCAGCTACTCATAACACCATTTTAATTTAAATCAATTGTCGTGGTTCATTGACCATATTTAAATCGTGTAAAATATGAATATAGTTGTATACTCATTATTTGTATGGAATGAAGTTTTACAATCTCTTCAAAAATCTACAATTACCACTCCCAACAAATATTTCCTTCATTTTCTTTCGTTTGAAATTTGAAATTAGTTAATAAAAATCAGATCCAGAATATTTTCTTTGTTGCCAAACAGCGGCTGTATACACACACAATTGAGATTTCTTTCAATGACAAAAGCTAATATTTCATTATTTCTTCCATTTCTTAACAAAACAAGCAAGCGAAACAGAAGAAGAGCCACCATCCTCCAATGCTCTGTGAGCACTTTCTTTGAGCTCCTTAACCCTCGGCCTCATAACCTTCCCTTCTTCACTCTCCATTACCAACCTCACTACCCTCTCTATCTCTTCCCGTCGTATCACTTTCTTTCTCGATTCTATTACCGGCCTTACGGCCACCCCCATCTCCTCTGTTAACATTGCAGCATTCATTGTCTGTTCTGCATAAAGCGGCCACGCAATCATTGGCACACCGTGACATATGCTCTCCAAAGATGAGTTCCACCCACAGTGAGATAAAAATCCACCCGTGGAGGAATGGCGGAGAATTTCGACTTGTGGGGCCCACGATGGTACCACCATCCCCACTCCCTGCGACCTCTCTAAAAACCTTTCTGGCAAATATGCTTGTGGATCGTTAACGTCACTTCCGACGTTAAAAAAAACGTAGCCGAGGCACTAGCATCGCTGGGCATTCGTACTACCCATATAAATCTCTGCTTACTCTGTTCTAGACCCCATGCCATCTCAGTGACTTGCTCAGCTGTTAAAGTGCCACCACTACCAGGCGCTACGAAGATAACTGAACCAGAAGGCTGCTTGCCTAGCCAAGCCAGACACTATTCATCTGGGTCACTCATCGTTTCGTCTTGCTTGATCAATGGGCCAATTGGGTATATCGGCAGTGTAGGGATTTGCAGATAGAAAGAGTGTTCTCTAATTGCTTCAAGAGGGACAAGCTCAAGATTCTCCCAAGAGTTTAGGAAAATTCCAGCTGCAAGAGGCAAACGGCTCACGTGAAGTAAAAATAAATGATATTCATCAATCTTCCTGTTCCGGACCTGATCCAGCAAGTCTTGGGGTCGTACAGGGGGGCAACCCGGGATCTCAATCGGTTCAGGAAGATCAACAAACTCGCCTTGTACCTCACGGTCAAGAGTGGGAAGGTACAAGGCGAAGGCAAAGAAGTGAATGGACACGGTAACAAACGAGTATGTTGGAATGGAAAGTTGGCTGCGTATTTCGAAAGCTTGGGTGCAGAATAAATCGATAACGAGAGCTTGTGGGTTGCATAATCCAATTAGGACCGACGTTAAAGATAACTTGAGACTCTCCTCTACAATGGAGTGAAGGCGAGTGAGGACGGGCATGTCATCCCTAGTGACAGCTGAGACGTCAACCGGTGGCAGGTCAACGACGTCGAGACCATGCGGGAGTGACCGGAGGAGCCTCTCTTGGGCCGCTGAGGCTTCGTTTGTGGTGATGACGAGGTAGCTGACGTGGATGCCATGGTTAACAACAAGTCGCTTAGCGAACTCCAATAGAGGAATGACGTGGCCCAGCCCTGGGCTCGCCAAGACTGCCACATGTGGCTGCCAACTTTTAGCTAGTGCTTCCCCCAGGGCATGTATATATTTATATTGATCTTTTGATTTCAAATATAATTAAGTCACCCACTTTTGATGTCGCACGATTATGCTAGTTTAGAAACTAAGGAGAAGGCTAGAAAAGCGATAACTATAAATTTTCTCCAGTAGGATTTGATCTTACAACCAGTCAGTTAACAGCCAACCATTCTATTATTGGACTATTGAGGAATAACGAACTTAAGGAACTCAACTCTCCTTCTTCTCTATTGAATATTTTGATCAACCTTTCTTGAAAAAACTTAGAAGCAAAATAAGATGGATTGTCAAAGTTGACAAGACTATTTCTTAGCGGAAAAAGGAAAGTATGCTATGTTGTACATTGAAGTGGATCTAAGCCATTACTTTTGAAATAGGCTAAGAAGGCGCATACGGAGGATTGAGTGTGAAGTGATAGGCCTCGTCTGCTTTAGGTGTGCGTGCTTATTATATACAGCTTAAACGACCGCTAGAGCCTTGAAGGGAAGAGAGAATAAAAAATAACTATCTCAACTTTTGTTGCCTACTAAATTATTAAAGAGCATCTGCATCTCATTCTTATGACCTCATTTCCCAGTGGGAGAAGTGGGGTAATAAGTACATAAATAATTTCATAATGGAGAACCAATTCCTTTTTATGGTTGCTTTTGTAACGGAAGGCTGTATGTTCTAGTGTTCTGTCCTTGGCATACTCTCTCTCTGTTTTTCCTTTGCTTCTCAAAAGAATAAGGAACACTAATATAAAATAATAAAAAAATAAAAGCTCACAACAGCTAATTAATTTTTATTTAATTTGTAGTCAACATGATTTTGCTTATCGGTTTTTACACAACTTACTGAAATTAGTATAATTTTTGAAAGAAGAATAAGAATTACATATAAATATATAAACCTGGTGATTTATACTCAAATTTATTTGCGGCCGGTTTGAACTTTGTTCAGTCAACGCACTTTCTAAAGAAGCATAACTATAAAATAAAATGAATATATTTCTGTCAATCATAATTATTTTCTTGATTGACTAATACCGAGCTATTTATGTTATTGGATTGCGTGTTTATTTTTTAAATTAAAAAATTAAAATTATTGATAGTATTTATTTTATAAAATAGAGATAAGAATTATGATTAAAATTATAAAAATTATTTAAATTTAAGAACAAGAAATAATAGATTGATAATAAATTATTTTTAAGATAAAGTAAATATATTAATGATAATTTAATTTATTTTGATTTCAATTTTTATAATTTAAATAAATAATTTATTCTGATTTAATTCATCATTCTCATTCCAACTCATTCTCATTCATTTTCATTCTGATTCCAACTAGTTCTGATTTTAGTTTAGTAAACGCAACATTAATTCTTACTTTACTAAGCTTGGAGTTGTGATTGTTGTTATTGTCCCTTTTATTTATTTACTAATTTATTATATTCTTAATAGCATAATAATATGAATGATAATTAATAGTAACGTGCATTTGAATGAATTTGCTAGTGGAAAAGCAAACCGATAAACGAGTTTTAAATCATTCAAAAAGAAAGAGTTTTATTTGGACACAATCCGTTCGTATTATTTGTATGACATGAGATCTAAACTGGAAATCATCCTCCTTAATTTATTGTCGATTTCTCCCTATCATCAATTATCAATCAACTAGAGAAAAATTGAATACTGGTAAGTAAATCATTAGCTGCCATCTAGTGGCTAGACTAAACAATTAGATACTTCTTGTATTTTCTTTTTTTTTCAAAAGCAAAAATACTTCAGTGCGACTGAAAGATTAACAAATAATAAGTATCAATTAATGATATATTCCCTGTTGGGTTTAATCAAACTTGACCCATGGCGCTGACGCTCCGTAGGGAAAATACAATAACGATGATGCCGTGATCCATGTTGAGGGGAAAACATTCAGACTAAAATAATTCTTTTTTGTAAAAATTAGGTAGCTCGTTGATTGTATTTGTCAATATTATTAGTTTCGGAAATTTTTTTGAATTGCTTGGGATATTTAGAACTTTTTTATTACTTTTTTTAAAGGTTGAAAAGTAATTTTAAAAAATTTAAAATTAATTTTGACATTTAGTAAATTTTTTTAAAAATTATTTTTGACAAAATTATCTCATCATACATCAGATTTTTAAAAGTAAGAAAGAAATAATTTTTTAAAAATCTGAATTTAATAATTAGTTTCATGCTTAATATTGTTTCATATATATCCTTATATATATTATAAAAAAAATTAAACTCATCCTTAATAATTAAGAAATAAAATCATTAACTTTAAAGATATTATTATTATTATTACCAATTATATTTAGATAATAAAAAAATAAAATATTTATTTTAGTTATTAATTATTATGCATATACATATTCATAAATGTATAAATAAATTCCATTACATTATATTCAGTCAATAATTTATATTTTTATAGTAGTTTAATAATAAAATTTAATAAACATATACGATTATTTTTAAAACTCACAATATTTTTTAAAATAAATTTTACTAAATATTTAACTGATTCTTATTACAACTGATTATTTATATAACATAACAAATAATAATTATTTTAAAAACTATAACATTATTAAATTGACCCTTATTTGGTCTATAAAAAATTATTGATATATATTAAATTAAGAGCGTTGATGTTTGCCTTGGGTCATATCCGAAATTTTCTCAAACAACGCCATTTAGTGACTTTTTTTTTTTTTTAAATTTTAAGTAAAACAACACCGTTTTGCTGCAAGCTTATCATTTACAAGGCTATCTTCTCTTTGTTTCAGCACAACCCTCTCCACTTTGTTTAAGCTTCTCAACTTTAGCTAACTGATCAACAAAATTACAAATATTCCTCAACTGAAAAAACCAACAAATTTACTAACTATTTTGCAGCTTTGTTGTTCCAGTTTGAAAATACGATTTGGAAAATAATTTTGTTGATCAAGCTGGCCAGCCACAGTTGAGCTTTGTGGTTGACATATCTCAAAGTCGATACATAGTTTTTGATATATGTGAAGTCATTGTGAAGAAATTGGTTGAATATTCTGATAAGGCTATAAATGGAGGCATGTTGAGATGTTGACATCATAAAAAGAGAGATAGAGAGATAGAGAGAAAAGAAAAAGGGGAAATGATAAAGATTAAGGGAAACTGAAAAAATATTTTAGCAATCAAAGCACACCATTTTTTGCTTTAATTAAACACTCTGTTTAGAGATTCTGGGTTTGACTCAGGATAATTATCATTTTCCCTGAATTAAAGGGTTTTGGTAGAATAAGAAAAATATATTTAAAAAAAGCAAAAGAAAAAAAAAACTTATTAGTGTTGAAAGTTATTTTATTCAGACGGTCTTTTTTTTATAATTAATTTTTTTAATTTTTTATTTCAAGATAATAGTAACTCAAAATTATTAAGTCAAATATTGTGGAAAATCTTCTATCCACATAAGTAAATCACAACGAAATATAAATTTAGACAATGTATCCGTTGTGTGATTAAAAATCTATAAGATATGATATAACCTAAAAAATAACCATCGCACCTTAATGACAATTTACGATAATTTTATTGTCATCAAATAAACTATGTAATACACAACAAGTCTAGCTTCACTATCAACGGAGATAAATCAAGCTCAATAACAAATCGTAAACCAAAGCATAAGGCTTCTGCCTCAACAATATCGACATTATCATAATAGTCCCTAACATCAACGCCAACCACCATAACCAAAACCTAATGATTTTGTACAACTGCACTCTAACCCACCATTCCACGTTGAACATCCATCGAAGCATCAGTGTTAAGTTTAAACCAGCCCAACTCAGGCGGTTGCCAAACAAAAGAACCTAAATTTAAATGCTCCAAATTACTGCCCATAGGTTGTAATGGCTCATATGAAACAGAATCCCCTAACCCCCTCAGCACGAGCCACAATACAAGGAGGAGACAACCCATCATATAAGACCCAATTTCTATCACCCCAAAATCCAAATACTCCACATAACTAAGACTAGCGACTGTAATTCGTTGTTACACAAGATAGATTGAAGAATTTCAAAAGCATCCCGAAGAGTGCAAACTCAATGCCCAAAAGCCACTACATCTAGAAAAGGTGTCAACAGCCACATCTCATGAGCATGCTCACAATAAAACAAAGCATGTAAAGAAGTCTTACCTGACACATCACGTAGTTTACACCTTGAATCGAATCTAGAACAATTCTCTTTATCATCAAATTCAGCATAATGATAAGCAAGTCAGAAAGAGCACGCTATAGAAAAATCTTCATCTTGGAAAGAAGAGATATGTTCCAAATAGTCATCCACTGCCGAGCAACCTTATAAGAACATTCAGTAGAAAGCAGATCCTTAAATGCATAGCAAAATGATATCCAAATTTTACAGAATATTCGCCTAGTCGATCAAAATGCCAAAAACTCCAGTCTTGATATAGTTGGGAAGGCAACCGGAGTTTCACAATATAATGGGTACTCTCAGGCAGAAAATGCCTCCTTAACAATGACATATCCCAACAATTCCCATATAGCAACAAATATATACAACTAGTGCATCATGAGGTAAAGAAACCAATGAAATTGGACAAAAAGTAATTAGCCTCGGCAGCCAGTTAGCATGATAAATGTGAACTTACTGACCAGATCCGATACCTCAAAGAATTCCTCTTTGCAACAACTTCCATCCCTACAGAATACTTGGACTGATTATTCCCAATACTCGAATCTAAAAACATACACTGTTTAACATACCTGCCTACAGAACCTTTGTAACGAGGGCATCATTAGACTGAAGCAATTGCCATCCTTATTTTTTATTATTATTTGGTTAAAACAGCCAATATCTCGAAAACCCATCCACGCTTTTTATTCCGACTCAACTGACGCTGACGCTGACGCCACCCTAACCAGTGAATTCTATGCTTAGTAATTACCTCTTTGTGTCCCATCATCAATAGAAAACCTAATTAACGATCACAAGTAAAGACTATAATAATTAAGCCGAAACACCTCCAAAATTGCATTGCCCAAAGGAACCACTACATTTGGACTGAATAAAATAGACGACTTTCCATAATTAAAAATATGACCAGAAGCTACACAATACTTGTCCAAAATCCCCTTTGATAGCAACAATCATCCAAAGAAGCTCGGCAAAAGCCAAGGCTTGCATCTGTAAACAGCATATGAGAAGCACACAAGTCAGAGGCAAATCTCATCCCATTCAACACGGTCATTGAAAAAATGATTTAATTGTAAGTAAAGTGAAAAAAATTAAAATTTAAGACACTAAAATGAATTAAGAGGGAAAAAAAATTAGAAAATCCCATAAACCTCGCTAACATCTAATTTTAAAGCAACTATCCTAATTTTACCCTTTTTACACGAGTGCAGCTTGTTTAGTCACTCATACCAGGCCAATATTCATATTATCAGTTATTAGCCTGCCCGAAACAAAAGCACTTTGATTAATAGCAATTATTTTATGCAAAGCGTCTTTTAACCAATTAGTCAAAACTTTTGCTAATATCTGATATACGACATTGCATAATCTAATTGGACGATACTCTATCATCATTTTTTGGCTCCTTAACTTTAGAGATCAACACCACCACCAAATCATTCAGCTCATTTCATTTAAAAATGACTAAACATGTGCGGATTACCTGCTGCCCAACTACAACCCAATGATCCTGGAACAATGCAGGTGACAAACCGCCCGGTCCCGGAGCCTTAGTAGGATGCATCTGCACAATAGCCCTCTGAATTTCATCACCCGTAAACTCCTGCGTCAACTCCTAATTCATATTAGCAGTCACTGTAACACGCAAATGTTGTAACACTGAATCCCACTGTGAGACCTCGGGGACAGAAGATGAAAACATCGTAGAGAAATACAAGCAAAACAATTTGCTCAATACCGGCTGCAGATGTAATTAATAGATTACCCATCCTCATCTTGTATTTATTCGCAGACGAGCTAAAGCAAGATTATGAAAAAATCGATTATTTTTATCCCCTTCCCAGAACCAGGAAATACAGCTCGCTGCTTCCAATACAACTCTTCTTCACGTAAAAGTCCATTAATCTCATTTTCAAGGCGACGTAGCTTGACCTAGTCTACATAAAAATCATCTCAATTATGCAATTGTTTAATCTTATAGTCTACCCGCCGATGCCACCCAAGAAATTCCACTTTACTCCATTGCCGTAATTCCGTCGTAGTACGATGAGCTACCTTCATAATTGTTATTTGAGGGGAAAAATGAGAAGAGGAAGGCACGGCAACATCCCTTAATTTGACAAAATGGTTATGCAAAATCTCTTATTTACAAAAATTATCAAGATCGCAGAGCGTGTTGAAACTTGCAGAGCTACGTATGATCATCCTACACAATGCATGCTATAACAGTATTATTACTATAAACATGCTTTATTTAAGATCTTAAAATGTCACGTGCCACGCCAAGTGACACGTTTCAACTTTTGAGGAAATCCAACCTAATGTCGTAATTACCTTGTAGTAGCAAAATAAATACGACGTCGCATCAGAGTTTACAGTCCAGTAATTTCAAGTAGACCATGGGCCTAAATCCCGAAGCACGAGTCTAAGTGAAGTTCTCGATGCAAATCGACGAAGCAAGCCCAGGCCATTAGTGGATCAGCTCACTGGCAAGAAAGATAGCCGTTATATGCTCACCCCCCACCAGTATTGTTGTTACCTTTACCTTTATCGTTATGGTGACTGGTGAGCGAGAATGACTTTGGATTCCTTTTCTTAACGGTAAGGAACTTCCTTGCAAAGTTATTTGCCAAACTAACGACACCCATTTTCATTACCAACCGAATGCGACCTTTAGCCCTCCGACTCCATTTCTAAGTAACCCAAATGCCAAATTTAGCCTTGTCATGGATAT
Source organism: Murraya koenigii (assembly GCA_025617385.1). NCBI lineage: Eukaryota > Viridiplantae > Streptophyta > Magnoliopsida > Sapindales > Rutaceae > Murraya > Murraya koenigii. Next base: position 40,109,076 of record CM046812.1, on the reverse strand, counting down.
AACCAATCTTATTATTTTATTTTTCTTTTTGACGACTATGATAATGATAAGATAACAGTAATAATAATGATTAACGATAATGATGATTTATACTGTTTCCTATAATTAATCATCATAAAGATAAGAAGAGTATCAACTTTGTCTTATTATCAAGGTACACCAATTTTACCATATTCGATGAGGACGAAAGTTGCAATCATACAAAGAAGTTTAGTAATTTTCTTTCTATTTTTGAATTAATTGAAGTTTTATTGGGATAACCAAACTCACAACTACACATTCTAATAATTGTTGCAAGAGTTCGTGAAAACACTCAATTATCCTGATAAAATATTATATTGCGTGCCAACTTTCGTCTTGTTTTATAATAACCTATATGATTAAAGGAGGACTCATAACTTGGTCCCAAATGTTAATTCCCATCTAAATCATGATAGATAGTTTAGGATTTATTTAGTAGATATGTCGTCTTCTTTTTTTTTGTTTTTTGCCCTTTTCTTTTTTTCCGAATGGGATGACAACGCGACAAGCGACAAAACCAGAACGCGGCAACTCATGCAATTTTGAGAAGGAGCTAAGGCAAATTTGGTATTTCACTCTACCTCCACTCTGTTTAAAAGACCAAAACGGTAAAAGGACACCGACACGCGGATGCACACCGGCTGTAACCGGTTACCTTAGCCACAGCAGGCTTCTGTTTTTAAACCTCCAAAACCCGTCCGTTGTTTCGTCATTTTGCGCCCTCTGCTTCTCTCCACAGCTTCTGCTCAGTGAACCCCCGAGTCTCACCAAAATTGTTGACCAATTTGCGCACCAATTCACTCTATAACCACTAGTTCTCTCGAGCATTCAGCTACACGAGAGCTCTACCCATAATTTACTCTTTCTTAACTTAAAGCGCTGCCGTATTCAGCTCAAATCAGCACACATTATTAAAATTTCAGTGTCTATATAAACTTCCATGGCTGCGAAGGTTCAATCATTGGCCAGACCGGTCTCCGAACAACGGTCTATTCTCGGACCGACCGGGAACAGAGTTAGGGCTTCGGAAGACCCGAAACGGAAAACTGAAGTTCCAAAGAAGCCGAAAAAACCGGTTCCCAAAATTCCCGAACCGGTTATCAGGAACAATGCTTCGGTGGACAGCTCATGTTCCTCGGATTCGTCTACTTCGAGTGCTTCTTCGGCTAAGAAAATGGAGAATTCTACAAGAAGTGTAACGGTGAAGCGTAACGGCGTGAAGGATGTGAAAGTGGTTCCCCATGCCAGTGCCGAAATTCCAGAAGCTTCACCCGTGAATTCGGGGCCGATTAAGAGGTGTGATTGGATCACATCCAACTCCGGTAAGTGAACATTTTTTTTTTTCCTTTTTTGCGTCTCATACCAAGCTTCTGCGCGTCCATTTCTAATTATATCAAACGTGGAAACTTAAATAATGGCTTGAAAAGGTCATTCCTGATATATTCCACAATTGGAGGTTGTTAATTAAGAATTTTTTATGTTTCTGACTTGCCACCATTTTGAAAAAGGAACAGGGTTTTGGTAGTTGGAACCATGCAACACTTGTGCTGCTTGTATAAATAAAAATGCTACTGATAGGTTACTGCACAAAATGGGATTTTTCTAGTTTCATTAATGCTACCGGAATAGTGGAGTCAAGCATGATAGTTTAGATTTCATTTAACAGAATGAAGTGTTAATCATTTATGGCATTGCAGAGTGGTGGTTAAATAATTTATGGCCACTTGTATTAACGTAGTTTAAGTTTCATGTTGAACATTAATGGTGGCGAAACTATTATGGCCAGACCTTAAATAAGATGATAGCCTTTTTCTTGAAGAAGCCAGTACATCTTCAGGCATCGATAATATGTGGATTTCAACAACAATCAGTAACCATTGGTTGTACTTACTATTCTAGCATTTGAATTATCCAAACTGCCTTTTTCTTTGAAACCTCTAAAATACGATTCAGTTACTCATTTAGACGTTTAGGATGTGATTCATATATACATAATATCTTTGCTTCTTTTCATATATGGCTTATTTGTTTGCTCGTCTTTTTTGAAACCAATTATCTTCTCACTGTGGAATATCTATTTTATACTTAACAGATCCACTTTATATTGCTTTCCATGATGAAGAATGGGGGGTTCCGGTTTATGATGACAGGAAGCTGTTTGAGTTGCTAGTCTTTTCACAAGCATTAGCAGAACTTAGCTGGCCAGCAATTCTTAACAAGAGAGACATATTTAGGCATGTTAGCATTTAATCTCTTTATTTACTTGTTTCCATTCTTTTAGAAGTGTTCATATCCTCCAATCATTTAACGAGTTTCTATTGCTAAAATTTGGCAGGAAGCTTTTTGACAATTTCGACGTATCATCCATTTCACAGTTTACTGAGAAGAAATTGCTGTCATTGAAAGTAAACGGGAGCCTACTGTTATCTGAGCCAAAGCTACGTGCAATTGTGGAGAATGCTAAGCAGATGCTCAAGGTGATTATTTAGGTCAACGCTTCAAATTCTGAAACTCCAATTTGTAAATGCACCACGGGATAGGGGGGATAGGGACTTGGTTTAAGCAGCTTATGCTGGTGTTGTGAGGCATTGAAATGGTTGAATCTCCCGCATTTCCTTCAGATCTGTGATTCAAGATTTTGCTTCTCCCTATCTCTGGAACTAAAAAGATTTGGTTAATGACCGGAGATTGTAGCATTTGCAGAGATACTGTTTATTAACTGAAATTCCTAATTTCTCTCAAATCTTAAGCAAGGTCTGAATGTCAGATTCAAAGACGAAAATGAAGGCATTATTCCTTGGTCGTAAAAAACAACCACGAAGATAAATACTAAGAATTGCATTAATTATTGCTGTGAGGATGAGTGATGACATTTATTCATCTGAGGCTGGATTTTATGTTTCAACTCGGTTGCTTTTCTTCTGCAGGTTCAGCAAGAGTTTGGTTCGTTTAGCAACTATTTCTGGAACTTTGTGAACCATGCACCTGTGAGAAATGGATTTCGTTACACACGTCAAGTACCTGTCAAGACGCCAAAAGCAGAACTCATCAGCAAGGATCTAATGCAGAAAGGCTTCCGCTGTGTGGGTCCCACAGTAGTTTATTCATTCATGCAAGTGTCCGGGATAGTTAACGATCATCTCTTATTATGCTTCAGATACCAACAGTGCAATGCAGATGCCAAAAAGGATTTACAACCCAAGATTGAGGAGATGAAGAACTAACCAAAGCTTTGGAGAACAGTTGCCTGTCTTGTGGTTGTGACGATATACTTTATCCACAGTTATTCCTAACTAATTACACAGATCTGTTTATTGAGAACATTATAGCTAGAAATATGAAGAGCAGAGTTTTCATGTGTTGGGTTAGTATTTTACCAGTTCCTCTTTGAGATGTTTTTTATGGCATTTTCAAGCACTTGTGTGTATTATTCCCTAACCAGAGATTGAAGTCTTACTGCAGTGGAGAATTCTTTTATGACGTTGTTTGACTGTAAATGTTCCATTAAAAAATTTACCATTTGCATGTTTTATGCATCTTGTTCATGTTCTAATGGTATTCTTAGAGATTGTTGTTAATGTTCTAATGGTATTCTTAGATATTGTTGTTAGCTGACTTTGACAAATTTGGTGTTCTCATCTGTCCACTATCTTGTAAAATTCTATCTGTGTAATAAATCCTCTTTGATCTCAGTTGTTTTTATTTGCCGCCCCTGGTGCTTAATGACATAACATAAAGCATGCCATGTTAAAGGAAGTTGCTTGCCCCAATTTGACAACAAAATAGAAGCTTCAAGTTCAGAGATATAGATTCCATGGTAGATTTCAAACCTCAGTGCTCCAGATCCAAAAAAAATAAAAAATACAAGGTTTAGGTCATTTTATTTAATCTCATTTTTATGGCAGGATATATTTCCAGCGCAAATATTATATGTATTCAACAAAATCTTTATGGCAGGATATATTTTCAGCTCAAATATTTCACTTTGTTGAATGAAAGAAAGTATTACTTTCTCAAAATAAAGAATAAAAAAATAAAAAAAAAGAAAAGAAAAAAGAGATATAGATAGGACCAGAACTCCTCCATCCAGACAAATGAAGTTAACTTACAAGCTTTGCTTATGACAGCTAAATAATTTAAAAATCCAATAATTCAGTTTTGTTTATTCCGTTTTGCCTGTTATAGGAATTGATGTGTCTGTAAGTGAACATGGATTTGTCGGGCAACGCCACCGAAACACCAATCGTCTTTCATGAGTCCCAACAACATAATCTCATTGAGCCTGTTGAGGGGCATGATCATCAAAATATGAACTTCGGTAAAACTCAGGTCAAAAAGATACGCTAGCACTTTCCGATCACTGCATTTTCTTTTCCTCTCAGTGGGATGCACCTTCTCTTATTGTCGCTGAGAGAGAGATTAAAACACTGAAATTTGGAACATAAACTGTGAATTTCCAACCCCCCACCCTCGAACAAGATACATCCGTTAACAACGCTAGCGATGGACAAAAAATGGTTTTGAGTTGTAAAAGTTTTACCGAATTTTACAAGGAAAATAACTTGCACATCAAGGCATTAACATTCACATGGTATCTACACACGTAATGCTTGTGAAACATCCTGAATATCCGATTTAAGGGAAGGAGAACATCAAATGAAAATTGAAAAAGAAAATAAATAAACTTAAATTATATTGAAGAAGATAGCTTAATTCCTCCCACAAACCAAATTTGATTCCAGATATGGCAAGCCCAGTGAGTGTGCGGGTAATTAGTTAATACTCCCAACTGCATGAACCAGATATGGCAAGTAGAGGAATGCTCTTCACCTCCCAGCTGCATGAACCAGAAACCAACCAAAGAATCACGTTCTTCTGTTCTAACATTCTTACATGTTGGCATCAGCTGGCCTTGCTTAGCTTAACTCTGAGTCTTCCCAATTCCAAGTGAGAGGTCCAGATCCTCCATTCCTACATCGTGAATCTTTTCCCCTTCCCATGGCTTCACTGGTGCACTCTCAAACTGAAACTCCGAACCTCGCCCCTTCTCCTTGAGAGCTTCATTTGTAAAACTTGGTTGAGCCACGTGTCTTACAAGATTGAAGGTTGGAGAGGTTGGCACCCCAAAAGCAGAAGGTGCAAATTTTTGGAAGCTTATCCAGTGACCAGAGTCAACAGTGGATGTATCAGATTCATCACATTCATGTATTGTAGCTGCGGGAGCATACAGCTGGCGGTGAATTGGACTAGCTGGGGCAGAAATAGCGTAGAAAGGGTAATTGAGGGCAGACATGGATTCTTTGGCCATAGACTCCCAATTAGGTATTGGTTTACTTTTTGTAGGGGATGACAGGGGAGGGGTTACCGGGGCACTGTTTGAGATCCGGAGAGGAGGAAGTGATGAAGGGATTGCATTTCGGAGGAACGGAAGGAGGCTAGACTGGTTGTTGGCATCACCGCGAGTAGGACTAGTTGGATATGATGGAACTGGGCTCGGAAAGGATGAAGATAAAGGACTTGGATTCTGGGAAGAGTAGGGGGTGATTCTGGTTAAAGTACTTGCTATATCAATTGGAAGAGGCCTCGTTCCCTGGATAGTTTTGTAATAATTAGCCATGAAACAGAGGATAAGATTATTAAATAAGGCATAATTAATGGATAATTCAAGAGTTGAATTATATATTGAAATTAGTCAATGACGTTCATCACATCAATTCATGTAATTGCATAAAAATTCACAATACTCCTCTTAAACTAAGATCATACAAATGAAATTAACAAAAAGTCAAGAAGATGCAACAGCAGCAGAGCTAAAACACCTATAGTGCCTTCATAAATCCTAAAATACCTTTGTCCAATTTCTCCCCAGAAGTCGTAAATCCAAAAAGACAAAACAAACAGGAAAAACCTAAAGGGCAAACGTACTTTTCTGGATTTAATGGACTGGTAATATGTAAGAGCAAACCAAAAAAAAAATAGGGAACCAAAATTGACGACACGCTTTACAGATCTAACCCACACATAACTAGTGAATAATTAAACCAAAAAAGAGTGCAAAGGGTACTTTACTTTGCGATATGTGGTGCCGTCTTCTTCAACAACCCAGCCAGCTTCTGCACATAGTGCCTTCAAAACTTCATTATTATCACAGTGCTTGGGCAAATTATAGTTTCCTTGAGCCCTTAACCCAGTGTAAATCTTAGCAGCTATAGCTCTTCTCCTTCTCTCTCTCCTCCTGTTGTTCTCTCTCTCCCTCCACGTCGGCTTCCTCCGAGCTGCCGACGACGATGTGGCTCCGTCTGACGTCATTTTCCGACGAAGCCCACCTCTCTCTAGACCTAAAAGACTGAAATGCTCACGAGGAATACGCTTTCCCTTCGCTGTAGAAGAATCTTTTCTGGTTTGCAAGGAGGAATGGGAACATAAAAGATGTAGAGTAGGCTGTTTCTTTTGGAGGCGTTAATGTGTGCGCAGGTGCACTGTAAATTTTTGGAATACTTTTTGATGGGTGGTCTAGGTCTAGGTCTAGGATTGGCTGTATCTCATGTATGGAGAATGATTAGTATAAAGCTAGAGCAGTGGTGTGGTGATTTGTGGGTTATGATCAATGTGAATTTGTTGATACATGTGCAGGTAACAAAGCTATGTATGTATGTTGGACTGCGTGTTAGTTCATGTACTTTGTCACGAGTCATGACCAATCAAAAAGTCATGACCTGGGGTCCACATTGTCCGAACTGGACCCATTCAAACGAAACTTTACGATTGGATTTTATTTTTTATTTCTTTATTATCCAACAATGAAAATTGAACAGACTAGCCATGGCCATTATCTTATTATTTTGAACAAGAGTATAGTAAATTAGTAATTGGGATTATAAAAAATTTATTAATTTTACGGATGTTTATATATCCAAAAAAATAATAAATTATTAATTTATGAATTAATTCTTTATTTTTAAAAAAAATATAATGACATTTATAGTATTTATTTATCTTGATTTAGCATTTATTATATTTTATTTGAATAGTAATTAGTTATCTTACATGAGTATTAATTAGATTATTGTAGAGATTTGTTTTTCTATATTAAGATTCTGTTTGATACAACTTATTGATAGAACTTATAATAGTAGATTTTTTTATAAAAATATATTGGGTGTTTGGTAATTAATTTTAAAAAATTGAACCATTTGATTGTTTGGTTCTGTAAAACTAAAAATGATTTTGTGTAATTAAATTAACAAAAGGGATATATACTTTTTTTTTCATAATTATATAACTTGTAACAAAATGTATCGAACTTATCAATTGATAAGAAAAAATTAGTTCAACTATTTATTCAATGTTCAAAATTAAAAACATATCAATAATATATTCTTCTAAATAAATAATACTATCTAAATTAAAATGTTAATCAAGTGCTGGCAATAGTTTATATTGTGTATGATTTTGTATATAGTAAGTATGATTTTGAATATAGTAAGTAAATTAAAGTGGTGGAAATCAATCTCATTTAAAAAAAAAAAAAAAGTGAAGGGACAGCAATAATTTTTATTGTATAGGTTTTGTATATAAATAAGGATGTAATGTACTTAATTAATGTTCTTAGAGTATTTTTGATATTATATATATTTTTAAAAAGTTCTCTGACCTCTATTCTAAAAAGTTCACATTTTAGAATTTTATTAGTAGAGGTAAATTAACTTATTTAAGTTTTGAAAACTCTATTAAAAAAGCAATCAAATACTAAAAAAAATAAAATAAAATATACTTATGAGATTAAATAAATATTTATGATCATTAGATAAATTATACTAAATAGACATAAAATATGACATATAAAGTCGGTCTTGTACTTGTTGTAAAATAACAATGCACGCTGAAATTTAACATTACAAAAAGAAATAAAGATGAGATTCAATTCCAAATCAAGTTCAAGAAACCCCAAACAACATTGAAAACATAGATCATAAAAAAAAAAAAATTAGAAGCAAGAATACCTCAAATATACATAATGGAAATCATGAATAAAATTCCTTAGAGCACTTTGTTTTTTCGTTTTTTTGTCTTCCCCAATGCCTTAGTCATCATTTTTCTATTAAAATTTTTCCTTGTCCATGTAGAACATGGATTAGCATTATATTATTCCTACAAGAGATCCCCAATCCAGGATTGGAAGAAGTGCTATACAAGGACTTCGAGATCAAATAGAATATGTTTCTTTTTATTCATCGTGAGTGAGCCACTTATTTCTCAGAAACAAGAAATCAAAGTTATTTTCTTCCTAAATGATGTATAGTAGGTAATTATTAACTTATATATTAAATGGTAAAGGAAAATAAGATTTTTAAAAAATGTTATTATCTTATAAATTTATTAAATTAATTTTAGTGTATTATATACCTTGACGCTATGTAAAGTAATATATATAAGTAATTATTAATTTATTTATTAAATGGGTCTTATAGAAAATTAAATATTTAATTTTTTTTTTAATAATTTATCAAATTTTTAATTTTAAGGTTCTACTGCATTTATATAATAACAGTCGGAATTCTCACCACTATACGAAACAGAGTAATGCTACATATCATAAAATTTTTATCCCAAATAAATATCTTAAATGATGTGGTATTTATTAATTAGTTGGTAAAATAATATGATTAATTTACTTTAATTTTATCAATTGATGAATGTCATATTATTTAAAATAAAAAAATATTAAATACATATAATATTATTGTACGAAACGACTTCATTGGCATAGGCAGAAAATAAGTGCTACACAACTGTTGCTTGAGATTTAGATTGACAAATTCAAGGAAGCACTAGCCATTCCAAGAAAGATTCTTATTAGGCCATTATTGAATTTTTACAACTCTAGCCAATTATTTCAATCAATCTACTCGCTAAAACTCAATCGCTGCTTTTCGGGTTTGGACATGTTGATTAATGATACTGAAAGCTGTCATCCAAATTAACTGTGAAAGCAATTAGATGTTCGAAAAGAAGTCACTTAATTGAGTCGGAGAGAAACAAAACCGAGACCTGAAGGCGCCACACTCTCTCGAGTGAATGGCTGAAAACACCAAGCAAGCTTTGTCTATCCATCAAAATCATACGTACAACTCTTGGATCTTCGGCTTCTGAACAATAGTTGCATGATAAACTTCGAGCCATGAAGAAAAGGAATGAAAATAAGCCGTCCAGCTCCAGGCATGCCATGCCTGCAAAGACATTTATGTACTTCAAGGCTCAAGCAAGACAGCTTCACATTGGATATCAGAATATTCATACACAACCAGATAATATAATGTACATGTTAAAGGCTGAAATTTCTGAACTCCTCGACCAAGCAGCCAAGGACAGGTTCACAACAATATAATGTTGATATTTTAATTAAGTGGGCAACTCTGGACAATAAAAACAGTCGAATGACATGTTTCCTGCACTATATGTACAAATCATTATTAAAATGATCTCCATTGTCACACCACATGTATCTGGAATTTTGTAATCGGCTGAACCTACAAATCATAGTCAACCCACATCTCTTTGAAAACAGCAATGACATAAATTCAAAGACAAAATCCCTGAAAAAGAAAAAATAGAAAAGACCTTCACCTAGATTACTATTCATCTAATCTCCCAGAAAGTATCTTGATTCCTGAAAGTGAAGAGGTTCATTCCCCCATGAACAGCACCCAGCTGTCATTTCTCTGGCAAATAGTTCGATGCATCGAGCAGGCTTGGACCCAGGAACATGCTCCAGAAGCAACTCTATATTAGCAAGGAATTACCAACAAAGTTACAAAATGTAAATGTTGATCGAAGGTTATTGCTTAATCAGGCGTTAAAACAAGAGATAATAATAATATGTATGGTCAAAATATCTACTCATACCTCGAAGAGATCATCAAATGAAAAATTAAAAAAATATTAGGAAAGATATTAGAAAACAATAAGATAATAATCAAAAAACAGGAACATAATTTTGCTAGAGGAATACTTAATTGCCAATCTGATGAGCATATGGTACAGTATATTCGGTGCATGTGGAGAAAAATATTAAAAAATAAGTAAAAACCAAGCTCCAGCTTTTCATTGGTTTATAATTGCAGTAAAAGAATACCTCTAATTGGAGGCTTCCTCGAGTAATCTCCTGGAATGCTTATGATGATTTGATTGCCTTTTACAGATCGAAGTGTTGAGTGGTATTTGGAGCTGGCAACCTCCAAAATAATCAAAGGCATAAGGAATAAAATAATACCTTGCAAGGAATTTTTCTTATTGACAAGAGGCATTAACAATCAGAGATATGTGTGTTACCAACGTTTATGTGCATTACCAATGTTAGACTCACCTCCCTAGCACAATAACCCAGAAGAAGGTATTCATAGGGTCTATGATGAAAGAGGTCCAAATCACTAATCAGTGAGCCATCTGGCTTCACCTGCAACATTTGAGTCCTGGGACAATTGTCATTATGATTTAACCAGAGTAAGAGAACGAGAAAGGGGAAAGATCACCTTCAACCAGTAAAAGGTGGTCACATATTTGACTCCCCACATGGGAAACAACTCTTTCTCAACAAAATCATGCAGTTTCTCACGATTGGTCATCCATAAGGCCACAAGCGCTCCCTCTGAATGAGTAAGTTGCTCAATTGGAAGGGATAAGAAGTACCGATTTGGCAGAGTTGGGTACCTATAGTGACGAGAAAAATAACATCAACATAATTATTCAGCCCAATTTTCCAAGATATGGTATCTACAACCTAAAATTACTTCATTCGACTTTAATAGAAATAAGAAAGGTTGCAACTTGAAAATGCCATGCCATTGCCATGGAAGTTCTAGATACACAAAAGCAAATGAAGAAAATTCATAAATTAGTTATCAGCAGAAAACTTCCAACATTCAAAATCCCCAATTTCAATTACGAAAAAATATGATTCAGTACACTGATTTTTGACGAGCACTTCCATTTTCCCATGGAGGATCAATGACTATAAGATTGAAGCCACAATCAGAGTCAGCTGCAAGCGAAAAAAAAATACTAAAAAGTGAAGATTACTTTATTGATAATAAAAGTTAGATGCACAAACTAAAACTGTCTCTGGCAGCTAATTGAACTCTACATGATATTGCAGAGGAGCTATGGATCATAAGGGTAACTAGATCATATTGGAGAGTAAAGAATAGAAAAACAGTCTCCATGAGGCACAAACAAATTGCTGGTGGTTTAAATCCTTAAGTACCTTCAACATTTAATGTCTATAATCGATATTAACAATCAATAGTAAACATAAAATGGAGCTGTGTCCCCTAGGAGAATTATATTTTTTATCAATAAGCTGCCAATCAACATCTCATGGCAGTATTACAGAGTGCCCAAGATTTTGCCAGTAAAAACTATGTTGCATGCATAAATGGAAACAAATGCACCAAATACAAATAAAGCTCATTAGCAAAAATTACCAGGAATAAGATTGTGAATCTGCCCCAGATCAGACTTCATCATGATAAAAGACAAAACGAGAAAGCATGTAAGACACACTTCTTTCAAGTATTAACAATTAGTCATACAAAAATAACTTTCACATATCAATAACTACTACAAGACAATTGAAAATATACAATATTTCAACGGTTACTTTCTGATTTTGTATTAAAGAAAACAAAATTGGTGAAAACTAATGACATACCATGAAGAAACAACTTTCGCTTGGTAATATATATCTTCTGTCCAGAATTTCAGCCTCTACATCGTCGCTAGTCTCATTAGCGACCAAGTTATTGAATAGAGGAAGCACTCTCGGTTTACGACATTGACCAATAACAGAACCTGTGAAAGCAATAATAAATGATTCAGTAATCTAAAACCCATGCTTAATTACACAAATAGTTTCCTTAAAGGAGCTAAAGAAAATCGATAAACAAAAGTACTAAAGAAGCTGCAGAATTGAGTAGCACAAAGAGAACTATCGATTAAAGTAATTAGAAACTTATGTACAATAGTAATATTTTCTGATTTATTACATTGATTAAAATTGAGAGTTATCTCATACATAGGGGCTTGCCACACTCTTCCAAGCTCAATAAATGATTCTTCAACACCACACTTCATTGAAGAACCAAAACCTCCGTTCAATTTTCCCACAAAATTTAAAAGATCATTAGCTGCTAATAGAGCTTCATGTGCTATCAACAGCAATGGTTTCACTTCCTGCAAGGAAAGCAGGAACCAAATTAACACAACTGTCGTTGTTAAGGAAAGCAAAATTGGCGAGAAAATGTAAAATTAGGCAACAATTTAGTTACCTGGTGGCGTTGGTCGGCAGCACGTTCTCTTTCGTTGAGCGCGTGAGTTTTCTTCTGCTTCCGTTTTCGTTTTTTAGAATTTGAACAAACTTTGGTTTCGAAGAAGCGGCAGTAATACGCAGACGGAGAAACCCTGAATCGAGTATAGGATCGGTTGAGAACACGAACCGGGTCTATGAAAACCGCATTTGAATTTTCGAATCGGTAAATACCAGAATCTACGAACATGGATAGTTCATGTACATGGTACAATTTCGCATTCTCCATACTCGATAAAATTGTTCACATACTACCTTTGCTTTAGGCTTTAGCCAGGTTATGTAAACGGGGTCGGGTCAAGTATTCAAATGGGTTGAACAATGGGCCTATAGTTACCGTGTTCGCTCAGTTACCTTAGTTGCTTTTGTGTAATTTGAGTATTCGTCTTATGCAGTAAATAATGATTGTTTAGTACAAGACGTCCCAAAATGAGACCAGCCCTCCTCCCCACGAGTTTGAGCTCTTTTCTGTTGTTTTTTTTTTTAAACCCAAAATTTTAGTTCATTTATTCAATGTAGATTCATTATTTAAATTATTTTATTTAATATTTAAACTTAATTCATCACTGGCAATCATACACCATCATTCTCCATTGTATGTCACTGAAAACAAAACTTTCATTTATCATATATTTATCAAAAATAGTATAGCCCAAACTTAGCACCGAATTCGGTGCTGAATTTGAGTGCTGGCGGTAATGATTAAATGTCGTAAGAGTTTTACCTATAAATCAGAGTGCATAGGAAAAGTAAATTTCATCTCATTTTTGTGAGAGAGCTGAAGTAAGAGATTTAAGAGTTTAAAATTATAAGAAAATTTACATAAATAGTCAGATTCAATTTTTAAATTTTAAAATTAACCCTTCACTTTATATTCTATCAAATATAGCCAATCAAAATTCATATTTTCTTAATTACCCTCCATATTTAATTTTTATTCCCTTACATATAAATTGCAAACACCGTTTCCTGTAAACACCATTCACTGCAACTAAAGATCAGAGCCAGCACACGATACAGGAGGATCTGGTTGGGAAGTAAGAAGCCCCTTTGACATCTCTTCATCTGCAAAGAATTCTCGGTGTGAAAACACAGAGACAAAGGGCTGATCTTTGAATAGGAAAAAGAGTGGATTCGCAGGTTCCCAAATGAACTAGCTTATTCGAAAAAAGTCTTGTTCATTGGAAGATCTATCTCGTGTCTGGTACTGCATGGTTCTACTCTGCAAGAACTCCGAATCATTCTCTTGAAGTTCATACCCAACCGTTTGTTTACCCAGCCATGTGTAAGGTAATATAATTGTAATAAATATTTATATAAGTGTTATGAATTTCTGTGGTGTATCGTTTGCGGAGCTAGGACTTATATTTTGGTGACAGTTGGTGAGACAGCAGATTGGTGCACAGCAGCCTGTCGCACCTATTACACTGTCTAGTAGTTTTAATATATTTTATTTTTTAGTGATTATGTTTTCAACAGTATAATAAATTCATTTTTTTTTCAATCATGTCAGGATTAATGGACTTAGTTGTACTTTAACTCTGTTATAATGGTTGATGGGAGACATCGACAGATAGTCGGATGGATTATGTGAATGCTAAGAATACAACATTTTTTGTTGGAAAAAATTGTTTGTTTCTTCAGTTTTTATCAAGAATATACGAGGTTTTACAGATAAATCATAATTAATATAATATCACGTTGAAGACAACATTGAAGTCTAATAACACAACTCATCGTGCATGTTCACTACCCATGGACATATGTAATGACGAAATTGTGAAGGTTGTATTACATTTAGCCTCTGATATGACCAACATTGGATGTATTCCTATATTTGTTACCACATCTCCTAAAGTTCCAACCCAAGATGCTAAAGATGTTGAGGCACTCGTAAAATCAGTCTCTGTCCCAGATATTGAAGAAGAGGTATTACCAAGGACAACATCGTTGCAGTAATATTACTCTCCAGTCCACGACAATAATGACACTATTGATGATAATGGCATCGCATTGCCTGATGTTATAGAAGAGATGTTACCAGTAAAAACATCTTTAGAGCAACATTACTCTCCATTTCACAACAATTATTTTCATGAAAATTGTGAACCTATTAATAACATGGGCAATACAGAAGCAGATGATGTTCGTGTTCATGATAGAAGTGTTGATTTTATTGATATTCCTTCTAATAATGAGAATGAGCGTCATGATGATATTACTGCTAATAGTAGGAACGGTTGATCTATTGCTCAAATGGACCATTCGATGAGGACAGTTGTTGACCCTCTTATAAGTCTTGCTCCAGTTATGCCATCAAACTTGCTTGCTCTAGACTTTATTAGAAGTTGTAATTGGGATTATATTAGTGTGGGTAAGTTGTTCTCTAAGAAGAATGAGTTAATATTGGAGCTGCGCAAATTTGCCATTCGGAATAAGTTTGATTTTAAAATTGCAAGGTCCACAACTACACGTTTTGAGGCCCACTGTTCTTTGGAATCATGTAAATGGCGTATTCGAGCAACGAAACCTTCGAACAAGCAAAATGTTTATTGGGTAGTTCGAAGAATTGATAATGTACATACATGTCATAATGAGGTATTATCTGACGGCCGTCACCAAGTAAGGAGCAGGGTTGTTGGTCATATTATTGCTGAAAAATATATTCAGGAAAAAAGGATATACACGTCAAATGATATCAGAGTAGACATGCAGCAGGAATATGGTGTCCAGTTAACATATCAGCAAGCATATCGAGCCAGAGAAATTGGTCTGGAAATTATTCGAGGGAATCCTGTAGAGTCATATAACTTACTACCCAAATATTCTCATGTTTTGAAGGTCGCAAATGAGGGTACAGTTACTCACCTTGAACGGGATGCAGATAGTAATTTTTTATACTACTTTGTAGCTTTTGGATCTTCCATCAAGGGTTTTAAATAATATATTAGACCGGTGATTGCGGTAGATGGTACTCATCTAAAGGGTCTATATCGGGGAAGTATGTTTGTTGTAGCCTGCTTAGATGGAAACAAGCAATTGTATCCGTTAGCCATTGAAATTTTGGATTTAGAGAATAATGATGCTTGGGAATGGTTTATGATGAAGTTACATGGAGTAATTGGTGATATGCCAGACTTAGTATTTATCTCCGATCGATGCACTTCCATCAAGAGAGTCGTTCTTAAAGTATTCCGTAATGCTGCTTATGGCATTTGTTTTTACCATGTGAAAAGTAATATCAAAGCAAAATTTAAGATGTCCAAAGCTGTTTGGGATGATTTCGAGCCTATCTTTATAAAAGCCGCAAAAGCATATGGGCACGAAGAATTTAGAAAACAACTTGAGGCTTTGTGGATGCTCCATTCCAGTGCAGCCGATTATTTAGAGAATAATGTGGGGATATGTAATTGGGCAAGGTCTGAGTTCGAAGGCAGGAGATATAGTATTCTTACCACGAACATCGCGAAAAGCGTAAACTCTTTTATGAGTGAACCGCAAAAACTTTCGATTACTCATCTTATTGATCATTTTAGGAAACGATGCAGCAATGGTTTTATGATAGAAAACTTGTGGTTGAATCGATGAGTACTCGGCTAACAACTTGGGCAAATGAAATAGTCGCTGAGAGGAGATCTCGGGCCGAAATGATGATGGTCCGTCCTGTGTCTCCACATCAATTCCATGTTTTGGGTGGTGGTGTGAATGAGTGATTAGTTGACATACAAAATAAAACTTGCACATGTATAGTATTCGATTTAGATCAGCTCGTCTGCGCGCATGCAATTGCTGCTTGTTTAACTGTCCGAGTGGATTACATAAGCCTTTGTTCTGAATTTTACACCAAGGAATCATTGGTAAAGACTTATGCACAACCAGTGGAGCCAGTTGGTGACGTAATCGATTGAGAAGTGCCAGATGAAATTCAAGAGATGCAAGTTTATCCATCAGTAAAAGCACTACCACCTGGTCGTCGTAAAGAGGTAAGAATATCTTCTACCGGTGAGGATGTAAATCGAAGAACTGTGAAATGTGGGCGGTGCAATGAATCAGGCCATAACCATAAACGATGTAAAAATCCTATTATATCAAACCAAAATTAGTTGCATTGTTCCAAGTAATACTGTACTCACGATTTAATTTTTTTTTATATTGCATAATATATATATTGGTAAAACAATTTATTCAGTGTTATTTATTATTGCAACTATGTGTAACACCCATTTTTTTAATTTTGAACGTAATTATGAATATTAATGAAAAAAATATTCAATACTTGAAGGTTGACTTCTTTGTGTTCTTTACCCATCTCTAAATTTTGTGTTCTTTACGCTCTGCCTCAAAAGCTGACTTCAATTCACATATAGAACGATCAATCTTGTCCATCCGTTGAATGATATAATCGTTATTAAACTTTGTCCTTGACTGTTATGAATTAAAAAAATTATAAATTTAAATAAATATATATAACCTCTGAATGACATATATATATACAGAAAATAAATGATTTATAACCTATGAATCATATGTGTCATTGGATTCGTGTGTTTGCTTATGATGGTCTTTTGCTGGAAGCTCTTCCTTAACGAGACCTTGCGGCTCCAGTGTTGAGCTAGCGGCACTTGCGGTGTTTTAATTCTCCTCTGTTTCAGCCATAATGGGAGGTGCGTTGATGGATGGTTGATGCTGCAGAAAGTAATATTTAAAATACATAAATAAATTACTAAACATAGAGTAATTTGTAATCATCTAGTATGAAGTAATAAAAGATACTCACATTACAAACCCAATTTGGGATACATGGAACATAATTCTTTACAGTTTGCTAATATTTTTGTGCTTTCTCCTTAGAGTTCGGCTCGATGATTTGTAAGACATTTTCCTACGATAATTCAACCCAAATTTTATGTTAGTATAATCATAGTATTATTTAGTCATATGAAAACCAATAATATACAACTGCACAAAGTAATATTACTTACAAGACGAGAGTTATCATTAAACAATGAATAAACAATAGTGAAGTTGATTTTGGAAAAAGCAATGGGCTTCTATTGTACAATGCGTGGAATCTTTTTTTTTTTCACGACCCACTGTGATGGCAGCCCTCCAATAATTTCGAACATTCATACCTACAATAAGTAAAATGACAATATTAAAAAAGTATTAAACATTTACTATTAAAAAACTAATTATCGAAGAAAATGATTTCAATATACCACGATTTTAACGTATCTGAACTCCAGATGTAAAGCCGTAAACATTGTACTTTTCAATATTATGATTTGGCTTTTCCAAGCGAGTCTTCTTAAATTTCTCCATTTTACTATACAATGCACTGTCAAGACTGTCGTATATCGTTTCCCATGACAAACGACTCCATAGACGGTTTCAAAAGTGATCAATGTCATCCACCTAGTTAAGCAATGAAAAGTTGATCTGACTATGAAATTTTCTTCCATTTAGAACTTTGTATGCAAAATAAAAGAGTGCAATTTTTGCTGCATCAATATTGTCCATAACGTCGAAGTCTAAGTTACCAAACCTTTCGTCGAAATCGCCGAGATTTAAATTGCGAAACAGACCATCAAAATACGTATTAAGCAACATATGATTCTTTTTTTACCATTTTCGGTACACCGTCTTCACCCCAACAAAGTCTCGTAACTAAACACCACTCTCCAATTGATAAGCGTATCAAAAGCTCACCAATTTCAAACCACAACTGATCTATCTAATTACAAACCACTTGTCTTAACAACAAATTATGCACAATAACACCACTGAATGGAAAGCTTCGACACTACAAGAAATGGCCAAATATATCATTTTTGAATAATTGCAATGGTCGTTTTGTTAACTTTCCCTCAATAGCTTTTACGACTGTATCTAACTTACACATACTTGTAATACGCCCAGGAAAATGAGCAGTGTAAGGTATATGCATCATGCCTGGTACGTACTCAGAATCTGCCATATTTCTGTTACAAATATAACATTATTAAATTACAATTACATAATTTAAAAATAAAAAAAATCTATCTTAAAATTTCAGAAAATATTACAGGTGCGACAGGCACCCTGTCGCACAAAAATTATGCGACAGGCAAACCGTCGCACCAAATTCCAGAAATTACAACCCAAGAATTTGGAGAGACATGCAGTCTGTCGCACAAGACTTTTTTGCGACGGGTTGCATGTCGCACCGACTCCCAGAATCTGAAATTTCCTGCGATGGTGCCCGTCGCACCAGGTTTGGTGCGACTGGCATCCGTTGCATCAAATTCCAGAATCTGGAATTGCTGCGAGGGTTGGTGCCCATCGCACCAAACTGGTGCGATGGCATGGTGCCCATCGCACTGATGGCGCGGATTACATCATTTCTCACTTACAGATTAAGCTTTCCGATAACTCAGATCGTCGGTTATCTCAGGGGCCAATGATGACACAAGGACAATTTGTCCTAAAATTTGGGGTTTGGCTAATTATGATAGCTAAAATCTCGAAAGGTTATTTATGAAAATTACAAAATATTTCAGGTTATTTATAAAAATTTTCCAAAATTATAAAGATCTTGAAAGTTTAATGAGTGGGAATAATTGGGTATATTGAGATTTTAGGTTGTGGAATAAAATATTTTAATACTTATATACTCTCCATTATTGATAAAAATAATTTATTCTATCTTTACCCATAGACATAATTTAAAAGTCAAACGACATAAATTTTAATATATTTATTATGTATTTGTTATTTATTTTCTTATCAAATTAATTTTAGTTATCGATTGAGCTCCACCTATTGATTTTTTAACAATATCTATAATTTTATAATAACTTATCTTTTTGTGTGTGTACACAAAAAGAAAATAATTTGATCATTAGACAGTACCAATTTCACTGTATCAAAACACTCAAAGACTTAATGATGTAGGCAAAGATTTATTTAAAAAATTAGAATCATATATCATTGCAACAAACTAAGGCAAAAGAATATTATTTTGTTTTCACGTTTTGTAAAATGCGACCATTGAGGCTTAATAATTCTTATTAACCATTGTAATTGCGTAAGTACAATCAAACTGTGCTCCAATATCAAATGTTTAAATAATAAAGAATAACGCGATTTGTATTGAAAAATAGTACAAAAAAAAAAATTAGTTTTGTGGTGAATTTTTTTGTCTTGTAGTTAATTCTTTTTATCTTTGTAGTGATAATATACTAATTTGGACAGTTTTTAACCTGTTGCGAATCGTTTACAGGTTGGAAACTTTTAATCTTACAGAAACTACGGCCCAATAATCTTCGAGAGTGGGCAACCAATAACACTCTAGGCGTGTTTGATACGTGGGATTATAAAATATTAAAATATTATTCATATTTGAGATAAAATGCCCATGGTTAATGGGCTTGCTAACGCGGCAACAGCCCGCATTAGAGCTTTTTTTTTTTTTTTTTTTTTTTTTTTAATAATAATAATAATAATAAATAAATATTAATTTTTAATATAATATAATATTATTAATTATAAATTTTTTATTTATATTTTAATTTTTATTATATTCAAATATAATTAAATAATGTATTACTTATTTATATTATAATAATTAATATATAAAAATAATTTATTTAAATATGAATAACTTGCCTTTTTTTTTTGCTTTATAATAATAATAAATAAATATATATTTTTAATATAATATTATATATATATATATACACATTATAATTCATTAATAAATTTATAATTTAATATAACTAAAAATAAATATATAATATGAATAATTTAAATAATATTAAATTAAAATATTAACATAATATAATATAATATAGTGCATGCTGCAACAAAATGAACAATTGTCGTTTGAGCACGTGGTTGGAAACTTGGAATTGGCAAAAGAAAATATGAAAGAAGTAAAAGAGGAGCTATTTGATCAGGTGCTAGCTGCTACTGCTGCCAGGTGGCAGCATGAATGCATCACGGCATCACGCTTTTACCTAAATGACCCCAACTGAACAACACCAACCAAATAATTTAACTTTTGGAGCTCTGAATTGACCATTGACCTATTTTATGTCGAGGCCCATGTGCCTGCCTCGACTATTCTTCAAATAAGCTCAAATCGAGCTCCCTCACAAGGGAGCATCGAACATGTTCTGAAAATAATACAATTATACAGAGACTAAACGACATCGTTCTTTCCTTCTTTATAGTACTACGTACGTTTAATTTGGAACCAAAACACAAGAAAAATGTTGATAAGGAAAGTTGAGGAAACATTAACTTTGTAATTTTTTAGGTGTAAAATTTTGCCACGCAGCAGCTAATTGCGGTTTGCAATTAGAATTACGAGTAGTGTTCCTGTCCCACGCGCACACACGGTCTCTTCTGCAGAAAATCAAAATCGTTCCCTGTTGGACAATGCTATTTAGAACCACTGAAAACCCAGGGAATACTACAGGATATCCGCATTCAATTACAAAATACTTACGTTTTTAGGGCATTTACAAAAAAAAAAAATATTACGAAATTTTGTGTGACACAATTAATCACATAACATTGAAGTTGAACCATGGCTAAAGAATTACAGTGATGGCGGCCGATGATTAGTTAGTGGTGATGATTTTGCTGGACTTTCAGCTTGGATAAAAAATCACATCATATGATTGTATTGGAACCCAATGTCCTGCCTTCTTTGGCTATATATATCATCATATTCATGCCTTATTGCCTGCCTGCCTGCCTTCTGCCTTAACCAGCACCCACTCTCTTTCGCCAATAATTACTTCCAATAATTTCTTTATCCCCTTTCGCTTGGAATACTAAACCCATATTTGGTTCAAAGAAATGATAAGAATGAAGAACAATAGACAGAAAAGACGAGAAAGAAAATGAGTAAAAAACTAGTTAATTTATTTTCATTATTTAGTTCAGCATAAAATTTATATTTATTCTTTTATTTATTTCTCTTCTCCTCTCGTCGTCTTCATTCAAATCAAATATACAAATAAATATCTCTTTAACATGGCTTATCTAATTATCATAACATTTCATTTAATTTTATAAGTTTTCATTAAAATTTTTGTTTTTTTTTTTAGTAAAACTTTTGAAATTTAAATAAGAGATTTTATCTTTACTAACAAAAACTCAAAATTTAGACTTTTGAAAGTAGAGATTGATTTTTTTATATTAAAATATTATTTATTTATTTAACAATCTTATTTTTTTATAACATAACTTAAAAAAAATTACATTTTAAAGTAAATTTTTTAATTTTTAATAAAAGCTTTCGTTAACAATAAAATAATTAATTTTTTTTTAGGTAAAAACCCAATTTGTAAAAGTTCTATTAACAAAGTTATAA
Source organism: Murraya koenigii (assembly GCA_025617385.1). Classification (NCBI taxonomy): domain Eukaryota; kingdom Viridiplantae; phylum Streptophyta; class Magnoliopsida; order Sapindales; family Rutaceae; genus Murraya; species Murraya koenigii. Next base: position 40,087,327 of record CM046812.1, on the reverse strand, counting down.
TTAAATAAACTTTGTTTGAAATATTATACCAAATGGGGCATAAGTACTATATTATATGCATACCCATGTTGTATGTTCTCTATATATGTAAAAAAATTATATTATATTACTTCTTATACTAATAAAAAATGAGAATAAAAATGAAGAATGCAATTCATTAACTTATTTACTTTCATAATAAGGAGGGGGAATGAGAATAAAATTTGAATGACCCCATAAATTTAGGATTGTAGAATCGAAATCTTGATCCCAAGTGGGAGAAAAAAATAAAAATAATAAAAAAATATGAATGAGAATTGAATTATTATTATTATTAATCGTAATTATTATAATAAATAGTAAAATAATTAATTAAGATATTTTTAATAATTTATTCTGATTTTAAAATAAAATAAATATATTAATAATAAAATTCTTAGCTAAATAAATTATTCTATTTCAAGTCCAATTAATTTTTGATTGATCCCATTTCAATTGATAAATATACCATGGATAGAAGTAACTGCAACCGCAACTAACACACGGACAGAAGACCTTTCATGCTAGTCACCGCATAAAGACAAATGATACCCATCTTTAATTAGCCAAAATACAAACCCGGAAATAGCTAGCATTCTACAAAATAATTGTTTAATTACGCTGATTGTTGTCAATGCTCTGTATCCAACGACAGTCGTGCATACAGAAAATCAATTTGAAATATGGACGGTTAAGATTAGTTGGGCATTAGCCACATGATCGGTTGGAGAGATGACGAGATATTATTAAATTATTCCCGTCGTTTTTATTAAATTTCATTTCTTGTCCCTGTTCTTTTGCTTTTATACCAGGGTGTCCGAAAGGTCCACTCCTCTTTCAACTTTATGATCATTACACATGTTATGTGAACATGTCTGCTTTTTATACAACTGTTGGCCGCTTGGACCTTTTCAATCCAACGGCTGTACTGCGTTCTAACCAATCCAACGGCTATAACATCCATCATCCTAAATCAACGGTTCATGTTGCTCAGAAATGGCGGGAAAATCAGGTGGGAAAATTAAAGCAAAGAAAATTATTTTTATAAAGTGTTATGTAGTAGACAAACGTATGTGTGAGTGGGTATCTCATGTCGGATAAGACAACACCGACTGAAAGTAGCGCCCGCCCACCCTACACGTGGACCCACCCGATGAATCCGTTACGTTACAATAAAACTTAAACGTTATTTTTCTCGTTGGCCATTTTCGCTAAAATTACGAAACGGATACCCATTATGAAGCGTTATAAAATTCAAAATACGTGAAGAGACAAAGGTCATGATCGTCATTTGATGGCACCCCACTTATTCCTCCTCCGACTAGTCAAACGGTCAACCCATGGTTACACAAAACCGCAACCCCAGCTTAAACTACTATCGCATGATTAGCGAGACCGCTCTTCCTTACGTGGCAGAAATATATTGGCCTTTTCTCACTCGTTGGGATTCATAGCAACACAACCAATTAACAATACCAGTCACTCTCATCTCTCTCTCTCTCTCTCAAACACTCACTCTCTGCATTTTCTCTCTCTTACTATGTGTTTTCTCTCCAAAAAAAAATCTGATTTTTCTCCAAAATCATCTTAATTTTTGTTTTAAAAACTCCAAATTTAAACTCAGCAATGCGTGATCTTCAGTTTAAATACAATTTTGACTTGTAAATGTTTACTTTTCATTGATATTTGAAAAAGCTCTTTTTTTTTTTCTCTGTGTGTGTGTGTTTCTTTTTGTTTTATGTTAAAACAGAGAGAATGCTAGAAACAATGGAGAGTTCGGTGAATGGCGGGTTTTCACAGTTACAGGGCTATGGAGACAGCAGTGAAGAGGAGCTTTCGGTGCTGCCACGTCACACTAAGGTCGTGGTTACCGGAAATAATCGCACCAAATCGGTGCTTGTGGGCCTTGAGGGTGTTGTCAAGAAGGCTGTTGGCCTTGGAGGCTGGCATTGGCTGGTAATTATTGTTACTTCATTTGGGTATTTGGGGAATTTGGTTTTAATTAATTATTCTTTTTTCTTCAGGGTATTATTTGGTTTTTGTTAAAGTTTGAATTTAGAATTTAAAGCTCAAAATAATTAATTTCTGATAATGTGGGATAATTTTGGTGGTTTTTTGTTTGGATTTACTGTGAAATAGTTTACTTTCAGGTTCTAATTTGATGTTTAGTTTGGATATCATGGCTTATTTTATTAATTGATAATTAGTAGTATGGTCAATATTACCATTATTTACCAATGTAATTAGTTTCCAATAATAATTTTGAAGGCTGTTATATGTGTATTTGCAAATTATATGTTCTTCATGATGATTTTGCTTTAATTAAGTTGTTCTTGGTGTATTTTCCGTTGTAACTCTGAAGATTGGGATAATGGTTATGATTGCATGTTTGTTTTTATCAATAGATCTGGATTTTTGATAGATTCTGAGTAATGTGGGATTCGTTGTTGTTTTTTTTTTTTAATATTCTATTATTAATTTCTGACTATTTCGGGTTTATTTATTGCTTTTTTTTTTAATGCTTAAAAGAATTATGTCATGAGTGGCTTGTATGGCAGGAAGCTGATTGAATTGATTTTGGATGGTCATCTCCTAATTATTTCATGAAGTCCAATATTTCATATCTGGATATCAATGTAATTTCTTGAAAAAATTGAAATTTTGATTGTTCTTGCAAGTTCCTTCCCGTGATCTTCATTTATTGAGAATCATTTTATTATATCATGCGCTTCTTCAATGTTCAATGCAATATGCATTTTTGTGTCTTTCAGCTTATTTCCATCATAACTATTCTTTTGTATTCTTTTTATAAAATATTAAAAATAATGATGTCATGTTTTTTCGTGGGTTTGCTGCTTTCAATGTTTTAGGATTGCTTGCTTTTTGTTTTGAATTTGGTCTTTTCTCTTGGGAAGAGACACATTTGATTTATTTCATGTTGTGAAAACTTGTCTTAGTGTTTCTGGACCTAGTGTGAGTGATTATTTGATTAAATGCTGGACTCCATCTTTCATTGCACTTACCTTTCTTACATGATCTTCTGAAATTTCACTGCTTGTTTGATCATTTCTTCTGTTTAACTGGGCATTTTCTCCAATTCTGATTGTGGTTATTTGTTTCCTGACTTAATTAAATCATAGGTTCTTACTAATGGCATCGAAGTGAAGCTACAAAGGAATGCCCTCAGCGTGATTGAAGCCCCTACTGGTAATGAGGAAGATGATGACCTTGAATTCGACAACGTGCCATGGAATATTTCAGATATGGGTGAGAGTTTGTACACTGGCTATTAATTTCCTGTATATTAAACTTGTTTCTTGTCGTCCGTGTTTTTGAGTTGCGTTGATAGGTGTTAACACCGCTAAAAACCTTTTGGAGTCATTTCTAATTTCCTGGATTCAGATGCCTTTGCAAACTTGTGCTTGTTTTCATTTTGTTTTATTCATTTTTTTAATTTTTTTAAGTTCCTACTCCAATTTTGCTTGACTATAGGTATTATAACTTAGCTTTTAAGAACCATTGAACTGTTTGAAATTGTAGGTTTGGAATTGTTTTTTCTTTTAGAGAAAAGTGGTTGAGGTTGTTACATAGGATCCATTGTGTTAACTTTTTACTTTTAACTATTGCAGAGAGCTTTTCTGTCTCACTTCTTTATCTTTTAACTAGCCCCACCACTCTTTTTAATTCTTTCTTGTGCTATTTCTTTCCAGCTTCCGATGACACTCAAAAGTCCCACAGATCAAAGCTTAGAACACATAAATCAACCGGATCATCACACAAGACTATGAGCAGGTCTCTCTCTTGTGACTCCCAGTCAAAGGGGTCTATTTCTACCCCTCGTGGGTCCATGGTATATAATCTCAAATAATCTAAATTATTGTTAAACACTGTTTTTGTTTGTTTCTAGTGTAACTTTGATAAAAATTAATTAAAATATCTGTTAGTATTTTACCTTTTTGCCTAATTATTCTTTTGTGAATCATCCTGGCAGAAAGTTGACCTTAGCAAACTGGAGATGGCTGCACTATGGAGATATTGGCGACATTTCAATCTTGTGAGTTATATGGACCAAAATCAAATTATCTGCGCTGCCTTTACGTGAAATTTTTTTTCATGAAAGAACATTGTTGAATTTGTTGTAGGTGGAAGCTATCCCCAATCCATCAAGGGAGCAACTGATTGATGTTGTTCAGAGGCATTTCATGTCACAGGTATACGTGCATTTCTAAACTCTAGTACCAGCTTCTCTGACAAATTTTTAATTCAAGCAAATATGATATGATTACAATAACATGTATCTTGTAGAAAATGCTGAGAATTTCTACCTCAATTACCCATGGTCGATTTATATGAATTTATTTAATTTTTATTTTTGGGCCCATGAAGCAAATGGATGAGCTGCCGGTAATCGTGGGGTTTGTTCAGGCCGCAAAGAGACTGAAGACCGTATGCAAATGACCTTGAGATAAAATGAGAAATATTGAGTTGGGTTATGCTAACTAAAACTGCTACTGTAATATCCGCCTTCCCCGGTAGTGATATATGTATCATATTTACCCATGGCATTTTGCTGTGGTGGTCGTGATCCTGGTTGCTGTGAGTAGGTTAGTAGTTAATCTGAGCTATAGAGGTTCTTACATTTTGGTAGCCTAGTTATGTAGATATATGTAAACCGGTGGTGCTGGTGACTAGACACCTCTAAGAAAAGGAGCCCCAGTGGCTTCCTCTGTAAGCTGCTTTGCTTGAATGTATTTGCTGACTTGGGGGTTTCCTCAAAATGTATATATTCTTCCTTCTCGGCTTTTTATCCTTGTTTGCTTGCCCTTTATTCTTCTGTGGCCCATCATAACAAATCTAAAGATTGTCGGGTTGTTAAAAGGTGGAGGAAGAGAAAATGAAATCTAATGTGAGATAAATCTTCTCGTCCTTGACGACGGTTTTAAATAATTTAATGCACTCTGCATTTATGTAACATATGAAATCTGGCAAGTGCTGCTCCTGCAGCATGCATACATACACTATTCAATGTTACGCATTTTGGTGTCATTTTTGTAAAAGTCATCTCATGACAATCGTGGGTAGCTATTAGATATTTTTGTGAATTATTATTAATGCAATGGAATCGAATTTGAAGATGCTTTCTCTTCACTTCTCAGTATTGATTTTTCATGTAGGTCCCCCTAAGTTAATTTATAATTATATTATTAAGTTTGACATGATTTTTAAAAATTATAAGATACTTAAATTATAATTTAACAAAATCTTTACATGGATTGTAGTTGTGGATCCATTCGTCAAGCGTCATAATCATTAATACGTGGTATGATGCAGGCAAAATCAGAAAGATCTTTATAAATCAAAACTCGGACCCACTCGCATTAATAAGCCCGCCCGAGTCCAATTATGCAGGGCAGCTGTAAGTGTAGTTTAGGGCTTATTTGTGATTATTTTGTAGAAACTTAAAAATAATTTTAAAAAAATAAAAATTAATTTTGATGTTTCATAAATTATTTTAAAAGTTATATTTAATAAAATTATTTTATCTTATAATCAATTTTAAAAGGTAAAAAAATAGCATATTAAATTTTAATTTTAAAAATTAATTTATATTTTTATACATAGTATAAAAATTTCCTTATTAATTAAGAATAAAATCATTAACTTTAAAAATATAATTATTATTCTTATCAATTATGCTGAGATAACAAAATAAAATTTTAAAATATTTATTTTAATTATTAATTATTATATGCATATACAATAAAAAATTATTTTATATACATATTTATAAATATGTAAATAATTTTTATTCAATATTATATTTAATTCAGTTATTTATATTATTATAAAAATTTAACAGTAATATTTATTAAATATATATAAATACTTTTTAAATTTACAATACTTTTTAAAATAAATTTTATCAAATATTTAATTAATTTTTTTTACACCATATTATTTATACATAACAACTAATATCAATTATTTTAAAAGTTACAGCATTACCAAACTAACCCTTAATTGCTATGACTTATAAATTAAATTGTTCTAATCTATTATTTGTTTGATTAAAATTTTATAATATCTTTATTATTTTTATCAAACTTATATTATTACACAATTTTTTTTTTATTTTATAAATACATTTTTTTCATTTTACAATGACTATAACTTAAAAATTGCAACACATAAAGCCACTAAAACCCACCAATTAAAAAAAAAAAATGAAAGATAAGATTGAAGATGCAGTATCAAGTTTAGTCTTAATTCTCCTAATGAGTTAAATATTTATTCCATGTTTGATAAGTTTAGTTGGATTAGACTAAGGAGAACTAGATTTTAATTTAATCATACAATCATATGATTAGTAATTATAATTTACACATGGGTTTAACTGAGATAAAATAAAAAAAAAAGTTGTTGCTTTCATTTATAATATTATTTTTTTATACCTAATATTAAATAATTTTTTTATTTATGATTTACTCGAAGTTTATTTTTTTACTTTGCATCTATAATCTAATTAAATTGACATTTTTACTTCTATTAACTCTTGAGATTAAATTTTTATTACTTGTAATAAGCATTGATATCATATTAAAAATAATAATGAAACTTATAATACTATTAATTAATTGATTTTATACTTTCTTTTAAATATTTGGTAAAAATTAATTAAATATTTATTTGTTTATTATATTATGACTGCCCAATAACTTATTTACAACATATTTCATTTTCTTATTAATTTGTTTTTTAAATTTATTTTAATTATTATTATAAATTTTAATAAATAATTAAAATATTCAAATATCAACTTGAATGCTTTTTAATATTATTGAATATAGCCTGATCTGATATTGTTATCGCAATTTGGTATTGTACCAAACATAAAATAGTAGAATATAATTCAACTTAAAATAATCTAATTTAATATAGTTTAATATTAATAATTAGTTCAATCAAATCTTATGTGTCAAACGTAGCATAAAATAAACCATACGGATATGAGATGAATAACAATACACTAGTAAATAGGTCTGTTTTCCCTACAATCTAGAGATTTTAACATGGAAATGTAAAAAAAAAAAAAAAATTGTAGTCAAATTTACTTAATTATTATTGCATAATTACTAACTATATGATCCGTGAAATGAAGGCACCCATTCTCTTCCCGTAGAAGCATAGCTTAGGCCTTAGCGTGTGGTTGAAATTTGAAAGAATGATCCCAATCGTCTTATTTAGGGTATGTTTGGGATTGAGGTTGGGCAGCTGTAGCTTTTAAGTTGCAGTACTAAAGTGTTTGATAAACACTAGTTGCTGTAGCTTTTAAACTATATTAGCTATGTTAATATAATTTTTCATTTGTACGATGTAAAATCTATTATGTTTTTAATAATTTTGTTAAAATTATTATTTAAAAATTATATTTATTACATATTATTAACTTTTATTTTATAATTACAGCTTTTTTTCAATAAGAATTATAGACTTTAAAAGTCTACAATGACCTCAATCCCAAACATATCCTAAATAAAAATAAAAAATAATTTGCACGCCAATAAAGTAAATTGGTCCCTTTGGATGTTTTGGTTGGTGCCTTGCTGCCTTTGGTTTATGAAAACTGCGATTTTAGGATGAAAGCTTTTCGACTGCAGATGAAGTCGATAAAATTGAACTGAACCCATGTGAAGTTTCAAAATCCTTGCCCTAAAATGGTATTTTTGGCCGAAGCACAAGTACAGAAACGAAACACTCTTCTACCAACCAGCCATTTCTCCAAGAGGAAATATGTAGCTGCGCCTACGATCTACATGGAGTATTCGCTTGACCAATAATATTGTATTATTGCTTTGTAATAAATAAACCATGCTTCTTTGTCTCCTCTCCTCATTAAATCTCTTTCACATCACACCATCACCATCGACCCACCACCACCGCCGCTACAATATACTACAACAGTTTTTTCTTTTGTACAATGTTCAAGTCTTTGCTGCTTAAATTTCACCGGCTCTATTATTGGGCCCAAGTTATGATTCTATGGTTCCACCTATAGAATGCATCGAAAATGGGTATAAAATTTTAAGCAACATTAATAATATATTGTATTGCTTCGGGCCCCAGTTAACTGCTGAATAATTGCATTTAACAATTACACCGGATTGATATCCAAACAAATCATCAAATTTCAGTACTGTACCTATGGTTTTGACTTTTTGAGTGGAGCTATTTATGCTAAACCACTCATTTCATCTCATAGAATCTCATGTAACCCATTTCTGAATGATACTGGTGTTGAGCTTGCATTTAGAAAAAAAATAAATAAATATATATATATATATATATATATTGAGATTATAAGAGAAAACAGCCCTAATTAATTATATTGGCTTCTCATTATCTCGTTAATTTTTCTCGTGGACACTAAATTAAGAATATGTTTAGAATTAAAGTTAGAAAACTATAACTTTTAAGTTATAGTACTAAAACGTTTAATAAATATTAGTTACTATAACTTAAAAATTATGTTAATATAATTTTTTATTTGTATGATAAAAAATTTATTACATCTTTAATGATTTTGTCAAAATTATTATTTAAAATTTATATTTACTATATATTATTAACTTTTATTTTATAATTATAATTTTTTCTACAATAACTATAATTTTTAAGACAAAGCACTTCAATCTCAAAATACTCTAAGTTATCATTTTCGTATTGACATTTAAGTGTAAAACAACAATTAGATTAAAAAAATATAATAATTCTTATCCCGTATACTTAAGTAATTACATTTATGAACACTCATATGATTCTAATTAAAGTCATCACCTATTTCTCTCTTCTAACTCTCATAAAACCCAAGCATTCTCTATTATTTATTTTCTCTGCAAACTTTTTGACTATATCAACGTGTCATTTTCTTTCTTTTTTTTTTTTTTTGGTGGCTACTAATCTATCTAATATTCTTTTGAAATAATCTTTGTGTACTTTTTTTTTTTTTAGTAATGATATTTGAGATTCTCAAGATATCTCTTCAACCCCCATTTTAATAAAGTTTCAAAATTATTCTTATTAAAATTAAAAAATATATTTATTTTTAACTTTTGAAAGCTAACACACACAACATAGTTAATATTTTTTTTTTGTCTAATATTAGCTACATAAATTGGCCCACCAAATTTTACTATTTTCTGTCACTAACCGTATTCATTTTTCAATTTCTAATGCTACCAAAATCTTGATATAAATAATTATCATTCGTGCATGAAGATAGATGTCATCCATTACTCTTAAGAGATGTTTGTTAAACATATGAAGTATGAAATTTTATTAATTTTAGATATTTTCTAAAATTTTATTGTTTGTTTTTTATAACTTATGTATGATTTTCAAATATTTACTTTTAAATAAAAAAATTAAACTTTTGTGAATTTTATTTAAATAGAAAATGGTATGAATAAGAAATAAATATTGTATTTCAAAAATATCTTTATAAAATATATTTATTTCCTAAATTATAAAATCCAATCATTTTTTTGTTTTGATTTGTAAGGATATAAATATAAAATAATCATGTTTAAGATATTTTTATTTATAAAAATAAATAATATATGACTTATATTTAGATATTAAAAAAATAAAAATAAATATTTTATTCAGATATTTGAATTCAGATCCATTAAGACTTTAAAAAAATTCATAACTATTTATATTTAAAAAAAAAAAATCAAACGCTCCCTATGTCTAAGCGCTCCCTTAGTGTTCACTTAGACATGGCAGCAACAGCACCCGATGACTTTTGAACTAACCACTGCAGTCACTAACTCACTGCCATTTGTTGTCGCTCATCACCATCGTCCATTCATAAAAGTTTAATCAAAAGCATTTTTCATGAGTGAAATTGACAATTTCTGCTTTAGAACCCAATCGTTATTAAACAAAATGATGTCAAAATTGATCTCATCAAGCCTGAATTGCCTTCTTCATCATCGTTTCCCCAATAATGGATAGCATCTAAAGCAACAAAATGGTGATTGTGGATTGGTGATGTCTAAAGAGAGGAAAATAAATAAATAACTTTTTAAAATTTTAATGAAGGTAATTTTAGAATTTTATTAAAAATGTGAGCTGAACAGATATCAAGAGGGAGTGAAATATCATTATTATTATTTTTTTTACAGATTCAGTATTCTCATTTTTTTAAATGTTTAATTATTATCATACTTAACTATTTTTAAGCCAAAGATTAAATATATTGTTTTTAATTAGAGTTATCACCCAAAAAAGTTACTTTGTGTAGAAGATACATAATTAGAATACAAAAGAAATAAGACTCCATTTTATTTTAGGAGTGAGACAATTGGAATAAAAAAAAAAGTGCACATGGGATTTATGAAGAAAATGGTATTTTTGGTGTTAAAATATGTATAAATGGAAGTAGGGATTCATAAGCGTTTAAAGAAGTGTTAGAAGCTCCCCACACTTAAAAAATAAGGCATGGTTTGGTGAGATAAAAAGTGGGCTCGAATTGTTCTACTGTTCAGTTTTGTCCAGACCAATCTACCAATTTTAAAGCCCACTTATCCAATAAGTCTGCCCCAATCATTCAACAAACAGCGGGTTTCAAGTTTTGGGTCAGAAGATAAAAATTGAAGGCCGAGCAGGCCTTTCGACACCCCCCCTAAATTCCCCACTCTAAATTCCTCATAAGAATATCCTTTTTCCAAAGAGAAATCACTTCAACAATCAAACCCCACTCTCGAATGCTTATGGCTATAACACGAAAGATTTCCATATGTATAGCAAGCAGGCAGGTCCAGTACTCTCTGCTCTGGCCTATGACATCTAATTGCTGCTTATTGCTTTCCAATACAATTTTCAATTGTGCTAATTGCTAATGCACAAAGCATCCTGATTAGAAAATTCCAAAGCAAAGCAAACATTTGTGCTGTTTCATTAAGTTTCACGCCCGAGAGAGAGAAGCAAGCAAAGTGGTCACACATACTTCTGATCGCAATCGTCAAATAATTGACACCATTAGTCCATTATATTTATCCGTTTCATTCACCTAATCAAAGCCTCCGTTATTGAAATATGATGTCACTCTATACTGATCAACAAAAGATTCAATCTCTTTTGGTCAAAGATTCAATTTAGATCCCAGAATGTCGGCATCTTTATGGCCAATCACTTTGCCACTTTCAACATTAAGCCAACAACCAAATATTTTAATGTTACTCTTGATACTAATCTCAGTGTAATTTAATCGGTCAAAGCTTCATTTTCATCCCCCTTAACGTTCAATCAAAGCGGCTTTTTCCCAGCAAGCTCTTCGTCTTATTATTGGCACTTCCATTTGATACTTTTCCTTGCTTTCATATGTTAATTTATCAACTCGTGGAAGCACAAAACATTAAAAAAGTTGATCTGGTCAAAGAAAGTGTTCAAATTGCGTGCATATTATATTTATTCAAGCAGCTTTTTGTTGAACTTTTCCTTTAACCTGGGCAGATGGGGCATTCATCTTTTATTACAGATCCCAAAGTGCATTACAAACACCGGTAGCACTAGAGTCAGATTTGATATCATTCTGTTTATATTTTTTTGAAGGAGGTATTCGATTCAATAAGTCGTCCTACCGTGAGTTTTGACCCTCATGTTTAAATTCACGTTTTGTTGGTTCTCTAAAAATTTTCAATATTCTTGTTCATAAATCTGCATTATGTTTTTATACTAGTGTCTTGCACTATAAGACAGTGTAAGATAGAATTTTATTTATACGATGAAGTGTAGAACAAAGATTTGCACACATTAAAAAGTACAAGATTGAGGCTTATATATACAAATAAAAATTAAAAGAAAGAAAATTTGTAATTACATTTTTCTATAACATAGATTAAAAGATTGAAATTAAAAATAAGGACAATTTTTTATTTTTTGGTCTTTTTACACTGGTAAAATCAAAGAAAAAGAAAAAATGATTTTGGTCAAAATGGTGTAAACTCAAGACAAATTCATATCAAGAGTCCTCCTCTCCCAAATAATAAATACATTTAATGAGTGGTCAAATTAATTCTCCTGTATTGGTGCAGAAGCAAGACAAATCATATAGAGAATCCGAATACGTATTCCTCTATATGTCATGTAAATTAAAACTCAAGATTATAAAAAAAATAATTGAAAGACAATAATATCCAACACGTAATCACATAAACGTTCCGCATAAACACGAGAAAAGTCTCACATTTTGACAGACGGAAAGTTTGTATAAGCAACTGCTAGCTGATCTCACGATTAATCTAAAGTTTAGTATAAATTTAAGTTCAATAAAAGAAATGGTTAAAAGCTCATAAATCTGAAAGGTCCACGAGAATATTGATAGCAAATAAGCTAGATATAAAAGTAGATAACATCACTTGGTTGAAATTCTTCATATGGTGAGGCGCGTACCCAATCAGTAGTAGCTAGAAAGACATATGTGAATCAATTCTCTTTGCAGATGTCATCCATACTTGATTATTATAATGTAGATATGTATATGATTTATGTAAATTGGACATTATATTCGCATATTTGTATATCACAAGGATTTTAACTTCAACTAACTAAAGATTCAACCGGCCAAATGGGGCTGCCTCTGAGATGGACGCAAAGTTATGCTATGCGTATCCATAACATTGTAGCATCTACGCAATTGTGAAGGGATTATGAAGATTCCATTCCATGCACATAAACAAACCCTAACAAGTTCGTAACAGAATTTTTAACCTACTTTTTGAAAAATGGGATGAAATTATATTTAACTATCAATTGAGATATGAATCTAAATATGGGGCATCATATTAAGCTACTAAATGTAGTTGAAATGAACCTAGCTTTTCTTTTTCCAAATTGATATCAGCAATATGTCAAACCATATCAAAGAATATATGTGAGCTCACACGAATCTCTTTCAAGTATTAACAACAACAATTAAGCCACAAAGCTTATGAACTATCAATTTGTTCACATCGTAATTTCTTTTGGATGCTTACATGGCATACTAGTTTGAGGCCAACTCCAAGGATAATATATTCGTGGCTCTAAACTGTTATTCACCTGGCATCGAAAAAAATTCCAAGGGCGGCACATGAATTAGCTTGAAGAATCTTAAGATTATCCAAATTGATGAGGCATCAAATAAAAAACAAATCCTCCTATATATATATATATATACACACATAAGTTTTTTCTAGATATATATATATATATATATATATATATATATATATATAAATGTTCTAGTAAATACTATTGTCCATCATCCATCATATAATAGTGAACATTTATATATGTGGTAAAATTTTGTAACTTTATGATAATATTATTTAAGTTGTGTATGAATCAGTTAATGACGAGTGACACTTTTACTCAGATGTTTATCATAAGTTTAGCATCATCGCCCACTTGATCATTATTCATGTAAGCTTTCAATCATGTATTTATGACAACATTAAAGTTAGAGATGAGATAAAATATAAAGATAATGAATATATTATATAACAAAATAATTGAAATTTATATTTTGTATCTTTTAACTTATCTATAATTTTAATATGATTAGGATAAAAATTATTATTATTATTATTAAGGTATTTCTAACTTTAATATAGTCATGACTAAGTTAAAAAAATAAAAAAATAAATTAATTTTAATATAGCACATGAGAGCATATATTTAATTTTTTAAAAATTGATATTGACCATATCTCTAATAAAAATAAATAAAAATGATTATTATTATATATGAAGTGATGATATTGACTTAACTTACTTGAAAGACTAAACATCCACATATTAATTTAAAACCTGTCGACTTTAAAGTTGTGCGTCAGATTTGGATCCCATTGCATGCAGTGTGACGTACGTGATTAATGTCTAAAGTATATATTGTGCTTTCTGGACCTAACAATACAAATTTAAAATTCATTCTTTTTATTGGTTAAAAGTGTCCATTAGGGTTGATGCGTTTTTTTATTGTTTTATAAATTTTAAGGGTCAATATGCTGCGAGGGAAGAATGAGGATGAAAATAGAGTAACAAATTTCTAATTAAGGGAGATTGATACTTTTTTTCTTTTATAGCTTTTAGGTTTTTTCATTAACTCTTATACAATTTTTATAATATTCCCTACCGCTTTATTTTCTATGTTTTTGTGAAAGTTTGGACATCACTGTTGTAACGACGCATGAAAAAAAAAATAAGGAAAAAAGAAAAAGAAAAGAGTGTGGAGATAAATGGTAAAAGTTGAAAACTGCAAGGAAAAAGTATCAATCCCCCCTTCAATAAGTGAGAGTATACGATGCTCATTAAAATTTGTGGAGCAGTGGAAGCCACGATCCCCTATTTTAGATAAAACCTAATTCACGTATGCTAACTGTGGAATATAAATAATTGCTTTACTAATAAATTAAAAATAACAGTAGAGATGACAGGGTTAGTTATTTTATGCAGCCATGAGTCCATGACTTTCACTTACATGAAGAAGGATTATATTATTTTCACATCGAGGTTAAAATTGTAGCAAATGGTTCCTTCTCATCGTTTGCACCACTTGCATAAAATCTTTACAATTTGCCCTGTCTCATTCAGCTGTCTATTATTTTGAGAAATCTTCTTTCTTTTGTAAGCCCCAGCAATCTCATCATCATTCCATCGAAAAGGGCCAAAAAAACAGATAAAAAAGGAGGAGAAGGAGAAAATTGGGTTTAGCCACAGAATTATTCCATATCCCCCGTAGGATTTAAGATGACATATTCTGCATCCAATCGTCTTTCACTCAATTAATTATTGGAAGCCATGCGTAAGCTTAAGCGATCTAAATTTCCATCAGAAAAGTGACACGTATACATCTTATAGGAAATTACGTCGCCTAGCTTCCAGCATCATCATTAGTTGTAAGTCATCTCCCGGCCTAATCATTTCCCAATGTGCAAGTCTCATCAAAATGCACAAAGCAAAATAGCCTTTATTAAAAACGTAAATAGACTTATTAGTTAAATAAATAAAGATAGGGAAGAACAAACTTATTACGTGATCATATAATCAAAATAAAGCTAAAACCCAAAAACAGGATGGATCGGTGCAATTCACTTGTGGCAAAGCAGCACTTGACTGGAGGATCCGCTTCCAAAAGTCCAATTTACATAGCGTCAGTTTTACCCCAAATTAAAATGCCTAGTGGCTAAGTGGACCTCGTCAGAGGAAAACGTGTTCTGTCACCAAAATGGCAGCACTAATTTCAAAAGTTTCGGTGGGCTTACATAGAAACATTTTTTCAAAAGCAAGAAACTGATAAAGAATTAATAATTCATAATTAGCCCATTAGCAAGAAGATTAAATCATGCATCATCAGCACCATCGAGACCCTCACATTTTGTGCAGCCAATAAAGACGGCAATGATGCTAGTGCGGGGTGCCACGATTGATTCCCACTAAAATAGACCCCCCTAAGTTTCGGAAGTTATCGCAATCGTGCCGGTGTGAGCACGATATAGCTGATAGTTTTCCCAACAATTATCGCATGAGAACGAGATTTTTTTTTTTTTACACCTTTTTGTCATTGTAGGGGCCAGAGGGCAACGCAATGAATTGCGGCTACGTGGACAAAATTAATGCCATTTTGATCATCCATCAACTGCGAGGATAAAAAGTTTAATTTACAAGGCACAAACGAATGGCGAGAAAATGGGCGGCGCAGTAGACTTCCACCTCTAGCGTCTCAAGAATCTCTTTCAATCGCCGATTGATCCACGGCCTAATTTTTTCTGATTCAATTCCCTCCTCCCCAATTTGCTGGGATTCTTTAATTCTTATTTCTGTGAATCAAAACGATACTTCGATTTATTTATAATCTTTCCTTTATGACTCGTCGAAACCCTTCAGATTGAATACTCTATATCTCTATCTCGTATGCTTGGGAATCTATAAACCACTTGACATTATAGGAATGTGCGAGGGAGCATGCAAGATTTCATATATTAATTATTAATTAATAGAATGTGTCCTTTCCAATTTTTTTTTTTTTGAAAAAAATCAATAGAATGTGTTTTAAATATTTTAGCGCCGTGATGATTTGACCTTTAACCTAACTAACATTTTGGTTAAATGAAAGATTACATATATTAACTATTAATTAATAGAATGTGTCATTTTCCAAAAAAAAAAAAGAAAAAGAAAATCAATACAATGTGTGTTTAAATATTTTAGCACTTGTGATGGTTTCACCTTTGATCTAATTAAAATTTTGGTTATTTTCCCAAGAGTAATTAAAACCAATTTAGTCACGTTTTTATGTTCTAATTGAACACTTTCTATTTTTTATTATTCTCAAAGAAAAAGATTATTTTTTTTACCAAACATCTGATCTAATCACACGATCTTATAATAAGAACAAAATATCTTTTTCTATCAATTCTCTTGCCATTTACTCTTCGATAATCAGAAAGATCCATTTCAAATTTTAATTTTTTCATTTGTGTTGTTATTTTAATGGCTAATAACAAGAACTATCACAATGCTTTGTTTGATATCTAATCAATCAAGACTATTCTTAAATCAAGATTGATAAGAAACCAAATGAATGAACAAAGAATTAGAACTGAATGTTAAGAACAAACATTTAAGTTTGAAGGAAAAATACACACGCTTTCATTAATCAAAACAAAGTACAAATTGATTACTCTTCAAGAGGAGATTACAAGTTTCATACAGAAAGAAAAATTTTCTAAAAATAGAGCAGAAAATGAGTGAAAGAGGGATTATATATCAGATGCTGGAAACTAGCTTCACATTCTGAAAAATTTCCAGATACCATATGACGAACTCTAACAACCCATGCCACGTCAACAAAAATTTACAAATAAAACCTCTCACTGAAGGTGATCTGCACCATGGCCCTCAAACTTCCATTTATTTGCAGTTTAGTCCCCAAACCAGAAACACATATCTTTACAATTTGGAATCCGGAATCTTCTACTTCATTTTTATTTACTTATTTCTTTATTATTTTTTTCCTCCCTTTTTTTTATTTCCTTCCAACGTGATGGTTTCACCTTTGACCTAACTAAAATTTTGGTTAAATGGAAACCGTATTGAAGAAAGCGAAAATTAGAGGAGGCCAGAATCTAATAAGACAATGCTATGTCATTTACTATATTGGTAAGGAAACAAGCTAGTTAAGAGAAGTTAGGTGGTACTCGATAATTTAATCCAGAGCCAAGAGACTTCCGTAAAGAATTCTCCGGAAAAGGAACGAAAAAAGAGAGAGAAAAGAAAAGGGAAGGCAAATACAAGCAATTACGCACGCAACTATTAAAATTAATAGTCCGAAAAAAGACAGAGAGTCGGAAAGCTTTATCAATATTAATATAAATAGAGGATATGAGATACCCAACATTTTTAGATAAGTTGCTTATGTACAGGAAATTCCTAACTCAAACCAGATGAATTAACTTTTAATTGTTCACTTTATTGTAACCCATGTATATATAGTGATTAATCGTTCAATTTAATTGATTATAATTTATTTGACAAACTAACGAGAATATTCCATTTGAGTTAATAAAGGGTGTACTCAATAGGGACACGTTTATATAGTCGTTCTCGCAATTTATTTATCTAAATATAATAATTCTTACATATATGGTGTGATTATCAATTTAGAAAATATTTTCTCTTTAATTAACTAACAAGTATAATTATTGTGCATAAAGGGATATGCGGCAGTATCCAACAATAATGTGATTGGATTAATAAGGTACAAGGCAAAAGAAAGCTCTATTATACGCAGTTTGCTTATGCCATAAACCAGAATCCGGTGACCAGATGATATAAATAGAAATCTTAATTTTGAGAAAATTTTGAATTAATACAATTTCATATATATTTTCAAATAAATTGCACAAACACAAAACTATTGTTATTCAACTAAGAAATAAAAATTAAGGAATTTAATGAGATTGTATTTAATTTATTTGCATGTGCATCTTTACACTACATCTTCACCATTTTCTTACAAATTATTTTCGGATACCAACAAAAATTAATAAAATATAAATATTATTTTTTAGTTACCAATTATAATAAAAGTACTATAAAAAAAAAGAGAAAATAAGTATTTATATGTGTAAATAAATTTCATTCAATATTATATTTGCTTTAATCATTTGCATTCTTACAATATTTAACAATAAAATTTAACAAACAGTCTCTTATAGTTATTTTAAACCCACTGCATTTGAAAATAAAATTTAGTGGACAATAATTATTTAGACAGCACATTTAATAACAATTATTTTAAAAATTGGCCATACTCTCTTTAATAATCACATATCCTTTTAAGTTTTTTCCGAATCCAGCAATAGATCAGTAATCACACTCTCGATCAATATACTGGCCTGACTTTTATTCAATGACAAGTCACAAATGAATTAATATCATGGCATGGGACGGCCCCATGAACTTGAAAATGCTGTTAAGTTAGTAACAGGTTTTATTTATTTATTATTATTATTCATATTTTTAATCAGCACGGTGGACCTTTTTCTTTCTTTACAGGTATGATTTCTGTGTTAACAGTGAAGCGTTTCGATCCGCAAGTCCAGCTTAAGCAGACAGACACGTAACGTAATTAACATGCAAAAGGCAAAATCGTTTTTAGCAATTCTTAGAATCCGCAAGCGGGTAAAAGCAGTTTGAAAGGCAAGTGGCAGGCATGCGAAGAATGTTGACAAGGCTAGCATGCAAAAAGGTGAAGGTTTTGTGAGTGACAAGTGAAGCAAAGATTGCATAGAAGTGCAACGTTTCTACTGGTGACCAAATAAGCCTGTCTTGGTTAAAACCAACATACTCCATTCCAAAACGTTATCACTGTTCTAATTTCTAAATCTGGCATCTGAGGTCCGACCATTAATGTTTTACTCTGGAGAAGTGTATCGGCTCGATATATCTTCTCTTCTTTTTGTTTTTTTTCTTCTTCTCGTTGGTTGGTGTATTTGAATTTACCTAGCGACGGCTCAATATATCTCTGTCGTACGATTGTCAAAAGACAATTCTAACCCTTACATATTGCTGTTCATCTATATGATGCTAAAAAGGTGACAATTGTTAAATTACTCTAGAAGTAACTTACTCTCTCATAAAAATAGTGTAAAAAATAATAACAAAAAATGAGATCTATTTGCTTTTTGTAAAGAGAAACAAGTTACTTTAGAAGTAACTTAGCAGGAACCAAAACAAGTTTAGCAACACAAATTCCCACGATTCATATTTTTGTTCATCTGTATCTATACAACAACGCACCAAGCACATTTTTTTTCTCAATTTCCTTTTTATCATAGCAGACTCAGTAGTTAATTAAACAAGCATAACATTTATCAAATATAAATATATATAAAGAGATTGTCAATTTCCTTCTACTGAAAGAAATATATGTCACTTCTTCCCCTTATTATTTTTATAATGATCAATAACCTCCTTGCACCATAATTTTACAATATTATCATTAGGAAGATTGTTAATTTCTCTCGTATAATTAATATATATCACTTATTCCCTACTATTTCATAATATCTAAAAACCTTCGCCACCAAAAAATTTTAAAGGAAAAGAGGGGTGAATTGGTAATTTATTCAGTAATTTACCTTATTATAAGAAAAATATTTTAAAAAGTAACAAAAAGTATAAGAAAAATCTCTTATTATTAATTTTTTTATTTACATCGAAACATATATTTCTTATTTTCAATACTTACATTTTATTATTTTAATTTTAATTTATATGATTTATTTAATTTACAATAAATATGAATAAAATTATATTTAAAAGTAAAGATAATATTATAAAATTATATTATCATAGATTATTAATTATTATAAAAATAATAAAGAGTAAACTGATGGTCACTCTATAATGTATAGTAACCCTAATAAGAAAAGATGTAAAACTACTAACTATATCAATGCTTAACACACTTAAAAGTCCGAAAGAAAAGAAAAAAGAAAATGGTTCAGTTAATGTCAACAAATTAAATTCATCATTTTTATCCAATAAATTCCCCGTCGGTCTGAAACCCCATTGATCTATGCTACTTACTGATGGTACCACGCGAGGAACGGTTATCTTCATCAATCACACAAAGCATTGGCTTTAATCCAATTATAGGCTAGTGGACTATGCAAACGAAAAAACCGATGACTTCGGGAAATGTCAAGTTTTGATCAAATTTGTAGCGAAAGGACATTTTAGGGCGAAATCAATTGCATCATACCTATTAATTAACTAGAAGGAAATTTTAGGGCGTGTTTGGCATGTCGCTCGAACCTGATCTGGATTATATTCCAAAGTGCAGACCAAACCATTTTTCGGTCAATTGTAGCATCACCATACGCGCTTCCCCTGGATGTGAGCGGCTATGTACAAATTTTATTTTTAAATTCATTCAATCTAATCTGATTATTAAATTTATATTTAATTACTATTTACAATTTTTTCCACCTCGACCATTGTCAATCGCTATTGGTGTTGTGGTTTGCTGCTGATCGCTGTCATATTGTGCATCTTTTGACGTTAAATCCGATACTGTTGAGTATCGAAAGTCTTGTCTCAAGCACAGCGCAACGATACTAATATTAACATAATTGGAGTTTCCAGTCACCGTAAATCTACAACCAGACTTTTGGATTCCATAGCTTCAATTATAGATCATTGGCTTGCGTTGATATTAGTTTGTTACAAAGACCTCCAGCCAAGGATTTAAATAATACTAAATATGACTTAAACCATCAACATCTATAATGTTCGGCGGTGGTTGTTGGTTGTCGAAAATGGTTGTCTTACTTTTATTAATAAATTAAATTTATTTAATAACACAAATAACATAACATTATATAATAGAGTATAATGAGACGCAAAAATACACATTTATAATGTATTTACTTGAGGGATTGAGGAACCATAATTCATAATCATAATAATTGATTTGGTTTACTTGTTAAAATAGGAAGAAATATGAATGAAACGTATGGCGGGATTATTGAGCAGAATATGCTAATTTTTATCTCTGGAGTGGGTCTGGATTTGGTACCATAGATTTGGTATTATTGGTGTCTGTCGTACTAAAAATCAGATTTAATTTTACTATCTTTCGTTGTTGAAGGTGTCTGTTCCACCAATATTCCTTGATTCGTCTCATAGCAAGCTTCGAAACGGTATATTATATGCCTAAAACGGACATATATAGACTAAGTTATCACTTTTGAAAGATTTATGAGAATATAGTGATACAAACTGGTTTAATGTGATAAGCAGTGGGACAAGTGCTTGTCGCACTGAGCCAGCATTTCTCAATAAATCTGAGTTTTATTTTTACTTCAAATTTCTGTTATTTTCAATGATTTATTTTTATTTCTCAACCAAAACTAATTGTTTTAAGATATTACATTATTTTATGAATAAAAAATAACAATATTTTTAACAAAACTATATTAATTTAGATCTTAAATGCTAAACTTAATACATTAAATATTGATATTATCTAAGAAATTACACTAACCTTAATAAACTTTCTAATTAGTGATTATATCTTCGATTATACATTACTTATTTGATGAGATTAAGTAATTTATTGATAATGATGAGCTTAGTAATTTGTTGATAATGTTGAAAGTATTCAGAGTGTGATGTTTTTTCTTCGGATTTTAAATAGCGGCGTTCATTTATAAATTTGATCAAAGTAACCAAGTAATTTGGTCAAAAAAATTTGTATATTAACTAATTATAATAGAAAAAAGTTTAAATGGTTAAATTTAAAATATCAAAATTTTATGTTTATAAATTTTCTAAATAACGAAAATTGAATTAGTTTCAAATCACAAATCTAGATCAAGCATGCACGTGAATGAATTAAAGAATATGGAAACAAGCTTAGCTTTTTAAAGCCGATTAGCCAACTTTTAACAGGCTTAAGGATTTAAGCATTGAGTCGGTGAATTGGTTTCCAAGAACTGTAATTCAAATTAGGCAAGGATTCGGCTTATTTGTGCAGTATCTAAAGAGAAGCAACCCACGCTGATTAGAGAGCATGTAGACACATAAGGCAGAGGAGGAGCAGTCCTTCAATTCTTCTTGGCTGATTTTATTTATTTTGTTGCTCTCTATTTAAGTATGTCTAGCTAATTTTCTTGTATTAATATTAATGATAACACTCTATTCAATAAATAATTATCTTTTTATTTGATTAATTCCTTACTATGTTCTTTGATAATTATAGTTTTTATTTCATATGATTGATTAAATAATTATCTTTTCATCTTCAATATTATGTATTATTGATAATTAACAGATTATTAGATTAAATCCACACTTTGTAAAATAATGATTAATATGATTTTTTTATTATTTATTTTTAATAAATTAGATAGATAAAATGATTAAGAAATTTTATTTTCCGTTTTTCATAAGATACATAATTTTTGTTTTTCATAAGATACATATAATACTTAGAAATCTTATCTGGAAGCAACAAATAACTTACATTATATTTAATTAATTAGGCTTAATTATTATAATTATGAGATGATATAAATTGAATTTGAGTTGTTGCTATAAATTTATGAATTAATAATGATTATATAATTACTAGTTGGATTGTGGTGGATTTGAAACCTTGCTAATCTTTATCTTATTAAAATCTCATTTGCTTTAACTGTTTTCTTAGCTTAATTAGTTTAATTCCCCCTTAAACTCAATTTACTCAACTAGGTTAAGATTAATATTGATTTTAGATTTAAATTAGAATTTTCAATTTATAGCAATTCTCTTGGGTCAACCTGGTTACTACTATTTTATTTTTAAGGGTTTATGTACTTGTGAGTATATTAAAATTTTGCATAATAAAAATACCCATAAATTTTAAAATATTTACAAATAGATCTTTTATTATTATTATTATTTAAAATCTAGAAAGTAGAATTCACCTTGAAATGGAAATCATTTTCTTTGATAACTAACTGAATGGTGACTATTATTATAATAATTATTATTGAAAATATAACACTAAAGATAATAATTAATTAAAAATATTTTTATAAATTATCAAATATTTCATTCTAATTATTAAATAAAATAAATATATCAATAAAATACATTCTATAATAATTTTAATTCTTACCCTTAAAATAAATAATTTATTATAATCTCCTTCACAGATTACCAATTGGTTAAGGCATCATTAAATTCTTAATTCGCAAAATTCAAAATAGCGAAAAAGCAGTCTGTAAGGGGCAATTGAGTCTTTTCAAAAACACCGGACACATACGCGATGTCGTTTTCCATTCAAAATCGTTACAGAGGACGCGAACCTTTATGCCGTGATCAACGAGATCAAATCAAATGCAGCCACGTCTGGTCATTCATTCTTGGTACGCCACGAAGGTGAAAGGAGAAACAGCAAGTAAATATCAAAAAAAAAATTAGAAAATAATTGCGAGTAATTGAGAAGAATCATATCGCCAATTTACCCTCTGAGATTCTCCAAAACTTCAAGATTCTCCTCTATCCTCGGACCCTATAAATATCGCGCCACCTTCCCCATAATTCATAAAAAGAAGAAAAAAAAAAAAAGTCCTTAATCATAGGATCCCCTCCCCTTCTTGCTCTTTTCTATTTCTATCTCATAAATGGCGCTTCGTAAGACTATAGTGAAGCGTCTGGCTAGCAAGAGTTACAGTTACGGTAACAGAGTTTCGTCACCGGCCGTAAATCTAGAACACTCACCCTCAACTCACACCCTCATCCCGCCGAATGCCGTTAAGACAAACTTCCACCGTGAGTACATAACGTCTCCGGAATTCACTGAGAAAGGCTTTTTCCGTAAAATCCTCCAACGGCGAGCCATCAACCAATCTGCCTCGAGATTCCCAGACTTTCTCCGGGTGCCTGTCGGAGAGAAGCTGCGAGAGAAACTGAGAAATATTAACATCGCCGGAGATCGCCTCCGGCTTGACGGCCTCGATCCGTCGCTTCAGGATCCGAAGATGGAGACCGCGACGGAGACGGCTAGAGGTTCGTTGTACGGCTTAACGGTTGATGACGTGAGGAAACTGCTGAGGCTGTCGCAAATGGAGAAGCTGAAATTGAAGCTGAGAGAGACTCAAAAGAATTCGATTTCGTACAACGAGTTTGTCCGTATATGTGTTGACAGCTGTGAGAATGAAAGTCAAGGGGTTGAGTTCGCTAACTCGTTGGATCAGTCCGGTGACGTCATCGTTTTAGGCAGCACAGTTTTCCTACGACCGGAGCAGGTAAAAATCTTCGCATTTGTTTTTAGAAAAAAAAAAAGTACTATGGTTTTCTGTTTTTAATCAACAAAACAATTAGATATTATCCTTCGTATACGGATTTTGTTCATTCCAACTTGTGTGTGTTTTTTTTTTTTTTGGTTTTAAATACATTTATATGAAAATTCACCTACATTATGTATATACTCTAAATCAGGGGCGGGGTCATCTACAATCTGAAGAATTGTATTGGAGGAACACTCAATCAAATAATCAATAGCCAGGGGCAGGGTGGGTGGTTAAAAATGAAACTTGAAAAATTGAACAAAAGTTTTTGATTGGCTATGCGCCTTCACTCTGGTCTTTGGAATTTATTTTGGATTACAAGACGAGGTGAGCAGACACGATGATCGTTCTTCTATCACATTCAGTTTCTCCCTTTTTAGAGACCTTTACGCCCCAAAAACGTAGATCTATCATCTATGGTTATGGGCAGGACAGAGTTGCGTCTTTATTTATTTCATTTAATTCTTTGCAAAGAGGTAAAAGAAATAAATAAATAAAAGCGTTTGTCCGGTGCGGGTGGTGTGTTGTTTGTGTAACGGCGGGAATTAAAAGGACTTTTTATTTACTTGTCGATCGATCTTCCACGTGATTATTAAGAGACGAGACATGATTGAAAATTGGCCAAGATAAAGACTTTTTTTTATTATAATAATATTAAGATCTGGCTAATTGATGATGATTACAGGTGGCAAAATCGATGGAGAGCATAATTTCTGAAACAGTAGCAACGCCCAATGACCCAAGGAGAAAAGTTCTGGTGAAGATGGAAAAGCAGAAGGCCATAATTGACCAGAAGGCTAAGGCCCTGGTTCGAGGGGAGCTATATTGTGGGTTGGGTTACTTAGTGGTGCAAACACTTGGGCTCATGAGGCTCACTTTCTGGGAACTCAGTTGGGATGTGATGGAGCCCATATGCTTCTTCGTCACATCACTTCACTTTGCTTTAGCCTATGGTTTCTTTCTAAGGACGTCCACTGAGCCTACCTTTGAAGGCTATTGCCACCGCAGGTTCAAGTCCAGGCAAAAAAAACTCATGAGGGCCCACAACTTTGATGAGTTAAAATACCACCAACTGCGCAAGCTCTTTTATCCGGCACCCGAAGGCTACGGCCTGCCAAGTTTACACCACTTTAAGGCTTCCTGAGGCTACGTTTCTAGTTAAAATGTTTCGGAAAAATGCACAAGAAGTTTTGATGTTGACGCAAAAATGTAGGAGCTATAATGAGTACAAAATCCAAAATTTCCTCTCGAGTGTTGTTAGAGGACGGAGAGGTGTTTGATGGTTGTCGACTCCAAAAGTTTGGGGTTCGTAGATTGATACTCTTGTGTTGTAAATGATGTATACAGTTCAGGAACTTTTAGAACAATGAAGAACAATGATTCTGGTAATAATACTAGTTAGCTTCATTGTTGTGAATTAAAAGAAAAATTTTCATATAATTGGGATAATGTAAGAGGCGGAGCCGGGCTGACGGTAGACTTGGCCCAACCGCCAGAGGAGGAAAAGGAAAGAATCTTTGCAGTTTGATTGTAGCGGCGAAGTAGAAAGCACGCGTCTGCAACATGCAAATGTACATGCTCCAGCTTCATAACACACGTGCGTATAAAAACTTTTAAAATACTATAAAATGCGGAGGTGTTGACAAAGGCTGAAATCAATTTGGTTACCATGGCCGTGAATTTCTTCGTACAATTTACAATTTATTATTTAAAAATGACAGCATGAATATCAACGTGATCTTGATAAACTTTGTTCGACAACATTTCAGAATTTCAATCAGAGCATATATTCATATCGTTGGCTAAAACACACACAAACGACACGGCGTCGGCCCATGTGTAATCTTGGAATGTAACCTAGGCCGTGGATTAGATATATGAGTACTTCGCGTCCGTGTAAAGGCCCAGAAACAAAACAACCAATGCCCGATGGGCCAATTATATTTAGAGTCGAGAATTTATCATCCCCTAAAATCCTTATAACACCCCCTCGCCTCCTTAGTTTAATTGATAAAATACAAAGATTCATATATTAAAATTAATTATTTTTTCATGAAATTAAATTACATAAAATTTTTTTCTTATTGTATAATTTCTATCTTCGAAGCTCTAAGAGTTAAAATTTCAAGTAAAATTTAAAATAAAAATAAAAACTATGAAATGAAATGGGTGTAAAATATTTGTTAAAAAATTATATAATTTATCCAAATATTTAATTGAATCACTATTCAAAACAAAAAAAAAAAAATAAATTAATTTACGTTATTTAAGTAATTTATGAGAAATTTTGAGGGCATCAAAAGTCTATCCTTATATTTATATTCTAACATCAACACAAAACTAGAGGAGTTAAGTTGATAAGATGGAACTTGCCTTATTGCCTGGATATAATCCTCCTAGAGATAAGGATCCTCTTGTATCGTAGATAGGGACTTTAGTGTTCCCCCTGTATTTCATGCTCATTCCGACAGGTCTCATAAAAAATCTATCCTGATATTTATATTCTAATATCAACACAAAACAAACCCCCCCGAACCCCCTTCCCAACGCTGTTGATCTTTGTATTAATGAACTCTCAGATGATTCGAAAACCCCAATGTTTGTTTATAAAATACTACAAGTCAAAGGACACCATCACCATTGTACAACTCTTGTTATTTCATAAGATTCACATTTTTGCATTTTAAATGGTTTAAATATATATGTTTTATTTCGGGCCCGAAATAGTTTAGTAGCTTCTCTATGCAGACTTTAACCAGGCCTGATAATAGCAATGAGGCCCCATCAACTCAATACATTCCTCAGTGATGCCCAATTAAATTGACAAGTTGATCTGACCCAAGTATTCTTCTTAAAATTCCAAAAATGGTCTTTTGACAAACTCAACAGTTTGGGGTCTGGGGTTCCAACGAATTACGTGTTATTTTCTATTTTTTCGTTTGTGCCATTTGTTCAGCACTATGTACCATCATTTAAGATTTTTATTTTAACCAGAAGTTCGCACGCTGCCTGTTTTCAGTAACCCCGCACTGCAGCTGCTTAATTCACAAGGATATGAATTGTTGAAGGTCTCAGTCTCACTCACCCGTTGAAGAAAAAGAAATACCAACAAAAATTTCCTTGGGACATTTTCGATTGAGTGGAAGAAACACCATTAGCCTTTGGTGGCCGCTCCACCTCATCATCAATCATAATCCCTCAAAAACCTTTTACATCAACTAACGCTGTCCCACGATATTTGGAGTATTTGAAGTCACAATAGCGACACTACAGTCTAGCAATGGCGCCAACATTAGAGCCAAAATATCCCATGCTAAAAGATGAAAAAATAAAATAAAATAAAGGTGATCATACTAATATATTTCAATATATAATGGTCCATGTGCCAATTTCAATCCACTTTAATCAAATCATTGAATTGGAATTTGTCACCGTCTTACTCAAGATCAAACATGGCAACCGATTACCAATGGGCCATTGGTTCAATGAGAAATTCTTTGCATTTATATGTGTGATAATAAGATTTTGATAAAAATAAGATTTTCTCAATCTTGTCTATATTTAATAGCTCGCTTGATTTCTGCAAATCTCGTGTTTGGATAATGAAATCAGTCATACCATGTCAAAGTAGACTCAACTCAGAGCATTGGAGCTCAGCTCAACTGAGGGAGAGAATTCCATTAATCCCTTCATAAGCAAAAGGAATGAATCATCCTAAACTTTTAATCTTATAACTTCCTCTTAAATTAATAGACAAAGCCTCTGCAATTATTTTGAATACTTACTTATTCTCATTTTACTTTCACGAACAAATTAAAGAACCACTCATGTGCTTTTCAGTGGATGCGTTGCACGTGGAATGAAAAGTAGCCGAAATCTCCATTCATAGTTAAGCAAGAAGAGAGTTGGCGAGTTTAGTGTATCAATATTTGACACTATATAAGTGTGTATGTATATATATATAGAGAGAGAGAGAGAGCAACCACCCACTAGCTCCCACTTTCTTTCATTCTTACAAGCCAACCCTATGAGATAATATTGTGTTTCGAAATAACTTCAATTTTTTCCTCAATTTGTCAATCCGAAAAAGCGACATGCATGTTTCTTCTTTAGAAAAAAAAAAAAAAGGAGGAAAAAGTGACATGTTTCACCAACATTTATAATCAAAATAGTTAATATACAATACCAAAGGATTGCAATGCTTTATTGTCGTGTTTCATTGTCGTTTATTGGGTTTCAGTGGATCACTAATGTTGTGCAGATTCATACACGTAGTTCCTTTTTAGGATAGAAAATCGATTAGAGCTAAAGATCAGTTTATATATACCCTTCAACACTTCGACAAATTCCAATTATTATTATTATTATTTTTTTTGTTGAAGTACCAAATCAAACTAAATCGGCCGCGTTATTATCCTTTAGCTGAATCTTTCTTTCTTTCTTTTTCTTTTTTCTCCAAAGGCTTTGGTCGAATATTGCCAATGATTCTAGTCTACTTTAATTTTTTGGTTTGTCATGTAGCACAACACATAACTCATGGAAATTGCTTCCCTAATTGCTCTATTAGTCTTATATATTGCTTTCTTCGGATAATTAATTTTCTCTCTTGTAATTAAATTCACTATCTTTCTACTTCACACACTTACCTTTTTTTATCTGATTTCTACGCACTTAATCAACATACACACGTGAGAGAGTTTTATTTGTTTATTTATAAACATTATAGCAATAAAACGATCAAAATCATGTCCACCACTCAATAAAAAAAAAAAAAAAAAAGTGAAATAACCTACTAGAACTAGCCATTTAACATTGATTTTGGGTTCTTGCCTGATTAAGTAAGGTAAATATTTTACCGCTAGCTTTATTCGAATGAATATGTCCACTTGGCCTTGGGCTACAATATCTACACCTTTCTTTTTCTTGAAGAAAGAGGGAAAAAAATCTGAATGTTCAAGGCATCAGTTTCGTCAGCAC
Organism: Murraya koenigii; assembly: GCA_025617385.1. Classification (NCBI taxonomy): domain Eukaryota; kingdom Viridiplantae; phylum Streptophyta; class Magnoliopsida; order Sapindales; family Rutaceae; genus Murraya; species Murraya koenigii. The sequence continues at coordinate 40,057,944 of CM046812.1, read as the reverse complement.
AATTAAGAAAGATTCATGGCAATATAAGAGCTGCTTTCTTCAAAACGAAAAAGCCAACAGTCTATTTCATAGCAATAGCAAAGGCCAACACAATTAAGCCGTATGCAAAGTGCAAACCATGTAAATCTTCAATATTTATTGCGCAAACCATTAAGAGAGATTCATCGTTTTGTTCGCTTTATTTACCCACTTCGGAGAATTTTGTTCAAAACGCACAACTCTGGTTGCTGTGTTAGGCAACCTAATCGCTCAAATTGCTAAAACCAATGCATTGGCAGTAGTGATACATGAGCTACTTTAATTATCATCCCAAGTCCGAACCGAAGGTCCAACTTGTGGAACTTTTTCCGCATGAACGTACAACTTTTCTTGTCTGTACCCCACCACCATTCCCCATATATAATTATATATTGCGGTGATGACCTAACTTTTTTTTTTAAAAAAAAATTATTTAAATTTTTAAATAATAAATTTCATCTTAATATTATATTGCACCATTATTAATATTACATTATTATTATATTTTATTAATAATAAATTTTAATAATAAATTTTAAACATATTCATAGTTTACGTATTGATATTCTGAAGTCATATTTATATTTTTTACTTTTAAAATTGAAAGACTCTACTCAATTATCATATAGTACATATTAAATCTCTAAAGTTTTAATTATTATTTAATTATTATAGTGTGCATATTCATCATATGAAGTTTTACTTCAATTTTTTCACTCAATTATCATAATATTTATATTGATCCTCATAAGTTTTACCTAAATTTTTAACTCTCACAACTGAATGACTCCATTCAATTATTTGATAATTAAAAAATGATTAAAATTAACCTCCATAAATTAAAATTAACCTCCGTTAATATTTTTATAACAACTCAAACTTTTATTAGTAATATTATGAGTATAAAGACTCTATTATTAAACTACAAATCTATTGATAATAAAAGAATTAGATATGTAAATCTATTATTTTGGAAAGCATTTATTGAACTTAGAAATACCCAATTGATTCACCACTTCAACATTGATTACTTAATAATCGTGCCTCTGACATTTCTCTTTAAAAGCTGTTCACTTGAAATCTTAACAATATGAAATGAAATGCCACCTTAAAAATATATTTAACTTTTAGCCTAGGGTTTGGTGGAATATGACTGAGTGATATAATAACATTGGCAAAAGCCCATATTTTGCCTTATATGTTGCTTAGTGCAGCAGAAATAAAGAGACTATTACGTACCCGAGTCCCCATCTGAAGCGCATTCCTTCAGTGACCAATAATAAGTTCAAATAATTAAGCTATAGCCCTGTCCACATCCCATGATGCCATATACATACATACATACATACATACATATATATATATATATATGTGGCTAATTTCGCGAGCTTGTCTTGTTAGTCGTTAGTGGCCTCGCCATACATGTAAGATGTTTAGCTTATTTCCATGCATACCAAGAAAAATAATCACACTCTTCTTTGCGTATGTATGTTCGAATAGCGCAGCTCCGCTCCGCACTTGTCTATAACTATATGTTCATATATTAAAAAGTGCGGACTCCTCCGACTGCTAATTTTTTTTTAAAAAAAAAAAACTCGTTTCACTAAAGACTGTTTTATATATTTTAATGGGTTTTTCACTTTTTTTAGTATAATTGACAGCTCAATTAACAGAAAATTACTGAATTAGCTAGCCAGACTTCTACTTGCGGAATGCGGAGGTTGATAATTGAGGCAAATATGTCATCTTATTTCTATTTTTTTGCTTTATTTACTTGCAGATTGCATAATTATATATTACTATGAAGAAAATCTTGAATAAAATCTGAACAGGATTACAAATAATTACTAGTGGTGGGGCCTCAGTCCCGTAATACCTAGGGTTGCTAGCTTTTAAGGTTATTATATTAACATTAAAGTCGTTTGGGTAATCATCCACTTAAAATAATTTGTAAGGCATGCTTAGTTAATTAGATGAGCTGTATTGGGCCGACTGATGCTGGTAAGCAAACACATTACCTATAAATACTTATAAATACGAAGACAATGATAGATTCATTTTCAAATTGATTAAATAATCATAATATAATAATAAACATCCATAATAATTAATTAAATAAAATGGGAATGCAAGGTCAAATTAAAGCATACCAAAAAATTACAAAAAAAAAGGGGATCTGAATTATCTTGTTTTGCAGGTTATCAAAATATATACCAAACCTAACCAACCTTCTTATTAATCCCGATTTAACGATTTAAGCCTATTACTTGCTTGGGATTTTTGTTTACCTTATCCACCAAATTTGGAATTGTTCCAAACCAATACAGATTAGTTCAGGCAATCTCCATAAGAACCACAACCATTCTTTTTCTTTTTTCCTCAATTTGTAAAAAATGGAATATATGAATAAAGGCTAGAAAAAAAGTGCCACCTTTTCCCATTCACTTTTCAAGATATATTTTTTTCTTTAAAATTTTCAATTAATTCATTAAAAAAAAACATAGAGCAATTTATTAGCGGTCTAATATTCTCCGCAATAAAATAATATATGAAAAATATGAATTCTATTTAATGAAAAAATTAATATAAATAACAAGTTTAGTAACCATGTTGTCTCAAGATTATTCTTAAATGTATATTCACTTTCCAAGATTTATGTCGCATCGTCTTAATAAAATAAAAAGTTATAAGCCGAATGACATTTTTTTTTGTTATACTATTAATAAATAGTTTTGGTGTTCAAAATTCTTTCAAAACAGTTCGTATTATTTTTCCATTATTATATTACGTGAGGACTCAAAGCTTTCGCTCTTCTCAAACAAGTTATTATTTTCTTTGTTTAATAATTTGATGTATTTTAACATTTTTTTAAAAAAAAATCAGTTTATGTATTTTAAAGTTAATTTAGTTTCAAGGCCTAATTGAGTTACTTTAGTAAAAATAAAAATAAAATATTACCTGTCACCTATTTACACGTATAATTAAAAAAAATTTAAAAACATTTTACAAAATAAGAGAAACAGCGCACATGATAATTGTTTATTTTTTGTAGTCGTGGACAAAGCTCGTTTGTTTTTTTTGAACTTTATTGAATTTATTTTTCTTCGACCACCATCAAATAAATTATTGAATACATCCTTACACGTTAAATCTATTTGAAATGATTATTGTGCCCATTTCAAACCATCCGTCGAATACCAAAACTTTCTTAATTTTCAAACTTCAGATTAAAAAAATGAAAAAGGGAAGAAAAGCATAATGGGATTTTAGAATACGAATCTTAATATTATTTTAATAAAATTTTTAATGTAAAGTTTTGAGAATAAGGAATCATCAATTTGTGTATTTCTCTAGCGAATGATATTATAAATTTAAAAATTTTTATTTTAAATAACTTAATATTTATTTATTAATTAATAATTTTGTATAAAATTTAAATAAATTAAATTAATATCATATAATTAAAAATAAAAATTTTAAGACGCGGCAGTGTTCTTTAATATTAGATCAGTGGGAACATAACAATTATCAAGTTGCCATAAAAGTATGTCTTAAAAAACCTGACACCATTGCTGTTCGTTCAAATTGCAAGTGGGGCTTCCGATTTAAAAAAAAAAATTGACAACCCACCAGAGTTATTATGTTGACGCTGCATCCTAATCCATTTATGGCTCTTGACTCGTGCGCAGGACATGATTCGTATTTATTGACTCTGTGAAATTGAATTACTGATCGCAACCGACGTCGTTTATAATCACATGCATTTTAATATAATTTGAATTCAATGCACGAAAACATAGATTTATTAATTATTGATTACATAGACAGGCAGACACAAAACTGGAAAATATAATGGCATTTTTGTAGTTCCTTTGAACACAGAGGGTGAATATTCAAAACCTGTCCTGAAATTTCATCTGACCGTGACGCCATGTTTGTAATAATTATTTTTTTGTGAATTTTTATAAATTTATCAAAAATTATTAAAAAGCCCCCAAAAATATTAAAAAAAGTATCATCACTCACCCACCCAATCCATAATTGATTTGATTTTTTTTTTTCGTAATCTTCTTTTTCTTATTTCTCGTTGTATACTGTTATTGTGGTGTTGTTGTTGTTAACTCTCGTTTCTTTCTTATTTTTAGAAACGACGAAAATTCTTCGTTTCGATTCACTCACTCCATAACTCGCTCGTTGCTTTATTGCAAACAACAATCTATCAAGTCTTTAAATTTATTTCAGAGCTGATGAATCGAGGCCGCTCATTTTTATCTTTGTTGTCTCTTTTATAAAAATAAAAGAGAGAGAGAGAGAGTACAAAATTATAAAAAATCGAAGCTGAGTCTTTTGGTTATTTTCAGTTTTTATGTGTTGATAGTTTTGAATCAATCGATTGAAATGCAGAATAGCCTGCGATTTTTCTTGGTGCTAAAGCCGATCGACAAATCGCCGGCGATTTGATGGAATTGAGAGTATTGAAGCTACCATTCTCATTATTTCATGGAGGAAATTATTCGGTGTAGTTCATGCAATGCTCGCCGATTTGGTAGTAAGCTTCGATTTGCTGCTGTTATTTTCGAGGTTAGCTCAGTTAGCTTTTCCTTTTTACTCTCATGCCACATTTAGGGTTTTGTGTTGTTTTTACTTGAAATTATAGTTATAACTGTTTTTTTTTTTTATGGAAAAGGTAATCGAATTTTGCAATTTCTTTTTGTGACGGTTCGAGTCTGGGCAATTTTCAGATTCAGGGTTTCCTTTTAATATGGAACCGAGTTTATTAGCGCAGTTACCGTTTTGGTGACCGAGTTCTATTTCTTCTTTCTATTTTTTTCTTTTTAAATTTCTTAAATTTTCTCCCTTAAGTGCTTCAGGGGTTATCCGCGGGAGCAACTGTGTAATACCTTTTTGTTTAACTGTGCTTGGTGGTTAGTTTTAGCTGGGTGAGCTATATAACATGGTGTTTGCCCAAGAGGGTAGTATCTGATGCTAGTGTGTTTTTGGGTCAAGTCTTGCAACCGTTAGTAGTGTTATTCAGCTTGTTTGGTTAATTAAGCGGATGAACTTGAAAAATCTATTCTTTTTGCTGGTAATTGTTACTTTGGAGTTGATTTTATTAGATCTGCTTATTTTGCTCAGCAAATTGGGGTATCTGTTTGTTCACCCAAAAACCTGTTTGAATTTGTTTCATATTGGCATATCATGTGTTCTTTTATCTTTTTGTCAGATATTATTGATTTTGATATGGTTTGAAGCTGTACATGCTAAATGGCAAGAACACCAACTGCCATGGAGAGACTCTGAAAGGGGAAGTGAAAATATTGTATCTCATTCATGTATCCATGACCAGATACTTGAACAGAGGAAGCGGCCTGGTAGGAAAGTCTACTCGGTTACCCCACAGGTTTATCAGAAGTCTGATAGCTCGAAACCATTTCACCATAAAGGAAGGGCATTGCTTGGGATCTCCAATTCACAAGAACGGATAAAGAATGCCAAGCAACCTATTAGAATTTATTTAAATTATGATGCTGTTGGTCACTCACCCGATAGAGATTGTCGCAATGTTGGTGATATTGTAAAGGTTGGCATCATTAATAACTTGGTAATAGTTGGCTTGGGCTATGACTGATAGCTGATGTTGGTGTGCTTTATTTGTTTTTATTCTTTCTTCCTTTTTCCTTTTCCAGCTTGGAGAGCCTCCTGCCACTTCTCTTATGGGAAATCCCTCTTGTAATCCTCATGCCGATCCGCCAATTTATGGTGATTGCTGGTATAACTGTACATTGGATGATATATCTGACAAGGACAAAAGGCATCGCCTTCGCAAGGTTTTAATTCGATGCTTTTCATTATTATAGTTACTCTTGTGGTATTGTCACCAGAGAATCTTTGATAAAATAGAAGCATTAACTTTTGCTAACAATTTCATGAAGGCACTAGGCCAGACAGCAGACTGGTTCAGGAGAGCCTTAGCTGTTGAGCCAGTGAAAGGAAACTTGCGGTTAAGTGGATATTCTGCTTGTGGACAAGATGGAGGCGTACAGCTTCCACGTGAATATGTTGAAGGTATCTCATTGGAATTCACTTTGTTTGGTGAACTTGTCTCTTATGGTACCGCATGAATCTGTTGCATCTTGAAATGCTTATAAAATCACCCTTCTGTTTGTTTAAATCATACGTAGAGGGTGTTGCCGATGCGGACTTAGTTCTCTTGGTGACAACAAGACCTACCACTGGCAACACTCTAGCATGGGCAGTGGCATGTGAACGTGATCAATGGGGCCGTGCAATTGCTGGTGAAAATTTGATGGTTCATCTTTGAACTGCTTAACATTCTCTTGGCGTTTCATGCTGTAGAATTCTGAAATCTTCTCTATGGCGTTTTTTCTGTGTAGGACATGTGAATGTTGCTCCTCGCCATTTGACTGCTGAAGCTGAGACTCTACTTTCGGCTACTCTCATCCACGAGGTTAGTTGGTTATCAGATTAATGACTTTTGGAATTATGAATACATCATTTGCACTGATCATCTCTTGGTCTCTTCCAGGTTATGCATGTTCTTGGCTTTGATCCCCATGCCTTTTCCCATTTTAGGGATGAGCGGAAAAGAAGACGTAGTCAGGTAAATAGTATGGTGTTTACTTTCAAATTGATCTAGAGCTGATGATAGAGATCTACTTGTAGTGTTTCTATCTGGCCTGCTACTCAACGCTTTTGGCAGGTTATTCAACAAGTTATGGACGAAAAGCTTGGGCGGATGGTGACGCGTGTTGTGCTTCCTCACGTTGTCATGCACTCACGTTATCATTATGGGGTAATTCTCACTCTTCGTTATGCCAGTAATTATGATGTGTCTTTTATGAGAAATATGAGAATATTATGTATTTGTGTTCCATGCTTAAATCTGTGAGAAGTCATAGCTCAGAAAACCACAAATTATTCTTATAAAAAAAGAAACACAAATTATTGATAAGTGTTATACGGCAGGCATTTTCTGAGAATTTCACTGGTTTGGAGCTAGAAGATGGGGGAGGGCGTGGAACATCAGGTTTTCCTTTTGTTAAATTTCTTTTACTATATTCTTTATGTGCCTATTTCCACTTAAAAAGTTTTGTTAGTTTCAGCCATCAATAAATTTGTTGACACTAGTGAAATCCATCTGAAGATCAACATGCTATTCATATAATTATACTGATTGGTATGCAAGATGCTTTTACCAAAGGAAAATGAAATACTGAAATTTTGTTTACAAGTTTACAACAGTTTTTGCCTTCAATATCACCATATTGGATTTATCAAGTGGTCAAATCTAACATTATAATGATTAATGTTTGTTTGCTACCTTTCCTGCAGGATCTCACTGGGAGAAAAGACTACTGATGAATGAGATTATGACAGGATCAGTGGATACCAGATCAGTAGTGTCAAAAATGACATTGGCTTTATTGGAGGATAGTGGCTGGTACCAGGCTAATTATAGCATGGCAGACCGTCTTGATTGGGGTCGAAACCAAGGAACTGACTTCGTTACATCGCCTTGCAACCTTTGGAAGGGTGCATACCATTGCAACACAACCTTGTTGTCTGGATGTACATATAATAGGGAGGCAGAGGGTTACTGCCCAATTGTAAGTTATAGTGGTGATCTCCCTCAATGGGCTCGTTATTTTCCACAGGCTAACAAAGGTGTGTTCTTTTGCTTTCGCTTTTCGTTTTCTCAATTTTGATCTCTGCTTAATGATATCTTTTTTTTTTTTTTTTAATTGGCCTTTTTCCATTTCAAGTTTTGCTTTGTGGGCCTTCAACATTTACCAATTCTCATTAGTTTCGTGCTGCTGTTTGCTAATGTGAAATTCAAATATTGTGATAGATTAACAATCCGGATCTATTGGGATATCGCATTTGGCCATCTGGCCTTCTTTCACTTTACAACTCTTTATAGATTTCAATTCTAATAAATTTTAGAAATCGGAGAACAGTTTGTCCTATGCTGGCATTTGTTCTTTCTTTTTGTTATATTTCCTTTCAAAATATTGTTAGATCAGTGAGATTTGCAATTCTTTAACTTGTTGATATATATAAGGCTTACATCTCATTTAGGATAGGCGTATGTCCTTTACGCAGTTTCCTGTACCTGCGATATAAGCATTCAAGCCCATTCAACATTAGTTTGTAACTATCATCTTGTACTAATATGCTACTTCTGAGTTCTAACACTCTAATACCATAATAATGCATGAATGTTTTAGCATATATAGTGAATGAAGCAGATCCAGCTTTGCACACTATAAAGATCTCTCTTGTTAAGGTACTAGGTTATAAGTTCCAGTAACTTATAATGTTGGCTATTGCAGGTGGTCAGTCCTCATTGGCTGATTACTGCACCTATTTTGTAGCATACTCTGATGGATCATGCACAGATACTAACAGTGCACGAGCACCAGACAGAATGTTGGGTGAAGTGCGAGGGAGTAACTCTAGGTGAGATTGTGGTTTTGGAACTTTCTAAAGCATATAGTTTATTAGTTTTAAGTCACAACATCAATACCTAAATTTCTCTGTAAATGTTTAGGTGTATGGCCTCATCACTAGTACGTACTGGGTTTGTACGGGGTTCTATGACCCAAGGGAATGGTTGCTACCAGCACAGATGTGTAAATAACTCGCTGGAGGTATGATTTGGTGCTTTTCTGTGTGTTGCTAACATCCTCTCATAAAGTACTTTAATCATCTGTGTGGATGAATTGAGTTATGGCTGACTTTGCAGCCTTTGGGTATGTTTGAGATTGAGGTTGTCCAGAGTTACAGCACTAAAGTGTTTGGTAAACACTAACTGCTGTAGCTTAAAAACTATATTAATATAATTTCTCACTTGTATGATGTAAAATCTATTATATCTTTAATAATTTTATCAAAATTATTATTTAAAAATTATATTTACTACATGTTATTAACTTTTATTTTATAATTACAGTTTTTTTTTTCACAGTAGCTGTAGCTTTTACCTCAATCCCAAACATACTTTTTGTCAGAATTGTTTACTTTCCAGCTATTCTAATGAAGTGACATTTTCTATTTGAAATATGATTTAGTTGGTATAGCTTCTTTTAAATACAAGTTACAGTTTGCTACAGGGGAAGAATAATGACTTCGATAAACCTGCTACCATCTTTACATTGCAATGCCTCCATTATGTTTGATTGGGCCTCAACTTTTCCTTTCACTGGGAAACTATAATTAGAGCAAGGATCATCTTTGTACTGAAGTTTGTTTACATGTGTCATTTCTTTTAGGTTGCTGTGGATGGTATTTGGAAAGTATGTCCTGAAGCTGGAGGGCCAGTTCAGTTCCCAGGTTTCAATGGTAAGTGTGTTGATCTATCTACTTATTTGGTTTAATAAAATTGAAATTTCCACATCTTAGTTCTTTTGAATATTGTGTTTGTAGGTGAACTGATATGCCCAACTTACCATGAACTCTGTGATACTGGCCCAATTGCTGTGTTTGGGCAATGTCCCAACTCATGCACTTTCAATGGAGATTGTGTTGATGGAATGTGTCACTGCTTTCCAGGATTTCATGGTCATGATTGTAGTAAATGTGAGCTCTTTTACACCATACTAGTCTATGCATGTACTTTTATCTGTTATTTCCTTTGTGATTCAACTGAAGATTCTTCTGTTGCAGGTTCTTGCCCTGACAATTGCAATGGACATGGCAAGTGCCTTTCAAATGGGGTCTGTGAATGTGAAAATGGGTACACTGGCATTGACTGTTCTACTGGTACTGAAAATATCCTTTTGGAAAAGTATTCTTTTAGTTGGCTTGTCATCTTTCAGTCGTGGCCCCATGTTTCTACATACAAATAATTACTAGATAACTACAATGTAGATGAATAAAAATGCAATAAATTAGTGACTAAAAAGCTGTTTTTGGGCATGATATGCAGCTGTCTGCGATGAGCAATGCAGCCTTCACGGAGGGGTCTGTGATAATGGAGTTTGCGAATTCCGTTGCTCTGACTATGCAGGCTACAGTTGTCAGAACAGCTCCAATCTCATCTCCAGTCTCTCAGTGTGCAAATATGTGCTGGAGAAGGATGCCGGTGGGCAACATTGTGCACCAAGTGAATCAAGTATATTACAACAATTGGAAGAAGTTGTTGTAACACCCAACTACCACCGTCTATTTCCAGGTGGTGCAAGGAAGTTGTTTAATATTTTTGGGACTAGCTACTGTGATGAGGCTGCCAAGCGACTAGCTTGCTGGGTAAGTGTCCCATCTCTATCTCTCTCTTATGTTCTTTTTTCCAATCTTATTGTGCCTAAATGGCATGTAGGTGGTATAATGACTCATTATCATTATATGGAAGACACTTTTGCTATCTGAACTGTGTAAGGTCCTTTTTCCCCCAGTTCTTCATATAACTTGACTAAGATTGTTGTCTCTGAATATCCAGATCTCCATCCAGAAGTGTGACAAGGATGGTGACAATAGGCTTCGGGTATGCCATTCAGCATGTCAGTCATATAATTTAGCTTGTGGAGCATCGCTAGATTGCTCTGACCAGACCCTCTTTAGCAGTAAAGAGGAAGGGGAGGGTCAGTGCACAGGTTCTAGTGATATTAGACTATCATGGTTAGATCGTCTTCGCGGTGGTTTATATTTAAAAAATAGTTCTTCCAAAGGAATGTTTGTAAAAAGTAGCCAGCTTTAGTTCTCCCCACCTACCTTTTTGATTTATTTTTTTCTCTCTTGTTAATTTGGCTTGTAATTTTTCTAGGGTTTAATTGTAGGAGAGATGGCATGTATTGCCCTAGATGTAGGTTTTTCCCTGATGCTTAGCCCAACAGTTGTTGAAGAAGTTGGGTAAAATTACCGCTTTCGAAGATGAAAGCCACTCTGTAGAGAAACTGTAATGTATTTGAAAGGCGAAAAAGAAAAAGAAAAAAAAAAAAAGAAGAAGAAAAGGAAGCTTGTTGAGAGTGAGCTGATGTTCGGCCGAAGGCCCTTAAAGAAAACAAAATGCCTCGATGTTTTCCTTTGGTATTATCTTTCTTTTGTGTGCGCATTTGAGCCTGACTCTATTTTACTTTTCTGCAGATTGCATAATATGGGATGTGATTAAAACCCTGATAATTGCCCTCAATCAAAAAGGCTAAAAATCAATGCAAAGAAAATGCTACGCATGTAGAGTTAAATAATTAATCAATTCCAAATGAAGACGAAGACGCACGCAGCTTAGGCCTGATTTCTGGAACACCTTCAGCACGTCTGAAATTTATTTGCTTTGCAAATAAGACTTCGAACGTTAAGCCTAACATGCCAACGTAATTGTTTCATTTGTTCGCAGTAATTTCGTCCGTTATAGAATAAATAGCAGGCACAGAACATCCAGATTGTTCGCCCTGGCCCCGATCGTATTTAATAGTTATCAATCCCCGTCATCACCAATAACATTTGTATCCATAATGCTACCCTCTAATGGCGCATGTCTAAAAGGGTCTATCTGATTTCCCCTTCATTCTCATACTTATCCGCGTTTCTTTGCCCGCAGATAACAATTTCAATACCATTTGAACATCTCATATAAACTATAAATAATATACGTAAATGCACATTTTGATTTTAAGCTGAGTCGTTGAAATCGTGATGATACATAAATCAGCTAAACCAAAGCTAATCAGAAGATACAGACCGTAGAGAAAGAATGAGTTTTTCCTCTTTTTTTTATTATAACAAAATAAAAAAAAAAATCATGGGTCTAATCCAAGGGACCAAGGCAATTCAACCACCTCAGAAACTTCAAAAGCAATGAACACAACAAGATCGTGTTCTCTGTTTGTTGTTTAGTTCGGAGAAAACGACACTCCAAGAATTGAAAAAGAAGGCCTAATTTATCAATTAATTTGAATCCATCCATCCATCCATCCAACCAAACCAAACCAGCCAACCAACCCACATGAAAATCAATCTGCCAAAAGTTATCCAAATTGCTAATTAAAGTATAACCCCCTTTATTATTGACATGAAGTAACCAACAAATTCAAATTCAATATAGAAGCCCACATCACATAGACAAGCTAATTGTGTAGCGGCTCATCAAGTAAAATAAGGTATGCAGTCACACGAGCAACCTTTTAAGGAATTAAATAAAAATGATCAAATATCTTACCTTCTAATAAGTTAACTCGGGCAAAAGGTGATCAAATAATCAGACCCAGAACAAGTACAAGTACTAGACGCATCATCATAAGCGTAACTATAAGCCGTGGGACACGCATGCTTGAACAACTGTGAGTACTGTGTAGGAGAACACGTATCGGGCGTGGCATGATCGGCCGTGCAGCAAAACTCCGGCGTGTTGAATGCCGCACACGCGCTCTTACAAGCAACAACGGAGCCGGAATCCGTGACCTGTAACTCAGCGGGACAGTTAACGTTGAGATCAGCAACACAGCCAGCGTACTGACAATCCCCTTTACCACCAACTGCCTTAACACCTAAGCCAACGTTATAACCGTCAACAAGACTGACGTCATAAAAGTCCTTTTCATTAGGGTTATTAGCAATGGTGAATTCCACTAGGCTGACGGGTGGGGCTCCGCCGCCTGTGCATTTCAACACGCCGCCGCAATCACCGGTTGTGCATTTGCCGGTGCCCGAGGCATCAAAGTTGCAGCCCGTTCGGGCCCAGATTCGGCCAGACCAAGTTGCTGGGACGGGGAACTGGATTGACGCTCCGGGGGATAAAGCAAAACCCCCGTCCCCGAGGGTGGCTGCACCGTTTCCGCATAGAGTCCCCGGCCATATTGTGTAACTGCAGTGGTTCTCCAGAGTGAAAACTGTAGCTGTTGTAGCCACAATGCCTGTACCTGCAGCACATTTCAAAAATGTGTACACATAAAATTTAGTAGTCGTCATCGCATCGTCGTCATCGTCGGTCATTAATAAACTTCTGATCAAAATTAAAGATATATAAATTTATTATTATTATTTAAAAAAAAAAGGAAAAAAAGAAAACAGGGTTTATTATAGTTTTCGGAAGTTACCTAATGAGAGGAGCATTATGAGAAGAGAAACTGAGGAGCAAGTGTTAATTGCCATTGTTTGTATTCGTGAAAGGATAGAGATGGAGATGGATTGATGAGAATGAGATTTATTAACCAAAAGGGAAGGGTAATGAATGTAAATTAATCAATTAATGCTGGGGGGTTAGAGTTGTTGTAGTTGGGATGGGATCGTGGAAGTTATATCAGAAACCGAAAGTTCGTCTATTTATGTATCTTTGGGACGGACGGTATCCCTTCTTTTCCTGTCTTTCTACATTTTTGTTTTGTTCTCTATCTTTTCGTGATCTTGTTAGCGTATGTTATTTATTGATTTTTACATGCTTCCTTTTTCATTTTAATTTTTGTCCCATCTTTTCGTGATGCTATGAATATGTGTATGAATTATGGTAATCTTTGCATTATATTTATTCACTGTCAATTAATTATGGCAATCATCGTCATCATTATGTCTCGCATTGAACCATAAACACTAGTAATGTTCTTGAATATTTCGATGCAAATCAGACACGGGACGTGCACAATCATAGAATAACGAAGTTTGTAGATAGATTCAAAAAATTAGCCAATTAGGCCTTAGATTTAGTAAGTTCAGGTTCAGCGCCAAATAAATTTCTTGTAATTTATCGTCTTTTTCACAATCACGAGCATATGTATTTTACAAATTATTACAAGTCTTAATTTAGAATTTTTATAATTTAAGACCCGTTCTTCAATATCACGGAACATCTTTATTTCTTAAGAATGACATAAAAAATTTATTTGAAAAATACAGAATCTTTAATTACCAATTAAAACATAAACCCTTTTAGAATTTTGGAAGGAATCCACAAAAACACTGGTTAAGCGGGCATTATCAATACGATTTCTCTCGGATCAACGGCTCTGGGTTCTCAGCAAAGAAGAAGATCAAAATAATAATAGTACAGCACGTGCAGAGGAAGCATCAAGTCACGTGGCACAGGATGCAGATTGCAGCGGCAGAGCAGCAGAGAAGCAAGCTGTCGTCACTCGTCCAAGCTCCAAGGGTTAAAGACTGATGATCCCCCATGTGGCAAACATCAGCACAGCCTCCCACTCCCACTCTCACGGTCACACGTCCTGAGGCACTAGGAAATTTCGGTGCACGTGCTTCCACCACTCCCCATATACAATCTCCTCTTCCCCTCCCAACTAGACTACTTTTTTTCCTTTTCCCCCAATCAAATATATGATTTTTGAAAATGCGCGTAAACTGCATATTGTAGTGACTGCGTTTGATTCTAATAGTTGATAATATGTAGCTAATTAAAACAAATCCTTTATACTATGATACTATGATGCTGTGTTTTGGATGTCTAAGCTCATTTTGAATCGTATGGGACTATTATGGCAGAACTGGCCACCGAGTCCGAGACTCAACGTAAAACTTATGTAACTTGTAAGAGCACATCAGGACAAGTCTAATCATTCGGCTAATCCCCAATAAGCCACTCAATAGGTTACGATGACCAATAAAAAAATAAGATAAAAAGGTTGATCTCACCAAAATTAAAGGCTAGTGATGAGTCAGTCGGTTATTTGTTCCAGGGAATAAATTGCACAAGCTTGCCGGTAATGATCATATGTGTGTGTGGGGTCTTACTACACCCAACCAGACACTTCTAACTTTTAAGCAATCAAGGGCATTGTCCAAAAAGGCTTTTCGCTTTTGTTTTGACAAAAGCAATCATCCGCCGCTAACAAATTCAAATCAACATCAACATCAACACCGTGCAATTCGCGTTTTAAATAATGGTGATTGGTGACTGGCCGCTGGGGACTAGCGACGCCCATGTGTCCATACAAAACGTGTCCCTGCATTAATAAAATTGCAAAAAATATAACTTGCTCGCCAAGGCTGTCCAAGTCGAAGCTGGTCCTCACTCCTCAATTACCGCAGGGGCAGATGTGACATTCACATTATTCATATTTCGTATGAAGTAAGAGTTAGAAGATTAGAAAAATTCGGTGGATAAGCTGAAACGGGGCTACATATTTTGAGAAAGATGAGCTATTGAGCTGAAATGGGGGACGAACAGAATAGTGATGCTGTTTTGTATATTATTAACTAATTTACGAGTTGATCAGTGTAAATACTAAATTTAGCTAAACAAAGGAGCCTAATAGACGCAGTGGAAGTTGACGAGTTCTTTTGGTTCCCCACCAAATGTTTCCTTTAACCAAACTCAAGATTATTCGGATCAGAGGCCAACAAGTGACCGACCAACCATATGATTGTCTATCTTTCAGGTGATTTTGATAACATCTAACCACTTCTTTTTCCTTGTTTTGCTTCTCGCTTTTTAGCCAATATCAAGTTACCTTATCCATTCAACTCAAAAACTATATCATACGCACCAGCTTTTGTCATAATAAAATCATCAACATCCATGACACACGACCATGACCTACGCTATACTTGGAAAGTTTCTACGTTTCAACCAAGATCAACAAGGATTGCCACAATGTTCGCAAATGGTTAAAACATTGAGAGGTAACACGTAAGTCGTCCCGCTTCAGTTACCAACCAAATTAAGCAAGACACAATCAACATTCAACAAGAAAAGGTTCACTCATCATATCAGTTTGATAAAATTAAGTTTCCTTTTTCTCCGTGCATTCATCATACGGAGCAAATAAAGAAATCCTGCCAATTGCCAATTAGTCATGCTCTGGATTCCGGCCAAGGGATTATGCCAAAATCATATTTCTCAACTCAAGGAGAGAATCTTGGGTCACTCACTCCATCGAATTCTTCTCATGTGTGAATCGTCCTATGTCATGATTAATTAGAGATGCAAATGGTAACAATCCAACAGAAGGGTTGCAATCTACTGAATGTACCTAAAATTTTTCAGCTTAAATTAGATAAATTGCTGTAAGGAAACAATTTTCTTTCCTTTCCCTTTAAAGGGGCGGGCCTTATGGCATCAGGATTATGAAAATGTTACATACTTGTACCCGAACAAAAAAATTGTGAGATAAATCATTCACTAAACCTGCATCCAAACAAAAATTCCAGTGCTGTCAATTAGCCTGGTCTGATATGGCAGAGAGAAGCACAATGCATTTCTTAGAGTGAGCTACAAGGTTCCAATTTCAGAAACTGGAAGTTGCAATTCGGTTACCATAGTTTTCTTAGGTTAATTTCATGATGGGAGGGTGACAGTGTGGCAGCACTCAAATCCGAGCTAAATACAAGCCCACATCTGCTTCAACAATGAATGTTGACCTAATAGTTATAAATTTACAGAAACAAATTTACATGAACGAAACTGAACTATGATCCAATGTGACAAAATCAATTAGAATTTAAGAGTTGGCTACCTTGAAATATAAATGAAGCAACAAGACCCATAAAGGCTTTCTTCTAAAGTGCCATTCACATCGCATGACAAGTTTTCCCAACCACTTAAACCAGGTGATTCAAGTATTGAACAATCAAAAGTCTACAAGCAAAAATTTATGTCACCTGTAATTTAAATGTCATTGATCCAAGATTATTTACTTCTTTGTTTTCTTGCAGTGAAACATTGCTTTAGAAAAGCGTACCACCAGCATTGGACGAATTTTGAAATAAGTTACAGAAGCAAGACTTGTACAAGCTAAACCTACATATATTTTATACCAAATGGATGAAAAAAAGGTAAGGTAAGTAAATATGGCAGTCAAGGAAATTACCACAATGAAATTTACCAAACATTTCAAAGTAGAAAGCTCTTTTTCTTGGCATTGGTTGGGAAAATGGCCTTGAGCATTGAATTTGTCAAGCAACTGGTCCTTGAGCTGGAAAGAATCCATTAACCACAGAGCAGTATCAGTTTCAGATGCTGGGATTTCCTTAACAGGGATACGCCGAACATGAATGTGAACCTCTGAAGGATCCACTCCAAAGACATTGTCCATAAAGGATGGGCATGGATTTTTGTATGCAATAGTCACATCATAAACTGCAGTTTAGTGAAAATAGAGGGTATACATAACTGTTAGAAGCAGCTATTTGTCCTAAAATTTGCAAAACAAAAGCCACTTATCCCATAACTGACAGGAAATGGTTAGACAAAAACAAACACTGCTGCAAAAAGAAATATCTCAGAGTATGCTTGGTCCTTTCTCAGAACAACTAACCTGAAGTCTTTGTGATAATGCAAAAAGGATCATGAATCAGGGTTACCAAATGATAAAATAAAAGACAAAGAAAGCATCCTCTTGAGAAGCCATAACCAACGGCAACTCCCTAAGAATAACCATGAGATACACCGTTACAAACAGAAAATTGACAACAATGAGATAAGCATTAACTTGGATGTTATAACTATTTTTTACAAAACAGATTTTGCCGAAATAAAAACGGCTGAGTCAAATTAAACAATTTAGGAACACTTGTCCATGAAGAAAATTCTGAAAATATGAGCCGACAGTTATTTTCTCAGTGCTGATATGATAAGTTTACAGATATACTACATATTACTAGAGACAACATCTAAAAAGAATCATGCCTGCATTTCATGAAACTCAAGTCATGATCTCCCAACCGAGATTCTAATGTGAAGATAAAGAAAAACTGGGTTTGATAACATGCTAAGAGTAGCGAAGTCAGACACCAAGTTAAAAAAAAAAAAAAAGTAAAAATGGATTTA
Source organism: Murraya koenigii (assembly GCA_025617385.1). Classification (NCBI taxonomy): domain Eukaryota; kingdom Viridiplantae; phylum Streptophyta; class Magnoliopsida; order Sapindales; family Rutaceae; genus Murraya; species Murraya koenigii. The sequence continues at coordinate 40,040,195 of CM046812.1, read as the reverse complement.
TTAGTATTTAGAAAACTTTTGTACTAACTACAAGCTTTGACAGACAGGGCCATTTCCTCAAACAATCATGTGCAGAGAACATCATATATCTCGTGTTTGTGAGTATCTATGTACGTATGCATTCATTCATGTGGAATATATTTCAAATGCATATTACACCATCTTGAAACCTTGGCAGTTAGAAACTATAACTACAGGAGAAAGAGTATCAAAGAAAACCTGCATCCAAAGTGTCACGTAAAGTTTCCAAGCAAAGACAAAAGCCCCTTGTTTTTGGAAGCAGCACATTAGTAAGCACAGGAAGTCCAACATCAGCTGCAAATTTCTGACTCCTGTTGCGCTTCTCTTCACTGAATCAAAGTGTGTATGTCAAAAGCAAGATATTTTGTTGATTAAAAATGCACTTCATGAATTACTATATTCATGTTGATGTTTTCTATTTATTATTTTTCCAATTAATTGCTAGCCATTCTAGATCCATTTGGTCAATGAAGAAAAAGCATCACCTTAATTAAATAAGAAAAGTATAGTGGAAAAATATATAAACCAGACATGCATGCTCTTGGAATAAGAAAATGGAGGGGATAAAGGCAGTACGTAAAGTCAGTTCCTTCGGGGAAAATCGTAAGCCACAAAGGATCATTGGGATTCCTAAAAGTAGAAAGCATTTGGTCCATGACAGGTTCATCAATTTCCCAATTCCTCTCCACTGAAATAAACTCCAAAATGTGAAATCCCCAACCAAAGACAGGTAATTTCATCAAGCTGCTCTTAAGGATGTATTTTATGTAGCCCAGGCACCCCTTCCGCAATGCAAGATCCCACACGTACATCCAATCAACCTCAGTTCTGTGATTGGCCATAAGTAATACACGTTCCTCTACTGGGACAATATCTCCAGAAAAAACCATTTTAGTTCTGTTAATCTTTTCAAATAGAAAAGGCCATAAAGCTAGCCAAAGACCAAAGAGGAAGGATGTTGCTTTCCTACAGTGATGGACGCTGAAAAGCCGCAAAATGATAGCAATAATGGGTGCAAAATACACGAGAAACATAAAAGCAGTAAAAAGGAACACCAATAAACATATCAGACCCCTGAAAACCCTAATAGGAGTCAAAGGACGGCGCTTTAATCTATTATCACAATTGAGAGGCCTGCATTCTTCCATATCCTTCCAATCCAGGAACTGCTATAAGCCTGGAACAGCTGCAATAATGTGCCTCAAAGTTACTTAAATAGTTGTTTTAAAAGTGTTAGTGAATAGGAAAAATTACAAGAAAGTAAATTACATATCCATGTCAACTAAAAATGTAGAAAATATAAATCGTAGTTAATTTAAGAGGAAAAAAAATGCAAAAGCATGTTAACCTTGTTTTGAAGGAAAAACTAGAGATGTCAGGTCAACTAGGGAACAAGAAAATAATGGAAAGTTGAGCATTGGGCACATCATCTAAGAAAATATCCAAATTATGGATTACTGGAAGTAGCAGGCCGAAAAATTTGACAAGGTTTTGAGTTTGAGGTTTATGACAACAATCTAAACGCTATAACAGCAATCTAAACATTTGGAAAGCTTAACAAAAATTGGCAAATGGAATCAATTGAAAAAACCTGAAGTACTTAGAAACAATTGGGCTTCTTGTATGACTGCTCCAAAAGAAGTCAGGAAAGAGAGATTCCGTAAACGATGCTCTTAATACTTTGGCAATAATAATTCAATAGCCAAAGAAACTAGGAAATGAGTCTTCTTTCAATTGACTCTACTTGACTATGTGGGTTTCCCAACTCAAATCTCTGACTTCGCCGACAAGGTCATCCACAAACGAGAAGAAAACCTGCTGACAGCTTGGATTCGAACCCAAAATATCTTCTAATACACCCCCAATAATCGACATTATTACCGCCACACAGATCTTAACACAACATGTCACTTTCTAACAAGCCATAAACAATGCACCAGCAGGACTCGATAAAAGAAGTTAGACCACAAGGAGTACACATACAAATGCATCTTGAAACAAACAATTAAAGACAAAGAAATGGAAATCTGTCTCTATCCTTAAAAAATAAAAATATAACTCAACTTCTTTATATTAACATATCATGCTACTCTCAACACACAACCATTGCCGCTTCTAGGACAAAAATTGATGCCTCAAATAACTAAGTGACATACAGGGAGTAATTACTAGCTCACAACTATCAGAAAGGGCAAACTTCCCCCCATCAAAATAGACAGTATCCACAAAACTGTCGCTGATTCATAAATAAAGTCCACTTTATGAATTAATCTGTCAAAGTTATGTAATTTCTTAATGTGCACGGAAAAATGAAGAATTAAAAGAGTATAAGAGGTGCACACTGATTGACTTCAAATCGTAACACACAGGGTTAATTCTATAAATTCCCGCTGAATTGCGGTCAACGAAAATCGCACAAAACAGAACCCGATCTGAAACTTTTATATTAAGGGCTATTAAAAAAAATGAAATAATTAAAACTGAGAATTGAAAATAAAGATAGGGAACATATATACCTCGTATCTGAAAAGACACGAACCGAGAAAATGAGATTTTTTTTTTTTTTTTTTTTTTTTGGGAGGGGGTGGGAGTGGTTTAATGTTTAGCTTGAAGATAAAAGTACTTGTGTGTCCCGATGCTCAGAGGATAAAGACTTTGTGTTGATATTGATCAATGAAACAGGGAAAAGTCCGAATCTATGGTTGGGTCATCGGTGGAAGTGATCCCGAGGAAATTATCACATGGAATCGAGTTTTCTATTATTAAATTGTACTTGTTATTCCTCGCCAACAAGAATTTAGTTGAAAAAAAGAAACACAGCTATTGGGCCCCTCAAGCCATAACACATGGGCCTGAACTCTGTTACGGCTGTCCATTGCAATCTTCAAATAAATCAATCTTTTTTTCCCTTTTTTTTTAGTAATTATAGTACCGGCATTTCTATTAAACTAATAAAGGAATTGGGATACAAACGAACAAAGGGATCTCTCCCACTCCATTTCCTTATCATGCACATCACCATGAATAAGAGTACAATTATTTTATGCAAAATGTGAAGGCATTTATTTGCAGGTTTATGCTAAATGTCTGCTTGCCTGAAATGGGGTTATGGAAGTAAATTTCGTTGCATCAACATTATCTCTCTCTCTCTCTCTGGTCTCTACATTTTGCAGGATACCGTTTAAATATATTGCTTAATATTACTATAACCTCATATGTTCGTCTCATTAAAGTTTCTTTTTTATTATTTCATATTTTTGGGTCATCGACAAATATTAAAATAAAAAGACAAGTAAATTAAAATGCACAAAAAAATGTTTGATTCTTTATTTTTTTTTTTAAGAAAAAAGAAGGTGCAGTCATTGATTATTGTTTGAGGAAAAAATCAGAGTGACATCGAGCAAACTACTATAACCAGATAATTATCTGATGAGCTCAAACAAAGCAACTCAGCTAAGTAGTTATCTGATAAACTAGAGCACATCATCTCGACCAAGAGTTATTTAGTGATCATGAGCAAATAACATTGACCAAGAGGTAGATTTGGCTATCTCGAGCATATAACCCCGACTGTAGAGTAATTTTAATTACCTCGACCATATATGTACAATAAATGATAATTAGTAGTCATTGTTGCTGATCAATTATTATGATAAATGTTATTTAATGATCATTATTATGTTTATTATGGTACTCATTAGTATATCAATTATGATAATGAGAGTTTCGGTAATTATGATTATTTATTTAGATAGATATATTTATTTTAGGGATTTCTTCTATGAAAAGAGAGACTCTTCTCTTATAAGAAAACAAATTATTATTTTTTTTCTTATTCATTCTATTGAGGAAACCCTCAACTGGAAGATAATAGAAATTAAACTACTTGGTGAGTGGTATAAGTTTATCCATAAGAGATCCGATTACTGACTTGAGTATCGAAGGGTCCACACCGAAAATATTTTGCAATCGCCTGTTAGGTATTAGTATTTTACTTGTCATTTCATCTTGTGTCTATAGGTACTGTTAAAAACATTATCACATCGTTTGAGATTTTTTTTCCCTTATTGAACTGAATCTTATCATAATCAATTTTTTTAGTTACAATCACCAAGTTGATACTATCATATTAGGTGTAATGTCATTTTATATCAATGCCATCGGAATATGTTTGTCTCATTTAAGATTTTCTCACAATTATTTAATGTTTATGAATCATCCAACGAACATATATATATAAGATAAGTACATTTAATTTATACTAAAAGATAAATAAAATTTTCTCGACTAAATATATATTTTTTGAATTTACTATTTAATTTGTTGTACATAATAGTTTGCAAACTAACATTACCCTTATTTGTTTTACTTGTCAATTGTCATATAATTTTATCATCTACACGACAATAATAAATAAATTATTATATCAGTTGAGATTTAAAAAATATTTCTTTATGGAATTGAATACAACATTTTTTTTAATGTATATTTTGTATTCATTAATTTGATAGTACTATATATACAACTTGTTAAATTATGTTATTATTTTTGTGATAGTGCTAAATAAATTACCATATCATTTGGGATGAAAAGTTTGACGCTCACCTTAACAATAATTATTTATTTTTTATTAAACTAAAGAGTGCAATGTCATATAACATAGATTTTTTAAAAAAAAAAAAATTCATCGAACTCACATTCAATTTAATTAGGTGACGGGACATGTCAGTTTCTATAACATGACATATTTAACTCGGCTCTTGTTGGATTTGTTTATCATGATTAGCTTTTTACAAGATACTGCATGTTGAATGACAATTTAGATAGTAATTATGAGATACTGAAATACGGGATTGTCCCAAAAGCATCTTTTGAAAAAACCGCAGGTGTTGCTTGCCTACTCTCGTTTTGGATAGAAATCAACGATCTCTAGAGGCTCCATGAAATGAATTGTCCCAAAAGCATCTGAGATGTATATTGTTTCCTAGAAGAAATTTATTAAATGTTAAATTAGACAAAATTTATAAATTAGACAAAAGTGTGTGCCAGTCAAATGTTGACATGTTAAAAAGACGACAAGTCTCAGTAGAAGCTTCTTAGCTTACCAGGCAGATTAAATTCTTCCACGGCCCATTCAGAGCATACATCGGAAACTACTGTTGATTGAGCATTTACATAATTTGAGCAATAAATATAAAGGGGCATGAATAGAGTGAGAAAGCAAAATCACACACCCATCTTTGATTTACTGACCAAGTAAAATTGCTGCTGTTGCGTAAACCCTAATTAAAATTTGTACGTACATTCTCATTCTCAACAAGTTCGAACACCAATACAAAACGTGTATTTAGATCAAGTTATGGAATTACATACTAAAATTAAAATATGTGAAAAACGTTCAGTTATTCTCAAATTAATTTTTTAAAAATATTATTGTATTACTTATCATATCATACACTAAATTATTTATAAGTAGTGGTGCATAGATTATTGTGTCACGATTTTTCTTCTCTCGGTTTTGTCGAATTGAATCTTTTTTTTTTTTAAAAAAATGTATATATATGTTGCACTCATTGATTTAGTTAATATCATTATACCATTACGTAGATCATATTTCATTATCCGCATGTAGAAATAAAGTTCAACTCTTTGCCTTATTTGAGATTTTATCATAACTATTTCATGTATATGAGCTTTCAATATACGATAAGTAAAGATTAAACTTGACCAATAATATTTTATTTTTCTTGATTTAAATTTTCTTTCTTTATTTTAATTTATAAATTGTAATAACTGTTTTTATTTTATTATTTAATCATCATATCATCTTATATTTGAGATAAAATTTTTTTATTCTTCTAGAATATAGCATAATTATCTTCTTCTCTTTTTTTTTGGTAAATTAAAATGTTGCAAACTTGCAATCAGTATATTTTATATTGTTATATCCATTACTTGTCATATCGTTTGTTTCTCTATAATATGGCTGGTGGTAAATAAATTTTCATATCATCCAACGTAAAAATTTTCACTTCGGTATTATGCTTTTTATCCACCCAATTATGGTATTACAGAAGATAGGATTGTGCTAGGAATATCTTAACAGGAATACAGCTGCTACTCTGATAATGGATAGAAACAAACAGTATTTGGATCAGTTCCCATGAATTGTTCAACTCTTAAATGCACACTTCACATGCCTTTTTCTCTTTTTTTTTTTTTTTTTTTTGAGAACATCAACGTATACAGTCAAATGATGACATGTAAAAGATGATAAGTTTCAACGTTCGTTAGAAGCTTCGATTGAAAAATAGTTTATTGTTATTCAAAGCTCCGTCTATTCAAACACACATCGAAAACTGCGGTTGTTCATTTGACTATTGATATGACGTCAGGATCCAACTATGGTATTGGAGGGGTGCCCACCGCCAAGCCTGCTCGAAATGCTGTCTCTATTTAAAGTGACCGTCAGATGTCGAAGTACGAATCGAAATCGAACGGTTACAAATTAAAAATGCCTAATTTAGTTAATGAATGAATAAAAGGGCAATCGGTGTTCAGAATTTTTAATCCCTTACATAATCATATAAGTTACATCAATTATAAAATTAAGTGTAAATTACTTAATATAACTCTGTATTTATCTAGTATAACTTTATTGTTAATGTAACTTATATTATTTTGCGAGGGATCTCTTGCCGGTGTTCACTGTATATTTTGGTTGAAATTGAAAATCAATCATGTGTTATGTCTGAGATCCCGGAATTAAATGAAATGTCAAAAAAATCCTCAAAATATCAAAACACCTTAATCACGTCACCTCTTCTTCACAAATGTTCTTCTTAATCCATAATTTTTACTTTTACTAGTAAAAGTTCAGAAAAAGCTTACTGCACAGTTAGGCCATGGCCGTTGCTGCACTCTCTCTTAAGATACCGATTCTTCCTAACATATATGAATTTATCTAACTCTGCGTTCTTCCAACTTTCATTTCCGAGACGGAAATATGTTGGTAGTTATCATATTCACTATGTATATAAAAGAGAGATTGTTATTTTTTCTCGTATTATATTCGTTATATACTATTTATCCTCTTGTTGTTTTAATAATAGTTAATAACCCCCTTAATAATATAAGTTTGTAATATTATCTTTATTTTTAAATACGCTTTTATTATATTTATTATAAATTAAATAAATCACATGAATAGAATTTAAAATAAAAAATTAAGTATTAAAAATAAGAAATATATGTATTATTGTGAACTAAAAATTAATATAAAATATTTTTCTTGTGGTTTTTTATTTTATAAATATTTTATTATGATAAATATATAATAAATTATTATAAAATGATAATAATATAAAAAAAATTCTTATACGAAACTTGAATGATAAATACAAAATTATTATAAAATAAATAATAAAATTTTTCTTGTGCTTTTTATATTTAATGTTAAACTATTTTAAAATATCTATTACAAGAAAATGTTTATAAAATAAAAAAGTACAAAAAATATTTCATATTAATTTTTTGTTCACAATAAAACATATATTTCTTATTTTTAATATTTAGTTTCTTATTTTAATTTATATTCATGTGATTTATTTAATTTATAATAAATAGAATAAAAGTGTATTTGAAAATAAGAGTAACACTGTAAACTTATGCCGTCACGGGAGTTATTAGTTATTAAAAAAACATTGGAGAGATAAATAGTACATATTAAATATAGTAAAAAAAAATTAGTAATTTTCCTATATAAAATTACAAAATGAGAATTTATCTTCTCGAATAGATCTCTGGAACTAATCACATATATGAATGCTTTAAAAAAATCTCAAAATTTCATTAAAAAAAAAATTACAACTTCACATGCATGGTTTATGCTCATGCTGTTTAACTTAATTTATAGGATCAAATTTGCACCACACTTAATGCAATGTCAAACCAACCGACTCTCAAAGTTTCAACACACAAAATAAGCACTCAAGCTGAAGCTCGACGTCGATGGTATGGTGATTGAAAATTTTGGGGTTTTTTTTGGTTGGGGGTAACGTATACTTGCATCGGAATATTTTTCGATCCTAAAACTTGGCCAGTTTTTTTTTTTTTTTTTTTATCCCGGTTCAACCTTCACCCACCATATTTTCCTTCCGAATATCAGACGTCATTTGAACATCCGACCCATTTACAAACGACCGGGTTTATTGATTCAAATCATCCCTCACGAAGTCTATTTTCATTCTTAAACCTCAGATGATCGCTGATACAATGTTACTTCTTCTTAATTAGACTTTACCTTTGTTTCAAAGGCCATGTTTCTTAATTTTTCGTTTTTATTTATTTATTTTTGTAATCACTTGTCTCTGGAAAAACGTTCTGCTCCTTTTTAATTGATTTATTACTTATCATTTATATATTTAAACCAATCATAATAATTTATATACATACATGGCAAGTAGTAAATAGTTATTGACCAATATTAAAAATGCACCGTATAAATTATTATGATTAAATTATCTACTACTTCACATTTAATTGCCACTTCAAATTGCCACAACCATCTTATTTATCTCTTAATCTGATCATGTACTTAACAAATAAATCAATTATTGATTGGGTTTTTGTTTTTTTTTTTTTAAATTACACGAGACTATTGCTCAAATTAATACTCATATCATATAAGGCGATAATTTATATTTTTACTATCACAATTACATATGATAAAAATATAAAATTTTATATAACATAATCCAGATTTTACCCTATCAAATATTTGAAGAAGTTTATTTTACTTGTATTCCACATCGTCACGAGAAAACTACTTTCATTTAATTTTATACCATAGAATTGAGGAAGGACAAAACTAGTAGTATAAGGAGATCCTAGAAATTTCCCCCCAAAAAAAAAGCATGTAATTCATCTGCTTTATAACGATCACCGAACAAGCCAAATTGCTGCTGTCATTGCTTAAACCCTAATTAACTAAAAACAATATTTGTTCATCAATTTAGAAATGATGGAAAAAAGAAGAATATACAACGTCAACTTATGGGCTCGTGATTGTGATATATACTTTACATGGCATCAATCCTTTTACATCACTAAAAAGATGACGCGATCTCAGCTCTGCTTCCATTGTCATTGGTAAAATTTTCTAGCAAATGAAATAAAAGCAAAACGAAAATTTGGAAAAGAAAAGTAAATGGCGCCAGTGATCAACTGTTCTTATCTTTAAGGTTCATCTGCTCTTCTCTGTTGCTTTGTTCAGCAGAAGAAGCATCGCCGAATTTCTTGTTCCTCAAATACATCTTGACGTAGAAGTTCATGAACAACAACAAAATCACAGCATTAAGCACAGAATTGAAAGTCCAAGCGCCAATTCCGTTGCAGCCGCCTTTCAAGATGTGCAACAGAAGCACACCAAAATGGCAAATCACATTGCACCCCAATAGAACAACCTGACAGTTCACCACAAACGGAAAGCACGCGCTCGGCAGCCCAATCGCCGTCCAAAATCGGTATCCGTATACCACGGAGTACAACAACGTCGTTAGCAATATGGCCACAACTTGAAAAGATTGCGAAAATTCGAGCCAAAGAAACGACATGCAAATCAGCATTGACTGGTTGAATAACTGAAAGAAGGTTAATTTACGGTGTTTAAGGATCGAAACGAAGGTACGTAGGAGGTGGAGAAAGCGAGAGAGGTAAAATACGTAAGACCAGAAGAAAACGCGGCCGGAGGGGCGCGTGCCCAGTGGGAAACAAAGCAGCCACTGAAACGCCGTCGTGTTGGTTCGTCGCCAGAACCAGCGCGTGTCGCGAATCTCCGCTGCGGCTGAGAGAAGGGTGCCCGCGAAAATAACGATAGAGATTAAGGTGATAGCCAGGCTGTGGATGGCTGGGATTGGGCCGAGCGGGATCCGACGGTTTCGGGGGAGGACGAGATTCAGGAACACGTGGAGGAACGTGGCGGCGACTATGTACGTTGATATAGCTGTAAAGAGAAACGACCACGTGGATCCCCATGATTGGGCATTATTCCATCTGAAGTTAACGACCGTTGGCTGCTCTGATAACCAGTATTTTATGTTTTGCATCATGGCCGCCCGTAATTGCAAAATCTTTTCCTTTTTTTTTTTCTCTGCGAAGGTGAAAGTGAAGGTGATTCTATTTCTGCGATCGAGATTTGTGTAATGAATAAGTGGGGGTGGGGATTAATATAAATTGGCTGAAAATGGTAATTACGAAAGGTGGCAGTCGGAATTAAATAAACGTACGGGTTGGTCTGTTGAATGAAAACGCCAGACTGACGACTAGGAAATTGAAAACGTGGGCCAGATTTTTACAATTTTTAATAATTACGGTCAACTGATGCTATCTCTTCGTCGTTGGAGTGACCGGAGATCATGTTTGTCTCTGGCCCTCTGATCACGAGATTGTCTCAACTTTTTCGGGATTTTTTTTTTCCTCCTCTTTTTCTTGATACGTAACCAACAATGACTGAATAAAAAGGAAAAGCAAAAGCAAAAGCTTTTATACAGAGGTATATGCTAGTGATTTTTTTGCCTCTTTTTGTGGGCTGAGAATTATATCTCCTTTTGTCCATTAGTTAGAATATAAAATTAGGTATAAAAAGGTGATATTTCGTATAAAGAAATGAGAGAATATGAGGGCAGCGGAGTAGAGGAAATGAGATGGGGATCGAGTGAAATTTAATTTAATTGTTTGGTTTTACATTAAACTTTTAAGGAAAAGAATATTACAATTTTTTTTGAACAAATTTTTTGATTGTTTTATATACTAAATTTTCAACATTAATTAGAATTATACTTTTTAAAAAATTAGACTATAAATTTATTTAATCTAAAAATTAAACACCCAATAGATAAAATAGGTTAAATTATTGCGCTTATAATTAACTAATATTGTTTTAAAATCAGTTTAATCAATACCGTATATTATATAATTCAAATTGTTTTCTAAATAAATGATTATTTAATTAACTACCGCCAAAACACTATCGGATAATCATCGGACAACTTGCGGATTATAGTTTTTCATCTTAAAGTTACATCAATATGATCATAAACTAGCAAACTAATCATTGGAGGAGTAATTTTGCCAAAAATACTACAATTGCAATTTTTTAGAACGTGATTTGAGTCCAAAAGTGACATTTAATGTTGTTTTCAATTCTTTAAGGTTGTAGATCAGCTCCCAACAATTCAATTGGTAGATTGATGAATAAATATGTCAATGGCGGCTGTCCGATGACGGCACTATTATTGTTATTTGATATTACTTATTTCAAATTAATTAAATAATAATATAAATTTATCAATTAAATTATTTAACATGTTATTTTTATTTATTTAAAGGATAATATTGAAACTCTTGTTTCAAAATTACTGAGAAATTAGGACTCCTTACTCATTGGTATGAAATCAAAATTCCTTAATTTCATGGATTTTAAGAAAATCATAGAAGAATTTGAATTCATCTCCTTTCCAATCATTCAAATATATTATAAGTATTTCAACCAAATAATCATACTAATATTATTTATTTTTTTATCTAATTTCTAAGCATAGCCGAAATAGTTGAAAAAAACAATCTAAATTTATATAGTAATTGAGTCTGGAAACGACAAAGTTCTAGAAAATGACATAAGAAATAAACACGTCAAATCCATAACTTATCTTGGATAAAACTCCGACTATGTAATAAAATAAAATTCCTACAAAGTTTTTTTTTTTTGGTTTTTTAAAAGGTAAAAATGTTAATGTCAATAATGGTCGACAATATAGTATGAATGAAAGAAGTAAATCTGTCGAGTTTAGAAAGATGTTTAAACAACTGCACTTTAATTTAATGAATATTTAATACTATAGAATTTCTTGCAAGCGACAAACCTAATGCCTATTTTAACTACATGCGTCACATGTGAACAGACACGTTTGCTAGAGACTGGTCAATTTTACATCCTAGTTGGGTCGGTCGTTGCTGTTTGTGAACTGTTGAGTCCCATATTGGGCTGGCGTCGATTTTGGACCTAATCTAGTATTTGGTCATTGTGAAGCATGGGCCGATGCTGTCGGTTACTTTCGTATGATGACGGCAACTAAAGTGAATTGTGTAGGTAAAGGCTGTTTTAAGCCGTTGATAGTTAATACACAATACGCCCGGATCTATTGGACGGTCAATTAACGAACAGGTACAACGAGCCATTAGATTTACGCCAGCTGGACGATGGCGCTTTCTCTCTCTCTCCATGAAGCTGGAAAATGAACGCGACTTGTAATTTATTCAAACGATAATCATCTTTCTTATAAAAACAAAGTTTCTCCCATCCTCTGTTTTGACTTTGTGGATCGATAGATTGGCAAATCGATCGGTCGATTTCTACATTTTAAAGGTCAGTAATTTCTCACTTTGTTTTTTATATAATTTGGATTAATATCGATATTTTATCTTTGTTTATTTGCATATAAATTTTGATTTCTTATTTCCAGTTTTATTTTAAGCCAATTTCTGGAAAGATCTGGAATATTGGTAGTTGAATTTGATACGTTTTTCTTTTTGATTAAATTATACGCTATATTGTCATCACAAAATACGGTAGAAAAATTGAATGAATTTCCTTTCAAAGATCCTGAGAGTTTTGATTTTTAGTGAGGTTTTGGTTGGTTCTGATAAATTTTTGTCAATTACTGTAATAACGTAAGGATATTCTGATCTTAAATTTGTTGCTTTCTTTAAACGGATGGTGTTGATTTTGTGTTCTTTGCTTTACATAATTTATATTTCAGATTGAGATACCAGAAATCTTTGGTTTCGTGATAAGCTATTAATCTGATCAAATAGGCATTTGAATTTTGGAAATCTAGAGATGGCAAGTAGTTTTGGGGAATCAACAAGCAGGTCGCCCCAAACCCCTTATTCTAACAACAATAGTAATGGTGAAGCTGGTAACTTCGAATGCAATATTTGCTTCGACTTAGCTCAAGATCCTATTGTAACTTTGTGCGGTCATCTTTTCTGCTGGCCGTGCCTGTACAAATGGCTCCACATTCACTCAAATTATCGGGAGTGCCCAGTTTGTAAGGCCACGATTGAGGAGGAGAAGCTGGTGCCCTTGTATGGCAGGGGAAAAACTTCAACTGACCCTAGGTCAAAATCCATCCCGGGTGTTAATATTCCGAATCGTCCTACAGGGCAGAGACCTGAAACTGCTCCCCCACCAGAGCCAAATCATTTTCAGCATCAACATGGATTTGGCTTCATGGGAGGCTTAGGTGGGTTCGCTCCAATGGCCACAGCAAGATTTGGGAATTTCACTCTATCTGCGGCTTTTGGTGGCCTCATCCCTTCACTATTTAATCTTCAAGTGCATGGATTCCCAGATCCTACCATGTATGGTACAGCTGCCGGCTTTCCTTATGGGTTTACCAATTCGTTTCACGGTGGTCAGGCACATGGATATCCACAGCATACGGGTCAGGGGCAACAGGATTATTATTTGAAAAGACTGCTATTGTTTATTGGTTTTTGTGTTCTTCTTGTACTCATTTGGCAGTAGACATCCACAATTTGACCGAAACTGCTAGCATATGTTTAGGCATACCAATCTTATATGTCTGTAAATATGTTAGTCGGGATTCTCTTACTTTTTCTGTTCTTTTCTTTTTATTATTTTTTTTTATGACTAGCGAATTGTTTATATCATACATCTTGATCTCTTGTAGTTTCTTTGATGGATATTATCAGCGTGTGGAATGCTGATTGTATAAAATTTTCTTTTGAAAGACCGGTTGCTTTCTCCCTCTCATATAGCTCGAATGAATAGTAATTGCAGAGTTTAGTGCACTCAACGTTCCTTTGTCCATTGTTTAGCATTTTGTATAATATTAGTGGAATGTCAATGTTCGATTGTATTAGAAACATATTGCTTTGGCATGGATTTTCACCGTTTTTCCTTTATTGAATGCGGTGGACACAGAATGGTGGCAGGGGAACAGTATGCACCGTAGAAAATAGTTTCTGCGATGTCAATGCACTGTAGAAGTGTAGAAATTAATTTCGTTTCATGCATTTGTTTCATTTACAGATAGTTTCATAGATATGCAATTTATTATTAAAGTTTCATTAAACAGTTTGCTGTGGGAAATTAAGTTCTATTTAGGATTGAGGTAAGTTATAATTGTTTTAGAAAAAAAAAATTGTAACTATTAAATAAAAATTAATAGTACGTAGTAAATATAATTTTAAAATAATAATTTTAATAAAATTATTAAAGATAATATATTTTTTTACTGTACAAGTGAAAATTATATTGACATAGCTTTTTATCAAATTTTTATCTGCAAACGGATGATTAGACCGAGTGCATTAATGGCCTCTTAGAAATATATTTGAAGCATTACGTGAATGCATGTGATTATGCAGCGATGTAAATTTTCCCAGTTGAGCACTTTCATTCAATAACTTAAAGTTCGTCTTAAATATTTTAATACTACAGTTTTTAAGTTACAGCTACGTAACTTCAATTCCAAATGAACTCTCAATTCCAAATGAACTCTTAATAAGTCATAGATTGTTAATTTTTTTTAATACTTTTATTCTAACCTTAAGACTTAAAATACGACTTCCTTTAATATCCTTCTCTTTTCTATGACATGGGGCAACGGGGAAGTTTAATATTCTTACAGTGCTATAATAGATTGTTTAGATACTATTTCTGATATTTGTTGGACAATTCCAAAGTGGTCCAGGGATGTATATTGGACTTTTTCCGGATATTTTTTTGATTCTATACAAGAAAATGCAATGTTGACAGAATTTGATAAGTGGACGGTTGAGAGAATCGAGCTTTTCTGAAATTAAAATTTTAGCATGTCATGCACCCAGGTTGTCTTCTTTATCAGATTATAAGACCATGATCGGTAAGCCATTTCAAATTTTAATAGAATGTTCAATGTTCAGTGATGAAATTGAATGGATGACTGAATCTACAGATTTGTTATTTGAGTATCCGATGGTTAACAGTAATATAAAATCTCATGACATTGCATTTTGTTTTAAATGCGCAAAGCCAAGACTTTGCGTTACTTTGTAAAGCACCCGAGTGATCCAGTAGCTGGGAAGGTACTAAGAAGTGCCCACAGCTATACATGCACTGGCCAAGTCATTTGTCCTTAACCAGAAATTAGCATCGGTTGATCCAGAAGCAATAAGAATTTTCTCTAGAGCATAATTGCTCTAATACGTTATTGTCTCAACAGAGATGGTGGGCCACAATATAATTAAAGCAACTGTGCGTACGGTAATATTGCTGAGAGATTTTTCAAGTGTTGTTGCTGTTTGGTTTATTTTACAAAGCGGTCCTCAAATGGCTTTTGGTATGAACTTTTGATTGGTTTAAAAAATGTTGCGAGATCGTGGCCCCCGGATTCGAAATACTTAGCTTTTTAAGCACATGGGATGCTTGATTAAGAGTTTGACACCCCGGATACTTGTTAGCTTTTGATTTGAGCATCTGTCAGGGCAGATTTGTTTCCATTTTTTTTTTAAAACCACCAAAATGGTGGGAGGTTAGACCGGACCCCTACCTGTAATATAAATCATGCAAGAGGAAACACATACATAAGGAGGGGGAATGAACCAAAAACCTCATCGATAAGTGAAAACATACAAACGGTAATATAATAAAACTAGCGTCTGATAGGTGGAATCGCATAGGCATCCATATGAATAATCTTAGATAAACCCATAGGCGGATCACTGGATCGATAAGAATCGATGATTGGAACAAGTAGTGCAAACCAATTGGCCAAAAAGTCACTGCAGACGTAGCTTCACGATACACATGCCGAACCACAACCGAATAAAAGGACACTAAAGATCGAACTCGACGCAAGGGCAGAGCATAATCCCATCGGACGAACTATCCGCGAGGTCCGGAAACCACGATGAGCTGAGTCGGACTCTACCTCCACAACAGAATAACCCATCCGGACCGCCACTCAAACCCTCACAACATGACCATAAGCTCGCGATAAAGGATTGGATGATGGCCAAAAAAGAGCCAAACCCTACCAAAAATATACCCATATGATCCCGAAGAACACCTCTGCAATGGACAACCCGGATTACCCTCGAACACCCATCATCGATACCTGACCGCACTCAAGAGGCGGTCGGCTCAAACTACAACTCGAATATGCATGAGGTGAAGCAATCACTCGTAGCCCATTCGTAGTCGAGAATCCTCACGCCCGCGAATCGAGACGGCTTGAAACCAAGAGCAGAGCCAAGCAAGTCGAATGTCCGACACCACTCGAAAAATCACCGCATCCACCGAAAAGGAGTGAGAATCAAACTCGAATCCATTTCGAGCCTTCCACACATGCCACGGAATGAAGCAAGGTAAAATAACTCGAATATGAGATCGAGAAGAAGCACATCTCGCCAGATGGCGAAGCAAAGCATGGGCGATAGAAAGTCGGTCCGCCACATCCTTAAACAACGATAAAAATACTCCCACACTGGCTAACTCGAGGGCACTCCGAAATAGGTGCCGGGAGGTCTCGAGCACTGCCTACGTAAGCATCGCGAAACCATACGTAATCCGCACGACTCAATGTATCATCAATGGCTAGAAAACCTCGTAACAACCGCCAAAGAAAGAAGGATAACCGAGACGGAATATGGCGCTGCCAAATCATAAAACAGACGTCATATCGTGGCCTAGCGCACCTCACTATCTCCCAAGCCGACCGTAAATGAAAAATGCTATCAGTAGCAGATTTGTTTCCATTTTGTATCCAGGAGTTTTGGTTTCTATCCTGCTCTTTACTTGCGAATGTCTAGCTGGGTTGTGGAATATATTTAATTACAGTAATAAATTACCTTCTTAAATTTCATTTAATTACTTATTTGTTGATTTCGACTGGTCGTGGCCTTATAGTAGCTTTGCATGACTTGAGCCTTGAATGCACTTTTTTATTTATATATATGTATATGTATATGTATATGTACGTGTGCGTATAGGAAAAATATTTGAGTCCATAACTTTAAAATATGAGAAAGTCAGAAAAAATATATAAATAGTACGGTTTATTCACTTTAAAATCTTAAATTAAATTATATATATATATATATATATATATATATATATATATGTATGTATGTATGTATGTATGTATAATTCTAATTTGAAATTTTAAAGTATAGAAAAATTTGGAATATATAAACCATACAGCTTATGATATTTAAGTTTTAAATCTATTAAATTTCACAATTTAATAATTTTTTTAAATTTTTTTAGACTAAAATCTTGGTTTAGATTGGGACCATATACTCGGATTATATGGGGACCATATATGGGGCAGATAATATCTAAATTGATTTTTTAACCCTTTATTCATATGTTACAATATATGAATTGAGGTGGCCAATCTTATACAGTTATACTTTTGCATTTCTTAAGATGAATTTAGTATTCCAGATAAACGGAATTCTCTAAATAATATAGAGTAAAGATGTTGCAATTATTGCCGTATATATAATTTGGTGAGATATTCTCCTAAGGATGCTTGACCAAGTGGTTTTCAATTAATTGATTAAATTCAATTCTTAATGCTTGATTTTGTTAAAAATAAATAACAATATTCATTTGACTTAAAGGCCAAACAACCTATATTTTGTTTGAGTGATTTAGATCAAATTTTATTTTCACCTTCTTATTAAGCTAAATTGAAAATTCCAACGAGCTATACTAATGATTTTTAATGTGTATATTTAATAATTACATTAAGAAAAATTATGTTTTGTTAAGGATATATTTAATATTAAGGTAGGTATGGAGAGAAAACTTCAATTTTTAAATTTTAATGATGTGATTAAAAATAAATAGATTTGGAGAATATTTTAGTGAATTTAAGTAGTATCATCTCCTAAAATATTCCAATAATACGAAGGCTTACAAAGTAAACGACATTATTAACATAGACTTAAGAGATGATGACTAACTTGATCAGCAAAATAAAACGAGGGAGAGGAATTTCAGAAGCTTCTTCGAAAGTCATAAATAAAATAAAAGTCTAGGAAATCAGCCTAGACTAGTAGTCGTTGAATCAACCAAGGGTAGCTGCAGTTACATTACAAATGCTTAAAATTTATGAACTCACTAATAAATAAATAACAGAATAAATTGTACTGAGCAGTGAGCAAAGCACCGACGTGCATGTACGTACTTGTTGAGAGGGATGAAGGATCATGTGGCATGTGCGGGCCGGGGTGATGTAGCTTGACTTTAGGGACACTCATCATGACCCACGCACGTTAAGACTGTGGGTCAGGTGTCAGTGTCTATGGAAACTGTCAGCGTTACTCATTAATATTTGATTGCATCAACAATGCCCTTGAATTTCTCAAGTAGTACTAAAGATAAAAACAACTCTTCGTCATCATCTCTTTCAAACGTCTTACCCATACTCAATCCCATGAGTTGCAATGATCAGTGCTTTAGGATTTGGTTTGCTAACATTGAACCTGCGTCTAGTTCTTATTTTGTTTGCTGCGTACATCTTCTTTGTTCTGTTCTCAGTGCCGACTGTCCCCTTGCTGCTGCGAGTTATGACAGTCATGGGTTTTACAACTATTGCATGCATATTGAATATATATATATATACATTAACTTAATAGCCATGCATGATGTTGATGTTGAATTCAAGTCGCTATTATTTTGAGCAGATCTCCTAACTTCAGCGTCATTATTATATTTATTTTTTAAAAATACGACTTGTCAATGACCACAAATGTTTGCAATTGATAGCAGATTTTTGTTAGTCACCTGAAACCACAGAAGATGGTCAGAGGTGTTGGAAATTTTTCTGGCGTGAATTTTCTGACGCTTAAGTCAGTAACCGGGTATGGAAAAAATTTATGCCACTTCTTACGCGGCTTCATTCAAATTATTTTCCAGCTCTCAGTTTTTCAGAATTTAATAGAAAATCTTTTCTTTTTAAGAGGAAAAGAACCTTAAATCCCTAAAAGCCCCTCAAAATTCAATATTCCATCCAAATAAATAAATATCGTTATCATAACCCTCATGATTATAATTGTTGTAACTTCATAATTAAAATTATTAATGTACTAATGAGCATCATAATAAAAATAATAATGATCATTTTAACAGTAACCATAATAAAATTTATTATAATAATTGTCATAATAATTACTATAATAATTATCATTTATTTTACGTATCTAGTCGAGGTAATTAGAATTACCCCATTGTCGAAGTGTTCTGCTCAAAGTTACTAGGCAATTATCTGCTCTAGATGATCTACTCATATGGTCGATATGATCTGCTCCAGATAACCTGCTCACCTGGTCGGGGTGATCTGTTCCAATTGATCTACACAGCTAGTCGAGATAATATGCTCAGTCTCTGCAGATAATAATTTGATCGAGTTCACAGATAACTACCTGGTCGAGGGTCTCTATTTGAACTAATCAAATAGTTGTCTAGTCATAATAGTCTGCTCGAGGTTACTCTGATTTCTTCTTCAAACACAAGTTCCCCAGTTTCTAGTGTTGAAAGTTTCAACGAATCAGGACTAGAAACTATATAAAGTTTAAAATGACTGCGAAGTAAATTAGTTAAGACTGCTTAAATTAACGGATCATAGACAAGGCCCTTACAGGCCTTATACTATTTCTTGCTCGTGCAGTCATATAAAGCAAGTTTTGAGACTTAAAATCTTTTATTTACTTCATAATTTATTAACAATTGATCGTCTGAATCGATTTAATCTAATCGAGCGAGATTAGCAAATTCTGAATTTTGTCTCACCTTAAGCAGGCTTTGAAACTTCATATATTTTATTAAATCTTTATTTACTTGAGCCCATTCTGGCTAAACTTGGCTCTTCGTCTTGCCTCGAGCAGGCTTTGAGACTTCTTACCTTAAGATACTCTTAGAGTTTAATTTGCCCGAGCTTGTTCTAGCTGAATTTGGCTCTTCATCTTGCCTCAAGTAGGCTTTGAGACTTCTGATTTTAACATATTTTTAGAGCTTAATCTGCTCGAACCTTTTCTGACTTTTCTTGGCTCTGTGTCTCGCCCCGAACAGACTTTGGGACTTCTGGCCTTAACTTACTTTAGCTTACTTTACTCGAGCCAATTCTGGTTTTCCTTGGCTCTTTGTCTCGCCTTGAGCAGGCTTTGAGACTTCTGTTTTTAACATATTTATAGAGCTTTATCTGCTCAATCCTTATGCTAGCTGAATTTAGCTCTTCGTCTCGCCTCGAGTAGGCTTTGAGACTTCTGACCTTAATATATTTTTAGAGCTTAATTTACTTAATCCTTTTCTGGCTTTGCTTGGCTCTTTGTCTCGCCTCGAGCAGGATTTGAAACTTCTGGCCTTAACTTACTTTGGAGGCTTACTTTGCTAAAGCTAATTTTGAGTTTGCTTGCCTTGAGCAGGCTTTGAGACTTCTGGCATTAACATATTTATAGAGCTTAATCTGCTCGAGCCTTTTCTAGCTTTGCTTGGCTCTTTGTGTCGCCTCGAGTAGGCTTTGAGACTTCTGGCCTTAGCTTACTTTGCTCGAGCCAATTCTAGCTTTGCTTGGCTGTTTGTCTTGCCTTAAGCAAGCTTTGAGATATCTAGCCTTAACATATTTATAGAGTTAACCACATGCTAGCACTTGGCCTTAATAATTTTTGCTAACTTTTTATACTTCTATCACTTTTCAACAGCTATTGAAAATTATGCCATGTGAATTATAAATATTTGTTTCAATAAAACAAATATAGATATTCTAATATCTAATATTTTCCTATGCATAGTAGTAATTTAGCAACAATTAACTACATATATTCATGTATTTCAATTAGTTTAATGCTTATATTGAATGAAATATAAAGAGATAATAAGCTGGCTTTTTGTACCGTTCTCCACAGATAGCGCTAAATGTTGATGCCAAATTCTGATTGCTATTATTTCGAGCAGACCTCCTGACTTCAGTATCATCATTATATTTATTTTCGGCAAAACGGCTTGCCAATCATCACGTATGTCTGCATCTGCTAGCAGATTTTCGTTAATTATCTGAAACCACAGAAGATGATCAGAGACGCCATAAGTTTTTTTGGCGTGAGCCCTCCGACGTTCAAGTCAATAATCTGGTATGGAAAAAACTTATGCTGCTTCTCACGCGGCTTCATTCAAATTGCCTTCCAGCTCTCATTTTTTCAAATGTACTAGAAAAACCTTTCTTTTTAAGAGGAAGAGAACCTTAGATCCTTAGAAGCCCCCCAAAAATCAATATTCCATCCAAATAAATAATCACCATTATCATAATCCCTATGATTATAATTGTTGTAACTCCCTTAATTATAATAATTAATGTATTAATGAGCATCATAATAAACATAATAATGAACACTTTAACAATAACCATAATAAAATTTATTATAATAATTATCATAATAATGACCATAATAATTATCATTTATTGTATGTATTTAGTCGAGGTAATTAGAATTATCCTGGTCGAAGTGTTCTGTTCAAAGTTATCAGGCAATCATCTGCTCCAGATGATCTGCTCACATGGTTGAGGTGATCTCCTCACTTGGTCGAGATAATTTGCTCAGGCTTTCCAGATAACAATATTGTTGAGTTCACAGATAACCACTTGATTGAAGTACTCTATTTGAGTTAATTAAATAATTGTTTAGTCATAATAATTTACTCGATGTCACTCTCATTTATTCCTCAAACACAAGTGCTAAAATTAATTAATTTTGAACTCTACGTAACATTGTACGTAGCTGGCTGGCCCTGGTAATAAATCTATCCGATAAAGAAAAGAAGAATGCAATTGAATGAAAAGTAGAGAGGGAAGAATAATGGAGATTGATATTTTATTGAGGATGAGGTCATTCTTAGGAGAAATTTTTAGTTAACCATATCATGCTCACAAAGTCAAACCAATATTTATTTCATTTGAGTGGACTTACCCAAATGGACTATTTACTTTATGATCCATCACCAAGATTTTTTTTTTTTGAATTTTTTTGGGGTTCTATACTTAAACTAATCAGCTCATACGTAATATGTTTTGAATAAGCGAAGACCAAAACACGGTTAGTCTATCCGAGATTGGTGCCTTTCTAACAGCTATATGCTGTAACAACCTTGAGGAGTCACGTACAATGCCAGCTTTAATTAATTCGTGAAAGTGAACAAAAATATAACACTCATGGTTGAATTTATATATTTTTATGCTCTCTATTACGTCTTGTAGCTGTTGGTGATAATAAGGCATTTGAGTGGCCTTTAGCCAGAATTAATCGTGTGCATTTAATTTAGGTGATTAATTATTATACATGTGCATGAGAGCAAACTTGGTCGTAAAGCATGATTATTTATTTGGTTGCTCGGGCATTGTTTTCCCCAAGCGTGGTAGTTCAACGTATGTAAAAGACAAGATGCTACATGAAGGTGAAGCATCACCCAAAAATGTTATATTTGAATAACTATTTTCCTTTCAAATTAATCAAGTGCAGCTTCACAGCTTGTGGAACCACAATTTTTATTTTTATTTTTTTTTTAAGAATCAGGTTGCACCATAACTTTAACTAATAACAATATCAAGGAAAGCTATGGCTTTGGCAGTATATCTATCTCCGGAGCTGAAAAGTTCGTAATTTTCCTTTCTTGCTATGTGTATGGTGTGACACAGGAGAATGACACAACTTTAATTGAAATGTCACTATTTTTACCTCAAAAGTTATTCACCGCCAGCAGCTTGAAAAAGAAACTATCTCGAATATTCAAATTTCATTTAATATAAGACACAAGGCTCTCGATCACATTAATTCCCATATGTATATTTCAATTTGAATTTTATATAATTAAGGAATTATTACTTTAAAGGAAGATAGATAGAGATGTAGGACCTTACAGGACTCATAACCAAATGTGAACTCATCGAGCTTCCTTTGAGAAAATTCTTGACCAAGCTCTACAGCAGCCCAGCCACCTTTCTTTCTTTTAATTTTTTTTATTTTTCTTAAAAAAAGAAGAAGAAGAAGGGGTTCGAAACCGCGTTTTCAGCTTTCTAAGCTGTGTCAATAAAACCCAACATTTCTCACTCGTAAATTCTTTCAAAATTAAACCTTCACAGTCGCGCACACAAAATGCCTCTTAATCGATACTTGTTCATCCTATGGGAGATCGCTCTCATTTTGGTCCTAGCAACCGCAGCCAATGCTAGCACCGCAACCAGTCAACAGTTCAAAGAAGCGCCACAATTCTACAACTCACCCGACTGCCCCTCCATCAACAGCATTGAATTTGAGTTAGACGAAGGGGAAGAAGAGCACATTTTTTGTTCGGATGAGGCAGTCCACGTGGCAATGACCCTGGACAGCGCATACATCCGTGGCTCCATGGCAGCAATCCTCTCAGCCCTCCAGCACTCATCCTGCCCTCAGAACATCGCCTTCCACTTCGTCGCCTCCGCCAAAGCCAACGCGTCCCTCCTACGCGCCACAATCTCCACCTCCTTCCCCTACCTGAAGTTCCGCGTCCACCCTTTCGACGACTCATCAGTGTCGGGTCTCATCTCCACGTCAATCCGGTCGGCCCTCGACTGCCCGCTAAACTATGCCCGGAGCTACTTGGCCAACCTCCTGCCTCTCTGCGTGCGACGCGTCGTCTACCTCGACTCAGATTTAGTGCTGGTGGACGACATCGCGAAACTAGCGGCTACTGATCTGGGCAACAGCTCAGTACTGGCAGCTCCAGAATACTGCAACGCGAATTTCACGTCGTATTTTACGCCAACGTTGTGGTCAAATCATGCACTCTCACTGACGTTCGCGAACAGGAACGCCTGCTACTTCAACACGGGGGTGATGGTGATAGATCTTGATCGATGGAAGGCAGGGGACTACACGACCAAGATTGAAGAATGGATGGAGTTGCAGAAGAGGATGAGAATATACGAGCTGGGTTCGTTGCCGCCCTTCTTGTTGGTCTTTGCAGGCAACATAGTGCCGGTTGATCATCGGTGGAACCAGCACGGCCTTGGCGGAGATAATTTTAGAGGTCTCTGCAGGGATTTGCATCCGGGTCCGGTCAGCCTTTTGCATTGGAGTGGCAAAGGCAAGCCGTGGGCTAGGCTCGACGCTAACCGCCCCTGCCCTTTGGATGCGCTATGGGCACCTTATGATCTCTTGCACACACCCTTCGCTTTGGATTAATCTTAATGGAAGACACCCGATAATCCAACAGGATCCCAGAGTTTGCGTGCCTTCGTAACTGTAGATTATACAGCAGGTATAATAATATACAAATTTTAATCAAGTGAATATTATTTACAAATTAAAATTGTTCGTAACATCAATAATTTCCAGGAGATGAACGATACGAAATCGATTCGATTCATGATTTTCCATCTCCATCGAATTGAAGTATACCATAATTTTGTGTCAAGAGTCATCTCTTGTTGCGTTTCATGAATAATCTGTCTTTGTACGCAGTAAAAATCAAAACATGAATGCATAATTTGTGAATACATTACTTGTTCTTTTTGGTTTTTTTAATATATATAGTTTTTGTTATCATTTTGTTAATGGAATGTTATTTTCAATTTCGGAGATAATCAATCGCTAGTTCATTACTTGAGAATGAAGAAGCCGGAGGAGTTTCTTCTATAAATTTAATCTATGTGATAATGCGAATTTTCTTTTGGTATATGTGATAATAATGTAAATCTTGCATTTACAATTCGGATCGACAATTATTATCATTATTCTCTCTTTTAGTGCATTTATTTGGTCAGCGTTTTGGCTTTAAGTGACTGGCGAAGATGTGGCTGGAAAGACATATGGCCAGCTGATTAGACTATTTATACAACCAAAATTAAGTAAGAGCATATTTATTTATTGTTTCCCTTCAATAATTCATTTATTTATCACCCACAGCATGATTGTGAGGCAAACACGTTTAATTTCTCATGGCTATTGGTGGGTTGAATCTGTATGTCATTCAATTATAATTCGATTCTATTCTTTATTCTAGCAAGTAGCAACCCCACCATGTGCCGTTGCTTTCTAATTCTAAAAATTATTGCCCGGCAAAGCAGGATTTGCTTCATGTGCTCTCAAGTTCTACCAGATTCATCACTTTTAAACTTTAAAGGTAAGTTAAAACAAGCCAGTTTTAATCCGAATATCTGTATTCATTGAGGCAATTCCAAAATGAATGTGACAGGCTACAGCTGCTGCTGTTTGGAAAAGTCTAAAACAATCCGTTGCCAAATGGCTTGCCTGCCGCTATCATTCTAGAGTTACAAAACTACGAATGACAGCTAGTTCTCATGATAATTAACCTCTTGCCTCTTACTCGTTTTGTCAACCCGAAGAACAAACTTTCAAATTTGCCACCCTGTAAGAAGTTCTTTCATTTTATATCAATGTCAGGGAAAAAATAAAAAAAAAAGTGAAATTTGGAAGTGTCGGTAGAGGGAAGCCCGCCAAAGCGATCGAGCTCAGCTTGCATGGGATTCCCTGACTGACGCGTGGCATGCATACGGCACGTGATTGAAGAAGTCTTTAAGTGGGGACCCACTTTAGCTTCTTATTAATGATTTGTGCCCGAATCCAATAGACTACTACGACTTTGGGCGATGGTCGATTAGATATGTCACCTGTGTATACGTACGTGCCAACATCTTAAGTCCGTACTTAAAATGCTATTGCTGGCTGTACTAATAATAATAATGTACTTTTTTTTTTTTTTGATAAAGTAATGTACTTACTTTCATTAATTCTTTACTTACTTCCATCAATTTTTAAAAAATTTTTATTTTAAAAAATTAATTTTATTTTTTAACTTATTGAAATTAATTTCAAAGGAGACTCTAATCTTTAGACACGTGTATATTATTATTTTTGTTTTTGTTTGCGTGATAAAAACTTTTAAAAAAAATTATTTACCTTTATAGTAAATAATAACTAATGTAATTGTTTAAGCAAAACTTCAAATCAGATGAGAAGTTATATCTTGAGGAACATGAAGTGCTTACAATAAAATAAAAAGAAAAAAAAGAACAAAAATACATGGTATTTTCAATAAAAATGAATTTTATTGGATTCATAACTCTATGTGACAGAAGTATTGTGCTGTCGATGGGGGGCTTCCATCTAATTAAACAGATATTCACCGGAAAGTAAAAAGTAGTCGTACGCATATGGCGGTTGTAAGATCGATTAGCATTTTGAGTTTGAGGCTATGACGATAGCGGAATGACAAAGGCTACCAAACTAGATTCGGACAGGCTAATAAAAACATTGATCTCAGAGTCAAAAGTCATAGACAGCTTATGCTTGTCTTGTCCGAAGAAAAATTCTTGCTCTTACTTTCTCTTCCTACTTTTTAAATTTGTTAGACTTCTAATTTCTAATTAAAATTTTTTAAATAATCATATGAAAATACCCTAAAAAAACGCATTCTCAGGAATCAAATCCTAACAAATGTAGAAGCAATATATGACTCATGCTTTACACCATCACCATGAGGTCTCACTACTTTTTCCCCCTTTTTTTTTTTTTCCAATTAATATCTAATTCCGACTGCTATAGGCTTCTTCCATTTTTCTTCAGGTATAGAAAATGCCATTGGCTTAAGTATGATTAATATTGAACTTTAAAGATAGGTAAAGTTGACTTGGAGGGAATTAGAGAAAAAGACCGATTACCGGTGACTCATAAGAAATAAGAAAAATTTTCAGAATGGTTTATTATTGCTATTATAATTATTTTGATACTGTTTTCTTTAGGGTAGGGACTTTGTGAGAGCATTGGCGTCAAATATTTATATTGATGGGTATATTTTGTTTTTCCTTGAGTCGGCATATGTTGGAGTTGGACAAGAGTTTCTCCTGTTACTCTTTAATGTTGAATATTGTTTACCGTGCCTGCTGTGGCTAGACGAGAGGACCACTTCTGTTACGCGTGTAATTAACATTTTCTTAAGGGATTTTCTTGGATTATTTGACCGTTTTGTGGTCGTAGCTCGTTTATGGGTTACATTCTACTCTTTAATTTGCGAAGGTTGGTGGGAGTTGGATTAATCTTAGATGCATATCCAGCCCAACAACTCTTTCACATTGTTCCAGCGATGTTCCTTTTGGGGATAAGCAATAAATGCCTGTCGTAATCATCGTATATAGATGTATCTTGACTACTGACTACATAAGAATAAAACGACGCAGCAGCTAGAACTATCGGCCTGTCCTGGTTAATAATTTTCCCCGTAAAATCAACCATTCATTTGGAGTCTCCTTTCTCTTGTTCGAAATTACAGTGTGTTTGTTTTATTTTGTTTTCTCATTTCGCATGGAGGTACTGGAAATTTGAAGTAAAACACCCGTTATATGGGACTCGCCTTTCTTTATGCTGTTGAAGTATAGCAACTGATATCCTAAACTCGTTGTTTCCATCAGAATCAGAGATCAGAAGGTTTACCCCAACTGCAGTCAGAAACTTGGTCAACATTCCAAATGCCAGCGTTTATGAATGAATAATCAATCCTTTTGTTAGTGATGGAGAGTCATACAAGAGCTTTTGCAGCAGAAGAAGAACCTGGAACATGACTGTAACATTTCGATAGAAGGCTGAAATTAGTAATGAGACAACAGCAAATCTCCTCCAAATATATGCTTAATTACCCCACCAAATGAACATCTCAGTTTTATTAGTTCCTATCTTCATAATAACGGAATACAATCAAAATGTAAGATACCAACACCTGCAGGAGTGGGCATATTTAGAGATGAGTGAGTCTGAACCTACAATGAAGCCTAATATACAGCCATAACATGAAATGCTACCACGTTAAAGTTTGGACCAGTCAGAAACACATCAATCCTGCACAATTATAAGCATCAAATAAGGCAATTTAACTCCAAGGTTTATCAAGCCATGGACTTCTACCTAGGGCAAAAAGAGTGGGAAAAAAGACGAGAGAGAGAGAGAAAATAAGGCATCTACAGTGGATGTTCAAGATTGACTTGGCAATGGCAGTGGATTTCTTCTCTTATTAGGGGTGACCTTTATTACTCATAGATGCCCAATTAAAAGTTCAATGTGGGCAACATACTAGAAGGAAAAGAAATCACTACTCTAACAAGCATCAGAATCAATATTCATATGAATGCCTTCAATTCCATTTTTAACAATCTAAATTTCCAAATTGGTTAAAGTCTAAATTGAACGTAAAGAGTAAAACCATAATACAGACGGAACTTACTAATCTGGGCATGAACGCTGCTAATCAAGCATCAAATTTGGAAAATCTTGAAAAAGCAATCTGAGAAGCTTCCCTTTGGGAAATTCTTGAGTCCCACCAATCACAACTTTATCACATTTAAGAAAATTATTCCTTCTCCTCAATGTTCTGCAAAGAAAACCAACAGCCAAGGGAAAATGCCACTTATGAAAGCAGTATATTTGATGAATCTGAACAGTATAAGCATATAGCCAAAAGGAAAGCCAGTGTGTACCTTTGCAGGAGAGCTAGAGTGCAAATGGATTCATGCCAAAAATTTGCTTGTACCCCATACTCCTTTTAGTCCCAATTCTGTGAAAGCAAATCAAGGGACCCTCCAGATTGGCTGCTTTCTGAGAAATCAGCAGCCAAATTGTAGAAATAATTTATGAGACCAATGAGATCCCACAACACGAGAACTATCTCTATTTGGCAATATTGCAAAGAAGCAAATATATCTGTTTTGCCCATGCACATTGTATGGTCTTTTGAGGATCATTGAAAATGTACATAATGGTCCTCCTATCATAGAGTCTGAAATACCAAAGGCAGCGATTCATGTCAAAAACATGACCAGATGTGAAATTACCCCCAAACATCTCAGTTTAAAGATCGCTCATCAGCAGGCTACTTCAGAATCTTCATAGGCATCGCGACAAGTGGGGGCCTCTTCTAACTCCATTTGTTCGTCAAACATAAAACCGGAAGGTAAACAACTGAAAATAATATGAAGCTCGGAGATCTTCATTAAATTTCCACATTCGACATAACCTCTAGCTAACTTTGAGTAAGTGTCAAGATTTTGATCTAAACTTGACTTCACCATTTGATCTAAAAGCTTCATAGATTCTTCTGTATCTCCATGCTCACAAAGGGCTTTTATCAAGGTAGAGTAGGTAATAACAGAAGGAGCAATCCCTTGTTTCATCATTTTGCATTTGAAACTTAAAGCTTGTTGGATATTACCAGCCTTACAGTAGCCATCAATCAAAATATTGTAAGTAACAACGGTAGGAGTTAACCCTTTCAGACAAAGTTTGCAGAAAAGCCTCTTTGCTCGATCCAGTTCTCCTGATTTACACAAACCACTCATTAGAGAATTGTATGTGGCAATGTTTGGGACAAGATTTCTTTCCAGTATCTCATCTCGTAACTTGAAAGCTTCCTTGACGTCACCAGCAGCTGCATAGCCATGTATCAGCGTACAGTATGTAAAATTGTCTGGACTAAAGCCTGTAAGCAACAAAGATGAGAAAACTCTTCTTGCATCGGTAACATTGCCAGACTTGCAAATCCCGGCAATTGCAATATTGTACACCACATAGTTGGGTACACATAGACTTTTGGCACTTTCATCAAGGGACATAGCAATTTTCTGAGCATCCACATTGATAGTACTGGAAGCCATGTACTTGAGATCTGGAACAAAATCAAAATCCACCATCTTCTGCAGAAACATATTTGCTTCATCAATCTTACCAAGCCTACACAGGGTGCTGACAAGTTTGCTGCAAATAAATACATTAGGGGAAAATCCCTTCTCAATCATATCGAAATATGCTTTAAAAGCTTTATCCAACATCCCTGCATCGCACCAGCCACTAATAATGGCTCCATAAGTCACAATATTAGGGTATAACCCCATAGTCTGCATTTCAGTGAGAAGATCTACCAGACTAGTTAATTCCCTAGACTTAAAAGCCACACTAATAAGATAATTATACATATCAATGGAAGGTACAATTGCTTCCTTTGCCATGGAAGGTAGAATTGCTCCCCTTTCCATCAAATTCTTAATCTTAAAAGCTTCTTCAAGGTTTCCAACTTTACAGTAACCATCACTCAAGGTTCTATATGTTATTTTGTCGGGCAAACATCCCAGCTCCTTCATCTTGTCAAATACCTTCTGTGCTTCAGTCATTTTGCCCATCTTGCACAGTCCTTTAATCATCGTATTGAAAGCAATTGTATTTTTGTTAACTCCCTTGGCTAGTATATTATCCCACAGTTTTAAAGCCCCATAAAAATCTCCTTTGTTGAATAAAATATCAAGCAGAGTACAGTATCCTACCTCATTAGGGTGCACACCCCTCTTCAACATCATAAGCCAAAGGTGCAGAGCATCATCAAAATCACCAACACGACACAAACCCTTAAGAAGAGTATTATAAGTGATGACAGAAGGTTCAATCCCCTGGTGAAGCATGTCGGCACAAAGCCTGAAGGCTTCAGTCATATGACATTCTCTGCAGTACCCATCCACAAGTGTATTAAAGCTAAACGAATCCGGTCTTAAGTTCCAATCTCCCATACACCTCAATACTTGCTTCGCTTCACAAACTTGACCAAGTTTACAATAGCCATTAATCAACGAGTTACAAATAAGCAAATTCATCTTCAGCCCCGTCTTCAACATCTCATTGAGAATCCTGATAGCTTCATCCAGTTTACCTACTTTACAATAGCCATCTATCAACACCCCATAAGCATATTCATCAACAATCACATCATCTTCCTCCTCCATCCTTCGAAGCATGTTCTCAGCTTCCTCCATCTCATGTTGTTTGCAATAACCCTTGGTCAATGTTGTGTACGTAACTGCAGTTCTTGAAATCCCCTTCTCACACATCCATTCTAACACCCTTTTTGCACCCTTAAGATCTCCCAAACTAACATACCCATCAATCAAACTATTATAGGTCACCACATTCGGTTCAAATCCTAAATTCTCCATTTCTTTCACAAAGTCCAAAGCCTTTTCGACTCTCTTCTCCTTACAATAGGCATTAACAACAATCGAACACGTAAAAACATCAGGCACAATCCCAAGCCTCATCATCTGCTCATAAACAAGAAATGCAACATAAGCTTCACCGTTTTTAACCAAATTACTCAACAAACAATTACAAGACCTCAAACTTGGGATGCAGCCACACTTTCCCATATTATCAAACACATGTAATGCATTCTTTAACATGCCTTTCTGAGCATAAATTTTCAAGATCATATCAAAAACAACAGGAGAAAATGCAAACTCCTTATAAGCCCTAACAAGCTCATCCCAAATTAAAAACCCCCCATAATTGTTCTTACATAAACCAACTAACTCGTACAGAAACGCTCTGGTTTCATGAAACATTCTAGCACGTGACAAAATGTGAACAATCTTGCAATAACACTTGATATTTGGCCTGAATTTTTGTTGCTTTGAAGCTAATTGGAAAAAAACTAAAGAAGCTTCAGGGTTCAGTCTAAGTTTGTGGAGAACAGAATCGAGGAGATCATCAGAGAAATCAAAAGAGAGGTTGTTGACGGCGTCGAAACGGCCGAGGACGAGGAGGCGGGTGATGCGGTCGAGCAATTCTGGTCGGGATAGCTTGTATTCATGGCGAGGTTTCCAGTGGAAGGAACGAGACACGTGGAGAAATCGGGGCGGGCGGAGATGAGCGAGAAGGTGAAGAACGAAGAATGGGGAGTACCCGGGCATTGGATATAATTATGATGTTGTTGATGAAGAAACAACGTCATATCATCAAAACCAAAACCAAATTTGTTTTCACTTTTTTCATCTTCAGAGCTATCAGAACAGTTCGCATTTTAAAGAGAGGAAGAGCAGCAAGTGAAATTGTGAGAGTGAGAGAGAGAACTCAGAGCCCGTTGTCTGAGCGACAGTTATGACCGCGGCGTACTGTAGCAATCAGTGATTTGATTTTTGTTTATTATGGCCCTTACGAGTTCAGGTTGACAAGTGGGCTTCATGGGCCACGAGGCCTCGCCTTCGAAAATCTGCTCATTAACTTATATCAGATAGTCCTGATAGTGAAATTATTGTAAGTCTTAAGTGTTTTAACTTCATCTATTTATTTAATATAATTTAATATTTTAATAATTAATTAATTAAAAAATAAGTATTATGTAATGGGATTAATTATTTGATGTGTTCAGAATTCAGTTTAAAACAAAAAACTTGAGATATTATAATTTTATTTTTATTTTTTAAATTACGTGTTTCTTACGTTATTGATATCGTAAAAAAGTTACAGCACAGGAACTTAGAAAATAAACAAACTCTTCCATGCAATTAAATTGAAAATAGAAGAAATT
Organism: Murraya koenigii; assembly: GCA_025617385.1. Classification (NCBI taxonomy): domain Eukaryota; kingdom Viridiplantae; phylum Streptophyta; class Magnoliopsida; order Sapindales; family Rutaceae; genus Murraya; species Murraya koenigii. The sequence goes on along the minus strand of CM046812.1, from coordinate 40,007,713 downwards.
GTCCAGAACAACACAAGCAAGTAATAACTGCCTCTTCCGCAATTTCTTTGAAGATCTGAATGAAGGTGGATGATCTTCGAAGGGCTTTTCAGATGTTATGAAGTTGACAGACGATTCGTGTTGCACCACACCCATAGGATTGCAGCGAATGTCAAATCGTCTTGGAGACGTTAGATCAAATGAAGAATGTGCAATGGAGTACTCGATTTCATTAATAATTAAATAATGTAACAGTAAGCACTCTAAACGTTTGAATTGAATGACTGAGAGATAGATCCATGAAAATCTACTAGGATTTATGAAACCTGTACCCTACCGGCTACCTTCAAATCCTTGCATTAATTTTTTCTTTTAAAAAAAAAAAAACTAATAGAAAAAGGGTCAGTTTCTTTTGAGCATATTCTCATAGCTACCTTAATTTTTCATAATGAAGGGGAAAAGATGACTGGTAAAAAGTAATTAGTGATCGAATTTGTAATTCATTAACATTAGCCCGTCAAGATAGTATCCAATGGCGATCCGGCCAAAGTTAAAAAAATAAAAGTATCAATTCTTAGAAGCTAGTCTATAGAGAGTGGAGTCCTACTTGCTTTAGCCTCAGGCTCTAATAGGAAAGGCCAAGCTTTTTCAACTCAGTGCATGGGGAGAATTTGGGATTCAATACTTCAGTATGGAAATCTACCAGTCATGCGGATATGATCAAGGGTCCTTCGAAGGCCATACTTTTGTACTGCATGCTGACCAGCTCTGAATCCATCTCCATACACTGGTGAAGCATCCGTTTCAATCTGGTGTTTAAAAAACTCCCCCAGTTTTTTCTCAAATTTAGGTCTCGTCCCCTTCTTTGATGTGCCAGCAGCAGAGGACGAGGATGTTGATGCGACCTTTTTGCTGGACTTGAGCTGAGAAATTAACCACCAGTGTGCTATAACCTGACAAATACCTTCTTCAACATCTGGGCTGAGAGTTCGGAAACCTTACAAAGAAATGGCATACGTCAGCATCTCAAGAACATCTGATGTTTTCATGTTTATTTAACATTTGATTGAAGGAATCATATGGATCATAAAACCACTAAAATATTATCTAAAAGAGATCATTTTTTAAATACTGATGTAAATATTGTAAAAGGAAACAAATATTAACTTAAATTTCATGGGAAGAGATAGAAGGCACCTTGAAGTCGCATCCAACCATGCATCATTTCATGAGCTAGGATTGAGCCGGTAAGTAATCTGTGTGGGGAAATTGAATATCAAACATTCAACCAATAGGTACAATTGCAAAACCAATACATCATATCAACAAATTTTAAGTCTAATACAGCAAGGTCAAAACAATTTCTTCCAAAAAATATGCTTAGGATATACAAACAAATGAAGGAAGCATATGATAGCTGTCTCAAGTTAGAGCTCATCTCACAGCAACAATTAGACTGATATGCATGTGTGAGCCAGATTCTATTAGAAATATATATATAGTAGGGTCTTAAAACTCCATCTCTCTTTTAGAATTAGGAGGCATATACAACCCTCATAAATGCACAATGATGCCTAAAACATAAAAGGTTGACCAATAGAAGCTCCTTCTCATTTTTTCTAGGCTCATTTAATTTCATGTCTATGAATGCCCCATTATCTCACTCAGGCAAAATATTCTTTGCCATCACAACCCTCCAAGGTTTTGGTATTCCCTTTTATGCGTCTGCCCAGATACTTTTAATAAAAACTGATTTTTTCATCCCATCTCAGGAGATAAAAGTATTTTTACATATGCTACATTCATATGTGTGCATACTTTGTATGCTCAATGAAAGTATGATTTATTTCTTGCTTTATTTTCTTAATCATTTGCCCTTGCTTTTAATAGCTTTTGATAGTTGATTGGCATTAAATTATCTGCTCATAAAAGATTAATATTCATTTTTAATAGTTCTTAGCTGTTTGTTTCTCCTTGATCATTGCAGGTTACCTATCTTCTAGTATAAATATTAAACAAAGCGAGGTAAATTACAAACCTAGGAAGGCCATACAGTATGAGAATCGCAGTCACATCACAGCGTCGCGTAAGTTTGTAGGGCTCTGTTATTATATTCATGGCTTGGTTTCCTGACCCCAACCTTGGCCGCCTTAGAATCTAAAGATTATCAAGTTCAGTGCAGTATAAATCTCTGGTCCATAAACAAACTACAAAGAAAGCTCCAACATTCTGTAACTGAAAGAAAGAATTTTTTTCAAAAAACTCTTACAGTTGTGACAGTCTGCTCCTCAGAAAGGCAGAGTCCTCTGGTCTCCGGCATGTGATAATAGCCCTGACCAAGACAACAATATAACAGAAATCACTTGTAAAACTCTTAGAAGAGGTTAATAAATCAGATATCTAAAATTATAGATGAGAAAAGACAAGTCATTTCTCCAGGACAAATTGTTTCATCTGATAATTTCCCAGAGTTTACATGCAGGGAGAAGTCAACATGTGTTTGTTTCTCAGCCTTTACCAAATCACCACGAATCACTTCTGTTGGTAATGCAAGGCATGTAGAATAAAAGTAAACAATAAACTAGCATAGGAATTATTGACTTTGTAATAGCCAAGTAAAAAAAGAGTAATTCACAATATATTTAATAGGGTTTATAAGTCAACAAGCATGGCCACTGCCACTTTTAAAGCGCTTAAACAGGCATGAGTTGTGATGAGCACATATTGTATCATCAATGTACGATATGGTTATCATTGTCAAGAAAAATTAAACTAAAAGACACAGCTTATAGGAGATGGTTTTTGAACTTTTTCCCCTTACATTTTTTTCTCCCTCTCTCGCTTCATTTAGTGCTTGTCTTTCAACCAAGAGTAGTGGAATTTGCTGCTCCAGTTTCATATGTATACTTTCATAAAATTCTTGTATATCAAGATAAAGGGGCTGGCATTCGTTGGTATCCATGATTGCAGAGTCCAGACACTCTAGGCAGAGCTTCCGTCCATCATCCAGTGCAACATATGCTGTGTCCTGTGGCTGCGTATTATGTACAAATTTTTCATTCCATCAATTTTCCGTCAGAAAACACAAGGTTTGCATGTTGATAATTAAAGAACCTTTGCTGAATGAAGATACAGTTATTTCACTTAGACTGACCTCCATTCGCTCACAACTGCAGCACCGTGGAGTACCATCATGTTCGTGAGAAGGGCAGTATTTCTGGACCCAAAAGGGATGAGCCCTATACTCAATAAGGCCTCCATGATTTGATGGAATCTGTCAAGAAAGTATATATTCCAAAAAGACAACGCCGGCAATGATGAGAGACGTGACTAAAATACAAGGACAAGTGCATCTAATTTCAGAATTAACATTTCAAAAAACATTGTAAATCCAGCAAAGTTGAATATAAGGCACATAGATGGTGTTTTCACAGTTTATGGTGACCAGAGAACCATTAAACAGAATTTAATCTCAAAACTGAGACAAACTTACAAAATGCTTGCAAACATCACATTTGGGATGATAGTGCTCCCTGTAGCAAGATTTATGATAAGGACGATTCTCGGATGTAGAGAACTACATAAGAAAGAATGCAAGTAATGTTAGACAGTAAACATCACCCACAACTACGACCTAACAGAAAACCCCGGAAATGGGAAAATAAGTGTCAGCCAAGACAGCAGAAACTTAAAAAAAGAAAAGAAAAATGCAATATGCAAGAAGTCATTAAAAAGTCAAATTTCAACCTCAATATCAGTAATTGGCTGATGACAGGCATTGCAACGGAAGCATTCGGGATGCCAAAATACATCAAGGCAATTCAGAAATCGTCCATGACCGATCTCATTGTTGCAACCAGCACAGATCCTAAACAAAAATGATATTGCTCAAGTATAATACCTGAAGGAGACATCAGTCAAACTGAAAAAGAGAAATGAAGCTCCACGAGCAAATTTATGATAGGACAAAATGCAGCTCTTAAGTTAGGTACGGTTGATGCCAGAGCATAACATTAATTGACATATGTAACTCATATATACCTGTATCCCTCTGGAAACTGGATGACTGGAAAATGTTGATATGTATGTGCATTTCCTTGTCTAGGTGGAGATTCAAAGTTTAAGCTTTCTTGTATAGCTCTAGCAAGTTGTTCATCTTCTTCCACTTGAGATTCCTTATCTGTTCAGTATATTAAGAAACCAAATATATCAAAGAGTATTTCTATCTGAAATGTAATAAATAGATGGTAGACAAAAATCTGTGGGTACTAGTTGGTTCAACTGGTAGTAATAGAGATTTGGGGTTTGAATCTTGCCAAACTCAAGGTTGTGGATGGATTTCTTTTCCATTTATGTAATTTACAAAAGCAGTGATGAATGAAAAAAGTGGCAGACAAAACTAAATTTATGAATAAAATCCATGTGCAGGGAAAGCAAGAGAGACAGCTGCAGCAAAGGGAAGCTTTAAACAAATTAGGATAGAGCATTTGCATGAAGTAACTGATTTCCATTAGTATCCCTCCATTCTTTACAAAAAAGTGCCATGTGTCACAGATGTCTGCGGCAATATAATATTCTTATCACTTACCAATCACATTTTCCCCTTTTTGATTTCCTTCTAAGAGAGAGAGTGCAATGGCACGATCAATATCTTCATTCTCTTGCTCTGACTGCAAATCCTTCATTCAAGATTTCCAAAAATATATATCAATGAAGAGCATAAAGGATGATCAGTGATCTTCTTTAGCCAACACAATTAAGATCTATGACTAGATGAAAATAGCATCCGCAAGCACAATCAGCAAAAACAATCTAACCCAATCATACAAGATTAATGAAATACAAGAGCAAAAGAGATATGAAAAAGAAGGAAAATGTTTAATTACCCCTGAAGTTGAAGGAGCATAGCAATGTGAATCCTCTCCATAATTTCTATGAGAAAGGCCTTCTGTAATGCTGTGGCTAGAGCCTTTAAATATTTTGCTTAGCCAACCCATAACGTATAACGTTATTCCCTCATAGTCAATGAAGATTTTGCCTACATAAAAAGCAGGCAATAAATAAGAACATAATGCCCTACAAATATGAAAAAATTATCACCCATTTTTCAACTTTTAAATACTGAAGAATAGCATAATTAATGAGACAAAATGGCAAGAGAGACTGCCAAGTATTTTCCACTTCAACACTCACATGGAAAATTAAACAACATAACAGATAATTATTAAGGAATGAAGACCAAAAAAGATTGAAAAAAAAAAAAAAACAGCAGCAAGCCAATAAAGTCAAAACCATATTTATGAAATGAATGTCAAATTTTAGTTTAAAATTCTCATATCTAGAGTATAATTTCCCAATAAGTCCGCAAACCAAATCTCACATTCATCACATGCACTCTTAATTGCAGCATTGAAGTAACGCTATCCACTGCATTACGCTGTGGGTAAGCATAAGAATATATAACTACAAGAAGAAGCAAAATATATCACCGACCAGGCATTGTGATGTTTCAGCTGGAAACAGAGATAGAAAAACATCAAAAGCACTCCTCTCAGTTCGAGAATATATAAGAGATTGCGAGACAAAAGAGATTCTTCCACTTCCAGGTCACCATGCCCAACAAATTTCATGACATGTTTTGTTAAAGCTTCTAAAGAAAAAGCTGTTACGAATCAAATTAGTGGAAAAATGACTCACCCTCTGACAAATCAAGAATCCTTCGGCAGCAACAATGGTAGAAGCAGTAAGCAGAAAAGCAGAAAGCAGTACACACCCGGATCAGATAAAAATCAAAGCTTAAATTTTTCTTATTTTCACAATCACCCTTTATATCTTTTTCTCTCTTTTGCCTGATAAATAATTTAAAAAACGAAGAAACGAGAGACACCCCTTTAACCGGAGCCCAGAATTTATATTTAAAAAATCGAAAATTTGCCCAATAACATGGAAAACAAATACGCCAAGTTTATGGAGGAGTACTTGAATTGCAAGCAAATTCAGAGACGTATAAATAACAGTAGATATTATGGATTTATGTAATAAGTCATAACCCAAAAGGGATTGAAGCTGAATCATCAAATCCCCAGTGGGTTTTTCTGACTAATTTTGCTATAATTTGAAAGGCATGTGGGTCCTCTTAATTCTTGAACAAGAAGACCCAAAAAGGGATCTTCGAAGAAAGCGTAAAGAAAGACGAAAGTTATTTTCTCTTCTTTTTTTTTTTTTGGGTATTTGGCTACAGTAGTAATGCTAGCTGGCTTTACTTGTAACTGCTTCAGTTGAAGCGACTTGACGTGGTGAGGCTTAAAGTAAAACTGTAAAAAGTACCTAAAATAGATTCATAAAGTTTCCATGTTGCGCCTTGCGCGCGATCATTTAATAAATAAATAAAAATTGTAACTTGAAATGTTAACTGTTGATTGTGTCAAAGTCTACACTAACAAGTTCAATAGAAGTACTATCTGCTTTTTTTAAATATTACAATCCCACCAGCTAGAGCTAGTAAAAGAAAAAGGAAAAGGCAAGGGTCTTGAAATGGCATTTTTCTTTATTGTAATAGATATGGCTATGTTCCTCATTAATGAACAGATCTTGTCGCTATGTATTGTTTTATTATTTATATTCGGACAGTAGATTTTCTTAATGTAAAATCATGTTGGAAACGTGCAATTGAATTAATATATAAATTTATAAACTCAAATTAGATAATTGGCAGATCAATTCAATTTTTGGAGGTTGGGTAAAATGGCGTGACAAACAAACGTAGCTCAACTGAGCCGAGCCCATCAGACATCACTATTCAGTCACGTGTTGGTTTAAAAATACTATGCATATATGCGTGTATATACAATTGCAATTTAAAAACAAACAAATGACTTGAATGTTGAATCAGTCAATTATCAACAACGATTGCTTAGGTCGATGTGCAACTGTTTCAATGTCTTTGAAAGTACTTTCTCGACTCATTGCTATAAAACAAGTGTGAACCCAAATTATATCCCTTGTATGCGAGGCGTGTCAATGTCGTTGGCTGGAAAGATATCGTTTTTTCAATCAAATGAAAGGGTCAAATGACTGTTTTCTCAACTAAAATATGAAGGGAAAAAGAAAATGAAGAGAGAGACAGACGGAGAGAGAGCGATGGGACAAATTAGAAAATGCACCAATCAGATGCATTGGAGGTGATGTACGAGCTGTTGAAAGAGATATATCAATAAACCATTTGATGATTTACACTGTGGAAAAACTGCACCAAGCGATGGAGGGTGCTGTTAATGCTGCTCCATTCAACGAACGTTAATGAACGATTGTTGACAGCTAATGAAAGATTATCTAGAGGTAATTGATGAGTGTTTGTTAATTGTTAAGCAGAGGTGAGCCTTTACTGGCTTGTGATCTGAACTGTAAATATCATCAATGGATTCATAACTATGTAAAGCTGCATTGATTTTGTCCGGGTCGTCCATTTTGAACAAGATCCTGTCCGTCCACGATGGAACTCGTACCTAATTATTAATCAAGAAACATAATTAATTAAACAATACATCCACGATCTATATATATATATATATATAGGATTTTCTAAAGTTATAATTTATTGTAACTTAATCCTCTCACATCAACAGTATGAGCTCCGCCACTATGATATTGTTCTGTGAGAATGATAAGTTACAATAAGTTGTAATTTAGCAGCTCCATATATACACACACACATATTTTTAGAAACTTAACAATTAATTAATCAGTGATTAAACGAGGGACAATTATTCTCTCTTAATTTTTTTCCTTCTTAGTCCTTCATCAATAATTGGTCAAGACTAATTCGTATTTTATTAGAGAACAATAGGAATAAGCCTCTGATTTAATTCTTTTATCTTAATCTATGAATATATATTAGTGTAATTAAGGAATAATAAGTGAGGTTTTAATTAGCTCAATTTTTTTATTAATCCCTTTAAAAGAGATAAGAACCGGCGAATCAAAAATATTGAATTAAGAATAAGAATAAAAAATAATTATTATTACTTTATTGATTTTATGAAATATACATATCAATATTCTTATTTCTCACTCATATCTTTAGTTTTACTTTCAATTCCTAAGTTAATAAGAGTGAGACTAACTTTTTTAACGAATATAAAGATTTGATTCATTATTGTGAAATAAGGAATACTAAAAAGAAAAAAAAATTGTGAGAGAATTATAGTGCTTAAACAAGAGGTAATATATATATGTATAGAGAGATAGAGAGAGAGTGAGAAAGACCTTGTAACTAGTATCGTAGTCGCTGCTTCCAATATTGTACTTGTATGTTGGTTTGAAAGTGAGTGAGCCCTCGCAATATCCATTGAAGATTTGCCCTCTTTCTGCCTCTTGTAACAGTTGATCTTTACTGGTAAGCAGCTGCAGTATTGGCAATTCAAATTATGATTGATCGTGACCAATCATATAACGACTAATGAGATTATCATTATTATTATTTTGTGTATTTGATTAATTAATAAGTAATTAGCTAGGTAATTATTACCTTTTGGAGATCTTTATGTATTATATTTCTGACAGGGTGTGTATTGAGGCCTTGTATCCGGTAGTTGAGATCTCCCAACCAAACAGTTACGTGGGCAGGCTTGGCATGAGGCTTCTGATTCTTGGAGAAAAGTGAGTGCGATATGTGCCTGCACTCAGAATTTCTCTCTTCTACATTACGAGCATGTGCTGCCATACAAGCATGCAACATAGTCGATAATTGAATGTGTTTTTATTAGCCTCGTTGTAAAGACCAATTAAGATTTTGTCCGAAACTTGAGAAGCAAATTAATGAAGAAATTTGGCTAACCTGAGAGATGGCAAGAGATAAACACCATCGTAATTCCTTTGTAATTAATACCGATTGCCACCGCTCCTTTCTTTCTTCTAATTAATCCGCCAAACCCTCCAACAGAATGCTTGTCTACTTTTAATTCTTCGAACAAAAATTACAAAATCAGTTTTAATTCTTGTAAAATTTATCAACAACTCAATTTAATTAGTTTCACGGCTAAATGCATTTTTAGTCCCTAAGGTTATATTTTTTACCGATGTATATATAAAATTCTTTAATAAGGACGTCATCGTTTAACAAAAAATGAGAATGCCAGTTCACTCACTTGTTGATTTTATGTTTTCTCATGAAATATGAATGATCAAATGAAAGCACAAAAGTGTGGCTTCTATTGCCCTTCTATTACCTTTATGGACAATATCATTTTAAAGCTATTGAACACTAAATTGGCCATGCGCATACAAAGAAGAAAAGATGATGGAATACCTTTGATTAACGGCTCTGAGTTCCTAGGCCCAAAAACATATAACTGCAGCGATTGCATGATGGCTTTTGCGAAGAGGCTTCATGTTGAAAATAAATAAATAATTAGTAACCAGCATCTACGAGTACTAATAGGGGAAGCAACAAATTAAAAGCAAATTATGGTGATAAAATTGTTCAAGCTAATTAAATTAGTATCCGACATTTTATATATAGTAGCTTTATGTATGTTCAAATTAATGGAATAAATATGCATGCAATTCTCTGCACTACACACTACACAGCAGTATTACTTTCTTTATTATTTTTTTTTTCTGGGATGTTTTGGTGAGTGAGAGAAGTACTACTTGCATGCTCCAATATAAAAAAAGACAAGTAATAAGCTGACAAGATGAATTATGCGGAGTATATATGTACGCTTAACAAATAAATTAAGTGAAGAGGAGAAGATCAGGTGGAATTTTACACGTGGGTTTCAACGACGGCTCTCTTCAACAATCTTGCAATGTTGCTTCGAGGCACCTCTTGCAACCCAACTATCAGCAGATCAAACTTGCGGTTGCTTCCAATCAACTCCACCAAATCTTCATAAGAAACCTTCACGTAAAAAGGCATCATTGCAAACCATGCATCGTGACCGAACCAGAATTTTGGTTCAAAAAGGGGGCATCATAGAGAAACAACAAACTTAGGGGAGCAGAAATAAGAGAAGTAATAACGTAATAAGTAAGGGGCTGACAGTAAATATTACCTAGAAATGAGGTAAATTTCGATGGATACCCTTATTTATGATTAAATTAATCCCTGACGTGCGTACTACACTAATTGGACATACCTGTCCATTCATGTTCCAAGTCACTATGCAAATGCAGAGGTCTGAATTTCTTGAAAAGTTGCAGTGATTCTCGGCCGATACAGTCTGTATTCCTTCGTGAGCAATTACGTTGCTGCAAACAGAATCCATTTTTCTGTTGAACTTGAATCCTCTCCTGCAATTTTCATAACATAATTAAAACAATATACACTTCATAAGGAAGCAGACAACAAACAGCTAGTCTTCCGATTAACAAATTAAGAAATAACAAAATAAATACCCTTTAACAGCCTGAACACAGTTGGAATTTCCCATCATGTAGTATTTTGACCAACCAAAATGAGCACCTTCACCTTCTTGATAATTTGTAAGGACCGTATGCTGCAGTTTCAATGCGTTTGTATTATTACGGAGAATTTAATCTTGAGAGGGATAAAGGAGATAGAAAACCAATTAATGATCAGAAAGACGTACAGCAAGCAAGCAATAGCCAATCCCAATAGCATATATATTTATTGACTTGGACTTTACATATATATAGGCGGTGAAGATATGGAAATAAAAGTCCAAAAATCTAAAAGCTTTGGTTTTATGCATGAAAATTGCGATCACATATAAATTTCTCAACGAGTTAGGTTGAGCAAGATATTGACTATATAAGGAAGTTCAATCAAAGTTGATAAGGACCATACGACGCACCATATAATTTCACCAAGCAACTTTACGTTACGTTGATATTTAAACAGGAAAATATCCATGTTGAAAATAAGAACTTGGACTCTGTGTCACGTGATGATCCGTCGACGTACTATATGTTAAATTTACTGCATGCTGAAGTCAATTAAAATGGCCATTCATGTTAGTATTTGAGAATCTACACGCAAAGACACACATGTATATATTTTCCAATAGTAACATTATTACACTACATAGTATAACAGTGTACTACAAGAATTCTCACCAGATAATAACTTATATATACATAATTATTATCAATTGCAAGCATTCTCATTTTTTAATGTGAAACTGTGTGAGTTAATAGAGTTATTTTATAATTACTTAAAAATTGTGTGGTTTAATTGTATGTTTGCATAAGAAAAAAAAAATTAAGACACTTTTATGTGTATGTGTTCATGTTTATATAAAGTGTGAATGTCTAGAAAGTAAAAATATTATAACACTATATGATATAATGGCAAGCAAATCCACTCAAAATTTACATTTAGGCATATGCACGTGAGAAGTTATGTATATTCATACACCTAAATAATATATTTTAGATAATTACATTTAGATGCATAAAATCTTATATTTTCTCTAATAAGGGCATACTCGTCCATTTGTATATATCAATTAGCATCCCGTACCCTATGAAAATATGAAGCGAATGAACTATGCACTTTAACATCTTTTTTTTTTTTGGGGTGCGTTGCTATCATTTGGATAGAATTAGGCCGAATTAATTCTATTTATGTTGATTTAATTTAATTTAAAATATTTGTACTTAATAAATTTTGATAAAATCTTATCTCATTCAAGAAAATGTGTCCATGTGGACTCGAGTTTCTTATGGGAGCTAATTATGGCTATAACCAATCCTTATAACCTCTTGTGGGAAGTGTTCTTGCACGGCTTATGCCAAAATTCAATATACAATAAGGGTAGTTTTAGTTAATTTAAACTAATCAGGGACTTATTTGAAAATTTAAAACTGCAGACGGTAAGATGTTATTACCTCAGTATTTTGTTGAACGAATATCCTGTAAATTTTTATTTTTTTTTGGTGGGTGGGGGGGGAGCTAAATGACCTTGTTACCCGTATTTTTGGTTTGATCGTAATAGATAACGTTTGGAGGAAGAATTTAATGTGAAATTCGCGGCATACAGAACATTAATTTCCATCCTTTTCACTCACACAAGGCTCAAGGGGAAGAATAGTAGAAACCCTGCGAACTCCCATGCCGAGTTGTCGTGTTGGACTATACAAATTTGAATGACTCATTTTCAATACTCCACGTAATTTTAATTCGTATAATCAAAATCATACGTCACTATATATCATTTTCTTGTATATCTATATCCGTTTCTCCAACCTTACCAATCAGGCAATCATTGCCATGGGCCACCGTCACTAATAAATACGGTTGCTTTTAATCGAAGCAAAACACTTTTAATAATAAATTATCTTTCTTTCAACTTGGGAGTTTGATTATTTGAGTCTCTTAGGCAACACCGCACAAGGGCGGAGCTGTCGTCAAACTAGCCGGTACCGTGGCTTTTGTTAGTCTTAAAACGAATTAAATAGTTATATATACCAAAATTTTTATAAATTAAAAGAATTGAGATCATATAAAATATATTAATTAAAAAAATTAAAAAATTAATAATTTATTAATTTACTGAGTTATTTATAATTCAATTAACATATTTTTAATATGCAAATATTTAATGTATTTTATCAATATTAAATATGAATTAAAATATACATTCAATTTGTAAAAATAATAAATCCATTGTGCATGTCTGCTTAATTAAATAATATTCACGCTACATTAACTTAATTAAATGTATTAGATTTAAAATAATTTAATTTATATTATATTCAATGTATTTATCTAATCATTTAACCTAAAAATAAATACAACGTACTTAATTAAATAAAATTCACATTAATGAACTTGAATTTTAAGGAAAAAAAAAAGTAACAATATAGTCGTACTTTATGTAAATAGGTAACAATCAAATCATATTTTATGTATTTAAAATATCATAATTATTTACATTTATAATTTTAATAAATTATTAATTTATGATTTAAATGAGATCACAAAATTATATAAATTTTTTTAAAAAATATTATTTTATTAAAATTATTAATTTTATCCGACAGTAAAAATTTATTATATAATAAAAATTATTAATTTATTAAATATTAATTTACAGAAGTTCTACAATAGTTTTTTCAACTTTAACTATTAATTTATTTTCTTTTTTAATAAAAATTTGGCCCCAATATTTTGATCCTAGCTCCGTCCAAACTTTTAGAGACAGACTTAAAAATTATTTATTATTATTATTATTATTAAATTTTTTCTCAGTATCTTTAAAATTCATGAATTCTCAGTTTTTTAAACTACAAAATTACATTTACATGGTAGAATTCCGTAAATAACAAAATATTTGTTTTGAGATTTTGCTAAGTTACGGTTTCTGTAACTTACAGCCCCCTCACAATAAATGGATCCAGGTGGATGCTTTCTCTTCTCTAACTGTACGTTACGATAAGGACCCGTTTTGGGATTTTGTCCTTCAGAAAAACATACACTTTATGTATATTTCGATTATCCACGTGCGTGGGTATTGTGGTGGAGCCGACGGAGGCCTTAGTTTCTCGATCTTGGCTCCTGGTTTGCCGACTTTATGTAGGTATTCAAAATCATTTTTAGGCTTTAGAAGGAAGAAAAAAAAAAGAAGAAGCTGTAAGTGATATTTATTTGGATTCCAATTCCAAATCCAATCCACTTGGTGGCCAAAAAAAGGTTTGATTTGTTCAATTCTCTTAAACTCGAAACGACGTGGAACGGATCTTTTATAGTTATTTATTATTATGCGCAATTAATTTGTTGATATTTTAGCAAATGTGAGCATATAACATTTGGTTTTTAATTTTGGTAACTTGTAATTTGCTTTATCTCTCGGTTTTAAGGAAGTATTTATTAAGGAAAATCAGCCCTCACCCTCACAGTGAAGTTGTTTTGATCAATTTATGTTAACTTTAGAGTTGTCTAGGGCAAGCCTGAAACCTCTTATTGAGGCTGCCATCATCACTGTTGTCTTCGTTTGTATTGTGTTTATCAGATATTAGGCTGCTTAATGCAGTGAAACAAGCTTGTGAGCTGTGATGGTTTTATCATCTTGCCGGAAAAACAAAAGTGACCCTGCAACATGGTAAGCTTGATTACATTGCAAGCTTATTTTGGATTTATGTTGATTTTTTTCATAGATAAGGCAATCAGATAAAAGTTTTGATACTGAAATACTGACAATTATCAAGAAAAACTGCTCTTCCATTACTCCTATCTTCTGCAGAAAATCCCTCAGAAATCAACTCTTCATTCCTGTCCTTTCAGGATCTGTGCTTCATACATTGTTATCTTAGCCTTCATTTTTTGTTTTAGAAACATGATTGAAGCAAGTACATCAGATGAAAACACCTCTGTTTCAAGACTATATTGAGCTAGTATCAGGTTTGGAGAATTAGTTTCTCCCCAGGAGTCTGTTTCCTTAGTGATCCAGCTGATGATAATTAGTACTTATACCTGCCACTGCCTTCAAAAATGAGGACTTAACTTGTGGCGATCCTTCTTCTGTTTGTGACTTTGTGTGGCTGTTTGATGAATGAATGAGAGGCCTGATTTAACAGGAATGGTGCTTTGAAAATGTGCAATTTGACTAATATACCAAAATCATTTAATGCTTCGGGAGCAAGGTCTGTTTTCTTGGTCATATCCACTATGACTTATGGAATGCCCTTTGTATATACTGTTATTTGGTGATTTAGCCTGCCTGTGACGTCTTTGTACGACAGAAATGCCATGTGCTTTTTATCATGCTTTACTCTTTGTTCTGATATTTTTTATCTAACTAAAAGTCCAAAGGGTTTCACTTGATTAAAAATTTTATAAATTCATCAGAGAAATCGTGATGATGACCTGTTGTTGCTCCTTTCTTTATCCCTAATGTACAGTTGCTAAATACAATGATTGGATGATAAATTCTGCTTTCTCTTTTTGTGGCTGCTTGCTAAGTGACCTGGGTTAACATGTTCATTATAAGTAAATTTAGCTTTTACTTTCTCTTTTTAATGTACAGACAATAACTGCCCTGTACTCCTGGAATCTCTGTATCTGATTTGTGTTTTCTGCCTTTTGAATGTTTTAGAAGCAGAGAGAACCACCCAAGTTTCCTTGCAACATAGAAACAGAGCTAGATAGGCTCAGCGGCTTACCTGCGCATGTTATAGACCAAATATTGTCACAGTTGCCAATTAGGGATGCAGTGAGGACAAGTGTTTTGTCAAAAAAATGGAGGTACAAATGGGCAGCTGTTCCACATCTTGTGTTTGATAATCATTGTGTCTCTACTTCTTCCCAAGACCAGACCTTCATCAAGAATAAGCTTGTCAACATTGTTGATCATGTTCTCTTACTTCATAATGGGCCAATACTCAAGTTTAAACTCTCTCACCGAGATCTTCTAGGTGTCAGTGATATTGATAGATGGATTCTTTATATGTCAAGAAGCTGTATCAAAGAATTCATACTTGAGATTTGGAAGGGACAGCGCTATAAGGTTCCTTCTAGTTTATTCATGTGCCAAAATTTGATTCATCTGGAGTTATTTAATTGTTTGTTGAAGCCTCCATCAACATTCAAAGGCTTCAGGAATTTGAAAAGTCTTGATCTACAACACATTACCCTGTCCCAGGATGTGTTTGAAAATTTAATTTCAAGCTGCCCTATGCTTGAGAGGTTGACGTTGATGAATTTTGATGGTTTCACCCATCTTAATATTGATGCGCCTAATCTCCAATTTTTTGATATTGGAGGAGTATTTGATGATGTTAACTTCGAGAACACCTTCCATTTAGCTTTGGTTTCCATTGGCTTGTACGTAAATATCAAAAATGATCAAGCCATGGGTCCTGGAAATTCTTGTAAATTGCTTAGGTTTTTTGTTCATCTTCCTCACATTCGAAGGCTTGAGATTCAGAGTTATTTTCTAAAGGTAATGATTTTGATGTTATGACATTAACTTTTGCTTTTGAAGTCAAATATCGATTCCTTTCCACTGTCCATATGGCACTTTTGGTGCATTTTATATGAGATATTAATTTATTCCTTGGGTTCAATGCAGTATTTGGCTATTGGCAATGGGCCTAGCAGGTTGCCTCGTCCATGTGTTGATCTGAATTATCTTTCTATTCGCATAAATTTCAATGACTTCGAAGAGAACCTTGCTGCTTTGTGCCTGTTGAGAAGTTGTCCTAATCTACAAGAACTAGAGATGCTGGTTGATTTATTTCACCATACATTCTTGAACCTATTTGGATTTTTACTTAGATGCCTTTTATCATTGCTGTTAATCGTACATGTTGCATTGGATGTAGGCTCGCCCAGAGGAGACTGGTATTGGTGTTCTCGCCAACTTTTGGGAAGTTGACCACTGGACCTCTATGTTTTCCCAACTGCAGATGGTGAAAATAGCGGGCATCTCTGGCGTTAGATCCGAATTGGAATTCATTAACTTTGTGCTATCAAATTCACCTGTGCTTGAGACAATGACTGTTAAACCTGCTTCCCCAGAAGGAGGATGGGACCTAATCAAAGAATTGTTGAGATTTCGGCGAGCCTCTGTGCGAGCAGAGATCATTTATTTGGACCCACAACCACAATGAGACTCGAGAATGCGAATGGAACATCACCTGAGACACCTTCCTAATCAAGGAATTCATGCCAATGTATAATATTATAGAAGTAGTGTTTTTAAATGTATTATAATAATATTGTTTTTAACTGATGAGCTGTGGGTGAGGCTCATAGAGCCGTAATTCTCTAGCCCGGTTTTATCTTATTCGACGTGAACGAGAATTACGTGAACTTATTTGGCATAGGGCCTTTGCGATCTGTTGGGTCAGCAGACGAAATTTGTGACTATTAATTCCATATTATGGTGCGAGTACATTGTCCACGCTGTAACAAGTGGTATGTGCAACTTCTACAAGTTTTACTACATTGATAATCTAGTAATCCGCTTGAGAACAGCTAATTTCGCCGAGTAATACTATATATTTTAATATTTAAATTTTAATTAATGTGGTGTTTATTCATAATGAATGATTGTAAACCATTACTTCACTATTGGTAAATGGTGTCTTTATTTTTAATTATATAAAATTAAGTAATTTTATTAATTATAAAATTAATAGTCAATTTTTTTTTGATTCAATAGTTCATCACTCATCTATAGATTTAAGTTCTGACTTAACACTTAACTGTTAGAATCTTTAATATTATTATATTATTAATTTTATTATCGTTTTAAATATACAGTTATCATATACCAACAAAAAATAATTAATTTTGGCTAATAATTTTATCTTAGATCTCATGTGTACCATTATTTCTAATAGACAAATTAAGAGTGCGATTGATATTATCTTTTGTTGGTTTTTTATTTCTAAAAAACAGTAAAAATGAAAAAAAAATTGCTTGGTGGACCTATTTTCAAATATAAATTGAAAAATTTCGAGAATAAAATATTTTTGTTTTCTAAATATGTTAAAAATGATCTACGTTTTGAAAAAAAAAATCATATTCTCTATTTATAGTGTATTTACTTACTATTTATCGAAATGCGAATTAAAATAGGAATCAATTAATTATGTTTTCGCTTATAAATTTAAAAATTAGAGCCTGAATGAAATTCGTGTGGGATCCATAAACTCTGCGAATCATTTTTCGAGTTCATCTATGAGAACCCATTTTTTGTATTGACAAAATACCCCATCTAAATTTTCTGAATTCCTACTTTGTCCTAATTAATTCATGAAAATATAAAAGCAAAAAAATAAAACGAAAATCATGAACATGGAACTACGCAACAACACCCAAAATTGAGCAACTGCAACACTTCCTATCGCCAATCGCGAAGCTCTTGAACTGGCATCGAGCAGCAAGACCTGCTGTCATGTGCACATTGTAGCAGCAGCTCCCCGATTTGTCAAAGCAAGAGTAGCACCCCAAAATCGAAGCACCGACACTTGCCGTTTCTGGTAACAGCAGCTGCTGATGCACCGCTAGCCGATCTCACAAGGAAGCAGCTACTCACTATCGCTGTCGCATTGAGGAAGCATCATCACCTTGCAAAAATAATAATGACGATGAAAATGATGTTGATTATTATTATTATTTTTTTATTTTTTTGTTATATATTATTATTGTCGTTATTGGTGTTGTTATGTTTATTATCATTAATTTTTATAATTATTATTATTGTCATTATTTTGATTGTTCTTTATTATTATAATTTTTTGAATATAGTAAATATTATAATAAATAATATTAATTATAAGGATATTTTTATAACTTAAAATAATTCATCTCAATTTTAAGATAAAAATAAATGTAACAATATCAATACAATTGATTTAAATTTTAATTTCCACAACTTAAGAAAACAAATTATTTTAATTCTTATTGCTTGTTTTAATTGAAATTTCTTTTTGTTTCGGTTTATTTTCATTCAAACTCATTTTAACTATTAATTAATAAATTTTCAACAATTAAAATTATTAACTAGTAAACATACCTTTTAGGAGAATGCTAAAAGAAGAAGTTTGAACAAAAGTATTGTTTGTCAGATTTTGTGTAACCGCACGAATTCTGTGTAATTATTCTTGAGCTGTTTATTTAATTTTTGCATTTTTGAACTGTTTATTTTTGTCAGGTTTTGTATTTATTTTTGAACTGTTTATTTAATTTTTGCATTTTGTGATATGTTAATTAATGCTAGTTTTATCATTTTACCAGCTTTTTTGCAATTGATTTTGATTAAAATTATAATAATAAAAGATCAAATAAATGAATAAACATAATATGTATTGCATAATAGTAATAATCTAGGGTATTTCTTTACAAAAAATATTTTCTTTAATTAAACAAAAGAAAAAATTACTCATTAATTAAACCAAAAATTATCTTAAAAAAAGTTAAATAAATTTTATTGAATTTGTTTAATCACAAATTATATATTCATTCTATAATATTTGTTTATTTTGTTTTCCCATTTTCTATAATAATATATATTTATTACACAAGTTAATTAAGCACAATTATTTATCTTGATGTGAATCAAGTAAAAATAAAATAAAAAATATTCTTATATTATTACACACATATATATAATATATCAATAAAATTAGATCTCATTTTGAGTCTTATGCATACTTTATATAGTTTTAAACTTTTTACTTGTACTTAAAGATCATTTAAAATTATTATTGAGAACACGTAAAAAGATGCAAAATAACTTCATCTTACAACAAATTTATTTTTTTCAAAATATGATTTTGAGAAAAAATTTAATCTTTAATAAAACATCCCTTGTATTAATAAATGCAAAACTAGCATTATTCTAAATTTAAAAAATCAATAAATCTATTAGGTAATAAACAATATAATAAGTTTTTATTTTACAATTTTGAACTCTTTTTTAGCAATAACTCTGATTTTTATTCATAAGTTTTAAGCATAATCAACAAAAAAATATATATTAATTTATTTGTTTTATGTTATATTTGTAAGTTTTCATTTTATTTATTAGTAATACATCAATTTATCGGTTTATAATAATTTACTTGTTTTACATTCTTTTTACAAGTTTTATATTTTATTTCAATAAATTATATTTTGTTTTACGGTTAGTGTTAATATACTATTTTTTATGTTATATTTGAAAATTTTTGTTTTGTTTATCAATAATACATTAATTTATTAGTTTTATATTAATTTACTTGTTTTATCTTCCATTTATAAGTCTTATGTTCCATTTCTAAAATTTATGTTTTATTTTGAATTTAATATTGATTTACTAATTTTATGTTATACTTGTAAGTTTTTATTTTATTTACTAGTAATATATTAATTTATTAGTTTTATAGTAATTTACTTGTTTTACATTCTATTTACAAGTCTTCTGTTTTATTTTAAAAATTTATGCTCGATTTTACAGTTAATATTGATTTATTAGAAATTATGCTTACAAGTTTTTATTTTGTTTACTAGTAATACATCAATTTATTGATTTTATATTAATTTAATTGTTTTGTCTTCCATTTACAAGTCTTATATTTAATTTTTAAAAGTTATATTTTATTTTGCACTTAATGTTGATTTATAAGTTTTATGTTATATTTACAAATTTTTATTTTATTTACTAATAATACCTCAATTTACCAGTTTTATATTAATTTACTCATTTTATCTTCTATTTATAAGTCTTATGTTTCATTCCTAAAATTTATGTTTTATTTTACAATTAATATTGACTTACAAGTTTTATGTTTCGTTTACATAATTTATGTTGAATTACGTTATTGATGTCGTAATTTTAATCATGGTATTATAGAATTATCCATAATTTTATATAAATTATTTTGTGGCTCTATAATTATTTATTACATATTAAATTAAAAGACTTTTTATCCAAACACAATTTACTATTGTTTTTTAATATTGTTCAGACAAACAATCACATATATTTTATTATTTTATATTTATACACTGTTTTGAAAATAATTTATCGAACACATTCTTATATTTAATAATATAGCATTGAAAACATCATTTTTCTTTTCTAAAAAAAAATATAAAAAATAGAAATACTAACTGAAAAATAATATCAAACGCACCCTAAAGATTATCGTTACTAAACCCCAAAATAAGGGACAAATCGTTTCTGTCACTAAATGATTCCTTCAAAATTAACCACACAGTTTGTTTTGGTTAAAAAAAAAAAGTGTTATTATTTGTCACGAGTGATGACATCAATTTGTTTTTGTTTTTGGGGAGACTCTTATTTGTGTCAAAGACAAAAGTATATTTATAATTATAAAAACGTGTATTATTAGTTGCTTTTGAACATCAAGACTTAGGCCACTTAACGGAAGTTATAACTAAAATTTCGCCTTATTAAATTTAAGAACGTGTAGTCTCACTGGTTCATATCTTATCGAACGGCTGTTAAAGTACTTAAATTTAAAATTCCGCACGGAACGAAGCTCCAGAAACGGAGAAAAGAAGCAACCATCTTCCAACCAACCAAGTGCCATTTCCATTTCCCTAGCTAAGTGTTCAGTCAAGAGGGACAGTTTTTTTCTTTTTTCTTTTTAAAAGGGATTGGATGGGTAAGTCCAATTAATTTTTACTCCCTTCTCACCCCAAGATCCTACCCAAGATTCGAATCCGGATCGTTACGAATATAGAATCGATTATGACAACCAATCCGACTACGGACCTTCCCACCCAAGATCCCACCTCAAGATTATATAGAATCGACTATGATACGCAACCGAATATCCTATCCAAGATTCGAATCCGGATCGTTACGAATATAGAATCGATTATGACAACCAATCCGACTACGGACCTTCCCACCCCAAGATCCCACCTCAAGATTATATAGAATCGACTATGACAGCCAACCCGAATAAGGACTTGTGGCGGACAGTTGGTTTTTCTAGATTCAACACCTAATGCTTTAATAAAGCATTTCTGGTGGTGGTGCAACTCAACTCGGCTCGGCTCCATGGCAGCGGAAAGTACGAGTCCACTTCTGAGTAACAAAGCGACGCAAAGCAACAATATTAACGGCGATGGAGATGATCAGCAAAAGCAGTTAGGTTTTGTTAAGGAATTTGGTTATGAATCTAAGCGGCTATGGAAACTCGCCGGCCCGGCAATTTTCACCTCTATTTGTCAGTACTCGCTTGGTGCTCTTACTCAAACCTTTGCCGGTCTCGTCGGTGAACTCGAGCTCGCTGCTTTCTCTGTTGAGAACTCTGTCATTGCTGGTCTTGCATTCGGTGTCATGGTGATTCTTTCTTTATTTATCTATTTATTACTTAAACTGACTTTTGGAAAATATTTCGTTATTTGTAAATGTAAATTTCTGTTCTGTTCTACATTCAGTTGGGAATGGGAAGTGCTTTGGAGACTTTATGTGGGCAAGCATTCGGTGCGGGGAGGATTAGGATGTTGGGTGTGTACATGCAGAGATCGTGGGTCATTCTGTTGATCACTTCTTGTGTTCTTTCTCCTCTCTATGTTTGGTCTCCTCCGGTTCTAATGCTCTTTGGAGAGACCACTGAGATCTCATATGCTGCTGGTTAGTCAGACTTTTCCACATCAACAAGTGTCATAATTATTATAGATATTATATTTTATTTATTCAATCCTTGTTCAGCTCTTGGGATGATGCAGGAAAGTTTGCTCCCTGGATGCTTCCACAATTATTTGCTTACGCCTTGAATTTTCCAATACAAAAATTCTTACAAGCTCAGAGGAAAGTGCTGGTAATGGCCTGGATATCAGCAATTGTACTAGTGTTACATGCACTCTTTAGCTGGCTGCTCATATTGAAGCTCGGCTGGGGCTTAATTGGAGCAGCAATCACACTAAATTTATCTTGGTGGCTCATAGTTATTCTGCAATTGTTGTACATTTTCATTACCAAGTCTGATGGTGCCTGGAGTGGATTTTCATGCCTAGCATTTGCTGATTTGTGGGGCTTTATCAAGCTTTCTCTGGCATCTGCTGTTATGCTCTGGATATATATATATATATATATATTCTAAAATACTGTCTTGCTTTTTTTATATTTCATGAGAATGTGTTTTGCAGCTTGGAGTTTTGGTACTTGATGCTGCTGGTGGTTATAACGGGTCGCTTGCCGAATCCTTTGATTGCTGTTGATGCTATTTCTATTTGGTAGGCAGACCATTTCATTTGTGCAAGCAATTATAAAACGTGCATTCTCTGAAGAAGAAACAGCATGAAATGGTTAGCTATTAGATTAACTTCTACCCTATTTTGCAGCATGAACATACAAGGATGGGATGCAATGATTGCAATTGGGTTCAATGCTGCAATCAGGTAATATTATGACATACTAGCCAATGCAAAACTTATTCGACATTGAAACTGATACATGTCACATAGAGCTAAAATACCTGAACCAGTTATCCGATTTCAAATTTCTTACTATTCGCCTCTGCCTTGTTGGCAGCAAAGTAGTTTTTTAAGTGACTGACTTTCAGATGATGTTTATATAGTGTGAGAGTATCAAATGAACTTGGAGCTGGTAATGCTAGGGCTGCAAAATTTTCTGTGTTAGTGGTTTCCATCACAGCCGTGACAATAGGTATTTGTTGCATGATCTTGGTGTTAGCAACAAGATACAATTTCCCTTTCCTCTTCACCAACAGTGAAGCAGTTGCAGTGCAAACTACCAAGCTAGCTATTTTGCTAGCAATCACAGTGCTTATGAATAGTCTTCAGCCAGTCTTATCCGGTAACTACTAAAACATCTTGTAAATAGATTAGACAAGATTTGTGCCCTGTCTTTCATTGTCACTGCCATTGTATATTAAGGTGTTGCTGTTGGAGCTGGATGGCAATCTCTCATTGCGTACATCAACATTGGATGCTACTACATTGTTGGCTTGCCGCTGGGCATTCTCCTGGGATTCACATTTGGTTTTGGAGCTGAGGTGACAATCCTATTTATCATTCTCTTTGGCTTTGTTGGTACTTTGTGTTTGGTAATACTTCAGTTTTGCGTTGCAGGGTATTTGGTCAGGGATGATTGGAGGCATTGGTTTGCAAACCTTAATCTTGATAGTGATCACTTCAATAACCAACTGGAGAAAAGAGGTAAGTATCTCAATTGAATCCACTGTTATATAGGACAAGTTGGTTGATTCAACCGTGCATTTTAATCTCAACTGAATTTGTAGGCTGATGAAGCAGCAAGCCGAGTTAGGAAATGGGGAGGATCAATTGGAGAACATTGATCTGAATAAACACGTCTTAAACTTTAACTCTGGCATTGGCAATTGAGCTTTTGTGGAACCTTTAGTACTTCCAGATACAAAGGGCTAACCCATTTATAAACTTTGGTGTGGCATACTGGCCAGAACAGAAGGGATTGAACTCTGAAATTGTAATTTGCTTGTGCCCCCGTCTATCTGAGCCTGATTCAAAAGGGGTGACCGATCGCGGACGGATTTTGTTGTATTTCAGTAAATTTTTTGGTTATTGAATTTTTATGTTGTACCTACCATAACTATAATGTCACGTAATAAGTTTCAAACCAATAATATTTGTTAGGGTGTGGCTATATGCACTTTAAAAATTACTCTAATACTTATATTTTTATAAATAAATTATTAAAATACCCATAATATAAATTATTATCCAAGGACATTATAATAAACATATATAATATTATTATGCTGAAAACTCATTTAAGATATTAAAACCAATATTTAATTTTCTTATTTTTTTAAATTTTAAATTTTTTTCCAAATATTTTAAACAAATATTTATTGAGAAAACTCTTCTTTTTTTTTTCTTTTAACATAATATATATATATATATATATATATATATATATTACTTCAATTGTATATCTTAAAATAATTTTCCATTCACAGCCAACTTCGTGAACCAATGGCTCCTAAAGGTTGGTAAAGGTGTTTCGATTCTAAATAAGATTTTGGCCAACAATCTACATAATAGAATCATAAAGCAGCCGTCTACAGTTCCCACACAATTGTGTAAATGGCTTTACATAAGTTAATTGTCTTGCACTGCAGTTTAGATTTAATTTAAATTTCATTTTCCTAAAGAGTTTCCACCTCGATTGAGTGGACTGTGGACATGAGTTTGAGTTTCAAAACTAAGTGACTCTGTGATCTCTTCAACGATCCTCCATCTTTAAAACTAAGTTTTTCTATGATCTTTTCAATGATCCTCCATCTTTTAATAACAAACTCCCCTTCTTCGAAAATTTGGTTTTTATTATGTGCAGCAACATATTTTCAGGCAATAATTTATTCACAGCAGCAGAAAAATATAACTAATTTTAAAAAAATTAAGTGAGAATTATTTTAATATTTTAAAGAGTATACAAAATATAATTTATTTTTTTAAATTAATAAATAAGTGTATATAATAATAATAATAATAATAATAATAGAAATAGAGTGCGTAGAGTAATTTTTAGAATATATACAACCTCACCCTATTTCAAATGAAATTGCACTAGATCTTTTTTCTTTCAGTTTTTCCTCCGCCCCATTGATAATCAAGTAGGCATTTTTAAACAAAATTTTCATAGATCTCATCAAACCATTCTTTCTAGAAAAAAAAACCGAATGCAGTGTTCGTTGTGTTGATCAACTGTGATTGTCGAATAATGATGAAACTGGGCTTGCTGACAAAGTGAAAAAAAGGCAATCAAACATTTGCAAACAACTGTCAAAACGACAACTCGTTTATAATTCAAATAAACGGCAAGTCGTTTCAGACACATAATTGAGGAGCTTCAGAAACGACGGCGTTTGCTATCAGCGACATCTCTTACCCACTCCCAGGCCACATTTGTATTGTACGTCTATCCAAGTTCAACAATGGCAATGGCACTCTCAATATCGTCTCTCACATCGTCTCTCTCTTCGCTTTCATTTTCCTCCCAAGTTTCTCAGAAACCAGACATCCCCTTTGTCTCATTACAAAGGTCCAAATGGATATCCATTTCACCGACAAATGATAAAACCCCAAAACTGGTAGTATCGGCCACAGAAGCTGCGCCGGCTGAACTGGAAACAACTGACCTCAAAAAGTACGTCAAGTCGAGGCTTCCCGGTGGCTTTGCGGTTCAAACTATTTTCGGTACCGGCCGTAGGAAATGCGCCATTGCTCGCGTCGTACTCCAAGAAGGCACCGGCAAATTCATCATCAACTACCGCGATGCCAAGGTTTCTTCTCTTTCCTTTTCCCTATTTTGATTTTGATTTTAATTTTATTTATTTACGCTGGGAGTTAATGTTGTTGATTGATTTTGGCGATTTCATTTTGATGAAAAAACTTTGAAATTGGTTTTAATTTCTGGCCGGTTTAGGATTCTTTGCTTTTTATTTTCTAACTTCTCTTACTGTCTCTATATGTATAGGATTACCTCCCTGATTGCAATAATTGCAGATATATTAATAATTCATGTGGCTTCAGTTCGGGCAATGTCAATGTGATTATGAAAAATCTTGTGTTCCGGACGTCCAACTAGCAGTGCCTGCTAGTTTTTACAAGCTCATAACGTAGGCTGTTATCCACCATCCTTCATTTTGGAATCGCAGATGTTTCTATGTCAGTGATTCCAAATCTTGTTTCTTTGATTATCTTCTGGTCGTGTGGACTCCATTACTCATGGGTACACATTCCATTATTACAGTAAAGTTTAGCAATGCTCCATGCATCTGAGTCGTATAATGCTCCCTAAATCTGTGTCCATATCTTCGTTAACCTCATCCTAACTTTTGGTGGAAAACCTGAGCTGAGAAGTGTTTCAGTTTTATGCCTCTTTGAACTCTGACTTTCACCCAAAGTAAGGATCTTTCCTACACTACTGCAGGGGTTGATATGAGTTCCGGTCCAACTTGTTTTTCTCATCTGGTGCAAAATGAATTTTATAGGTCTAGGCCAGTCTGACACTCCGTCAACTGGTGTATAAAAGAGATATATTTCCATTAATCAGATCGTGTCTGCTCTCAAAAATGCATTTTTTTCTTTTGGTTGACACATAGGCCAAATACATCAGATGCAACTGCCACACTAATTGCTAGGTACTTCGTTTAGGAGCTTCAGACAACTAGCTGCAATGATTATTGGAAGGATGTTTGATGGTTCTATTTTCTGTCCATTCTATTCATAAAAGAGTCACCATTTTAGCCATTGTGCAGTGATCTTTTATACGTCTTGGTGAGTTGTGCTTCTGATGATAAAGCAAATCTTTTTGTGGCAATAGGCCTTACTAACTGAATGAAATGGAAGAACAAGACTGCAAAGTTTGGGGTCACATTTTCAGATTGAAGATGGTCACAGCTATCTTAATGTTTCTCTCTCTGGAAGATCCACAAAGGAGAAGGATCTACCCATGTGGATTGCTATGCTTAATAATGTTTTTTTTTTTTTTAATTAGTTGCTTTTGATGTCCTAGTGATTTACTTCTTAACCTCGTGCAGGAATATCTTCAAGGCAATCCATTATGGTTACAGTATATAAAAGCCCCTTTGGTAATTTTGGGTTATGAAACTAGCTATGATGTTTTTGTGAAAGCTCATGGTGGCGGCCTGTCTGGTCAAGCCCAAGCAATAACACTCGGGGTTGCTCGTGCATTGTTGAGGGTGAGCCAGGATCATAGATCCCCTCTGAAAAAGGAAGGCCTTCTGACCAGAGATTCCAGAGTAGTAGAGAGGAAGAAACCTGGACTCCACAAAGCCCGGAAAGCCCCACAATATTCCAAACGTTGAGGTTGGAATTACAGTGTGATGGACTGTTAACTGTAGATCTATTCTGCTTGTATCTCTGAACATTTTTTTTGGTTTACATTTTATTTCTGCTTGTATGTATTTCATGGAATCATAAACCATTTTTGATAGATGGTTAAAGTTGTCCAAAATAATTTCATTAAACCTGACCCTCTCAATTCCTCCTCAAAACCAAACTGTCATTTTGGACTTTGGGTAGCTATAATGATTCTCAAAGAAATTGTTTGAAGTCACTACTGACTAGGAAAACTTTCTATGTAGAAATAGTGAAAAATATAAAGAAAAGGAATCAAACTTGCTCAAAATGTAGTCTTTAATAGACAAACATCCTGTCCTGCCACCTCCATGAAGAGGAGAGAAATTAGAAATTATAGTGATTAATTAGCGGAAAAACATATTATTTGCTCAAGGTAATCACAGGAAAAAAAAAATTAGTGTGCTTTTTTTTTAAAAAAAAGAAATTATGTGCGTTTGATCTTCAATAAAAGATGATTTCAAGTTGGAAACCGGAAGGCAACAAGGAAGAAAACAATTTGCAGAAGGACTAGAATTTTTTCAGGACTAGAATTTTTTCTCTAAATTTTTTTATTTTTAATAATTTTTTTAAAAATTATGTACATTCATTCAAAAAAAAGTATAGTTATTACTCATTTTATTAATTATTAAAAATAAAAAAAATTAAAAAAAAATTGAGAGTGAATGCATGTCTTTACATAAATTTAGAGGGAGACGCCGTACTGCAGAAAATTTTTCTATTTGAACCAATAATTTGAAGCCACGTAACACGACACAACTTAAACATAGATACGCAAAAACTCAAAAATAAAAAGAGACCATTCCAACCCACGACACGATCACATTTGTTGCCACCCTGTCGCGTTTCGATTGGTCAAAAAGTCAAAAACCTCAAGCTTCTGACTACGTGCGTATCTCCGAAAAATTACCAGCTAAAACTGGAAGTACAGGCTAACAGCGTCAAAGTTAACGGGATTATAAGAACTCGAAGATTGACACCAAATTATTTTATAACCTGGTTTCTTTTGGTGATTTTTCCGTACTCTGCAAGCCTTTTATTTTCCCGGAAAAAAGCCCCTGATTTTCCCGGGGAAATAATTTTCTTCATAGCCCTTTTGACTTTATATAATGGGGGATTACAGAAGTAGCGACGATGATTATGATTATGATTATGATTATTACGATGATGACGACGACGTTGATTTTGTTGATGACGATGAGAATGCCGCCGAACTTGAAGCCGCAGTTGAGCCCGAAATTCCGCCTAATTCTTGTCCTTCCAGTAAGGTACGGTGTCGTACTGATTTAAACAACTATAAACAAAGGTAAAAAAGAACCTTGAGTTCGATGGAAATTGAAAATTTTTAGTTTACTAAGTTGAAGAATCATAAATACCGTTCAAAGATTTTATTGATTGGTAAACATTAAATTTTTATGAGGAAATAAACCTTTTTATTAAGCAATAGAGTTGAACCCGAAAATACAAGCAATAATTAATTGAAACGATGGAATTTAACCTCTTTTTTTCCGTCATGCACTTTATATGGCGATCAGATTGATAATTTCAAAGCTGTTTTCTGCGGTGAAATTTTGTTTGCCTGGCCCTTGTGTTTTATTTATACGAATGATGGCTGTAAAGTTTACAATCTTTTATTATTGAAATTACTGTTGAATAAGAAAATTTTTTCTTCTATTTTTTTTAATTCAAAAAATAAAAAATTATGATCATATTTTAAGGTATTCCTTAGAATTGATTGATTAATTGGTGCAATTTGGATTGCAAGAAACAGGGAATGATCTTGTTGGGGGTTTCATTCTTGGTAATTATATTATTTTTTTCTTTGGCACTGCATATTTATCTGCATTTTTTTTGTTGTTGATCCGTTTTGTAACCGTCCTCTTCTGCAGGTAATTACAAAAGAATCACTCTTGGCTGCACAGGTAAAGCACCTGCTGTAACCGTAGTTATTTACTTCTGAGTCTGGTCTATATATATAACTGCTGCATTGTAGTTATGCTGATTATTTTTTTTTTAAATTTTAATTTTGGGTATTGAACCATGCAGATGGAGGACTTGATAAGAGTAATGGACTTGCTATCACTGAAGGAACACCATGCAAGAACCTTACTTATTCATTATCGTTGGGATGTCGAAAAAGTGCTTGCAGTGCTTGTAGAGTACGGGAAAGAGAGATTATTTGCCAAAGCAGGCTTAACTATTGTGGAGACTGATGACATTTCTTCATCCCAAGTTTCATCCAGCTATTGCTGCAATATTTGCTTTGACGATGTGTCTCTAGAAGAAATTACTACTATGGACTGTGGTCACTACTTTTGCAACAGTTGTAAGTATGTTAACATGAATATTATTCTTGAATGGCACTTTTCAGTAAAAATTATCTGAATTTCTGGAACAACCACTTTACAGTTTCTCTAACAAATTATTAAATCATCTGCACTTAGGATTTGCTGAAATATTATTAATATCATATGATTACCTATTCTATCAAATGCTTAAACTCACAGAGGGAAGAATTCATGTACAGTTTTAATATTTAATTCATATTCTTTTTTTGTATAAACTGGTCCATTATGAACCATGGTGGTACTGCTGGAACTGTGTGGCATTGAGAATTACAAAGTAATTTGTAACCCTCCCCAAAACCAAAAAAAAAAAAAAAAGGACTAAGAAGTAGTGAAGTACACTTGATGGAAGGGTTACCTAATCCATTTTCAGTTCTCACATAGGAATTGCGTGTTTAACGTGCTTGGAGTGATGAGATTGATTTATTTTTCTGTGTGTTTGTTCTTAGGTTGGACCGAACATTTCATTGTGAAGATAAACGAGGGCCAGAGTAGACGCATTAAATGCATGGAACACAAGTGCAATGCTATCTGTGATGAATCAAAAATCAGATGTTTAGTTAGAGCAAGAGATTCTGACCTTGCTGATAAATTTGATCGTTTCATGTTAGAATCATATATAGAGGATAATAAGAGAGTGAAATGGTGCCCTAGTGTTCCACATTGTGGAAATGCAATAAGAATTGAGGTTGATGAACTTCTTGAAGTTGAGTGTGCATGTGGGCTACAATTTTGTTTTAGGTGCTCACATGAAGCACACTCACCTTGTTCTTGTTACATGTGGGAAATCTGGTCCAAGAAATGCCAGGATGAATCCGAGACAGTTAATTATATTGCGGTCCACACAAAACCTTGCCCAAAATGTCAAAAACTAGTTGAAAAGAATGGAGGTTGCAACCTAGTATCCTGTGTCTGTGGGCAACCATTTTGGTGCGACTTCTTATCTTTTTCTGCTGCATGTTTATATTCTTTCTGTCTGCATGCATGAATATAAGTGAATAACTGGTGGGGATTGGGCTGTTTTACATGCCTGTACTGGATGACCATTTTCTTCTTGGGTTAAGTTATGGTTTTTGGGCCTTGTTTAGTATTTGAGATTTTATCATCTTTCAACTGTATGAGCTCTACATTTCGGACTGCTGCAATAGTTCCTGTCACGTGTCATGGATATGCAGTATCTAAAGTTCTATATTGTTTGAGATCTAGACATTGTGGATATTTGGCTCTTTAAAATTTGTTCAAGAATGCATCCAGAGTTTCTGCCTCTTTGTGATATTTTAAAAATTATTGTCATCAAGGTAGGTAGGGATTTGTAACTCACTCATATAATACAGCGAAGGATTTTTTCGTGCATTCACTGTATGTTTGTTCACTGGGGGATTGTAAATGTGATCTTGGTATATTATATTTACCATGGGGCAGTCACATTTCATAACTGTGCTCTGATTTCAATGACTAAACCTTCAATATTTCTTGCATTTGCATTTCTCGCGAGAGTGAAACTATTCAATGTAATTATACCAAAATCTTTTAATGTTTCAGGAGCAAGGTCTGTTTTCTTGGTCATATGCATTATGATTTATGGAATGCCATTTATATGTACTACATTTGATATTGTGCCGCATGTTTGGTAGTCCAATAGACCTCTAAAAGCCAATAAACTTTTATTTCTCCCTGGAATATTGGTTACTAAGTAACAAGATTAAAATTGAATTCTGAAAGTTCTAAAAGCCAATAAACTTTTATTTCTCCCTGGAATATTGGTTACTAAGTAACAAGATTAAAATTGAATTCTGAAAGTTTCTCCTTAATTGTGCAGTTGGCTTTGTGGTGGTGCCACTGGTTCCGATCATACTTGGACATCTATTGCTGGTCACAGTTGTGGGCGATACAAAGAAGACCGTGAGAAGGAAACTGAATCTGCTAAGAGGAGTCTTGAGCGCTATATTCACTACCACAGTCGCTACGAAGCCCATAGAGATTCTTCTAAGCTTGAATCTAAGATGAAGGAAACCATGCAGGATAAAATAAAAATACTGGAGGAATGTTCAACAGCATCATCTAAAGACTTCGCTTGGATATTCAATGGGGTCGATAGGCTATTCAGATCGAGGCGGGTTCTTGCATATTCTTATCCATTTGCATATTACATGTTTGATGGTGATCTGTTTGGGGATGAAATGACAGAGGAGGAAAGGGAAATGAAACAAAACTTGTTTGAGGACCAACAGCAGCAGTTTGAGGCAAACATTGAGAAGCTTTCATCGTTTCTGGATGAAAAATTTCATTTATACACTGAGGAGGAAATTAAGGATTTGAGATTGAGGGTCATTGCTCTTTCTGCAACCACCGATAATCTCTGCCGAAATCTGTGAGTTTA
The DNA here is from genome assembly GCA_025617385.1 of Murraya koenigii. Taxonomy (NCBI): domain Eukaryota; kingdom Viridiplantae; phylum Streptophyta; class Magnoliopsida; order Sapindales; family Rutaceae; genus Murraya; species Murraya koenigii. The sequence goes on along the minus strand of CM046812.1, from coordinate 39,975,690 downwards.
TCCTGTTTTCCACAACTATGCCTAAATGCTGTTGTTAGAGTTATGTTTAACAGGATTTCAACTTAAAGATTTAACCACATAAATGGAGTAGTTTCCAAAATCACCAGACAACCATATTATAGCCATATACAGAGAAACTTAATCTTGCATTAAATTTACTTTTGATTGGGTTTAATATGTATGACAAAATTATTTGGAAAAATGTGGATGGCTATGTTTCATTGTCCACAGGTGATAGGGCCCGTAAGTACAGTTTGTAATTCTCGTAAACTTGTTGACCTAATGCAGGTATGAATGCATTGAGACTGATCTGCTGGGTTCACTCAAGCATTCGATTCATGAGATTGCTCCTTATAATACAAACGGCATTGAGAAAGCTTCACTTCCTAGTTACCAGGGCTCCTAATCATTGGGATATTAAAACATGGAATGAGTGGAAGACCCCCACTATCAATGGTATGAGTCTTAGAACTGCTGCAATCTAATTATTCTATTCATCCGATACATCATAACTCAATCAAAAGGTATCCTTGTAGGAGGAATAAGGGGCATTTTCAATCTCTCCCATCAGAATAATTTAGGAGGAAGCAAATGGGAGTGTGGGACAGCACAATTGATCTTAACTTGCTGCAATTCGCCAATTCCTTTAGATGTATAGCAATATATAGCCCAATGTGGCCATTTTTACATACGGTTGGCGATAGATTCACCAGGTTTTCGCTTACATAGTCGGTCATATATTTTCTTTTCATCTTAACCTCATGGCTTAGCACAGTTTTCAGTAATTTTTGGATCCGGAGCAGTCTTAAAGATGTAAATCAGTAAATCATGTTAATTGTTGTAATTCTTCTATATAGGCCTTTTATATTCGTCAACTACTACCGCCGAGGTTTATTGTGTTGAAAAAGGTGCATAAAATATCAGCTGTATATTTTGTCAACTCAAGGTGCTTTAATTATTAAAGGAGATTAAAGTAGACAACGATGTAATCTTGTAATGGTGAATTGTGTGATTTTTTATTTTTGTTTTTGTGCTGGTGAATTGTGATTCTAACTGGCAAATGAATGAAATGACTCATTTTCGCGCAGCTAGATTACCTGTCTTGTCATTGCAGTGTAATCTTAACATTCATTGTCCCTTTTATAATTCTTTACACTAAATTAACTTTCGCTAAGATGCAAGTGTTGTAATATGATATCATGATGCTTAAAACATCCGCTCGAATTCTCAAAAACTCTGCATGAGTGCTAAGAAGACCAAATTTTTCAGAATCAAAAGTGAGACCATAAATAGTTCAAAAGAGTGAAAAAAAAAAATGGCGAACTGACTGAGCTGCCCAGGTATTATGTTGCCAGCTCAGCTACATATTGCACTGTTCAAATCAGTTTCACAATTCACCTCAAAAGTTGTAAATTCTCCGAGTTCTAAAAGCTCCATCCAAAATCGTACATCATTCAAAATTCTCTCCTCTCTTTTTTTTTTTTTGTTGATTTATGTGGCAATACGTAAGCATAATGTGCAGAAACCTAATCTTAGTCTAACATTCCGTACTTAAAGAGAATTTATCAACAATTCAGGGATAAATAACTCATAAGAGTAATTAGTAGATAAGGGATATAAGAATAATTAAATCATAATCCTACACTCCCGCTAACTGACCCATGACATAAGATTTTTAAAAGTTTGAGAGATCCCAAATTCCTCTGCAGTCTTGTTTTTGTACATAAAGCAAACTTGTTTGTTATATATTAGGCTAATAAACCAGTGTTAACATTTTCTGTTTATTTTTGTTATTGCTGTTTTATTTGTTTGTAATGGAGGACTATGGAAATAGCGATGACGAGCACCAGTATCTTGATGACGATGAAGTCGATATTGATGATAATGAATACGGCTTCCAAGCCCCTGAGACTGAGTACATGGCCAAAACTAGTGCGTGCAGTAAGGTACAGAGCAGTTTTGTTTCTTGTAGAGCAAGTAATTCTTTTTAGTTGTGGGTGCCTACTAATATAATTGGTAAAACCTCTGCGATTGAAACAGAAGGACTGGGGTTCGACCTCACAGATGAGAGAATTGAATTACCTGTTGTGTTATTAATTTTATATATGTATGTATAAAGTTTTTTTTTTTTCGGTCCTTTTAATCCTGATTGAACTTGAATCATTAGTGTTCAAAAGATTTTATTTAGACTGTTATGCTGTTAGATGAAGTTCTGGATGGTTAGGTTCTAAGACTGAAACTGTAAGACATGACGAAATTCTCGGATTCTTTTCTCCTTCACGCGGATTGATGGCAAGGTTTTTGAACCAATTCTTTCTTGTTCTGGCTATCTACAATTCTACATGCAAATGACAACATTAACTGGAGCATACTTTAATTTGGTTTGGATTAATGCAGCAGAGTTTGTTTGTAACCTTCCTTTTTTGTGCAGGTAATACCAAAAGAATCACTTTTGGCTGCACAGGTAAAGTGTCCACGGTAATGTATTTCAGTTTTTTTTCCTTTATTTGTAAAAATATGCTGTGTGAGATGGGAATGTTAAACCTTTTGCAGAGGGGGGACTTGCTAAGAGTAATGGACTTGCTATCACTGAAGGAGAAACATGCACGAACCCTACTCATCCATTATCGTTGGGATGTTGAAAAAGTGTTTGCGGTGCTTGTAGAGGAGGGAAAAGATAAATTATTTGCTCAAGCAGGGGTAACAGTTGTAGAGAATGATCATCAAGTTTCCTCATCCCAATGTTCATCCACTTTCTGCTGCAATATTTGCTGCGACGAAGTGTCTCCCCAAGAAGTTACTACCATGGACTGCGGTCATTGTTTTTGCAACAATTGTAAGTATGCTGCTAATCTGGCATCTATACGTTTTCAGTTGTCACATCACATGCACCCGAAATAATCGAATACTTTTAATTTGTGTGATTTTGCTCTATAGGTTGGACTGAGCATTTTATCGTGAGGATAAACGATGGCCAAAGCAGACGCATTAAGTGCATGGCACTCAAGTGCAATGTTGTATGTGATGAAGCAAAGATAAGACGTTTAGTTAGTGCAAGGGATTCTAATATTGCTGATAAATTTGAGCGTTTCCTGTTAGAATCATATATTGATGATAATAGAAGAGTTAAATGGTGTCCTAGTGTCCCACATTGTGGAAATGCAATACAAGTTGAGGCTGATGAACTTTGTGAGGTTGAATGTGCTTGTGGGTTCCAATTTTGTTTCAGTTGCTCATCTGTAGGACACTCGCCTTGTTCGTGTCTAATGTGGGAACTCTGGTCCAAGAAGTTTGAGGTAGAATCCCTTTCGATTAATTGGATCTCTTCCCACACAAAACCTTGCCCAAAATGTCGCAACCCCATTGAAAAGAATGGAGGTTGCAACATGGTTCGCTGCAAGTGTGGGATTACATTCAAGTGAGTGGTAGCTAGATCTTGGCCTTTTTTTTTTTTTTTTTCCTTGGTCCTCCTCATATCACATTTCCAAACAAAAAAATATGAAATTGAATTTTGAAACGCCCTTTGTTTTGCTTATGCAGTTGGATTTCCGGTTTGGAATATTCAAACGGACACAGAGAAGTTGTCGAAAAGAGACCTGAGCATGTGAAGCGGAGGCTTGAAAGCTATTATCAATACCACAAACTGTACAGAGCTCATACAGAATCTTTTAGGCTTGAGTATGAGATGAAGGAAGGCGTGCAGGGTAGAATAAAATTACTGGGTGAAGAAGATCCATCATCTAAGGACTTCAGCTGGATAAAGGATGGACTGAATAAGCTCTTCAGATCAAGGCGGATCCTTTCATTTTCGTACCCATTTGCATTTTTCATGTTTGCCGATGGCCTGCTGAAAAATGAGATGACAAGAGAGGAAAGGGAAATAAAACGAAACCTGTTTGAGGACCAGCAGCAGCAGTTTGAAACCAACATCGAGAGGCTTTCATTGATTTTAGAAGAAAATTTTGAGAAATATTCCGAGGACCAACTTAAGGATTTCAGAATGAGGGTCATTACTCAATCAGTCACCGCTGATCATCTCTGCCGGAATTTGTAAGTCCTTTAATTCCTAGACTCTTTTCACAAAAATACATTTGGATGATTGAATTCCCACATGTACATGCATTATATTAAAACATTTGCATATTCATCTCATTTATACGCACTTGGGAATGTGCAGGTACGAATGGATTGAGACGGATCTCCTGGGTTCTCTCAAGCACTCAGTTCATAAAATAGCTCCTTTCAACTCGGCAGCTGTAGAGAAAGCTTCAAAACTTCCTTATTATTGATGATGATAATAAAAAAGCTCCACACACACAAACCTACTTGGGGACAAAATTTTTCATTAAATTGCCTTTTTTTTTTTTTTTTTCTAAACAGTTATACTTTCATCAACCAACTCTTCTTTTCACATTGATGCTTCCCATCATAATTTTACTTATTTTCTAATATCCTTTTTAGTTGAATAAAAAGCCTTCGGTATTATGAAATGTTTCATGTTGGAACAAGATTTGTGGCTGCACATATTATGACGCAGACAATCCATTTAAACTGTAAGTTGATTAACCGTGAGAGTTTTAACATTGATAAATTTATAAGTTGAACGAACATCTCAATTTAGTTAACTATTTTTCATTTAGCGCGGCCTCATAAATGCATGATTGATTAATCTGAATTATATAAAAATTTTTGTATCGTTTAATTTTTATCATTTATTGCTTTTAGAAAAATTAATGTTTTTTATGAAGATAATAAACAATAATTGTGAACAATAATATAAACAGTAATTGTGAACAATCAATCCATTTAAACTGAAATCATTCATCTCCATACATGATATGTGGATCCATTGATTATATGACTAGTTTGATAATATTATAATTTTAAAAATAATTATTTTTTGTGTTGAACAAATAATTAGACGTAAAGATAATTAGTTAAACGTTTAGTAATTTTTATTTTCAAAAGTGCTATAAATTTTAAAAATAATTATATATGCTACAAATAATTTTTTAAAAAATTTATTAAATATTAAAATTAATTTTTAATTTTTTTAAAATTGCTTTTAAATATTTTGCAAGCAATTACAAATGAATAATTGCATGAAACTCAAAAGCAACTGCAAATGGACGACCTTTACATGAACTCTTAAACAATTTTTACATTGTAAAGCATCTTTTGTGAAAATTAATGGTTGGATGAGATTGCTTAAAAAATGACATGTAAATATATGTATATTATTCAAATTATTTTCTATATATTTTTTTATTTATAATTATAAAAATAAAACATACATTGTAAAATAAAAATATTTTTTAAATAACTTTATTTAATTGGTCATCTGAGTTTAAATTCTAAGAGAGTTATTGAATTAAAGAAATTATTTTGATTTATCTTTTTAAGCACAATATATAATAAAAAATGATAAGAAAATACAGATCGCACTTTCATAATATACATTTTATTATTAGGTCACATATCATAAAACTACAAGGAATTTATGTAGCACAAGGTTTAAATATTCCTATAAACGGATGGCATGTCATATATAAATTTATTTTATATATGACATGCCTATAAATATATAAATTTATTCCTATAAACATATCACATGTCGTGTTTTAGTTTTATAAAATAAATAACATTATAAATTTTTATTTTGAAAAAAAAATTGCATAAAAAAAATTGCATGATCTGTGTTAAATGAATTGATCACCTAGATCACACGTCCCAAACTTTTACAAAAGGTGAATGAATGATAAATTTAATTGAAAATATCAAAATTCTAATGCAATTTTTATTCCCCCATCCCATGAGATAAATTTTTCTGCCTTCATCTGATTAAAATAAAAATGTGGGATGGCTCAATGTGGTTGGATAAAAAAATTCATAAAAGTAATTCAATCCCAAAAACCCTCGTTCAAAATCAGGAATTGCTTCTCGACGTTCAATTGATCAGTGCAATTCTATTTCTTGCAGGTACAGAGAGTTGCTAACCAACCGATTCAATATGTCGTCTTCATTGTTTAACAACAGCAACATATCAATCTCGATCTCCGACGATGACTCGGACGAGCTCGGTCGGATGCGAGTCCGAGTCCGCAGAAAGCGCAAGAAAAGCCACCATCGAGTTAACAACGAGTTGACTCGGCGAGTTCTTAGGTTTTTTATGAAGTACTGGATGGTCCTGATCCTGGTATTCGCCATTGGATTGCTCGTTTTCGAGGCCACCAGAATTGGGAGGAAACCGAGTTTGGTTGTTAAAACGGAACAGGGTGAAACGATGTCGCAACTCAAGGAGTTCAAAGAACCGATTCGCGATAAGAAATCCGACTCCACTTTGAATCGGCTTGATCCGGTTATGAAAATCGTTCACGGTGTTAAAGAACGTAAGTGCTTTTTTTTTTTGGGTTAAATTTTCATTTTAATTTGTTATATATCTTAGATTATTAGTGAAGTGAAGTGAAGTGAAGCATTGTGTACAAAGATGTTTCAGATATAAGCAATAAATATAAATACAGAGTTATGGTAATTTCCCCGGATTGTACTGACAATGTCCAAGTTTTGAAAGAAGCAAACTGTAGTGTAGTTTCATTATTAGTTAGTAGTAGTTTTAAGTGTTCTTAGTATGATATTGTGTGTATCAGGGAGGTCTTTCTTGTTAGTTAGGTATGAAATAAACTCAGCTACTGCAGCCTTAAATTTTGACAATGGATTCAAATAGTAAGATTGTTGGAAGGGTTTAGTGTGAATTGAGTGGAAGTATAGAGAAGAATTTTTTTAATGAAGAGGAAAATGGGCTTGTTGGAGTGTAGGAAGATAATGCTATTCTTATGTTGTATGGGAAACGGCCAGTTAATGATAGTGCTTTTAATTTTTGACGACAAGTTAACTATAATGCTTTTAACTTTTGTCATCTATCATGTAAAAGATGTTACGAGCATTTCAATGTATGACATAATTTTGTGAATTCTCTAACAGGTTGCTTGAAGATATTGCCTCCTGATGAACTTGAGAATCTTGATCTTCCTATGAATGAGGAATCCAGCAGTCCCGTAAAGAAAGTTGTTTACTTGTCGGGCAATGACCTACCTTATGCTGGGGGGAATTCCACTCTGTCCCAACAACCCAGAGAAGGCACAAGATTTAATTTATTTACAGGAATTCAAACTTTTAATCAGAGAGAGGAAAGTTTCAAGGTTAGAACACATTTGATAGTTTTTTCCATAGTTGTGATAATAGGTGATTGCCATCATTTGAATGCTTATCTGAGTTTAAGTTTCTCACTATTAATAATCACATAATTTTGTACAATGTTGCTGCTTTATGTGTTTAGGTGTTGATATATGCTGAAAAATTTTGTTTCTTACAGGTGAAAGAAACTGCTGAAATACATTGTGGTTTTTACAGTGAACATGGAGGGTTTAGAATTTCAGATGAGGACAAAATTTATATGCAAAATTGCAAAGTTGTGGTGTCTACTTGTGCATTCGGGGGAGGAGATGATCTCTATCAACCAATTGGAATGTCAGAGGTGTCATTTCGCAAGGTTAGCAAGTATGACATATTGGACTTGCTAGCTTATATGCTTACAATTCTTATGCATAATGTACCATATGGATTCAGGTTTGCTATGTTGCATTTTGGGATGAGGTTACACATGCAGCTCAGGCATCAGAGGGGCATAATATTGGTGGTGACGGTTTCATTGGGAAATGGCGCATTGTGGTTGTAAAGGATCTTCCTTTCACAGACCAAAGGTTGAATGGTAAAATTCCAAAGGTATGACAGTTATGCACAAGCATGTTTTCTTCATTGAAATAGTCAATATATAGAGTGCTCTTTATGTGATTATCAGCCATCATTTCAATTCTAGACAAACCTTTTGTAAGACTTCTTGTTCACTTGTTTAAGATGTAAGAAGGCGACAGTGCATGTGAACACATTTATACTGATTTTATTTGTGTACTCTGGTATCAGATGTTGGCCCATCGCCTCTTCCCTCATGTGAAGTTTTCTATTTGGGTAGATTCAAAGTCTCAATTCAGGAGGGATCCTTTAGGGGTGTTGGAAGCCCTTCTTTGGCGTACAAATTCTGTGCTTGCAATTTCAGAGCATGGAGCTCGCAGCAGTGTGTATGATGAGGCTAAGGCTGTTGTGCGGAAAAACAAAGCCACTCCAGAAGAAGTTGAGGTGCAGTTGACACAATATCACCATGATGGCTTTCCGGAGGACAAGAGATTCAATGGAAAGAAAGGTATGCGTTACTAAGACAAAACATTGATGCATTGTGTAATTGAGCTTTCCCAATAAGTAAATTGAGCTTTCCCAATAAGTAAATTCTTAGTTATGTATTTTATTTTCATCGTTTGTTGAAATATGCAGCACTAAATGAAGCATCTGTCATTGTGAGGGAGCATACGCCAGTGACAAATATGCTCATGTGCCTTTGGTTTAATGAGGTTGTTCGATTCACATCTCGTGATCAACTGAGTTTCCCATATGTTCTATGGCGATTGAAAGTGCATGAGAACATCAACATGTTTCCTGTTTGCATCCGCAAGGATCTTGTTAATACGATAGGTCACGTAAGGAAGCCTAAGCCCTTGAAGAGAATTTTGTCCGCGAACTAACACCCAATTTCATCTTTCAATTGTTGTAATAGAGTGGTCAGGGAAAATATAGGCTGTATTTATTCCAAATTCATTTGTAGATTTTTGTCAAATGCCTCAGACAGTTCTCTTGTTTTCTTCAATTCTTATTCTTTTGGTACAAGTAAATTATTGAATAATTGTCATTCTTTTACGAAATTATTGGTAACAATTACAGTTGTTACACTACGGGTGTTGATATCATACCATAGCTTTCACAAGACATGATAATTTAAAGCCTGGCAAGTATTTGTAAATGTGATCCACAATATTAAGCTCAAAATGAAGGCAAATGTTCTTAAATTAAAGCCTGGCAAATATTTGTAAATATGATTGACAATATAACGCTCAAAATTGGAGGGAAATGTTCCATTCCCGTTTGATGTATGAAATCCTTTTGAATCTCTTTCAAATAGCTTTTAATTAAGTACAGGGCCCAATCATAGTCAAAAGAAGAGTTTGATCCTGGCTCAGAGTCAGAAGAAACGCTAGCTATATGCTTAACACATGCAAGCCGAACGTTGTTAAATATGATTGACTATAACGCTCAAAATTGGGGGGAAATGTTCCATTCCAAATACGGTAAAATCATGTAGTACTTTTATAACACGATTCAAAAAGAAAAAAGAAAAAAAGGGGTTGCAGATCTTTTATAATTCTTCACTTTAAGTCAAAGGACAAACCGAAAAGCAATGATTTATTTTTACCTTAACATTATAGATTTGTTATTTAGTAATGGATCTATTAGATTAATACAATAAGGTTAAGTTAAAAGATAAAAGAAATTTTTTTTTAATATATTATAAGAATAAATTTTAAGATAAAATACAATGCATTGATATATATATATATTTAAGTTATTTCTCACTTTAATAAACTCTTATTTAAAAAATTTATATATAAATATATGTGCTCAACATATGTAAAATGCAATAATAATTAGGTTTTTGAAAATTATCTTACAATTTTTTTTAAATTACATCCAATTCATTAAAAATTTGGTGTTGAGTGCGTGTGTATAGTTTCTTTTTAATATTATATACTCGAATTCTTTAGTTCATATTGGAACGCTCTCCCTTAGAATTAAGTGGAAGTGATAAGGGCAAGTTCAATTAAGGGTGGATATATATAAAAAAAAGGGAAATTTGTTTATTTAAAAATAATTTACTTTTGTTTAAAAAATGAAAATAATTTGCATTGGATTAATTACACCAGCAAACGTTAACGCACACGTTTTCTCTTTCTCAATAATTCTTGAATTTCCTTTTTCTAGAAAAGCCGACGCGTGACGCGTACAATATTAGCTGAACGTGGAAACCGCGTCAACGGATAAACCGACTTTGAAAAGGAATTAAATCTGGATCGTTGATGTGTGCAGGCCCCACTGGGCGATTAGCCGTCGATCTCGACCAGCACTCCCTATAAAGATATTTCACCGAGAGCTTGCTTTAGGCTTTTAGGTTCCAGCGCAAGGAAGTGTTTTCTTCTGTGGGGGTGTTTGTTGGTTCTGTTTGTGTGACGAAGGTATCATTGGTTTGTGCTAAACTATTTAAATCTTTGTTCAATTCTTGGCTTCAGAATCTTGAATTCGTGCCGTTCATTAAAGAGGATTATCAGGTTATTAGGGTTTCGTGTGAAAGCTATTTGTTGGTCTGTGTTGCGCTGACTGGTAATTGATTTATTGCATGTGATTGTGAAGATTGTTTCGGAGTTTTTGGTGACAATGTATAGAATTGGATCAGACTTTGATATGCGCTGAATTGTTTTACTCCTTGCTCAATTCTTGGCTACAGAATATTGAATTTGTGCCGATCTTTGCCCGAGGACCGATCCTGATATTATCTTGTATTGGTCGGTGATTTCTCTGACTTCATAGTGGATTTTTGCGGCGCAATTTGATATAAATCATGACTAATGGTTATAATCTCAATCACTTGATAATAATAAAGATATTGATTGTATTGAATAATATACAGACATTAATATAAGATGGTGATAATGTATCTGATTATTGAATTGCTTGTGGGTGTTTGTACATCATGCTTGGGGGAAGCATTGTGCTGAGAACGGTTGAAGGGGTTCCTAATGGGAAATATTTTTAGCTCAAGTAGTTTGATCAATCATTTTTGCCAAGTTCTTGTTGCGGTTTGCCAATTGGAATTGTTTGTGGGATTGCAAAGAATTCTAAGATGACACAAAGTTCATTTTATTTGTTTTTGATTACTTTTGAGAGACAAGCAGTCATGGAATCAATAACGGAGCAGGCAAAAAGGTTGTGTGAGGGAGTCACTTAATAAATTATGTTTAGATACTTTTGAGTTTTGAACTTTTTAGTATCTTTAGAAGCAGTGCTGATCTTCTGAATGAACAAATATTGGAACTGCTACTTCTTCAGAACTGGTTTTCCCCTTCTCACTAGTTTTTTTTTTTTTTGGCTCTTCTCTCTTGTGGTTTTAGTCCTCTACCCGGTTCCTGTTTCTATTTGATTGCAGAGAATGGTACATGGAAGCTGCTTCTCAATTTTTAGTTTCTGTTGCTGTGGACTTGGCAACATGTTTTAGTATTGAATGTTTTGCGACTTCTATTCAACAATCGGGTGGATGCATTTCATTGTCTTGAACTTGTGACATCTTTATTGCGCAATTGTGGTATACTTTTGGTTTCTGCTGTTGTGGGTGTTGCAGTAGTGAATGTTTTGTGACTTTTTATCCAACAATTGGGTGGATGCATTTCATTTTCCAGATCTATCTTATAACTCCTTTATTCAGCAATTGGGAAATCTCTTTTGATCTTCTTAAGCATGCAGTCTCTTTGAAGTCTGGCACTTGAAGACTAGTTTGGCAAGTCATGTGGTTTACAGGATGGATGGTCATGCAATTTGTCCCCTTAGTTCTTTATTGTTATTGTTATTGTTATATTTTTGTATCAGACTTTTAATGGTGTTTGTTTTTGGACAGAGGTTAAAGAAAATTTATTGTCTATGATTATAAGTTTTTGTTGGTTTGCGAAACAATTTGTTTAATGATAATGATAAGCAGTTCCTTGTACTGTATTTTTTCATCCCAAGTTTGTGGTTTTGACAAAGTGAGATGTATTCTTTGTACAAACTTGCCATTTTTCTTAGGTAATGCTATGTTAGTTATCCTATAACTTGTGAAATTATTTTCAATATGGTGAGGATGGTATCGATCTTGTAGAGGGCACTAAGGAACATTCAACAAGAAGATGTTTACTGGAGAAGTGAAGAGGGGCATGATTTGATACTTTTATTTCTTTTGTTCATATTTATCTATTAACTGAATATTAATATATTCATTATTATTTTGGATTCTCTGAGAACCTGCAATTTTTTGGTTCGGTTAAAACCTGCAACAGTGGCGTTACGCAAATTTTTTTTGTTGCAGTGAGGGAGAAATGTTCCTAATTGTTATGGATGTTGGGGTGCTGCTTGGGGTGACTATATTGAGTTTTTATTTTATTTGTCATTGTCGAGTTTATCAATTCTATGAATGCGTAGAGTTTATTGTAATTTATTTATATGATATTTGCAAATTTTATGTTGCAGTGATAAGAGAAATGTCGTGTGTTTTGGAGTGGAGCATAGGGACTCGGCTACTTAAGTGTGTTTGTAATGGGTGTTTCCAACCTTTTCTTAGTTGATCACTTCTGTTAATACTTAATAGCATATTGTGTGAGTTGTCATTTTTTCTACTTTTTATGTTGTAGTGTGTTATGAATTGTCATTTTTGCTACTTTTTATGTTGCAGTGTTAGGGAAATAGTTCAAGTAAGTAAGAAGCATTGGAACTCTGAAATATATATATATATAAGCGACTTACTATTATTAGATCTTTTCTTAGTTTATTAATTCCATCTTTGAATCCTTAAGATCTGGCTTTTGGTCTTATAATTTGCAATTTTTCTTTGCAGTGTTAGGTGAATGTGCCAAGTTTTTGTAGGGTATTCTAACAATTTTACCCCAGTGGGTTTTCTAGCGCGTTTTCCAGTATTTTTTTATTTTATTTCCTTCTATATTTTCCTAAATGAATCCTTAAAAATTAGTATGTAGTTATATCTTTTTTAAAAAAAAAAAAAAAATTCTGAGGCGGTGATGGCAAATTGTTTCAAGCGGGGCTAGCTGCACTACTCGGTGGGTGTCCGATGGCTTTCTCATTCTTTCTCCTAGTTTCTCCCTTCTGTCTATATGCTTACCAAGCGATGTTAAGCTCAGATTGTAGTTTAGTCTTATATTTTGCAAAATTTTGTGATGCAGTCTAGGAGAAGCGTATGGAGATTTTAGGAATTGTCTGCTACTCAGCTGGCATCTACTGAGTTTTACAGTCCTTTTTGTTGTTATTGCCTCTAGTTCTGCCAGCCTGAATGCTGAAATTATATATTTACAAATTATAGTCTGCTTTATTGTCTTTGCATATTTAGGTTGCAATGATGGAGAAAAATTTGATGATTCAGGCATATAGAGGCTTGTTATGCGCGGTGCAGGGGGTGGCTAATGAGACTTTTTATTCTTCCTTGCTGTTGAGTTCAATTTGTAATTTCATGTTTGTTTCTTGCCAATTTAGGTTGCATTGATATTGATATTGAAATGTTCCGAGATTATGTCCACTATTCAGGGAGTGACTGGACTGTAAGTTTTTATTTTATTTTATTATGCACTCAGTTTGTAAATTTTGTTGCAGTGATGTGAATATCGGGACTTTGCCACTTGGGTGATGTTGCATGAGTTGTTCGATCTTTTCTTTGTTTTCATTTCCGTTGTGAATATGGTTAAGATTGGTTTGTTTTTTTGACTTCTTTAATTCTTTGATGCAGTGAAAGATGTGGAATGTTGGGTCCTTTTTACCCCAGGCATCTTGCTAGAATTCAAGTTATAATCTTTTCTTTCATTTTGTTGCAGTGATGGCAATATGACCTGAATTTTTTGAGGAATATTGTGGCTATCCGATAATACTTTGTGCTTTCTGATTGTCTCTTCTAGTTGCTTGCTTGTATCTGTGAGTTGTATTCTTTCTTTTTTTGCCATTCTATAATGAGGTTCTTCCAGTCCTTTGTCCTTTTTCCCCTCTATTTTTACCAATCTAAATTCTCAAATTAAAATTTGCCCTCACTTACAAATTTTTGTTGCAGTGATGTCATTTCTGTTTGTGAGGTGTACTGGGACTACTCCACAGGTGGAGTGTCTTAATGGTTTTTTCTTGTATCAAGATTATTATTTATGCTTATGCTGTCTAAATACATAGAAGTTCAATTTGTAATTTGGTCCTTTCATTGTTCAATTTATGTTGGGTGATAGCAAAATCTTCTAGGTTTTTGAGAAATATCATGGCTTATTTACAACTTGGGTTCTCTGAAAATTCCTTTGGTTAATATGTAAAAAGCACGCACCAGTCACATACCCACTTGCAGGACCTGAACCATAAGCTAGGGTTGCTGGAGCAGAGCAAGAAGCATATCCATATGTTGATCTAGTCAAAGAACCAGTAGTAGATCCATTAGTACCATTTGCATTACCAGAGCAAGTCCTTTATCCAGTTGAAGAACGAAGAACCAGTTGACTAAGTTACAGTTCCTTAAGCATAACTAGTAGAGACCGCAGATTGTTATCCATATCCAGCAGATACGAGGGCGACAGTACGAGTACCAAAAGTCACATATCATAGTAAAGATCCTATAGAAGCCAAGCCTAGTTCTCACCGTTCTGGCTTCTCTTTGTCCATCAGAATGCTTAAGTTCGCTTCATTTTTGCAAGCTTTTGTTGCAGAGTGAGGAGATGTTTTGAGTTGTTGACTATTAGGACTTGTGCAACTCAGGAAGTGTCTGTAGTGAGTTTTCACCCGACCTTTTCATAGTATTTTCCTTGGTAGTTGTGTCATTTTTTTAACTTTTATAGTGCAGTGTTAGAGAAAGTCAGAGCTGTTGAGGAGTGAGGCACTATTTTATTTAGGGGTTTTTATAGCATGCTCTCATTTCCCTTTGTTTGTGCTACGTCTGCTTAACTGAATCCTTAAAATTCTGTTTACAATTATGTCTTTCACTATTTTTGCAAATCTCTGGAGCAGTGATGGCAAAATCTTATCGTGTATTGGGGCTAACTAACCACGCTGCTCACGGGGTTTTGATGACTGGTCAGAGCTTTCAAGGAGTGTGGGACTATTTTATTTAGGGGGTTTTTCTAGCGTGCTTTGCTTTCCCTTTCTTGGTTTATTTCTGCTACACCTGCTTAACTGAATCCTTAAATTCAGTATGTAATTATATCTTTCATTTTTTGCAAATCTCTGGAGCAGTGATGGTAAAACGCTATGAAGTATTGGGGCCAACTGACCGCGCTACACACGGGGTTTTGATGACTTACATTCTTTCTCTTATTACCTCCTTTCTATATGCGCTTATTTGAAAATTTAAGTTTTTATTTTATTTCAGCTTTTCATTTTTTCATATTTTGCGCTGCAGTTTTAGTGGAATTTTGGTGTTCTTCTGGGTAATTCTGGGACATTGCTATTCGGGTTGCTCAAGAGTATTTTTACTGCTACTTATTTATTTCTTTTATTTCTAGCGGTTTGATAACTTGAGTACCTGCCACTTTTACAAGTTTTTGTTGCAGTGATTCGGAGAATTTCTACTTTTTTGTGGAATACTGGGAATATGCTACTCCGGGGGTGTCATGATGAGTGTGGGACTATTTTATTTAGGGGGTTTTTCCTACCATGTCTCCTTTCCCATTCTTAGTTTATTTCTGCTACATCTGCTTAACTGAATCCTTAAATTTCAGTTTATAATTATATCTTTCATTTTTTGCAAATATCTGGAGCAGTGATGGCAAAATGTTATTGAGTATAGGGACCAACCAACTGTGCTACTCACGGGGTTTTCTGGCTTACATTCTTTCCCTAATACCTCCCTCTTATCCTGCACCTATTTGAATATTTAGGTTTTTATTTTGTTTCAGCTTTTTATTTTTGCATATTTTGTCCTGCAGTTTTAGAGGAATTTTGGTGTTTTCTGAGTAATTCTGAGACATTGCTGTGCGGGTTGCTCATGAGTATTTTTAGTGCTTGTTAATTTCTTTACTTCTAGCTGTCTGATTACTTAAGTTTCATTACAATGTCCTGCTAATTTTGCAAATTTATGTTGCAGTGATTTGGAGAACTCTTTGTGGAATACTGAGACTATGCTACTCTGGGGTGAGGAGTGTGGGACAATTTTATTTCAGGGGTTTTTCTCGCATGCTTTCGTATCCCTTTCTTAGATTATTTCTGATACATCTGCTTAACTGTATCCTTAAATTCAATATATAATTATATCTTTTTTTTTTTTTTTTTTTTGTAAATTTCTGGAGCAGTGATGGCAAAACGTTATGGAATATTGAGGGCTAACTAACTGCCTCACTCATGGGGTTTTGTGACTTACATTTTTCTTCTATTACCTCCCTTCTATCTGCACCTATTTGAATATTTAAGTTTTTTTTTTTTCATTTTCAGCCTTTTATTTTTGCATATTTTGTGATGCAGTTTTAGAGGAAGTTTTAGAGGAATACTGGGACTATTTCACTTTGGGGTGTCTTGAGTAGTGTGGGACAGTATTATTTCTGGGGTTTTTCTAGCATGCTCTCCTTTCCTTTTCTTAGATTATTTATGATACATCTGCTTAACTGAATCCTTGAATTCAATGTATAATTATCTCTCTCATTTTAGTGCTTGTTTATTTCTTTTGTTTCTAACTGTCTGATTACTTGAGTTTCATTGCAAGGTCCTGCCAATTTTGCAAATTTATGTTGCAGTGATTATGAGAACTCTACGGTTTTGTGGAATACTGGGATAATGCTACTCCGGGGGTTTCTGAGGAGTGTCGGACAGTTTGTTTCGGGGGATTTTCTAGCGTGCTCACCTTTCCCTTTCGTAGTTTATTTCTGATGTATCTTCTTAACTGTATCCTTAATTTCAATATATATCTTTCATTTGTTGCAAATTTCTGGAGTAGTGCTGGCAAAACGTTATCAAATTCTGAGGCTAACCGCCCGCACCACTCATGGGGTTTTGTGACTTGCATTCTTTCTTCTATTACCCTCCCTTCTATATGCACCTATTTGAATATTTAAGTTTTTATTTCATTTCAGCTTTTTATTTTTGCATATTTGTGATGCAGTTTTAGAGGAAGTTTTGGTGTTTTCTTAGTAATTCTGAGACTTTGCTGTGTGGGTTGTTCATGTGTATTTTTAGTGCTACTCCTAGATGTCTGATTACTTAAGTTTCATTACAATATTTTGCTACTTTTGCAAATTTTTGTTGCATTGATTTGCAGAATTTCTATGTTTTTGTGGAATACTGGGACTATGCTACACCCGGGGCGTTAAGGATTGTCGGACTATTTTATTTATGGGGCTTTAGCGTGCTCTCCTTTCCCATTCTTAGTTTATTTTTTGCTACTGCTGCTTAACTGAATCCTTAAAATTCAGTTTATAATTATGTCTTTCATTTTTTGCAAATCTCTGGAGCAGTGATATCAAAATGTTATTGAGTATTGGGGCCAACTAAGAGCGCTACTCGTGGTTTTGTGACTTACATTCTTTCTCCTATTACCTCCCTTCTATCCGCACCTATTTGAATATTTAGGATTTTACTTTGTTTCAGCTTTTTATTTTTGCATATTTTGTGCTGCAGTTTTAGAGGTAGTTTTGGTGTTTTCTTAGTGATTCTGAGACATTGTTGTGCGTTTTTAGTGCTACTCATTAATTTCTTTTATTTCAAGCTGTCTGATTACTTAAGCTTCTTTACAATGTCCTGCCACTTTGCAAATTTATGTTGCAGTGATTTGGAGAACTTCTACGTTTTTGTGGAATATTGGGACTATGCGGGCGTCTGAGTGCAGGACTATTTTATTTTGGGTTTTCTAGCGTGTTCTTTCCCTGTCTTAGTTTATTTCTGCTACATCTGCTTAACTGAATACTTAATATTTCATTTTTTGCAAATCTCTGGAGCAGTGATGGCAAAACGTTATTATTGGGGCCAACTAACCGCACTACTCACGTTTGTGACATTCTTTCCCCTATTACCTTCCTGCTATTTGCACATATTTGAATATTTAGGTTTTTATTTTGTTTCAGCCTTTTATTTTTGCATATTTTGTCCAGCAGTTTTAGAGGAATTTTGGTGTTTTCTGAGTAAGTCTGAGACATTGCGCTACTCACGTTTGTGACATTCTTTCCCCTATTACCTCCCTGCTATTTGCACATATTTGAATATTTAGGTTTTTATTTTGTTTCAGCCTTTTATTTTTGCATATTTTGTACAGCAGTTTTACAGGAATTTTGGTGTTTTCTGAGTAATTCTGAGACATTGCTGTGCGGGTTGCTCATGAGTATTTTTTGTGCTTGTTAATTTCTTTATTTCTAGCTGTCTGATTACTTAAGTTTCATTACAATGTCCTGTTAATTTTGCAAATTTATGTTGCAGTGATTTGGAGAATTCTATGGTTTTGTAGAATACCGAGACTATGCTACTCCGTGGTGTCTGAGGAATGTGAGAATTTTATTTCAGGGGTTTTTCTAGCATGCTTTCGTTTCCCTTTCTTAATCTTTCTGATACATCTGCTTAACTGTATCCTTAAATTCAATATATAATTATATCTTTTTTTTTTTTTTTTTGGTAAATTTCTGGAGCAGTGATGGCAAAACGTTATCGAATATTGGGGGCTAACTAACTGCCTTACTCATGGGGTTTTGTGAACTTACATTTTTTCTTCTATTGCCTCCCTTCTATCTGCACCTACTTGAATATTTAAGTTTTTTTTTTTTTTTTTTCACTTCAGCCTTTTATTTTTTGCATATTTTGTGATGCAGTTTTAGAGGAATACTGGGACTATGTCACTCCGGGGTGTCCGAGGAGTGTGGGGCAGTTTTATTTCTGGGGTTTTTCTAGCATGCTCTCCTTTCCCTTTCTTAGATTATTTCTGATACATATGCTTAACTGAATCCTTAAATTCAATGTATAATTATCTCTTTCATTTTTTGCAAATTTCTGGAGCAGTGATGGCAAAACTCTGTCGAATATTGGGGCTATCTAACCGTGCCACTTCTTTGGTTTTGTGACATATTCTTTCTTCTATTACCCTGCCTTCTATATGCAACTATTTGAATATTTAAATTTTTATTTCATTTCAGCTTTTTATTTTTGCATATTTTGTGCTGCAGTTTTAGAGGAAGTTTTGGTGTTTTCTTAGTAATTATGAGACATTGCTGGGCGGGTTGCTCATGAGTATTTTTAGTGCTTGTTAATTTCTTTTGTTTCTAACTTGAGTTTCATTGCAAGGTCCTGCCAATTTTGCAAATTTATGTTGCAGTGATTATGAGAACTCACGTTTTTGTGGAATACTGGGACAATGCTACTCCGGGGGTTTCTGAGGAGTGTGGGACAGTTTGTTTCGTTGATTTTCTAGCGTGCTCTCCTTTCCTTTCCTTAGTTTATTCCTGATGCATCTTCTTAGTTGTATCCTTAAATTCAATATATATCTTTCATTTGTTGCTAATTTCTGGAGCAGTGCTAACCGCCCGCACCACTCATTGGGGGTTTAGCGTGCTCTTCTTTCCCATTCTTTGTTTATTTGTGCTACGTCCGCTTAACTGAATCCTTAAAATTCAGTTTATAATTATAATTTTTTGTAATTCTTTGGAGCAGTGATGGCAAAACGTTATTATTGGGGCCAACTAACCGTGGTACTCACGTTTGTGTCTTTCTTTCTCTATTACCTCCCTGTGATTTGCACATATTTGAATATTGAGGTTTTTATTTTGTTTCAGTTTTTTATTTTTGCATATTTTGTCCAGCAGTTTTAGAGGAATTTTGGTATTTTCTGAGTAATTTTGAGACATTGCTGTGCGGGTTGCTCATGAGTATTTTTAGTGCTTGTTAATTTCTTTATTTCTAGCTGTCTGATTACTTAAGTTTCATTACAATGTCCTGCTAATTTTGCAAATTTATGTTGCAGTAATTTGGAGAATTCTATGTTTTTGTGGAATACTGAGACTATGCTACTCTGGGGTGAGGAGTGTGGGACAATTTTATTTCAGGGGTTTTTCTCGCATTCTTTCGTTTCCCTTTCTTAGATTATTTCTGATACATCTGCTTAACTGTATCCTTAAATTCAATATATAATTATATCTTTTTTTTTTTTTTTTTTGTAAATTTCTGGAGCAGTGATGGCAAAACGTTATGGAATATTGGGGGCTAACTAACTGCCTCACTCATGGGGTTTTGTGACTTACATTTTTCTTCTATTACCTCCCTTCTATCTGCACCTATTTGAATATTTAAGTTTTTTTTTTTTTTTTTTCATTTTCAGCCTTTTATTTTTGCATATTTTGTGATGCAGTTTTAGAGGAAGTTTTAGAGGAATGCAGTTTTTTTTTTCATTTGCATTTTTTGCAAATTTCTGGAGCAGTGATGGCAAAACTCTATCGAATATTCATATTTTGCGCTGCAGTTTTAGTGGAATTTTGGTGTGTTTTTCTGGGTAATTCTGAGACATTGCTATTCGGGTTGCTCTAAGAGTATTTTTACTACTCATTTATTTCTTTTATTTCTAGCGGTCTGATCTTTTCATTTTTTTCATATTTTGCGCTGCAGTTTTAGTGGAATTTTGGTGTGTTTTCTGGGTAATTCTGAGACATTGCTATTCGGGTTGCTCTAAGAGTATTTTTACTACTCATTTATTTCTTTTATTTCTAGCGGTCTGATAACTTAAGTTTCATTACAATGTCCTGCCACTTCTCCAAATTTTTGTCTTTCCCTTAGTTTATTTATGCTACATCTGCTTAACTGAATCCTTAAAATTCAGTTTATAATTATGTCTTTCATTTTTTTTTTTTTGCAAATCTCTGGAGCAGTGATGGCAAAATGTTGTTAAGTATTGGGGCCAACTAACTGGCGCTACTCACAGGGTTTTGTGACTTACGTTCATTCTCCTATTATCTCCCTTCTATCTGCACCTATTTGAATTTTTAGGATTTTATTTTGTTTTAGCTTTTTCATTTTTGCATATTTTGTCCCTGCAGTTTTTGAGTATTTTTTGTGCTGCTCGTTTATTTCTTTTATTTCTAGCTCTGTGATTACTTAAGTTTCTTTACAATGTCCTGCTTTCTGCAAATATATGTTGCAGTGATTTGGACAATTTCTACATTGTTTTGGAATGCCGGGACGATGTTACTCTGGGGATGTATGATAAGTTCCTTATTCTTCTCCCCAATTTGTTTCAAATTTCTGGAGCAGTGCTGGCAAAATGTTATCGAATTCTGAGGCTTACTGCCCGCACCACTCATGGGGTTTTGTGACATATTTTTTCTTCTATTACCTCCTATCTGCACCTATTTGAATATTTAAGTTTTTGTTTCATTTCAGCTTTTTACTTTTGCATATTTTGTGATGCAGTTTTAGAGGAAGTTTTGGTGTTTTCTTAGTAATTCTGAGACTTTGCTGTGCGGGTATTTTGTTGCAGTGATTTGCAGAATTTCTATGTTTTTGTGGAATACTGGGACTATGCTACACCAGGGGCGTCTAAGGATTGTCGGACTATTTTATTTATGGGGCTTTTCTAGCGTGCTCTCCTTTCCCATTCTTAGTTTATTTTTGCTACTTCTGCTTAACTGAATCCTTAAAATTCAGTTTATAATTATGTCTTTCATGTTTTGCAAATCTCTGGAGCAGTGATATCAAAATGTTATTGAGTATTGGGGACAACTAAGAGCGCTACTCGTGGTTTTGTGACTTACATTCTTTCTCCTATTACCTCCCTTCTATCCGCACCTATTTGAATATTTAGGATTTTATTTTGGTTCAGCTTTTTATTTTTGCATATTTTGTGCTGCAGTTTTAGAGGAAGGTTTGGTGTTTTCTTAGTAATTCTGAGACATTGGTTTTTAGTGCTACTCGTTAATTTCTTTTATTTCAAGCTGTCTGATTACTTAAGCTTCATTACAATGTCCTGCAACTTTTGCAAATTTATGTTGCAGTGATTTGGAGGACTTCTACGTTTTTGTGGAATATTGGGACTATGCTACTCTGAAGGTGTCGGAGGGATGGACGACTATTTTATTTGGGGGGTTTTTCTAGCGTGTTCTTCTTTCCCTTTCTTAGTTTATTTCTGCTACATCTGCTTAACCGAATCCTTAAATTCAGTAGATAATTATATCTTTCATTTTTTGCAAGTCTCTGGAGCGGTGATGGCAAAACGTTATCAGGGTATTGGGGCCAACTAACTGCGTTACACATGGGTTTCTGATGACTTAAGGCATCTTACCTGGAGCAGATCGTAGGGTCTTATAGACACGAGACTGAAAGTTCCTTAGGGATGCCCCACTCGACTAATCCTAAAAGGAGAGGAACACGATTATTACCTCCCTTCTATCTGTACCTATTTGAAAATTTGTGTTTTTATTTTATTTCAGCTTTTCATTTTTTCATATTTTGTGCAGCAGTTTTAGTGGAATTTTGGTGTGTTTTTCTGGGTAATTCTGAGACATTGCTATTCGGGTTGCTCTAAGAGTATTTTTACTACTCATTTATTTCTTTTATTTCTAGCGGTCTGAAATTCTCTGCTCAAATAAGCTTTCCTAAAATGATGAAAGGCAAGAAGCTCCGTCTCCGTCCCTTCTCTTGTCCAAGACTCTTGAATCAGTCTCGTCTTACATTCCCTCCTCTCCGCCTACTTGCATTCTTTCTCCTATTTGAAAATTTAAGTTTTTATTTTATTTCAGCTTTTCATTTTTTTCATATTTTGCGCTGCAGTTTTAGTGGAATTTTGGTGTGTTTTCTGGGTAATTTCTGAGACATTGCTATTCGGGTTGCTCTAAGAGTATTTTTACTAATTTATTTCTTTTATTTCTAGCGGTCTGATCTTTTCATTTTTTCATATTTTGCGCTGCAGTTTTAGTGGAATTTTGGTGTGTTTTTCTGGGTAATTCTGAGACATTGCTATTCGGGTTGCTCTAAGAGTATTTTTACTACTCATTTATTTCTTTTATTTCTAGCGGTCTGATCTTTTCATTTCTTGCAAATCTCTGGAGCAGTGATGGCAAAACGTTATCAGGGTATTGGGGCCAACTAACCGCGCTACACGGGTTTTTGATGACTTGCATTCTTTCTCCTATTACCTCCTATCTGTACCTATTTGAGAATTTGAGTTTTTATTTTATTTCAGCTTTTCGATTTTTCATATTTTGCGCTGCAGTTTTAGTGGAATTTTGGTGTGTTTTTCTGGGTAATTCTGAGACATTGCTATGTGGTTGCTCATGAGTATTTTTTGTGTTGCTTGTTTATTTCTTTTATTTCTAGCTCTTGTGATTACTTAAGTTTCTTTACAATGTCCTGCTTTCTGCAAATATATGTTGCAGTGATTTGGAGAATTTCTACATTTTTTTGGAATACCGGGACAATTTTACTCTGGGGATGTATGATAAGTTCCTTATTCTTCTCCCCAATTTGTTGCAAATTTCTGGAGCAGTGCTGGCAAAATGTTATCGAATTCTGAGGCTTACTGCCCGCACCACTCATGGGGTTTTGTGACTTATATTCTTTCTTCTATTACCTCCTATCTGCACCTATTTGAATATTTAAGTTTTTTATTTCATTTCAGCTTTTTACTTTTGCATATTTTGTGATACAGTTTTGGAGGAATTTTTGGTGTTTTCTTAGTAATTCTGAGACTTGGCTGTGTGCTCAGAATTACTATGTTTTTGTGGAATACTGGGGTTATGCGGATTGTCAGACTATTTTATTTATGGGGCTTTTCTAGCGTGCTCTCCTTTCCGATTCTTAGTTTATTTTTGTTACTTCTGCTTAACTGAATCCTTAAAATTCAGTTTATAATTATGTCTTTCATTTTTTGCGAATCTCTGGAGCAGTGATGGCAAAACGTTATTGAGTATTGCGGCCAACTAAGAGCGCTACTTGTGGTTTTGTGACTGACATTCTTTCTCCTATTACCTCCCTTCTATCCTCACCTATTTGAATATTTAGGATTTTATTTTGTTTAAGCTTTTTATTTTTGCATATTTTTTGCTGCAGTTTTAGAGGAAGTTTTGGTGTTTTCTTAGTAATTCTGAGACATTGTTGTGCGTTTTTAGTGCTACTCGTTAATTTCTTTTATTTCAAGCTGTCTGATTACTTAAGCTTCATTACAATGTCCTGCCACTTTTGCAAATTTATGTTGCAGTGATTTGGAGGACTTCTACGTTTTTGTGGAATATTGGGACTTTCTTAGTTTATTCCTGCTACATCTGCTTAACCGAATCCTTAAATTCAGTAGATAATTATATCTTTCATTTTTTGCAAATCTCTGGAGCAGTGATGGCAAAACGTTATCAGGGTATTGAGGCCACTACACATGGGTTTTTGATGACTTGCATTCTTTCTCCTATTACCTCCCTTTTCAAAACGTTATCAGGGTATTGAGGCCACTACACATTGGTTTTTGATGACTTGCATTCTTTCTCCTATTACCTCCCTTCTATCTGTACCTATTTGAAAATTTAAGTTTTTATTTTATTTCAGCTTTTCATTTTTTGGTGTGTTTTTCTTGGTAATTCTGAGACATTGCTATTTTTATTTCTAGCGGTCTGATAACTTAAGTTTCATTACAATGTCCTGCCACTTCTCCAAATTTTTGTCTTTCCTGAATCCTTAAAATTCAGTTTATAATTATGTCTTTCATTTTTTTTGCAAATCTCTGGATCTGCTTAACTGAATCCTTAAAATTCAGTTTATAATTATGTCTTTCATTTTTTTTTTGCAAATCTCTGGATCTGCTTAACTGAATCCTTAAAATTCAGTTTATAATTATGTCTTTCATTTTTTTTGCAAATCTCTGGAGCAGTGATGGCAAAACGTTGTTAAGTATTGGGGCCAACTAACTGCACTACTCACGGGGTTTTGTGACTTGCGTTCATTCTCCTATTATCTCCCTTCTATCTGCACCTATTTGAATTTTTAGGATTTTATTTTGATTCGGCTTTTCATTTTTGCATATTTTGTGCCTGCAGTTTTAGTGGGTTTTTGTGTCTTCTATTCTTTCTCCTATTATCTCCCTTCCATCTGCACCTATTTGAATATTTAGGTTTTTATTTTGTTTCGGCTTTTCATTTTTGCATATTTTGTGCCTGCAGTTTTCGTGGAATTTTGGTGTTCTCTTGAGTAATTCTGAGACATTGCTATGCGGGTTGTTCATGAGTATTTTTAGTGCTGCTTGTTTATTTCTTTTATTTCTAGCTCTGTGATTACTCAAGTTTCTTTACAATGTCCTGCACCTATTTGAATATTTAGGTTTTTATTTTGTTTCGGCTTTTCATTTTTGCATATTTTGTGCCTGCAGTTTTAGTGGAATTTTGGTGTTCTCTTGATTAATTCTGAGACATTGCTATGCGGGTTGTTTATTTCTTTGATTTCTAGCTCTGTGATTACTTAAGTTTCTTTACAATGTCCTGCCACTTTTGCATATATATGTTGCATTGATTAGGAGAATTTCTACGTTTTTTTTGGAATACCGGGACTATGTTACTCTGCGGGTGTGTGATAAGTTCCTTATTCTTCTTCTCAATTTATTGTTTCTAAATATGTAAGGTTTGTAATTTGGTTTTTCATTTTTGCTTGTTCGATTGATAGCAAACTGTTCCGAGTTTATTTGATATTTTTCGGCATCATACTCGGGGTGTTTCCATGGACACTTCCATTCTTCCTCTGATTTTTTGGCTTTCTATCTGAATACTATGAAGTTGAGGCTTGTTTTGGTTTTTCATTTTCTGCAAACTTTTGTTGCGGTGTTGTTGGAATGTTCATAGTTTATGTGGAGTGTCTGGTTTCTGCCATTTGGGGGTTCTGTGATGCCTTTTTTTTCCACCTGCCTCACTTTTGTCGCTCTCTTTTATCCATGAATGCTGTGGAGCAGACTGCATGTTAGTAATATTTTGTATATCTGATTGCTTAAGCTCTCTTATATTTCTGCGTATTTTTGTTGCAGTGTTGGGAGATGTTTTGAGTTGTTTCTAGGACTTGTGCAATTCAGGGAGTGTCTATCGTGAGTTTTCACCCGAGCTTTTCTTAGTATTTCGTTTGTAGTTCTGTCATTTTTAAAATTTTTATGTTGCAATGTTGGAGAAAGTCAGAGCTCTCGAGGTAAGGGGTTTTTCTACCGTGCTCTCCTATCCCTTAGTGTATGATCATTTTTTGCAAATCTCTGGAGCAGTGATGTCAAAACATTAGAGAGTATTTGGGACTATGCTACTATTGGAGTCTGATAAGTTCCTTGTTTGTAATTTGGTTTTTCATTTTTGTATGGCTGGTTGATAGCAAAATGTTCCAAGTTTATTTGATATTTTTGGGGTATCATCTACTCCGGGGGTTTCTATTGACACTTCCATTGTTTCTTTGTTGTAATTTGGTTTTTCATTTTTGTATGGTGGGTTGATAGCAAAATGTTCGAAGTTTATTTCATATTTTTGGGGTATCATCTACTGTCGGGTTTCTATTGATACTTCCATTGTTTCTCTCTGTTTTTGGCTCTCTGTCTGAACACTATAAAGTTGAGGTGAGGTTTTTGTTTTTCATTTTTTGCAAATTTTTGTTGCGGTATGTTGCAATGTTTGTAGTTTATGTGGAGTATCTGGTTTCTGCTGTTTGGGGGCTCTCTAATGGGTTCAAAACAACCAATTCCTTCTGCTTATGAATGCTTTTGAGCAGATTGCATATTTGTAGTATTTTGTCCATCTGAATGCTTAAGCTCACTTTCATTTCTGTGACTGAATTTTTGTTGCAGTGTTGGGAGATTAGGCATGTGCAATTTTAAAATTTTTATAATGCAGTATTAGAGGAAGTCTGAGCTCTTGAGGAGTGGGGGACTATTTTATTTAGGAGGTTTTTCTAGCGTGCTCTCCTCTTAGTTTATTTCTGCTACATCTGCTTAACTGAATCCTTAAATTCAGTATATAACTATGTCTTTCATTTTTTTTGCAAATCTCTGGAGCAGTGATGGCAAAACGTTAGTATTGGGGCTAACTAACCGCACTACTCGCAGGGTTTTGATGACTTATGTTCTTTCGCCTATTACCTTCCTATCTGCACTTATTTGAATATTTATGTTTTTTTTTTTTGTTTTATTTCAGCTTTTTATTTTTGCATATTTTGTGCTGCTAGAGGAAGTTTGGTGTTTTCAGAGTAATTTTGAGACATTGCTATGCGGATTGCTCACGGGTATACTTGTGAATTTCTCTTATTTCTAGATGTCAAGCTTCATTAAAATCTCCTGCCACTATAACAAATTTATGTTGCAGTGCTTTGGAGAATTTCTACATTTTTGTGGAATACTGGGACTATTCTACTCTGGGTCTCTGATAAGTTCCTTATTCTTTTCCCTCATTTATCATTTGTGTGAGTTGTGTGTAAATATATAAGGTTTGTAATTTGGTTTTTCATTTTTGCTTTGTTCGATTGATAGCAAAATGCTTCAAGTTTATTTGATATTTTTGGGGCGCAATTGAGTATCGGGGTTAGCTAACCGCACTGCTTACAGGTTTTTGATGACTTAAATTCTTTCTGCTATTACCTTCATCCTTTTTGCACCTATTTGAGTTCTATTTGAGTTTTTATTTTATTTGTTTTAGAGGAGGTTTTGGTTTCTTCTGAGTAATTCCGGTATATTGGTATGCGGTTTTGCTCCTTATTTTCAGTGCTACTGGTTAATTTTTATTTTATTTTTTATTTCTAGATGTCTGATTCTATTACTAAGTTTCATTACAATGTCTTGCCACTTTTGCAAATTTATGTTGCAGTGATTTGAAGAATTTATATGTTTTTTCGAAAATCTGGGACTATGCTACTCTGGGGGTTGTTTGATAATTTCCTTAATTCTTTTCCATAATTTATTTTTTCTGTGCCAAGTTCTCTATATATTATCTTGTAACAGGTGAAATGCCATTTGATTGGAACTCTCAGGATAAGAAGAAATTCTTAACAGAGGTAAAAAGTTTTTACTGGCTTGAACGCCCTCTAAGTTGACGTGAGGTTTTATTTTTCATTTTTTGCAAATTTTTGTTGCAGTATGTTGGAATGTTCGTAGTTTATGTGGAGTATCTGGTTTCTGCTATTCGGGGGCTCTGTAATGGGTTTAAAACAACCAATTCCTTCTGCTTATGAATGCTTTTGAGCAGACTGCATGTTTGGTTTCTGCTATTTGGGGGCTCTGTAATGGGTTTAAAACAACCAATTCCTTCTGCTTATGAATGCTTTTGAGCAGACTGCATGTTTGTATTATTTTGTCCATCTGAATGCTTAAGCTCTCTTTCATTTCTGTGAATTTTTGTTGCAGTGTTAGGCATGTGCAATTTTAAAATTTTTATAATGCAGTATTAGAGGAAGTCTGAGCTCTTGAGGAGTGGGGGACTATTTTATTTAGGAGGTTTTTCTAGCGTGCTCTCGTCTTAGTGTATTTCTGCTACATCTGCTTAACTGAATCCTTAAATTCAGTATATAACTATGTCTTTCATTTTTTTTGCAAATCTCTGGAGCAGTGATGGCAAAATGTTGGTATTGGGGCTAACTAACCGCACTACTCGCAGGGTTTTGATGACTTATGTTCTTTCGCCTATTACCTCCCTTCTATCTGCACTTATTTGAACATTTATGTTTTTTTAATTTTTTTATTTTAGCTTTTTATTTTTGCATATTTTGTGCTGCAGTTCTAGAGGAAGTTTTGTGTTTTCAGAGTAATTTTGAGACATTGCTGTGCGGATTGCTCACGGGTATACTTGTGAATTTCTCTTAAAATCTCCTGCCACTATAACAAATTTATGTTGCAGTGCTTTGGAGAATTTCTACATTTTTGTGGAATACTGGGACTATTCTACTCTGGGTCTCTGATAATTTCCTTAATTCTTTTCCCTAATTTATCATTTGTGTGAGTTGTGTGTAAATACATAAGGTTTGTAATTTGGTTTTTCATTTTTGCTTTGTTCGATTGATAGCAAAATGCTTCAAGTTTATTTGATATTTTTGGGGCGCAATTTAGTATTGGGGCTAGCTAACCGCACTGCTTACAGGTTTTTGATGACTTGAATTTTTTTTGCTATTACCTTCATCCTTTTTGCACCTATTTGAGTTTTTATTTTATTTGTTTTAGAGGAGGTTTTGGTTTCTTCTGAGTAATTTCGTACATTGGTATGCGGTTTTAAATTTTTTCTGCTATTACCTCCATCCTTTTTGCACCTATTTTGAGATTTTATTTTATTTGTTTTAGAGGAGGTTTTGGTTTCTTCTGAGTAAATTACTTTGGTATGCGGTTTTGTTTATTATATTATTATAATATATATATATATATATAATATTATATTATTATTATTCCAACAGTATCTCAGTGTTTTTGCACGTCAGTAGTTTCCTCTGGCTTTGACCCGCTCAGGCATAGTTCACCATCTTTCGGGTTCCGATAGGCATGCTAACACTCGAACCCTTTTCAGAAGATCAAGGTCGGTCGGTGGAGAAAGATAATCTAACGTATTATTAGGATTTTTATCTCTTAATTTAGGGAATTTGTCAATATTAGCCATATTAATTTAGTGACTTTCGTTTTTAGCTTTTTTATTTTTTCTTTATTATCTTTAGCTAAAAGTTGGTTGTATGGACTAAAAATTCATACTTTGTTATATTAATTTCAAAAATATCACTTTCTTTTTAAGGTTATTTTTTTTTACATTCTTGAAGTTTTATAATTTTAGTCATTGATTATTTTTTTATCATTTCGACATCTTCGTCTTATTTTTTCTAATATTTTTATTATTTCTTTATAAAAGTATATTTTTTGTTTTAAATCATAAAAGTATATAAATTTTAATTTTTCATAATTTTCTTATTCAATATTTTATTAAAGTACTTTTTTTTTGTTCTAAACTTATTATTTCTTAATTTAAATATTTTATATATAGATTGATTTTATTTTTTCAATTAAAAATTATTCTTTTTATGGTATGACATATTAATCTAATTTTATTTTAAGCTTTAAATATTGTCATAATGTTTTTGTTTTATACTAATATATTAAAAATTTAATTAATTTATCTATAAATTTCATTCGTTTATTTAATATTATTTCATCATCTTTAGTATTTATATTGAATCTTTCTCTTTGTTCTTGCATTAATTCTAATTCAATTTTTCTTATATTATTTTTATTTTTTTTATTTTTTTTACTAATTTTTTTAGTTTATCTTTATCTTTTATTTTTAAAGTATACATCGCGTCTATTATATTTGTTATTGGTTCCATTAAATTTATTTTCTCAAATTCTTATTTTTTGATACTTTTTATTAATACTATTGGTTCTAATATCATTTGACTTGGGAGGTCTGAAGACTAATTTAGTTAATCAAAAAATCTAGTTAATAAAATTAATTCAAATTCAATTTATATGTATGAGAATAATGACAAAAATTAGTTAAAGTTAAATATATTATTATTATTCAAATTTGACAGAGGAAAAATAAGATGAACAAATTTTTTATACAAAATATAAGAAGAATCTTATAGATCTTATTGGTGGTAAAATTGTTATTATATTTAGTAGTAAAAGAAGCTATAGGGTTTCATTTCTTATTGTTCTTCTCGTTTTATATTGGTTTTTAATATAGAGATTTTTTGATTTATTTGAAATATGTATATATTTTTTTAATTCATTGAGTAGTTTTATATTAATTTTTTTTTAGAAAATATGTATGCTTCATAATCTCATGTTTCATAATTAACTTGTATTACCACAGTTTTATGATTATATGAAATTTTTATTTTTTCATTTATTCGAATTATTTTAGTTATTTCTAAATTTTTTAATAGGGTTTTATGAAATTTTTTCATATTATTGTAATATATCCAAGATCTCCTTCTTTTTTCATTAAACAATAACATCTTTTCTAAATTTTAACTACCAAAGGATATAATAATTTGAAATTATTACCTCTATCTTTTATTGTATAAAAGGAACTTTCTTATACACCGGCGGAATAACCTTTTGCCTAAATGACTTCGTCCTTAACTCTTTTACTACGCCTTCTCTTTTGGTTAACACATGAAAATTGAACAATCTTATGAGGTTTCACTATACACCTCCAAGCGATACGGCTATGACACCTGTAGCCTATCCACCAGCCCAAAATATTGCCAGCCCAAGTTATAATGTCCAAAGCCCACAAATGCCAATGTTTGAGGGTTATACTCCAAAAAGACCCAATTTGCGCAGGAGCGAGAGCTACAATTACAGCTTGAAACATCTAGAAAGGAGTTAGCCGAAGCTGACTCTCGCAGGAGAAAAGACAAAGGAATAGTGATTGATGAAGGATCTTGCTACTTCAATCCTGAGGAGACAAGCCGAACTATTGCTCACGGAGAGATACAGGTAACAAAAACTAGGCCTGTGAAGAACATGCTCTACAATATGGATGTTCGTATGGAAATTCCGAGAATTCCGCCTTCACGATCAAAGCTATTTTAGACATGGGTGCTACAACTTGTCTGTATTGATAGCGAAGCGTCCCAAAGGAGGCATTGGAAGAAAATTCATTTGTTGTTAACTTCTGCGAATTAATTCAAAGCAGTAAGTAAAGCGAGAAAATCAAAGCGGGAAGAATGTTCATTAATGAGCATTACTCGAGGATTCCCTATTGCTATAGCTTTGAGATGAGCATTGGTGACTGAATTCGACTAATCCTTGGATGTAACTTCATCGAAGCATGTATGGTGGAGTTCGTTTAGAAGGAAATACAGTTACTTTCTACAAGCAAATCACCAGTATCAACACCAGACTTGCAGCCCCTCTAGTCTATGAAGAAAAAGAAGAAATGGAGGAAACCAATCTCGAAGAACAGCGGATGATTCAAGAGATGGTAGCCTATTCAGAAGAAAAACCTTTTGTGAGGTTTCAACAAAGATTTTCTGGGCTTATTCAGCAATTAAAAGCCCAAGGGTATATAAGTAAGGACCCGATGAAACACTGGGTCAAGAATCGTGTTGTATGTCATCTGGATATTAAAAACCCAGATATGATCATTGAAGACCGGCCTTTAAAGCATGTAACCCCTCAGATGGAGGAAAGCTTTCGCAGACACGTTGAAGCCCTGCTCAAAATTGGGGCCATCAGACCAAGCAAGAGCCGTCATAGAACTACAACCATTATTGTCAATTCTGGCACAAGTATAGACCTAGCCACAGGAAAGGAGGTTAAGGGAAAGGAGCGGATGGTTTTCAATTACAAGAGGCTGAATGATTTGACCAACAAAGATCAGTACAGCCTCCCAGGCATACAAACAATCTTGCAGCGAGTCAAAGGAAGTACAATCTTCTCAAAATTTGATCTAAAGAGTGGATTTCATCAGGTGGCTATGCATCCTGACTCCATCGAATGGACAGTATTCTGGGTTCCAAGCGGTCTATATGAATGGCTAGTCATGCCTTTTGGCTTGAAAAATGCCCCTGCAGTTTTCCAAAGAAAAATGGATCATTGCTTTAAAGGAACTGAAGCATTCATAGCCGTTTACATTGATGACATTTTGGTCTTCTCACAACATGAAAAGGAGCATGAGGAACATCTGAAGATCATGCTGTCAATCTGTGTATTGTTATTCCTGTTCTTGTATTAGAAACGTTCATCAACAGTATTCAAAAGTTATCAGGCACTATATCTGGCAGTGGAGAATAAGTCCAGTGAAACCCTGATATGAGAATTGAGATGAACTAACTAATGTCTAGAGTCTGGGAAGAAGCAATACAAAAGTGGTACGAGACATCTCATACTGCTAATCTTGAGTACCTAGACTTAGCCTCAAAACCAAAAGTGAAAAACACTTACAATGCTGTGAATAACCAAGTTCAGAAGCACTCTGAGCAATACTTGGTTATTCACGACGATTGTAAGTGTTTTCGATTGTATTTCAATTCCGACCATCTGGGAATCCGCTTCAGTATGAAGGAAGTATTCGACTCGTAATCCAAAGATAGAGACGATTCACGACTCGAATCAAATACCTCATGAAATAGACCAATCTGTTGAGGTATTAGAAATAGTGCTCGATGATTTTGTTGAATTGAGGGTAGGCTAATAAAGGCATGATTGTCCCTTTTTAAATTGGGTCTTTTTGTCTTGAAATTTTTTATATCCAATATTAGATATAAGTTTCCTCTTTCTTTCTTGTGGGGTTATTGGGTTTATCAGATGATTATATTTTTTAGGTTGAGATTGGAGAAAATATTTTTATTTTTATATTGGTATTGCTGCAAGAATTGTAGGAAAATGTAAGGCTTTGAATTGCTCTGATGGGCTATTGATCTGTCCTTCAATTTGATTTAAAAGCCATCTTGAGCATAGCCAAAGACCTGTACAATAAAAAATATAGGATAATAATTAAATTCAATAATTACATTTTACTGACAGCAGAAGGTGGAGAATCATCAATTACCATCTGAGATATTGTTAGACTTTATACACGAGATAATAACAATGAGATTTTCATCAAGCACGACCATTTTACAATAGGTATGCGGATCGATGGAGATAAAAAAAAATTTATCGTTTGTGCTTAGAAGAATAAATAATGTAATCTTTACTTTATATATTTGTTATTTTGTAATAATATAACAAAAATTTTGACTTTGTAAGGCTACCACATAAAGTTATCGGTCATCAATTTTACCATACACCTGTAAAGGAGAAAGATAAAAAGTCATTATTTTTTCCCTCATCTATACATCAGGAAAAGATAAGTATCAATAATATATTTTCTATATAAGGAGGATAGCTAAAGACCTGTACGATAAAAAATACAGGACAATAATTAAATTCAATAAATACATTTTATTGACAGCACCAATTATCATTTGAGATATTGTTAGATTTCATACACGAGATAATAACAATGAGATTTTTATCAAGCACAGCTATTTTATAATAGGTATGCAGACTGATAGAGATAAAATAAAAAAATAAAAATTTATCGTTTGTGCTGGTAACAATAAATAATGTAATCTTTACTTTATATATTTGTTATTTTGTAATAATGTAACAAAAATTTTGACTTTGTAAGGCTACCACATAAAGTTATCGGTCATCAATTCTACCATACACCTGTAAAAGAGAAAGATAAAAAGTCATTATCTTTTTCCTTATCTATACACCAGGAAAAGATAAGTATCAATAATGTACTCTCTATATAAGGAGGATAGATCAATAGCCTATCAGAGCAATTTAAAGTCTTATATTTTTCTTACAATTCTCGTAGCAACACCAATGTAAAAATAAAAATCTTTTCTCCAATCTTAACTTAGAAAACATAATCATCTGATAAATCCAATAAATTCATAAGAAATAAAGAGAAAACTTATATCTAATATTGAATATAAGGAATTCGAAAACACTAAAGGATACAGTGAAGCCTTAGAAGACTATTTAGTTTTTTTGTGTTAGCTAGAGGAGAAGGCGTGTTAAAGGAGTTAAGGACGAGATCATTTAGGCAGAAGGTTACTCCGCCGGTGTATAGGAAATTTTCTTTTATACAATAAAAGATAGAGGTAATAATTTCAAATTTTTATCTTTTGGTGGTAAAGGTTTAGAATAGATGTTAATATTTAATGGGAAGAGAAGAAGATATTGCAATAATATAAAAAATTTTCATGAAAACCTATTAAAAGATTTGAGAATAACTAAAATAATTCAAATAAATGAAAAAATAAAAATTTCATACAATCATAAAATCGTGGTAATACAAGTTAATTGTGGAACATGGGATTATGAAGCATACATATTTTCAAAAAAAAATTAGTATCAAAAGAAGTCTTGTTAGCAGTAAAAAATATAGGATTACCCAATGAATTAGAAAGAAAAATAATAAATCAAATTAAAATGGATAATTTGTAAGAAAAAATATATATGTTTTAGATAAATCAAGAAATTTCTATATTAAAAACTAATATAGAACGAGAAGAGCAATGGGGAATGAATCTCTATGATTTTTTTTATTACTAAATATAATAATAATTTTACTACCAATAAGATCTGTAAAATTCTTGTATCTTGTATAAAAAGTTTGTTCGTATTATTTTTCTTTGTCAAATATCTACGAATAATTCTTTGTACAAATTATGTACTCAGTTTTTGAATAATAATAATATATGTTTAATTTTAACTAATTTTTGTCATTATTCTCATATATATAAATTGAATTAATTTTATTGACTAAATTTTTTAATAAATTAGATTAGTCTTCGGACTCCCTAAGCCAAATGGTATCAGAGATAATAGTATTAATAAAAAGTATCAGAAAAATAAGAATTTGAGAAAATAAGTTTAATGAAACTAATAAAAGAAAGTAAGAATAATATAAGAAAAATTGAATTAGAATTAATGCAAGAACAAAGAGAAAGATTCAATATAAATATTAAAGATGATGAGATAATATTAAACAAACGAATGAAATTTATAGATAAATTAATTAAATTTTTGATATATTGGTATAAAACAGAAACATTATGAATAATAATGATCCAGAATTTGAAGCTTGAAATAGAATTAGATTAATGTGTTATACCATAAAAAGAATGATTTTTAGTTGGAAAAATAAAGTTAATCTGTATATAGAATGTTTAAATCAAGAAATATAAATATTAAAGATAATGAGATAATATTAAATAAACGAATGAAATTTATAGATGAATTAATTAAATTTTTGATATATTGGTATAAAACAGAAATATTATGAATAATAATGATCCATAATTTGAAGCTTGAAATAGAATTAGATTAATGTGTTATACCATAAAAAGAATGATTTTCAGTTGGAAAAATAAAGTTAATCTATATATAGAATATTTAAATCAAGAAATAATAAGTTTAGAACTAGAAAAAAAGAGCTTTAATAAATATTGGATAAGAAAATTATGAAGAAATAGAATTTATAGACTTTTATGATTTAGACCAAAAAATATACTTTTATAAAGAAATAATAAAAGCATTAGAAAGAATAGGACGAAGATGTAGAAATGATAGAAGAATAATCAATGACTAAAATTATAAAACTAAGAAAATAACCATAAAAAGAAAAAGTGGTATTTTTAAAATTAATATAACAAAGTATGGGTTTTTAGTCCATTCAGAGGCTAAAAACGAAAATCATTAAATTAGTATGGCTAATATTGACAAATTCCTTTTATTTTTTAGTGTTTTTTCTTCTGATCTTTTTATTGTTTCTTCTAATTGCTTTTGATATATATATATTTTTTAATATTTCTGACATAACAGTAGTTCTTATTCTTTCATCAAATAATCCTTTGACTATTTCTCCAAACTGTATTTTTTCTTTATGTCTGATTGATTCTTTTAATTCTTTTTGTGCTTCTAAAATTGTTGATTTCTTCTCTTAGTTTTTATTTCAAAAACTTCAATCTTTAGAAGTTTAATTTCTTCTATTATTGTTTTAATATGTATTATCATTTGTTTATTTAATTCGTTAATTTCTGTAATATTTTTATCAATTTTATATTTTTTTAGTTTTTCTAGGCTTTATTGATATATTTATAAGGAGGGTATTTGAAGGGTTATTTTTCCGGGCTTAGTATTTGAAGGGTTATTTTTGAAAATTATAAAATTTTTGTGGTTATTATTGTAGATTTTCTCTTAATTTACTATTATACATTATTTTAACAATATGTTTATTTTGGGATGTTAGTCCCTCATAGATCTTCTCGATCCTTACATGAGTTGAGTGTGGTTTGCCCTTACTAAGGAGGAGGTACTCTATCGAGGAGTTTAGAGGAGAAAATTGGGTAATTAGACCCCAATGTTACTGGTCGCATGATTCCGACTCATGAATGGCCCAAGAGAATGAGCTAAGATGTGCTAACTTAGCCGATTCTAGAACATTCTAGCAAACTCTAAGCACTTTTGTACATAGCCTCAGATTTGTGACACTTAGTACTGGTCTAGGTTTAGACACATGTACATAGAACTCTCTAGAACTAGCCAAGCTTCGCTATAAATAGAGGTGAGCTCTAAGCATTAGTAATCATCCAAGCAAAGCATCAAACACTTGTAAGCTCTTTTGTAAAGCTTTTGTCTATCAATACAATTTCGCGATTTGGCTACATTGCTCGCTAGCTCCTCCTTCTCTTTAGCATTTCGGGAACCTCTTGGCTTAGCTATCGAGAAGCGTAAAGGCTTACTTAGCAACATCCCGACAAGGTTGTCTAAGTCGTCGCACGCAGGTTCGTCGCATGAAACACCCATCCCGTGACAAGTGGTATCGAGCTACGGTTTGCACACACACATTCTAGCAATGGCCAACCTCCCAAGCTCAGCGTGACACAAGAGCGTGCTCATGGTGTGGAGATCAACCCGAACCAAGCGGGCCGCGATGAAACTTCGCGGGCGGGCCAAGACTCGAGGCAAGTCGAAGGTCGCATCCGTCGATGCTTGGAGCCACGATTGGCTACGTTGGAAACAACAATGTCCGCCATCGAGGACACCTCGAAACATCGGAGGAAAGTGGTCGACTGACCGAGGCGTAATACGCCGACTTCACAGCGGCAACGAGCGCCCTCACGCAAGAGCAAGCCAACACCCTCCGAGGGAATTTCAAGTATTCCACGAGGAGTCGATGAAACTCCGCAGCTTCGCGCAAGACGAGCCGCTACCGTCCGCATCGGAAGCAGAGGAAGTCCGCCAGATCGAGCATGCCACAAGCGCACACCTCCGCTAGCCAAGCTTCTACAAGCACGAGCGATGCGCGGCGCATCGACGCGCTAAAGCTCGGACACCCACGATGGCACACTAATGCAACCATCGTGGACAACTTCCTATTCTGACTAGACCAATACTGCATGCCACGGGTGCGAGAGACGAGGCA
Source organism: Murraya koenigii (assembly GCA_025617385.1). Classification (NCBI taxonomy): domain Eukaryota; kingdom Viridiplantae; phylum Streptophyta; class Magnoliopsida; order Sapindales; family Rutaceae; genus Murraya; species Murraya koenigii. Next base: position 39,938,110 of record CM046812.1, on the reverse strand, counting down.
TCAAAGCGGGCACCGCACCCACGCTTCTGCAGGCGCCGCGACAACTACGGTGGCGCCGCAAGCATGGCGAACGGGCAAAGGCATCTCGCGCCATCAACATACGGGCGTACTTCAAGCAAGAACTCCGAAAGCAGTTCGCCTCAAGCAATGCCGAAGAGAGGCGAGAACACGCTTACGCCGCTCAAGCAAACGGGTAGCGCCCACGACTACGCCAACGAGTTCACTACCCTCATGCTCGAGATCACGACATGTCCGACAAGGATTCGCTCTTCTACTTCAAGATGGCCTCAAGGATCGGGCCAAAACGGAGCTCGACCGGCGTGGCGCCCAAACACTGACGACGCTTATCACCACCGCGGAGTCGCCGCACGAGTACTCCACCCAATCCAAGGAGAGAAAGCCTCAGCCAAGGCAAAAGTGGAGAGAGTCGCAAGGACAAGCGGCCGTAATCGCAAGGATCGGGGCGTAAAAGCCTCCAAGCGCAAGAACGGCAAGCAAAATCCAAGGCAGCAAGGACGCGCTAAAGCCTCGCAGCCTCACGCCTCATACGCAACGGCCTCATTGGTTCGCGATCGTCCGGAGAAGAAGTCGCCGAATGCCCTCGCCGCCCACCAGCGGCAACCCTCATCATCATCTGAGAACCCCGACCCAAGCACGGGTTCGATCCAAAGACTCAGCGACTCGACACCCCTCAAACCAAGACTCAAGAAAGTGGTCGATGTACGTAGGCTGACGATAAACGGCCACACCGTCACAAGGCTGTCGGACACGGAGCCACACACAACTTCAGATCCGAGGACGAGGCCAAGCCGCCCAGGCCTTGTAACCACAAGACAAGCGAGGCACAACGAGCGCAATGAACTCACCCGCTAAGCTCCATCATGGCACCGCCTACATGGAGTTAACGTAGCACTCGGCACACGGAGCTGAAAGCTCAACTTTTCAATCGCGCCCACGGATGACTTCAAGATGGTCCTCGCACTGGAGTTCTTCGACCAAGTCCATGCCTTCCTCTTCCAGCCCACGAACTCCCTAAGATCCTCGACGGAGCAAGGCATGCATGGTTTCTACTGGAAGTGGCAAGTCCGAGCAGAAGACACTCTCCGCCATGCAATTCAAGCATGGTTTCAAGAAGGACCCAAGCTTCGGTCTCCATCCGGAGCTTAACGAGGGAGAAGATTCAGCAAGTGCTCCAGCCCCAAGTCCCTCCATCCATACAATCCGGCCTCGAGGAGTTCAAGGACGTGATGCCTCCGCAGCCTCCGAAGCTTCCACCTGGACGAGAGCGGATCATCAAATCGAGTCGAGCAGCGTGCAAAGCCTCCAGCTTGGCGCCCTACCGCATGGCGCCACCCGAGCTCAAGAGTCACAAGACAACCATGGATTTGTTGACGCGGCTATGTTCGCCCATCCAAAGCCCCATCTCGGCAACCTGGCCTTGCTCCGTAAGAAGGACGGATCGCCACGAATGTGCATCGACTATCTGAGCGCCAACAAGATCACTATCAAGAACAAGTACCCAATACCCTCGATAATGGATCTATTCGACCACTGCAAAGCGTGCGTACTTCACCAAACTCGACTTAGCGCCCGGTACTACCAAGCACGATCGTCAAGGAGATGAACAAAAGACAAGATGCGTCACAAGCACCACGCCGAGGAGCATGTCCAACATTTGCAGCGAAGTCTTCCAAGTACTTTGGAGAATGAACTCTACATCAAAACGGAGAAATGTTCGCTTGCTCAAGAAAAGTAGAGTTCCCTGCACAAAATTTCAGCCTAGCAAGATAATGACGGAGAACTCAAAGATCAAGGCCATCCTCGATCGAAGCCTCCCACAGCGTACCCGAGCTCGATCATTCTTAGGCTTCAGTGAACTACTATCGCTGCTTCATCTAAGGCTATTCAGCCAAGGCAGCACCTCGACTGATATGCTCAAGAAAATCTGACATGGCATCGGTCCGAGAATCGCCAACATGCATTCAAGGCTCAAGCAGCAATTTTGAGGAGCCCGCCCTAGTTCTTCCGGATCACACAAAGACCTTCAAGTACAAACGGATGCCTCCGACTTCGCCATCAGTGAGTCCTTACGCAAGATGGCCACCCCATCAAGGCTCGAGAGCCGAAAGCTTAACGACACTAACGCCGCTACACGCTCAAGAAAAGCGAGATGACACCATCATCCATTGCCTCACGAGCGTGGCGACACTACTTGCTCGGCTCACACTTCACAATCATGACGTACAACGTAGCGACAAGCTACTTCCAAACACGTAGAAGTTCGAGCCCCAGCAAGCACGGCAGCGTGATTTTCTGCGGAATTCGACTACGTGCTCGAGTACAAGCCGTGCAAGGCCAACGCCGCTATGGACGCACTAGTCGCAAGCGCGGAATCGGCCACACTTAGCGCGAGCCAACCAAACTCGCACCTTGTCTCACGATCAGCGAAGCGCCTCCAACAAGACCCATCAGGCAAGGACTTGCTCGAGAAGCGTGCTTCAAGGAAAGACAAGGCGGTTTGGCAAGAAGAGGGCATCCTCCTCACCAGCGGAGATCGGCTATTCGTGCTGCGTGGGGAATCTACGCAAGGAAGTCATCAAGCGAGTGCCACGACTCCAAGCTGGGCTGGTCACCCGTGAATCGAGCGCACCACCGCACTAGTCCAAGCCTCGTATTTTGGCCAAGTACGCGGACGACATCGAGGCATATGTGCAGGACTTGTCTCGTGTGCCAACAAGACAAGATTGATCATCAATCGCCGGCAGGATTGCTATGCACCGCCTCTAGCATCAAGGCCGCGGGAGAGCGCCTCGATGGATTTCATAACTGCCTTACTAAAATCCGAGGTCATGGCAAAGATCATGGTCGCGGTAGACCGCTATGCAAAGTACGCTACTTTCATCGCACGACCACTGATTGCAAAGTAGACGAAGCAGCCCGCCTCTTCATCAAGCACATAGTGAAGCATCGGGTGTTCTTGAAGCATCGCGAGCGATCGAGACCCACGCTCACGGGAAAATTTTGACTCGAGCTCTTCAAGACGTCGGGACCGACCTCAAGTTCTCAATAAGTTTTCATCCGCAGACGGATGGGCAAACCGAAGCGCATCAACGGCCTCCTCGAGATGTACTGAGGCATTACGTGAGCTCATCGACTAGATCGGGCGAAGTTGCTAGATGTTGCCCAATTTTCTTATAATCTCCAACTGAGCGAGGCTACCAAGCAAGAGTCCTTTCGAGATCATCACTGGATTCCAACCCACGACCCCCAACGCCATAACCTCGACATACGGAGGGAAAGTCCCACAGACACAAGCTCGCCCGCGAATGGCACGAAGTAGCTTGACATCACGCGAGCATACCTCGACAAAGCCGCGAGGAAAATGAGAAGTGGGTCGATGCAAGGAGACCAGACGCCGAGTACAAGGAAGCGTGATCGAAGTTATGATCAAGCTCCCGCCTCAACAGCTCAAGACACTTCGCGAAAGTCCACAAGTGGTTAGCGAGACGCCACGAAGCGACCCTTCCGCATCATCCGACGTGGTAGCAACGCCTCGTATCAATTAGTAGCTTCCACCAAGACTCAAGATTCATCCGGCCTTCCATGTGAGTCTTCTCAGCCATACCACGAAGACGTGGAAGAACCAAGTCGCGGAGAATCAAGGCGTGCTCCAACAACATGTTGTCACCGCTGCTCGACAAAGACGTGGACTACATCCTCGCCGATCGCATCATTCGAGGAGGGCGTGCCACCATACTACGAGTACTTGGTGAGTGGAAGAACCTCCCGAGAGCGAAGCCACTGGGAACGAGAAGATGAATCGTGGCGCTCACGGAACACATCCAAAGCGTACAAGCACGAGAACGCGACGAGGACGCCGCGAGCTTAAGCTGGGAGGATGTTACGGTCGCATGATTCCAAACTCAGAATGGCCCAAGAGAATGAGCCAAGATGTGCTAGCTTGGCCCGATTCTAGAACATTCTAGCAAACTCTAGCACTTTTGTACATAGCCTAGATTTGTGACACTTGTACTGGTCCAGGTTTAGACACATGTACATAGAACTCTCTAGAACTAGCCAAGCTTTGCTATAAATAGAGGTGAGCTCTAAGCATTGTAATCATCCAAGCAAAGCATCAAACACTTGTAAGCTCTCTCAGTAAAGCTTTTGTCTATTAATACAATTCCGTGATTTGGCTACATTGCTCGCTAGCTCCTCCTTCTCTTTAGCATTTCGGGAACCTCTTGGCTTAGCTATCGAGAAGCGTAAAGGCTTACTTAGCAACATCCCGACAAGGTTGTTCTAAGTCGCATGCGAGTTGCTCACGCAGAAACACCCATCCCGTGACAAAGCTATTAATCCAATCCCTATGATGCCAAGGGAAGTGGACTCTGAGTTCTACTTTGAGATTTAGAGTTTGTAAGAATATTCTAAGTAATAAAAATCAGCCGATCTAAAATTGATTTTATGGAGAATCTTTTGGGAGAAACCAATCCCTAAACCTATTATAAAGTCAATAAAGGCAATCTATCTTATGCGTTACGGTTTGTTTACAGCTGTCTTATTGAAAAAGCTGGTAATGGCTTGGTTTGATTTCGTCACGGAGTACTTTAACTTCTTCTCGTAGATTATGCACCTGGTTGGCAAGATCAGTAACTGAATCTGGAAATTATTCTGCCCTTGAACAATAGATAGACCCTCTAAGAACAGTTGAGGCTACCTATGGCAGAAAGAGCAGCACTAGTCCCAGCTGAAGTGCTGTATAGATCAAGAAGAGTTTAGTGTGGTTTGCCCTTATAAGTTCTGGACTTTTTGGCACCGTACTTTTTACTGTCCTTCTGATAATACTCGGGGATAGGTATCTCAGAACAGAAAGATAAATTCTTTAAGGATTCCTCGATGGATTATTTAAATGGCTTGTAATGCCATTTGGGTTCAAAACCCTTCAGATGGAGTTGCAGCACTCAATGAGCTCAGGGAACTGTACAGGATCAAAAGGCGTTACATCCATTATAACCTTACAGGAGCATATGATGAGGAGCTCGTTGGAAAGCTTGAGAAGTTATGCCTTTCCTATGGTCTTTGGAGATAGTTGCTGGACTTTATATAGTTCTTGGCAAGCTGTTCAGACAATTGAAAGACTTAACTCTCTATAACTTTAGGTTCTTGAGTTATGGCTGACACAATACTCGAAAAAGTAAAGGATAGGGTGCTCATTGGGCTCCATCGACATCCTTTTTACAAAAAAAGATTCCCACTAGCAAAAGCAAACTAATAATACACACAATAATGCAACTACTTTAATTATTAAGCTGGAAACCTAACCGTTATGACCCCAAGAGCATGGAAAAGATCTGTGCTTATGCCAGCTTGTCTTCTGTATAAGCAGTTGTAACATTGCTGTTGTCAGAATGAACTTCGGGGCCAAAATTACTAAATTAGAGTCCAGTCATAGAAATCTTGTTAAGTTATTTACTGAAAACCGTCCCTTAACCAAGTCTGAAGTCTCAAGTGGATTCCATCAGGTTGTTATGCATCTCGATTTTATTGAATGGACTACATTTTGGGTCCCCGATGGATTATTTGAATGGCTTGTAATGCCATTTGGGCTAAAAAACGCTCCATCAATTTTTCAAAGGGACTCTAAATGGGCTAAAGACTCTTGAATAGACTTGAAATTTTTTAAATGAACACGGCTTGAATAAGGTGGGGTCCCGCCATCCACTAAACTCTAAAATGCCTTAGCCTGTCGGTAAGGTTTGATGTGATGTTGCAGACGTCCTCCAGTGCGTCAACAAGTTCTTTGAGTTCTTCGAAGGTTCCTTCATCATGTGCTCGTCCTAGATACGGATACAGATACTTCACAGACAAGACGAGGGTACTATGGCCCTTGTTGTATTCCGGGATAATAGATGGGTTTATCCTGGGTCACCACATATGGGTTTTTGATATCCAGATGGCATACCACTTTATTTTTAGCCCAAAACTTGAGTGGGTGGTATATTCTCTCCTATCAAATCTACTATTGATGCTGAGATGTATGCTGTTATGAATTCTCTTACAGCATTAAAAATTTAGACCAAAGAGGGTCGTAGAAGGCAGAGAACCTTACCATGAGGACCAGTACCTACTAGGGGAAGTTCTTATGTCTAGAGTCTGGGAAAAGTCGATACAGAAGTGGTACGAAACATCCCACGAGGACCAGTACCTACTAGGGGAAGTTCTTATGTCTAGAGTCTGGGAAAAGTCGATACAGAAGTGGTACGAAACATCCCATACAGCTAACCTAGAGTATCTTGATTTAGCCACTGAAGAAAAACCAACCCATAAACACCTAGCTCACAATTTGTCCGTTGTTTACGATAGAGTTTATTTATCAAGCCGTGTTCATTTGAAAAATTTCAAGTGTATTCAAGAGTCTTTAGTCCATTTAGAGTCTAGAATTACTAAATTAGAGTCCAGTCATAGAAATCTTGTTAAGTTATTTACTGAAAATTATGATACCAAACGGCTGTGGGCTTGGAGGAATGTGCTTTACACCTAGAAAGTGTGGTTGAAGCGATAAGTTCCATATCCCTTTAGGAACGTGGTGGACCCATCTCCCAGCATAATTGGAGGATAAAAAGGGCCTCAGATCTTGGCTTGGGCTATTACATTACAGCTCTGCTTTTCTTCTACATACAGCATATTGCTTTGCTCTGATTCGTTGATAGTGATCCTCTTTCCTCTCCAGTTTTCGGGTCTACAGTTGTGCCCGAATAGACTAAAAACGCTGAGGTCCTATGTCTGCTTCTATTGGGCCTGATAACGCCCAATTGAAGTAAGGCCTGGACATGCACGGCTACCAATGAGCAGTTGTCTGCTTCCTGTAGTTCTTGGATTGTTCCTTCATCATGTGCTCCTGTAGGGTTATTCTGGATGTAACGCCTTTTGATCCTATGCAGTTCCCTGAGCTCATTGAGTGCTGTAACTGCTGCTTAGGCTATCCTTCTTTCAACTGCACGCAGGCTGTGTTGGTAGTGTGCCTGTTCATCTATGTAGGAATTGCCCAGATACGAATACAGATGCTGCATAGACAAGACGAGGGTACTATAGCCCTAGCCAAAACCAGATGATAGTAATATTAGTCCAGCCTCATCCATTTCTGACTTAGAAGCTTATCTAGAGGAGCTTCCACTCCAACAGATGTCAGAGATCAGTAAGTAACTGAATCTGGAAATTATTCTGCTTGATCAAAGCAACAGAGCTTGATGTTGGTCCTTTGTGATCTGCTGGTTTCACTACTTAGAACATTCTTACAAACTCTAAATCTCAAAGTAAAACTTAGAGAATTTTCTGAATGCTCTGCAATGAGACAAGTGTAAAGCACATTCCACCAAAAGTTGGTGGGTTGATGTGACATCTGCCAAACGATCATGATAAATGTTATCCCTTGTGGCGTAACGCTGACAAAGCTCAAGTTTTTGCGGGTGGATAAGACGGTGGCCCCATTGACTGGTCTTGAGGGGGGATTTTTATTACTTAGAACATTCTTACGAAATTTCTTACCTCCAATTGTGAGTTGCTGAAGTCATCAATTCTTTTGATGATGTGGCTCTGTAGTTTCAACTTTTGTCCACCAATTACGACCCCATTCTCATTCCAGAGCATTCAGAAAATACTCTAAGTTCTACTTTGAGATTTAGAGTTTGTAAGAAAGTTTGTATGAATGTTCTAAGTAATAAAAATCAGCCGATCTAAAAACCTTCTCTTTCTCTGGGAAAACTTCTGAGCCATCTTCTCCCTCAGAGATGCTGAAAATAGCATCACTTGGTGGGTCTGTGATGGGACGAACACGTTCCTGGTTTAGGATAATGTTGAACATGAAAGCAAAAGGTTCTCTAATAGGAGAGTTCTTATGTCTAGAGTCTGGGAAGAGTCGATACAGAAGTGGTACGAAACATCCCATAAACGTGTTCCTGAAACGTGTTGACACTATGCTGGACTTCTTCTAAGCCATCTTCTCCTTCAGAGATGCTGAAAATAGCATCACTTGGTGGGTTACCTTCATCCACCGAGAGATGGAAAGCTGTATATTCTGCACAAAATCTCGTACTGTCATCATAGTGTCAGGGAACACGCTCAGAACCAGATGATAGTAATACTAGTCCAGCCTCATCATATTATAAAGTCAGTAAAGGCAAACCATCTTATGCGTAACGGTTTGTTTACAGTTGTCTTATTGAAAAAGCTGATAATGGCTTGGCAATCTGTCCTGATCACAATCTCTTTTTTATCAAAGTAGTAAATTTTTAATGCTGTAAGAGAATTTATAATAGCATATATCCCAGCATCAATAGTAGATTTGATAGGACAGGTACAACTATGGAGGATAGCATCAACCAGCTTCTTTGCACAGAATTTCTTCTAATGGTAGATCCTATTAAAGAACCTCTTGCTTTCATATAGGGGGAAAACCAAAAGGGGTAAGCTTAACCTGCTGTCGAGAAGACCAAGGAGGGTCGTAGAAGGCAGAGAACCTTACCATAAGAACCAGTACCTACTAGGACTTGCCTTTCCAGAGACAATGGAAGATCACAGAGAGCACCTGAAGCTAATGCTCTCAATTTGCAAGACCCATGGGTAGAAGCGATAAGTTCCATATCCCTTTAAGAACGTGGTGGACCCATCTCCCAGCACGGCTTGATAGACAAACTCTATTGTAAACAACTGACAAATTTTTAGCTAGGTGTTTATGGGTTGGTTTTTCTTCAGTGGCTAAATCAAGATACTCTAGGTTAGCTGTATGGGATGTTTCGTACCGCTTTTGTATCGACTCTTTCTAGACTCTAGACATAAGAACTTCCCCTAGTAGGTACTGGTCCTCATGGTTTCGTCTTCTCGATCCTTGCATGAGTTGAGTGTGGTTTGCCCTTATAAGTTCTGGACTTTCTGACACCGTACTTTTTACTGTCCTTCTGATAAGCTGACCATCCTTAATTTACGGCAACTACAGGAGATCCATCGCAAAAAGCTTGAGCTTTTTCAGCGTTATGCCGCAAGGATCATGATCGTTTGGTAGGTGTGACATCAACCCACCAACTTTTGGAGGAATGTGCTTTACACCTGGAAAGTGTGGTTGAAGCTATTCTCATTGCAGAGCATTCAGAAAATACTCTGAGTTCTACTTTGAGATTTAGATCCATGGGCTACCACAATGTTTCTTGTGATTGCCTCCCATCTATCAAAGGCTTCATGGAACATTCCCACATGTTGTGGTATCACGAACATGGCACCCGTTGTCTGCTGAGCACTAGGAAACTAGCCTCATTCTCATTGCAGAGCATTCAGAAAATACTCTGAGTTCTACTTTGAGATTTAGAGTTTGTAAGAAAGTTTGTAAAAATTGTAAAAATTTTTAAGTAATAAAAATCAGTCGATCTAAAAACCTTCGAGGAACTGGAGGATTGATTCTATTGAATGGACCGTATTTTGGGTCCCCGATGGATTATTTGAATGGCTTGTAATTTTTCAAATGAACACGGATTGATAGACAAACTCTATCAAACAACTTGAGGAGCAGGGATATATTGGGGAAAATCCACTCAAGTTTTGGGCTAAAAATAAAGTGTTATGCCATCTGGATATCAAAAACCCAGATGTGGTGATCCAGGATAAGCCCATCAGTCATGTAACCCCTCAGATGGAGGCTTCATATCGAAAGCATGTCCAGGCCTTACTTTAATTAGGCGTTATCAGGCCCAGCAGAAGAAGACATAGGACCTCAGCATTCTTAATCTATTTGGGTCTACTAACTGATGGAGTGTTTTTGAGCCCAAATGACATTACAAGCCATTCAAATAATCCATCGGGGACCCAAAATGCAGTTTGAATGGACCGCATTTTGGGTCCTCGATGGACTCATTGAGTGCTGCAACTGCTGCTTCGGCTGTCCTTCTTTCAACTGCACGCAGGCTGTGTTGGTAGTGTGCTTGTTCAGCCAGACTGATTCTTGCTCCTCTCTGCTTATAGCCTCCTGAGTTGCTTCTGACCCTTTGCTCCATTTCTGAGAAGAAATGGAGATCAGACAAAAAGAGGGCTAGTTTCTTGGTAAGCTGTTCAGACAATTGAAGGGCTTAGACTCTCTATAGCTTTAGGTTCTTGAGTTATGGCTGACACAAGACTCGAGACTTCAGACTTGGTTAAGGGACAATTTTCAGTAAATAACTTAACAAGATATCTATGACTGGACTCTAATTTAGTGCCATCCTGGCCACGATGGAAGTGGACCTTACCAGAGGAAGTTAGCTCATTTATGTGTTCCTTTATAGTCACAGCCCACAGTCGTTTGGTATCAGAGCGAGGTTATTAGAGGTTTTCATGGCAGCTTTCCATCGGGGACCCAAAATGTGGTCTATTCATGAATCGGGATGCATAGCAACCTGATGGAATCCACTTTTGAGATCAAATTTACTTTAATTCTTTGCCCCAGATCTGCAGGTAGCTTCATCCAGAGCTTTTCTGATAGCTCCGTTCCAATGTACAATCTTCCAGACTTTGCAGCCAGTTTCATGTAGTCATTCAAAAATTGGACTACATGTTTAATGTTAGTACAGGACAATCTTTCCAGATCCCTGTATGCTTCATCTTGAATAAAGGTGGATCCTTGAGTAGGGTCTTTCAAAGTAAATACCCTCCTCATTTGTGACAGGATATTTTGCGTTCTCTGCCTTCCTTCTCTTTGTGCCACCAATTCATCATATTCTGAAGAAAACTACATTCTCCATTGTGTCCATACCAATCGCTCGGTTTCTCCCAAAAGATTCTCCATAAAATCAATTTTATCTTGAACGTCAGTAAATCCTTGGGCTGCCACAATGTTTCTTGTGATTGCCTCTTATCTATCAAAGGCTTCATGGAACATTCCCACATGCTGTGGTATCACGAACATGGCACCCGTTGTCTGTTGAGCACTAGGAAATTGCCAGTACTCATTACCATAACCTCCCCTGAATTTTGTCTTCTTGTACCCTTCAAAGATGGGTGTGTAATTTGAAGAAGACGGGCCTGGACCGTAAGGACCTGTTGCGGGTGGATAAGACGATGGCCCCATTGACTGGTCTTGAGGAGGTCTGTATGTAGATACAGTAAACTGTGACTATGTGGAATACACCTGCTGAGCATCATCTTTCATATTATTCATAAAATCTTTTAATTGAGGATAATCCATTTTTTTCATTCCTGAAGTAATAACTGTTTCATCAATGGGTTCCAGGAATGTCTCTGACATCTGTTGGAGTGGAAGCTCCTCTAGATAAGCTTCTAAGTCAGAAATGGATGAGGTTGGACTAGTATTACTATCATCTGGTTCTGAGCCAGAATCATCAAATTGTGGCCCTCTTGAGAGATCCAGCTTGTCTTCTGTATAAGCAGTTGTAACACTGCTGTTGTCAGAATGAACTCTTCTGTTTCTTCATCAGCTTCATTGAAAGCTGGTGGTGTCTGTGTAGTGTAGAGCATAATCTCTAAAACGTAGTGAAACACTGCCGTCAAAGAGATTTCGAGACTTCCTCGACTGGCCATTCAGGGAGTGTGATGAATGTCTGGACAAGTCTTGAGAGTGAATCTGCCAATTGACACCAAGTGATGCTATTTTCAGCATCTCTGAAGGAGAAGATGGCTCAGAAGAAGTCCAGCGTAGTGTCAACACGTTTCAGGAACACGTGTACATGATAAGGGAATCAGACAATACGTATTGGATTGGAAAGCCAAGGTATCTTTACTATGTGCTCGTGGATTGGTACCACTGTAGTTGTCTTCATAGACAGTGGTATGAGTTGGCTTTGGTCTTTCAATGTTAGTGTTGACAGTATCCCTTATGGCGTAACGCTGACAAAGCTCAAACTTTTTGCAATGGATCTCCTGTAGTTCCGTAAATTAACCCACTACCTTCCGGTCCGATTTGTTCAAAACGGACTTCACAGTAGTCATTGTCTTGATCATCACTAAAGGGCCCAATGAGCACCTGATCCTTTACTCTTTCGATTCCTATATAAACTAGCCTCATTCTCATTGCAGAGCATTCAGAAAATACTTTGAGTTCTACTTTGAGATTTAGAGTTTGTAAGAAAGTTTGTAAGAATGTTCTCACGCCATCTATTATTCCCAACTGTCAACACAACATGTGGTTGCCCCAGTGTCCAATATTAAGATAAAACCAGCCCCACCAGCACCATATTGCTTTGCTCTGATTCGTTGATGGTGATCCCCTTTCTTCTTTTTCGTTTGATCTCCATTTCTTCCAACTCTATTCGGCTACTTTCTAGCTCCGCTTCAAACTCCTTGTCTTTTAGCTCTTTTAGCTCCTTATACTTTTGTACCAGATTTTTATAGTACATCACCTCTTTGTTGAGCCTGTTAATTTCTGCTTTACACCATGTGATATGCTCCAGTTTTTGGGTCTACAGCTGTGTCCGAATAGACTAAAAACGCTGAGGTCCTATGTCTGCTTCTGCTGGGCCTGAGCTCCGCTTCAAACTCCTTGTCTTTTAGCTCCTTATACTTTTGCACCAGATTTTTATAGTACATCACCTCTTTGTTGAGCCTGTTAACATTTTTCTTCTCCCTCGGGCAATTTCTGGCAAAATGCCCTTCTTCCCCACACAAATAACACTTGCATTTCTTATTATGCAAGCCTTATCGCGGTGTGTCCCATTTATGCAGTATATTATTTTAATAAAAAAGATTGAGATAAAGCCAGCCCCACCAGCACCATATAATCCAGGAGAATTAATGCAGCAGCAACAGGAGTCACATGGTGTAAAGCAGAAATTAACAGGCTCAACAAAGAGGTGATGTACTATATATTGGATAATGGGGCAACCACATGTTGTGATGACAGTGGGTCCGTACCAAAAGAAGCTCTAGAAAACAACACATTCGTGGAAGCAATATGATGTATGCAGAAGAAAAACAGAGCTGTAATGCACTTGAATCCGTTTGGATGCGTCTTAAGAGATCGTAAAATATCATTTAACGATTTTTTACTCATGTCATCTTTAACAAATTTAATTTTATCTTTACGAGTATCAGAAACTATTCTTAAAAATTTACAATGCGGGTTCTTGCAATTATGTCTTATACAATTACGATAATTATTCAATCTCTTTCAATTATATATATATAATATATAATAATATAATATATAATAATAATATAATATAATATATATATAGTGATATAATATTATGTCATTATATTATTATTTATATAATAATATAATATTATATTATTATAATATTATATTTTATATATCTCTTGTTCGATACACATCTTTGAAAAATTGATTTGATCAGAATCGTACTTGAATAGGTATGGATTATTCCAGTAGAAGTTTTTTATTTTTGTTAAGAATTTCTTGTATATATTTGTTTTCAGGGAAATTAAAGTTAAGGTGGAGTGGTTTATTTGTTCTAAATATATATATTAATATAGGGTTGTAGAAATCGAGAATTTAAAGAACGGTGTTACATTTAAAATTAATGGTCAAAGATTAAAATCATATTTGAAATTTTAACTACGTGAAAATTAAAATTTTATTGAATTTATATGATATTTTGATATTATGTTGACACTCTAATAATATAATAATATATTATATAATAATAATAATATTATATTATATTTTATAAATCTCTTGTTCGATATGTATCTCTGAAAAATTTGATCAGAATCGTACTTGAATAGGTATGGATCATTTCAGTAAAAGTTTTTTATCTCTGTTAAGAATTTTTCTTTATTTGTTTTCAAGAAAATTAAAGTTTATTTGATATTTTTGGAGCGCAATTAAGTATTGGGCTAGCTAACTGCTACTGCTATGTGTTTTGATGACTTAAATTCTTTTTGCTATTACCTCCGTCCTTTTTGCACTTATATGAGTTCTATTTGAGTTTTTATTTTATTTGTTTTAGAGGAGGTTTTGGTTTCTTCTGAGTAATTCCGGTACATTGGTATGCGGTTTTGCTCATTAAGTTATTATATATATATATATATATATATATATATATATAGTATCTCAGTGTTGTGCATGTTTAGTTAATTTATCAAAATAATCTAATGTATCATCAGGGTTTTTATCTCTAAACTCATTATTACACATTATTTTAACATTAACAATTTGTTTATTTTGTGATGTTAGTTTCTCATAGATATCTACTTCGATGCATCTTAAGAGATTGTAAGATATCTAATGATTCTTTATTCATGTCATTTTTAACAAATTTAATTTTATCTTCACAAGTATTAGAAATTATTCTTGAAGATTTACAACGTGGTTTCTTGTAATTATGTCTTAATCTCTTTTTCTCTTATTTGATACGCATCTACGAAAAATTTGATTAGAACCGTACTTAAATAGGTATGGATCATTCCAGTAAAATTTTTTTACTTCTGTTAAAGAATTTCTCGTCTTCATTTGTTTCCATGGAAATTAAAGTCAAAGGTGGAGTGGTTCATTTGTTGTAAAATATGTATATTCATACGAGATTGTAAAAATTGAGAATTTAAAGAACAGATGTTATATTTAAAGTTAATGGTAAAAAATTAAAATTATATTTGAAATTTCAACCACGTGAAATTTAAATTCTATCTGAAAATTTCAACCACGTGAAACTTAAATTCTTATTAGATTTATATGATATTTTGATATTATGTTGAATCTCTAATTTAGTTGTGGTACATTGTGTACTACATTTTTATATTAATTCATAAAATTAGTTAAGAATTAAATGACATAATATTTAGTTAATATTTACAATCGAGATAAATAATAATAAAAATAAATTAATTAAAAATTAAATTTGTAATAAATATAAATGTATAAAAGATAAAATTATAAAATTAAACAATAAAGTAGGTGGTTAAATCAGTTTTATAAAATAATAAAACATAAATGATAAATGAGTAATAAAATTGGTTAGTTAAGAATTAAATGACATAATATTTTATTAATAAATAAAATATAAAATATAAATATGAGAGAATATTGTGAACATAATTTAAATTTCAAGATTGAATTTCGTAATTTTAGTATTTTTTAGAGAGGTGAAAGTTAACATTTCTTTGCTATATGTCATTAAACACAAGGTATCATTTTATGTTAAATTTTTAATACATTTGTGTACTATAAAAAGAAAACATAAGGTACAAAAGAAAACATTTCTTGCTCTCAAGTATAAGAGTGTCTAGTTATAATATAACCCGGTGAGCCTGGAGTCGAATCACAGGGAATTTTAAAATTAGCAGTCTATTATTAAATAAAAATAGTATTAAGGCGAATTACAGTAGAAAAATAGATTATTTGTCTAAAAAATACTAAGGTTACGGGATTCACTATTGAAATTTAAATTATGTTAATAATATTCTCTCATATTTATCCATAAGTCTAAATTAATTTAGTTCAGTTTTTTTTTTGTTAAAATAAAAATTTTATATGTTTTATAATATTTTTATAGTTTTAGGAGAAAATGATTTAATTGAAATTTTACAATAAAAATAAAAGATAAAATGATGGAAAGTGTGATGATAAAATTTAAAAAAAATAAAAAAATATATAAATAATAAAATTATATTAAATTATATAATGTTCCTCATATGTAATTTTATGTAAATTATATTTTATTATGTTAATTTTTATTTTAATTGTTATACTTTGTTATTGTAAGTATATTAACAAAAGAAGAGATAAAGAGATTGAGTGCACGGTACTCAATCTCTCTTTCAATTATATATAATAATATAATATTATAAACTCCTTAACTAGTTTATTGTTAGTCCCTAGCAATTAAAGTACTATTATAATTTATAAATAATTGAGAGAGATTGAGCATGTTAAATTTGTTCAAGATACCTTATGTCATATTTGTAGTTCTATTAATCATTTCACGCAGAACTTCTATTAATAATTCTTTTTCTGATGAATTCTTGTTTTTTATACACAATATACTTTGGTATGCTAACATTGTTAATTATGTTGTAATAGGTTTTAGTGACATGGTTGAAAATTGCTTGAAAGTTTTTATGGATGATTTAATTGTGTTTGGAAATTCTTTTGATAATTGTCTTGATAATTTAGAAAAAATTTTGAAAATGTGTAAAGAAAAATGACTTGTTTTAAATTAGGAAAAAATGTTATTTCATGACTGTTTTTGAAATTGTTTTAGGATATGTCATTTCTTTTAATGAAATTGAAGTTGATAAAACTAAAGTTGAAGTCATTTCATTGGAAATTATTCCAAAAAGAAAACACACAGTTTAATCTTGGGCATTTGACTCAAAAAGATATTGTTTGTTAGTTTATAAAAAAACAGGATGAGAAGCCTATCTTCGATCTATACAGGGCGTTCAAGTCGTTTTTTGATGTAAAACTAGAGGAAGATGTGAACTATAGTTGCAACTACCAGTAAATATTAAGATTGATTATATGTTAAATATAATAATATAATAATAAATAGTTTTTATTCTTTTCATATATTTTAAGAAATTTGTCAAATAAAATGAGTGTTTATCTTTTTAATATGAGTGGTTAATTTATTAAGCTAGGGTAAAGGGTGAAACTCAAGGATTTAAATTATGGAATTAATATCTCTCTCAATTTATTTAATATTTAATATTTTGTATTTTTATTTGCTGAATGTTTTTATGTCATATTAATTTATAGACTTAAAATCTTATTGGAAAATACGGAATAAAAATTACACAATTTATTGTATAAGAAAATTTAATAACAAAAAAATAGGTAACATAAATTAAATAATAATAAAGGTGATTGAACTAGTCATAAAAATAAATGCAGAAATTAAATTGTAGAAATTTAAAAATTCAAATTCAAGTCCATGCCCATGTCCATTCAGTTCAAATGTCTAAATTTAGTTAAAAAAAGAAATCATTTACAAAAATTATTAAAGAAAAATAATCTTCAAGCATGGAAAGAAGAACATATAAAAACAATTAAACAACTAAAAGAGGAATGTAAAAATCTACCCAAAATAATATTACCAGAATTAACAGATAATTTAATTTTACAAACAAATGTTAGTGACTTATACTGGGCAGTAATATTAAAAACTGATTTAAATGAAATATGCAGATACACATGTGGAACATTAAATTCAGCATAATAAAATTATACAATATATGAAAAAAAATTATTAGCAATATTAAAAGGAATTAAAAAATTTTTCATTATTTTTAATTGCTAAGGAATTTACCATAGAAACTGATAATGAATGCAAGCTTACAAATCATAGCCAGAACCCATGACTTTGGCATTAGATTGGTCAACTGAAAATGATAATAGTAACAGTAGTAAGAAGTGTAAATTGGATTTAAATCTTCATTTTTTCAAATTTTCTTATATTGTTTCAAATTCTTAAAATTTTTTTGTAATATATTTTAGAAGTTTGTCAAATAAAATGATTATTTTTCTTTTCAATATGAGTGGCTAAATTCCTGCAATTAATCAAAGCATTAGCAGTAGTTAAAAATAGTCGACCTAATATTACAGGAATTTGCTTGCATTCATCAATTATAATAATATAATAATAAATAGTTCTTTTTTTCTTATAAAAAGAGAAGCAGCGCAGAGGAGATAGCGGGCGCGCGCGGAGAAGAGAAAGAAAAGAAAAGAAAGAAAGGAAAAAGAGAAATGGGAGAAAGAAAAAGATGATAAAGAAAATTGTGAAGCTGAGTCTTTCAAATTTTTTTTTCTTCTATTGTTTCAAGTTTTTAAAATTTTCTTGTCTTCTTGAAACATCTTAAATTTTTTTGTAAAATTTTACTTAGTAGGACTGATACAAAGTTGTAAATCATATCCAATATAAGATCAATGACCACAACCTAGAAAGACTCAAGATTTAGTGGGTCACTCAAATTGATTTCAATGTCTTCTTCACGTGGTTGAAATTCCAGATATGCTTTAAATCTTTGATCATTTGTACTTCATTCTCATATTCATCCATAAAATTGATTAGTTAAAAATTAAATGACATAATATTTAATTAGTAAATAAAATATAAAATATAAATATGAGAGAATATTATGAACAAAAATTAAATTTCAAGAGTGAATCACGTAGTTTTAGTACTTTTAAACAGATAATCTATTTTTTTATTATTAATTTTTATTTAATAATAGACTACTAAATTTAAAATTTTATGTGGTTCGATCCCAAACTCACTGGGTTATATCATAACTAGACACTCTTATAATTGGGAGTTTTTTTTAGAATAGTTTCCAATACCTTTGAATTGAATGTTGTACATATCCGCTTCGATGCGGCATGTCATCTTTAATAAATTTAATATTATAATAAGCAGAGGAGAAAAGGCCATCTTTAACAAATTTAATATTATAATAATATATTATTATTATTATAAAATAATAAATAGTTCTTATTCTTTTTCTATAAAAAGAGAAGTAGTGCAAAGGAGAAAAGAAAGCGTGGGCAAGAGAAGAGAAAGAAAAGAAAAGAAGGAGAGGAAAAATAAAAGAGAAATGAGAAAAAGAAAAAGAGGAGAAAGAAAATGGTGAAGCTAAGTCTTTCAAATTCCGTTTTGGCTTTCCTATTCCATGGATCTTCCCTGAACAGCGGAATGGATTGATCTGACCCGCAATCTTTCTCTTTGAGTAGACCATAGGCGGGACTCTCTTTCGCCTAGGCGGAGAAGAGGGAATGTAAGATGAGACTGATTTAAGAGTCTTGGACAGAAGAGAAGGGACGGAGACGGAGCTTCTAGCCTTTCATCATTGCCCAACATTCACATTCATATTCATAGCTGAGTCTACTAAAAGATGGACCAAGCATCGTCGTGGTGATTAGATCTCTGATCGTTCACCTCTAATGTGACACGTTCCCACCCAGTTATATGATCAACGGGATCAGTCGGCTAGAGAGAGCGGGCTATTCTTCTTCCGGGAGGCAAAGTCGTCCCCTCTACTGATTGAACCCTCAGTTCGGAGGTATTCGTCAACATGTTAAGAGGCCCCACTTTCCTCTTTCCGAAAGCAAGAAGTTTCTAAGGATAGGTTGCAGATGTAGCTTCGAAGGGCGCTAAGTAGTTCAGTCAAGGGAAGAGAAAGCGAGCGCACTCATGAATATGAATACTCGATTTTTCGATAGTCTAGATCGTTTAAAACCAAAGTAGTCCACCCGGTTATATTATACCACGGGTAGGTGTAGCGAAGTAGATTAGGTAGTTGACCAGGTTCTTTTATTTCCTTAGATTCGACTTCAATGGGGTTTCAAAAGCCTGGGCAAGGCGGGCGGTGTCCACCTTTGAGGGCCAGGGATAAGAATAGATCTGAATGCTAACATTGGGCGGGCCGCCAATAGGCTAAGGTGTAAGCCCTTTATTGGAGCCTAGCCCTGATTGACCAGCTCAACCTAGGAAGTGCGGATAATCAAGGTAGAAACCTCGCTGTCAACTAGGGCCGAGTACGAAAAGGACTCATTTATGGCCGGTAACCCGTCGGTTGAGTAGTTAAAGTTTTGTAATTGCCATCCTCTAAGAGAGGGGGAAACTTGGTATTTATAGTTCGTAGAGAGCTGATTACTAACAAAACCTACCTTTCAATTCGACTTAAGTTAGAACAATCAATCGAAGAGCTAAGGCCAAGCAAGGTAAGAACCTACCTGTTCTTAATCCCTATTCAAATTGCTTATATTTCTAGGATTTCACAGTTTTGGTTTGTATATTCATAATGATACCATGAGTGCTTTAGGGCGTCCACAAGATATATTTTCAGATACCGCGATACAATTACAACCTGTCTTTGCTCAATGGATACAAAACACACATGCCTTAGCATCCCGAACGGAAGGGAGGACCCCTAATTCGGGGGCTGAGTTCGAATAATATGCACTGATAGAATAATATACACTGAGTACTCAAACATAGTAATAGATAGGGGTCCCGAATAGGGAGTTGGAAGACGAACATCTTAACAATGATTTGGTTGGAAGACTTTTGTGCTAGTTCAGTTCTTCTGATTCAACAAAGTACTCGTACTCATTTAGTAGAGTTGTTGACCATAGATAAGGAATGGTACCACTCATCCCTTGATCTCTGCCTAACCCGGCTAGTTTCAGTGTTTGGTGCCTGACTTGATGGGATGGGAGTCACGAGGCTTTAAAGAAGCCCAATGAGCTAGGTTGAATGAGATTCGCTTTGGTTTTTATGATTTGACCTTGCTCATATATCAAGGCTGAGTCTAACTCCTTATGTCTCGGAAAGATAGATTTTCCGATACACTTGACTAAGGTGACTAACCCACAGGACTCGAAATGAGACAAAGATCGAGACAACGATTTGTCGAAGACACCGTGTCCGAATCAAGGAAAGCTACAATGCCCGAGAAGAAAGAAAGAGATGTTTATTAATAACGACCTTTAAGAGATAGGGGTGCCACAAGCCTAGGTCCCCAACAGAGATATTTGATATTGGTTTGGTGGATGAGCTCAGGTCGCCAAGCCCAAGCCCCGACAGAGAGTATGGATCACTATGTCTCAAAAAACGCCTTGCTTAGGTCGAAGCAAATGCCGAGTATAGTTGTTGTTCTTATGCCGCTATTAGTAGATCAAACGCTCTTCTTTCTCTAATCTTTCGAGTCCTTAGTCGAGTCGGATCCGCACCGCAGTTAATCTCGCTTTTGGAGCTTTACTTTACTATTACTAATAAGGGCTCACCGCCTTATATGCTTTAAGCGAAAGGTGCTCTCGAGTGTACCGCGACACGCACCTGGACATTAGACCAATTGTGGCTGGTCCAGCAGCTTCGAATGCCGTTGTCATGATGTTGATCCGACTCGCAACTCACGACATCCGCGTAGCTCCGAACACGCGCATTGGAGCTCTTCGCTCGATGTCTCGGTCGCTCTGTTGGAAACCGTCGAATCAGGAACTTGTGATTCGAAGCTAGCCTTTCACCCTATCCAATGACCCGGATCTCTTTGCGAAGGAAAAGATGACTATCGTTTTGACACGCTTGGCCGAAACGAATGCGGTGCTCTCCGCTCTTTGGGTGAACAATTTCCGTAATCCAACTATTATGCCCACCAGTTTGTTTGCATGACAGTCCATTCGTAAGTAAACCTTTCTAAATGCACACGCTTATCGTATGCGGACTGAAAGCCCTCGATTAATGCCATGGCTAGAATAAGACAGCTTCAAGACGAATAATGCTAAGGCCGCGATAAAAGCAAATATAAATGTTCCAAGTTGCCGAGCATCTTCCAAAGCAATTGTTGTAGCTCAACTCAGTTAAGGCACGACAACATGGAATTCTGGTATGGCAGCAGTGAGTTAAGGTTGCCAGACCCAAAATGGCATAACCAAATGATTGTTTAGCTAATGATGGATTTCGTGCCACAGAATGGATCAAAGAACTGAACATGTTTCCAATACCAACAGCAGTTCCCGCTGAAGCAAATGTAGCAGCTCCGGTACCCATTAATTTTGCACCTTCTAACATCTTGGGTTGAGAATTCTCGTCACGCTTTTTCATTCACGATTTTTTGTTATGGATTTCTCGTCGCTTTCTGAATTCTGAAAGTCTCTTTCACTCATGCATTTCCTTTGCAGCAAGAAGAAGACATTGTTGATGCAGTTGCGCACATTTTGAACCCCAATTTCTTTCTTCGGAGCCGTTTCTTTCACTATTTATTATTTTATTATTATAATATTGGGAATTGGGTCGACCATTTCTATCTACTGCTAATGCTTTGATTAATTGCAGGAATGGAGTGATGAATTTATCATTTAGCAATATGAAGTTGGAACTCAATGTATTCAACATGTGTAAACAACCTCATGATAAAGAAGATGAAGAAAATGAGACTGAAGTATTGAACTCACTGAACCAATCATTGAAGAATACATTACTCTGTTATCCGCCATTTATATGGGAAAGTAAATTAAAACATACAAAAGAAACAAATCAAATCTGAAAAATCAATTCAAATGTGAAAATAAACAAAATACGATGAAAAGAATAAAAAATAATAATTCCAAGAGTAAATCCCGTAACCTTATTACTTTTTAGACATGTAATCTATTTTTTTACTATTAATTTTTATTTAATAATAGAGTACCAAATTTAAAATTTCATATGGTTCGACCCTGGTGAGATAAAAATTAACATAATAAAATATAATTTACATAAAATTACATATGAGGAGCATTAAAATAAAATGTAAGTTATGTACATATTAATTAATACTTTAAGTGAGAAAATAATAATTTAAATTTTTATAAAATATACACTATCTAGTACTTGGATGTGGACTTTTAAATTTCTGTAATTTAATTTATGTATTTATTTTTATGGCTGGTTCAATCACCTTTATTGTTATTTAATTTCCGTTCTTAATATTTTATAATTTAAAGATATACATTCAAATGAGAAACAGAGAAAAGAAATATAAAAGAAGAAGTGGAGAATATCATACCTAAATTTGTTGTAGAGGCTTAAAATAATTTTTTTTTGAAAAATAAATAAATAAAAGACTCTAAGACTAAGAAGATGCATTTCTAGAACCAGCTTACAAACCGGAGCTGGAGCCCATGACTTTGGCATTGGATTGGTCAACTGAAGATGATAACAGTAATAAGTAGTAAGAAGTATAAATTAGATTTAAATCTCTATCTGTAAATTTTTTTTTTAGTGTTCATGTGATGTTTTCTAAACTCTACTTCTTTCCTTTAAGACATTAAGGACAATGTCTCAATTAGGTTGGAGGAAGAAATAGTTAATATTATTTTTTTCTTTTTTAAAAAAAAAAATAACACACTTTCCACTATCTTAGAAATTATCTCCAACAGATCAAGAAAACAAAATATTACAAAAAATTTTAACTTACAACTCAATAACATGTGTCATAGTGTGTGTGTGAAAAGAATGATTTTATATATTATATTATTAAATATATTTAATAATATAATATACAATAAATTGGCCACTCCACCTTGACTTTAATTTCTCTGGAAACAAATGAAGATGAGAATTATATAGCAAAACTTTTTGATCAATTTCAAATATTTTTCTAAAAAAATTTTTATCATGAAAAACTTTATATAAAGTTTGTAATTTGGTTTTTCATTTTTGCATGTTTTTGAGTGATGGCAAAATGTGTTTGTTGTGGTATTTTTGGGGCATTCACTACTCGGGGTTTCTAACGACAATTCCATTTTGTCTCTTCGTTCTTGGCTTTCCATCTATGCCTTAAGTAAGTTGAGGTTATGTTTTGGTTTTTTTATTTTGCAAATTTTTTACAGTGATGTTGGAATGTTCGAAGTTTATGGGGAACATCTGGACTTTGCTATTTGAGGTCTGTGTAATGAGACACCCCCAACCCCCACCACAAAAAAATAAAAATAAAAACGGTGGCATGATTGCTTGAGGACAATATTTTTATGTTGCAGTGTAGGAGAAATGGTTAGTTTTTTATTGGGACAACCCTACTGGCGGGTGTCTATAATGAGTCATTTTCACCTTTTCTAAGTTAATCACTTTTATGAATCCTTCAAGAGTAGTGTGTATGTTGGTCATACAATTATTGTAAAGTTTTATGCTGCTGTGAATCAAATTGATTTAATTCCAGGAGCTATTTTACCGAACAAGGCTGTTTCTTTGATCATAATTTTGTTCTTTTAAGTAC
This sequence comes from Murraya koenigii, assembly GCA_025617385.1. Lineage (NCBI taxonomy): Eukaryota > Viridiplantae > Streptophyta > Magnoliopsida > Sapindales > Rutaceae > Murraya > Murraya koenigii. The sequence continues at coordinate 39,914,419 of CM046812.1, read as the reverse complement.
TTGGCTTCTGGTAAAATTGTGGAACACTATGCTGTTGAGCTTCTACTGCTAATTTATTATTTTCTGCTTATTAGTTGAGTTAGTCCTGTCAACTCCTCCTATGGTTGCAGTGATTCTGGTCTGCTTCATTGTTGGTTATTCCAACCACTTGAACAGAGTGCTGATGTTGACTTCTAAATACTTGCATTACTGGATTGAAATTATAGTTTCTAAACTTTTCTTTTAGTAATTATAGCTCCATATGGATCCATTGCTCTTCCCTTCCTCCACTAAGAAAGGTTTAGTCCGAGTCACAAGAATCTTACATTTTCACTTTTTCTATTTTGTTATGGTAATGCAATGTAATATCACATTTTCTAATTTTGCTGTTAATTTCATAGCAGAGGAAATAGTAAGGTTGTAGGTTCCTGCCTTTCGAATTGACTATTCTTTAAGTAAGTTCAAAAAATAATAATATGGTTGAAATTGAGATCTTTGTATTTCAAATTTGTGCAAATAACAGGGGTGGAACGCATCAACAGAAGGATTTGTTGCTCTTTTCATATGGAGTCTCTAGCCTCCACTGGTATTAGCCTTCCCTCTAGAGCTAGGACCAACATCATCAAATTCACAGCTGAGACAGGTTGAGAATTCTGTTGACGATAAAACTCTGCTCTCCTTTTGGATAGGATCAACTATGTTAACCCTGTCCGCAACTCTGTGTGTTTTGCTGTTGCATGGGAGATTCTGGTGCTGCTTTGTTGGTTATTCTAACCACTTGAACAGTGCTGTTGAACTTCTAAATACTTTTGCATTTTTTCTTGGAATGTTTGGCGTATGTATTTGCTCACAGGATTTTTTGTTTTCTTGTTTGATGTCTATGCTTGTCCGTGTGAATAATGAAATGCAATTCTAGTTTCTAGGTTTGTCATGCAGCGATGGAGGAATGTTGTCGGAAGTTTTTGCACGGAGGTTAGATTTCTGCTTTCTTTTGCTACTGTTTACTTGAACTACGAGACTTTGATCTCTATTAAAAATAGAGTACATGGGCGTTTGGTTCTAACCCAAACTAAGTCCAATTTATCCAAAAAAAAAAAATTTACCATATGATGAAAATTCTGTAGTGATTGGTTTCACTATTATACGATGGGAATTTTTGGGAAGCTGGCTTGGACTTGGGTTATGCTACAGGTCGTCGTGTCATGATTGCATCCCCAGCAGCTTGTATATGTTTGTTAATAGCCTCGAAACACCAATTGTTCGTCCATCGGTGTTTATGGCTGGCTACGGCTGGTTGTTTTTTGGATGAGAACGAATCCATCATTTTAAGAGTCTTCTGCCGGGATACTTATAAATTTCTTTCTTTGTATACAGTAACCTGGAAGCTGTAACTATTTTTGAGTTGAGACCAGTGCAGAACAGAGTTCATATTTTATCAATGACAGCATCTTTTTATTAACCAAACAAAATATTTACGGCATTGTTTTCGCTTTTCATTTTGGCCTTCTATAAAGTTATTAGCTGATAGATATTTATAGGGTGGTGGTTTGGGTTGTACCGAATCGAATTCGACTTTCGGGGTTCGGTTTAGTTCGAGTTGAACCTAAAATCCAAACGGATTGAAATTGTAAAATCGAGTTTTGTTATACGGTATGTGCTAAACTAAACTGAATTTGTATAAAAAATAAAAAAATTTTGAAAAACGCGAAATCTCTCCATTGTAGAAACGTAACTTTTTTTTTTTTATACCTCGTCATCGGTCGTTAGTAATCTTTATGAAATTGTAAATATCCATAAGTAGCCAGATCGAAATTAAATCTCCCCACTAGCAGCAGTTTAGGAAATTGTAAATACCCATAGTTAGCTAGATTGAAAAGAAATTTCCCCACTAGCAGCAGTCGGTTTTAACTCCCGCCAATAATGCCTTCTGATTTTGCGTCTGACCAGCATTGTTGCTCGATTTCGCGGCTTTTAGCACTGGGTAATTGTAGGCGTTGCAGGCTCGCGGCTCTCACATTAAAATTTTAGTGTGTGAGTTAATTAATTTTCTATTCTCAGGAGTTTAGGCAAAGTTTTTGGTTATGTGAAGAATTCACTATTACCATATTTTAATGTGTTATAATCAAATTCGACGAGACGTAGATGTTAGATTTGCCCTTTTTGTTTATAATTTGTGGTGGTGTCTTATTGAAAAATACCAATTGATTTAGGTGGTTTTTTTTTTTTGTTTTTGGTCTGAAATTGTAATTGAAGACGTAATTGAACTTAAAATTTTAACTCGAATTGGACTAAGTAGTTTTCATCGAACTAGAAATTGAAACGCCCACATATAAATATTAGGTTTCAATATGGTTGAGACAGTCGAAGGGCACTAGTTCACTTTAAGACGCATAAAGCTAAAGTATGGTATGTGAAAGATCGAGAAAAAAGAAGTTTTAGACTCATTGACAAAAATACATCGGCGAATCCTACTCAACGAAATACGGAGGTGCTCATGGTAAAACAAGTGAATCATGTCTTGTGTGTCTACTCCAATGATACTATTATTTTGTACTATTAAGTATAAAGATATACACTTTTTCCGTATGGTATGCGAAAAAGTTCATAAAACATATATATTAAATTTTATAGCTTAATTTTAATTGAATTATACTATGATATATTATTTAAATAAATGAAATAAAAATGATGATTATTAAGTTTAAGAATATCTTATTTTAATACTTATCTATCTTATTTTATTTTAAAATATTAATGATGCGTTTATTTCTTTGACTGAGAATTTAGAATTAAACTCATGTTTACTATAATAAGTAGAATGATGAGATTTATTTTGGTGGGTTCCACACCAAATTGTAAATTGTTGAGGAGCCTGACTCCCAATAGGTTGGAAATTCGACTTTTATTTTTGGAGCTATATATATTACTTCACTTGTGGTGTATTTACTAATTGGTGATTTGAATGGATTGAAATTAAAAGGAATTAGAGTGGAATGAGCTGAAATCATATCTTGGAATGAGAATTAGAATAAACTATTTATTTTATGTGTGTGTGAATTGGAATGAGGGAAAAAGATTGATGTGTTTATTTTATTTTAGAATTAAAATAAATTATTACAATTACTAAAAAAATTTTCATTTATTATTATTATTATTTAAGAAAATTATTGTTAATAATAATAACAAATTTTTTCTATTTATTCTTCTTCATTTCTTTCACTCTTTCTTCTTTCATTTTTATTTTTTATTTTTTATTTTTTCCTTCATTATTGTTTATTCTTCTTCCTCTTTGTCTATTCTTTATCTTCAAATTCTTTTTTCTTTTTCTCTTATTCTTTGTCACTTTTTCTTTTTTGTTTCTTCTTTTTTATTGTTTACTCCGTTCAAATCAACAAGTGAAAAACATCGACGATGCTGAAATGATTGACAACACGATTTTGACATTTTGTTCAGTAAGATCGAAATCTAGATTGGGGAATCAAGAATTTAATGTAATTTATTGGTTTATTTCTTTTTAAATTGGAGAATCCTTAATTTGAATCAAAATCTTGTTTAATTGTTGAAATAATTAATAAAAAATAAATAAAAACAAAATAAAAAAGAAGAAGAATAAGTAACAAAGTATAATATAAGAGAAAATAAAAGAGAGTTTGAAGCTGAAGAATAGATGGAGAGGAAGAAACGATAAAGAAGAGAAAAATAAAAAATAAAAAATAAAATCAAAAGAAAAAAGTTAAGAAGAAGAGGAAAAGGAGGAAAAAAAACAAAAGAGAGAAAATAATAATAATGGTAACTACTATTATTATTATTTTTAACTATAAATTTCTTAAATAATAGTGATAATTATAATTATTATAATAAATAATAAGAATAATATATTAAGGACATTTTAATAATTTAAAATAATTTATTTTGATTTTATATACACATTAATAATAATACACCTCATTTCAATTTATGATTTCTATTTTTCATTTAGATTTTAGTCTATTTTAATCTAAGTTCAATTCAATTATCGATTAATAAACTCACTTCCAATATAAAGAAAGTTGGCTGTATCATGGATATAAAGAATTCCCTAGGTGCTCACGCGGCATGGATACAAAGGATGAATTGAGGAATCGGTATCCAAAAGTGGCTTGATGAAAGAACCAGAGAATGAAAGTATCACTCAGGAGAGGTCTAATTCGAGATTGCAGCATCCGCACACTTTTAATTTTATTTTGTAATCTTGGCCTTGCGGGTGGTATTGGCGTTCTCATAAAGAATGAAAAATGTGAAACCACGGTCGCTTTCGTTCCCAAGACTCATTTCTTAAGAGATATGGAATTTTCTGTTACAAATTCAGAAAAAAGGCTTGGAACTAGCCACTGAAACAGGCGTTTGCCATTTCTCCCTGACATTATTATTTTAAGAAACCAACAAAACTTGAACAGATGCCATGGGTTAGGTACAGCTCTAAAAGAAGTGAATTAGTTGGCCAAAAGCAAAACAAGCAACAGTTGAGGAGCAGGTCACTTCAACCGGAAATGTTGTATTAAAAGGTGATGTTGAGAATACGATAGACAGAAAAGAAATCCGAAAAGCTGGCATCATGCTCCCCAGGATTATATTCTGTGTTGCAGTTGTATTGGCTACGTTAACCGTCATTCTCCTGGCTTTGATTTCTCCCGTGGCTCACAGAAATCACTCCTCCAATAAGACTCCTTCGATGGCTCTGTCCTTGTATATTCAGCAACCCCAAATTGTGAGTTCAAACACGCAGTCATCGGTAGCAGAGATTAGCGGCGCTGGAGCATTTGTTTTCCATCATACCCTTACAGAGGGACCTGAGCATACTTCTCGGTCGGTTGGAAAAGCTCAGGGTTTCATCGTGCCGATTGAACAGTTTGCTCGTTCGGCATTCAATATTATTTACCTGACGTTTGATACACCCGATTATTCTGGAAGTCTCAGTGTTCAGGCGAACCAAGTTGCTCACAAAGATAACGAGGAACTAACTGTTGTTGGAGGTACCGGTTCCTTTGCCTTTGCTCGTGGCCGTGCTATCTTTTCCAACACTCAACGCCAAACTTACCATGTAAACCTCCAGCTCAAGTTTCCTAATCGATCTCACTCAATTCCTCCTGGTTGAAGTCAAATCAAGCCCCCTGCATATTATTATATTATATTATGTTAGATTATTCCTCTTTCTTTGTTTCTTTTTTTATTCTTCTTTTTTAATTAAAAAATATTTGTTAATTTGTATAGAAGCATGTAATATGACACGTGTACGTATGATTTATTACGTGAGCTTCCCATTTTGCTGGGTGCTAATACTTTTACTAGTCTCAATTAAATTCTGGCCAATTTAAATGGATATAACACTTTTCGTTTCGATGAAACAAAAGTCAATTCCTTTGATTTTGAGTTGGAACAATTTTTGAATGTCCGTTTGATTAGAAAACAAATGTGAGAAAATATAGAGAGTATTGCAATGTGATTGCCTTTACCACAATCACTTAATAGAGATCACTTATGATCGCATTAATTTTTATTTGTTATAATTTATATTTAATAAAATATTTTTATAATTATTATATGATTATTTTTACTTAAAATATAGGGGTGGATAAAACTATCGCTCTCTTAGGAACAATTTACAAACCAATTGATCCAATCCTAAGGGCAAACAATTACATAAAGTATTTTTAATTTTAATTGAAAATCCATAAATTATATGTTTCAAACCCGGATTGTCGGGGCGGGTCGAATCTTATCCAAACAGAAAAATCAAAATACTTTTCACAATTATTATTATTTTTTATCACCGTGTGAGCTTCGCTGATCCCTATCCTCCCCCTCTTACATTATTGTAGAATCTGTGACGCTGTGATTGGGCAGAAGAAGAAATGGCAAAGTCGAGCGCCGATGACGATGAGCTACGTCGAGCCTGCGAGGCTGCAATTGAAGGCACAAAGCAAAAGATCGTCATGTCGATTCGCGTCGCTAAAGGACGAGGGATGTGGGGAAAATCTGGCAAATTAGGTCGCAATATGGCTAAACCGAGAGTTCTTGCGCTCTCCAGTACGCTTACTTTCTTTTCTAGCTAACGAATTTGGTTTCATTCGTCTGATCTGTTCTCATTCAGCATTGTTTTTGCTTTATTGGTTAGAGAAATCTTCAATTGTATTCGGACAGTTGATGTGTTGATTATGACGCGGATTAGTAGTATTAGTTCGACTTCGAGAAATGTGAAGTTACCGGGACATGCCTTTGAAATTTTGATGAAAATAGACTCACTTAGAATTCAGCCAGATTTTATTCCTTGTTGGGTTTTAAGAATCGTCATCAGTTACTTTGTGGTGTTTGAGATTTTGAACTAATTTTTTTTTTTTTAATTGTAGTTCTGACATTGGTAAAAAAGTAAAGGATATTTTTGTGTCCTAGTCTTTTTGCGGTGACAGTAGGATAAGCTGGGTTCAATATAATCATGCCAATTTGAAGGGTCATAATGTCATCTCTGATGCTTCTTGATTTTTTGGTTTAGAGAATAGCGGCACCATCTTATAAAAATCCCCTAATTTAGCATTGAAAGCTAAATATCATTGCAGCTTTTCTTATTTCCCTTGGGGGTTTTAATTGATTCCTCAGACCATTTAGTATTATTTATGTGGCATTGTCTGTGATAACATGTTGCCTGTGCAGCAAAAGCCAAGGGTCAGCGGACCAAAGCTTTTCTTCGAGTTTTAAAATATTCCACTGGAGGAGTTCTTGAGGTATTTTTCTTCCAAGCATTTTTATTGGTTTATAGCAAAGAACATTGAATAAATTTTAACATTATTTTGGTGTATGAATCTTATTTTAATGATAGCCAAAAAGATGTCTTTACTAGCATACAACTTCTGGGCTGGATATCCTTGTCTTGACCTTGGGGGTTGGCTTGGTAGTATTCTCACTGGGCTAAGCCAGAATTATATGCTTATCAGATGTCCAAAATGGGTTTTGTATAAGACATTCAAGCTCAACTTTCCTTTACATGACACTAGGTAGAGCATTATGGGAAAAATGAATTTTTAAGGATTCCCAAAAGCTTAGGGATTCGTCTCCTCTTCCTTTCTTCTGGAAGGTTGTTCTAGGTACACTTAACGGTAGGTCAACATCTCTCCCGACAAACCCATGAGAGGCGCTTAACTCACGCTTTCCTCTAGATAGAATTGAGGAATAAAGTAGCTTGACCGAGAGGGAAAGAAACAGATTTGCTTGATCCTCTAGCGGTCGTGTTTCGACCGGATTGGATTGGAAAGACCAATTATTTATGAAAATACAGGTCGGGTGTTCCGGTTTTACAATTTCATTCATACGAAGTCGGCCCCATTGCCTAACAGTGATGGAAAGCTGAGGTATCACATCAATGTGGTGCCCGATGCATAAATCTTAGTAAAGAATACAAGTTGATGTGGGAAGTTACCAAAGCATTGAATTTCTATTAATGAATTATATGTAGAACATATGTGTATGATTCTTGTTTTAAAACGCTGATATTGCTGAAAATTTCTTTCACAGCCTGCAAAACTGTATAAGCTTAAGCATCTGTCAAAAGTGGAGGTTATAACTAATGACCCCAGTGGGTGTACGTTTACCCTGGTAATGCCTCATCTAATATTTAGATATGGAAATATCTTTTTATTTATATATGGAAAACAAATTTTTCTTCCCCTCCGACAATCTTATAGGGATTTGATAACCTTAGAGGCAAGAGTGTTGCCCCACCTCAGTGGACCATGCGAAACATTGATGATAGGTAATTTCTGTTTTTCTTTTACCTGGGGAACTTCAAACAGCTGCATGTTTTTTCTGTTAATATTTCCTCTTTTTTTTTTTTTTCCATTGCAGGAACCGCCTTTTGCTTTGCATTCTTAATATATGCAAAGATGTTCTTGGTCGCCTTCCCAAAGTTGTTGGTATAGATGTTGTGGAGATGGCTCTTTGGGCTAAGGTGCATATTTTGATCTGACATTCTTTTCCTTGACAAATCATGTATTTCTGTTTGAGTTTGATTTATCTTATTAAGGGACATTTAGTATGTTTGTAGCTGTTGATATGAGAAAATATTGCATTATGATTGGAATATGTATATCAGAATCTTTGGGTTCTAACAGACATTTAGCTAGTTTTATCCTTAATGCTGTGAATGTTGAAATAATAGATTTCCTCTAGAGGTTTTTTTTTTTTTTTTCTTTTTTTTAGAGTTGAACCCTTTCCTTGCATATGGTAGGTATACTATCAGTCTCAGATCAAGCTTATGATAGTTTAATAAAATAAGGAACCTGTTGTATGTAAGAAATCAAGCCAGGTACATATGGTATTTCAAATTGAATTGGACTGCAGTTCCCAGGGGTCCTACAGTGAGGATTAAATAACACCCTGGCTTGGTTCTCTTATTGTGTCAGTGGTTGTCTACATGGCTTTATTTGTCACTTGATCTCTTCTTAACATGTACTATGCACACATGTTCATTAATTGGAATGACAATATGCAATGATGGGATAATCTGGTGTGCATTATCCTTGGCGATATGTTTAAATTTCTTTGATTATGTGTTGTGATTGTAGAAGTCGCGTAAAATATTGTCTGTGATTGATTTTCCTATAACTCTCAAATTGGATGCAGGAAAATACCCCTACAGTTACTACTCAAAGAAATCTGCAAGATGGGCCTGTTGCAGCTACTGTGACAGAGAGTGATTTGAAGGTGACTGTTGAAAGAGAACTTGTCTCCCAAGCAGAGGAAGAGGACATGGAAGCTCTTCTGGGAACGTATGTGTTTCACTTTTTTTCTTTGTTTCAGAGGCTTCTAAGTCGGGTTGAAATGTAGTTTTAACAAGATAAGACTATAGTGGGAGAGGTATCCTTACAAAATGTGAATAAATGAAAAACTATAGCTAGAGATGTAAATATATGCAAACAAACTGGAGAAACAAAGTGAGACTTGCACTGTAATACTAATCTCTTTCTAATGATTTTGGATCTTAATATGCTGCATTATTGAAACTGAAACCAAGTTACAGCCATTCTTGCATCACCCTTTATGTCCTCATAGCTAAAATAATTTTATATAGCTATGATGTTTCTGAGCAAGTATGTTATGCAGTTATGTCATGGGTATTGGTGAAGCAGAGGCATTTTCTGAAAGGTTGAAGCGAGAGCTTCTTGCTTTGGAAGCAGCAAATGTGCATGCCATTTTGGAAAGTGAACCAATGGTAGAAGAGGTAATCTCTTTCATTTACGGTTTTACCTTGGAATTAAAGGGAAACCAAGGAGGATGTCTTTGAAACTTAAGAGTGATCCACCATCAGTTGTGGGCTTATGGTTTTGAGTCGGACCATTACGTACAACAGTAGAAAAAAATAACTTTTTTTTTTTAATAAAAGAACTTCTTAAGAATCCTTTCCTGTGACAAACATATTTGCCACTTAATAGTTGATTCTTGATCTTGCAGGTACTGCAAGGGCTTGAGGCGGCCACAAATTGTGTTGATGACATGGATGAATGGTTGGGCATCTTCAATGTAAAGCTTAGGCACATGAGAGAAGACATTGAATCGGTAGGGGTTTGTCCGTTCAAAATTGTGATTATTTTGATTGTAGGGTTGCCTATTGGTTGGGTTTTAACTGTAGGTCACATATTCTTTTTTCCAAAAAAATACTTTGTGTGTGTCACTACATTATTTGAAAAAGCAACTTGACCTTTTTTATTTCAGTCTGTCTTATCTCAGAGTCGATCAAATTTGCAAATATACCAGAGAGAGTCACATTTTCAGTTAGTGAATTTTACCGATTTTCTGTTGGGAAAAGTTATGGATTGTGGGTTGAGCAAGAGAACCGTAGGAATGATTTCCATATGTAAAATTACTAGTTATCTTTCTAATTATTGTATTCTTTATAAGCGTAAAATTTGAAGAGTATATGTCAATATTCAATGTGACATCTAATCATGTGGATTGTTCTCTTTATATGGTAGTAAAGATTTTTTTTCTCAAAATAGATGATTGGAAGACTGTTCTGGATACCATTCATTTTTAAGTTGAGCACCTGATCTAGTTTATGTTTGCTTGTAATTTTTTGTGGTCATACTATCCAGATAGAAACCCGCAATAACAAATTGGAGATGCAATCTGTCAATAACAAATCGCTTATTGAAGAGCTAGATAGACTTCTTGAACGATTGCGTGTACCTTCAGAGGTATTGTTTCCACCACTTCTGTTGTGAACACAAAATACATAAATGTAGGCATTTATGCAAACCACAATATTTTTCCTTATAAATGCTGTCTTTTATAGTATGCAGCATGTCTAACTGGAGGTTCATTTGATGAGGCACGCATGCTTCAAAATGTTGAGGCATGTGAGTGGTTAACTGGTGCTCTACGTGGTCTTGAAGTACCTAACCTGGATCCCATTTATGCAAACATGCGAGCTGTATGTATTCTGTTTCTTTTGTCTGTCTTTTTTTTTCCTTAAAAGATATGGTTACCATGCAAATATGCAATCAGTTGGTGAGCTACAGCCTGGAGTTCTACTTTTATGATTTATGGCTGTACTAATACTGCAAGGCAATATCAATTCTTGTGTTTGCCAACATCTTTTCCTCTCAAAATGTTAGATCCAGCTTTGGTTTCATTTTTGAACTCATTCTTTGGGAATTCATAATATCTGATGTCTCCTTTATTATTGAGATGTTTGTTTGACTAGATGTTTAACCTTTGTCTTGGCAACCTAATTGTTATAGCTGCCACAATATGTGTACAGGTTGTGGAACTTAAGGGTAAACATTTATGGGCAGCTTTATAACTTCATGTTTTCATTCTAATTTTTTTGCCAGTGTAAACCAGTAATATCAGTTGAAGAGCTCTCTTTGCCTGATTAAGAAACCTATTTAGAAGTTTCTGGTTTGTAAGAACATGTCTATTTCTCAAAGCACTAGTTGAAATGCTTACAGGTCAGAGAGAAACGGGCAGAACTTGAAAAATTGAAGACCACATTTGTTCGAAGAGCTTCTGAATTCTTGAGGAACTACTTTGCTAGTTTGGTAGACTTCATGATAAGTGACAAGAGTTACTTTTCTCAGGTAACTTTCAGCTTTATGCTCTATTGGTAAAATTTATCGACTTCTAACTTGCTTATTTGCTTGCAAACAGCGAGGACAATTGAAGAGGCCTGATCATGCTGACTTGCGATATAAATGCAGGACATATGCTCGCCTTCTGCAACATTTAAAGGTCAAATGATGTACTGATTGCACTAACAGCCAAAATCTGTGTTGTTTTTGTACACATGCACTTGTGATAATGTGTATCACTGATCTCCTTTTGGCTGTGTATCACTGATCTCCTTTTGGATCCCTTTCACTTCCTATTTTCAGAGTCTTGATAAGAAGTGCTTGGGTCCTTTGAGGAAAGCGTATTGTAGCTCCCTGAACTTGCTTCTTCGCCGGGAGGTTAGGCAGCACAAACTTTCTTCCAAATAGCTTGAAATAATTTATGTGTATGACATGTATTTATTTGGTGATAGCCATATGTACCTTTGGGTTCTTTTATTTTGGTTATGGGTGGTGATTTAAAGTATATACAAAATAGTAGTTGTACCGTTATTTGATAAGGATCCTTGTACCATGAAGCATTCATTTATCCTTCTGTGAATGCTGAGAAATATTTATTTATCTTCTTCTTCTAGTTATTTTGATGTTTTTGGTAAATTAATTCATGATCGGTAACTAAAAGCTCTTCCCGATGAACTCTAGCAACATTGTTACTAATATTATGACTGATGCATCCAACAAGTCCCATCTTCTTTGTACACCCATGCATGTAACCCTGAAAAATCCTCTTTCTGCCACCCAAAATGAAAGCAAACTCTATTTCACACACTTAATCTTGGCTCTAATCCACCTCTAATGATTTAAATTGGTTAATCATGTCATGAATCTCTCTTAAGACTTTTGGTCTCATTTTAGTCTAATACCCATTAAAGCTGCTTTAAGTTTAAACACATGGCTCAAAATGTTAATTTATGCATCAACAGGCTCGCGAATTTGCAAATGAGCTTCGTGCAAGTACAAAAGCATCAAGAAATCCATCTGTCTGGCTTGAAGGTTCCTCGGGATCTAGTCATGGTGGACATTCAGACACTTCTCCAGTTTCTGACGCATATGCCAAAATGCTGACGATTTTTATTCCTCTCCTTGTGGACGAGGTCGATGTTCTATTTTATTCACATATTCTGAGCTAGATATTATCACTATTTAGTAACAGTGTTCTTCTCCGTGGCTCAAATTGCAGAGTTCTTTCTTCGCACACTTCATGTGCTTTGAAGTTCCTACACTTGTTCCTCCAGGAGGTGTTCCTAATGGTAATAGAAGCGATGATGACGCCAATGATGATGACTTGGGCATTATGGACATAGATGAGAATGACAGCAAAGCTGGTAATTTTTTCTTAATATGCTTCTCAAGTTTATTTGTGTCAGTAATGTATGTCACAGGGTTCTGCCTCTCATGGATAGATTTCATGCTGTGACAATTGAGTAAGCTGCTTTGAATTTCTAGATAAAAACTCAGCAGATCTAGCAACGTTAAATGAAGCTCTCCAGGAGTTGCTCAATGGCATCCAGGTAATGTGTGAAAAATGTTTCCTATGTTTTTGTATTTCTGATTTCTCTCTTTGCTCTGCTGTTTTCCAATTGAAAGAGTTTCCATGAACTTTGGAGAGTCAAGGACATCTTAGAATGTGAAATTTTTTTATAGCAATTTTGGAGGCTTGCCTCTCCTCTGTGTGTGTGTGTGCGCGTGCGTGTGTGCACATACCTATCTATAAGTCTTCCAATGTTGAATTTCCTATTTTACTTTGATAGTTTCTGTTTTGACTAGCAGAATGTGCCACCTTTTGTTATTTAAATTCCAGGAAGACTTTTATGCTGTGGTGGATTGGGCGTACAAAATTGACCCTCTACGCTGCATATCCATGCACGGAATTACAGAGCGCTATCTCTCTGGCCAGAAAGCTGATGCAGCAGGATTTGTTCGTCTGTTGCTTGGCGACCTCGAGTCAAGAATATCTATGCAGTTTGGTCGTGTATGTTTTTGCTATTGCCAAAAGAATGTAGTTGCCATATGCATAAAGAATTTTATGATGCTAACTAATTTCATTCATGATTTGTGCAGTTTGTTGATGAAGCTTGTCACCAAATTGAAAGAAATGAGCGTAATGTACGGCAGATGGGTGTCTTATCATACATCCCAAGGTACTCTGGATCTTACAGGCCGATGCTTTTAATTTTTTAATTCAATCTTGGTCCTTTTGTACAACAAATTGTTATGAGGGATCGATTTGCCCAGCATTGATGAGACAGGGAAAGGAGATTAACTAAGACGCTAGTGTCTTTTGATTTATGGATTTAAGTTTTTGAGGTCTGTGAATCAAAGGTCCCATGAGTTGTGCTGAATGCATGATGCTATTATGAATGGTTACACGTAGACAGTTTCCCCAATCATTCTGATATCTATCATCTACTTTAACATGGCATGTTGTGGCACATGGACAGAATAACTGTTATGGGACCACAGCTGTTAAGTCAGCTTGCAGATTACGTACATAATGCAATAATTGACTGGCTGTTGCATAATTTGAAGAATGTTTGTATGTCATTGCAACTGATGGATCTCATGAGTTATAGGTGAAGTAATTTAGTTTTAAATAATGGTCTCAAGTGCACTGCATCTTTGGGAGCCTACACATATTGGGCTTTGGACCCTAATGTTCTGCATATTGCTAGTGAATTTTTTTGTTTCTAATGCAGTTTGTTAAAGGTATAAATAAATGAATGAATGAGAAAAGAAAAATGAAAAGCCAGTGCAATGCTGAGGCAGCAAAGTAAAAAGTGGTGTTTAGAGTGGTGCCAAGAGCCTCTTCAGATTGTCCTGTGCAAACACTAGGAGTCGTTCAAGATGTTGCATACTTTATTTTTTGAGCAAATTTTATTTTCCACTAAAGCTATATTCAGTATTCTTCAGTTTTTGGTTTAAGATTGTATTATTATTGTTACTTTTGTACAGATTTGCAACACTTGCTACCCGAATGGAGCAGTATATTCAGGGACAATCTAGGGATTTGGTTGATCAGGCGTACACAAAATTTGTGAGTACATCTTTTAAAGCACACCTTTTACTTGTTGATTTGATGAGGGCATTGTGCTTTGCGCAATATGATGCGACTGTATTACATGGCTAAATAGAATGATGCAGTTCAGTAGTTTCAGACAAAGTAATGCTGATTTAGGGTGGGATTTTTGTTTCCCTTGTTGCAGTGGGCGGTACGGTGGTTTTGTTGATATAATTTAGATTAGCATAATGGTCAATCAGCCAATGTATAGGAAAACGTTTGAGTGCATTATGTAACCAGAAAGCTTAGTCGTGGACTACCTTGACCTTTACCACATAAGTCATAAGCTTTGTTTGTATGGTCTATACAACAGATAAAGCATGTAGAACCAAATGGAATGTTGAATAACTCGAGTCTGATTTTGGGTTACTGACATATTTAATAGAACTTTTAGCATAACTGCTTTGGCAATGGATTTTGTAGTTCCAATAAAAATCTGTAATTGCATTTAATTGAATGGAAATATATTGTATTTTATATCTTGGTCTTGTTGTATTATTATATTTGAATGTTAACTTACCCTGATAAATGTGCCAGATTTGAAGGAATCATAGAAAGATTTTATGTTCACGTCTTTTGATGGAACTATGGAGAAATCTTTGTCCACATGTTGTTAGTGGACAGCTGGTGCTCTATCAGTTTTAAATCTTCATTAATACAATTTTTGAGTTTCTTATCCCAAAAATAAAAAAAAAATGTTTACTTTTTGAAGTTGGTTGAGGGTGTAGATTTACATTCTAAATATTGCTCCACAGGTTAGCATAATGTTTGTGACTTTGGAGAAAATTGCACAAACAGATCCAAAATATGCTGATATTTTTCTTTTAGAGAACTATGCAGCATTTCAGAATAGGTACTTTCTTTTCTTTTAGCAGTTTCATGGATTTAAAATTGATCTTCATAGTGATTCTGAAAAAGGCCACCAGAACTTGGTTTTATTCTTTCAAACGAAAATCCATTACTCTGTTCATTCTGCTGATCAGAAGCAACTGCCTGCAGCTTATATGACCTAGCGAATGTTGTGCCCACTCTAGCCAAATTTTATCACCAGGCGAGTGAAGCTTATGAACAGGCATGTACACGTCATATCAGCATGATTATCTATTATGTAAGTAATCAACCTCCCTCTCTTGTGGAAAATATGAAATATTGCATGAAATTCTGATAAGCTTTTCTGTTATCTGATGCATCCTCTGAATTTGTATCATTTTACATTGTCCTAATAAAGTTGGTCCTTGGCAGCAATTTGAACGACTTTTCCAATTTGCTAGAAAGATTGAAGATTTGATGTACACAATCACTCCAGAAGAGGTTAGTAAATTGTTGATCATAATCATATTAGTTTCGTAGAAATAAAATCATTATAAATATATTTATCATCTTCTTAAGCCTTGTAGCCATATCTCTCTCTGGATTTCAGAAAGTTGCAGTGTTTGACATCATTTTTCCCAGTCAAAAATGAAATTCATTGTTCTGTCTGGAGAACATAACCTAATTGCAAGCATCTTAAGTTTGATAGATCTCTAGGGGGTTAAATTGGAAGATTGTGCTTCACAGAGTTGTAGAGCATGTCTCAAGTCTCCTGACTGGTAACTGCATGCCTTGTCTAACTAGTAAATCCATTACAGCATGTCACATTCCTGGATTTCCCAACATTGAAATGTCTGGTTTAGCTTGATGCCTGATATAGAATGTTGACTTTTAAAATTTGTGTGTTTTGACAGAAGTTTTTCATTGTGTGGGTGCAATTGTTGATATACCATATGTTGGGAAGCTCTGCTGTAATTCTGGCTATGACATTAGTGCCTAGTAGTTGTTTTGCTGATAAACAAAATTTTACATACTGGTAATGTATTGCTGAATGCTTGGGCTTATGTAATTTTAATTTTTTTTTTTTTTTGTTCGTCAAATTTCAGATCCCTTTCCAGCTTGGATTGTCAAAAATGGATTTGCGGAAGATGTTAAAATCCAGTTTATCCGGGGTATGTCCATAAATATCTCCATAATATTTTGCTCTCTGTCCCAGAGACGTAAAAGTATTTTGGCTTGTTCAATACAGGTTGACAAATCTATTGCTGCGATGTATAAGAAGTTACAGAAGAACCTAACTTCAGAAGAATTATTACCTTCTTTATGGGATAAATGCAAGGTAAGCTGACTGCTTTTATGGGAATTATTTTTGTGTTTTACCTTTTTGGCCTCGATAAATGCAAGGTAGGAGTATTCTGTGTACAAACATTTCAGCTGAGGAAGCCTCCTACTTTTATGCCTTCCCACCTTCCTGTTTTTATTTATTTATTTTTGCGTCTGAAATTCATGTTATTGAAATTGCTTTACTCAATTTGACAGAAAGAGTTTCTAGATAAGTATGACAGTTTTGCACAACTTGTTGCCAAGGTGTACCCCAATGAGACCATTCCTTCTGTGGCAGAAATGAGAGAACTATTAGCTTGAGAGATCTATTAGCGTCCATGTAAAAAGGCAAAATACTTGTACCATCTTTAGTACACCGAGTAAAGAGCTGCCACAGCGCGCTGTAGTTACTTTTTCTTCAACAATGTTTTTTTTTTTTTACCCCCATAATTCGATTTATTGGACAATTTAATGGCATCACTAGTCGCAATTGTGTCAAGTAGAACTCGTAATATTGTATCAGTTTACAGTGTATATGATTGTTCAGATTCTTGCCTCTATTGTATCTTTCCCCTTTTTTTCTTTGGTTGAAAAGGCCACCGTTTGATTCAATAGCCTCTTTTCAAATTGCATCTGGCGTGAGTAAGCCCCCTGGATATCCGTTATGTTAACGGTGGGAGTTAGAATAACACCTGTTTCTCCTCCATTAATATTTTCGTCATAATCTCTTGCTGGCTTAAGCTTTTTCTTGTACGTTATCTTATATAAATCTGAAAAGTAAAAAAGTTGGCTTCTGTTCTGATCTCTTGGTCTTGGATGCGCATTTATACGAGAAGAATAATATTCGAACATCAAGAAGACACCATGACCACATGGACACAAATATACACAACGAACGGGATGGAAAGGTACAAAAGAACTTGTGGGGAAGTAAAGAATAAAAAAGTGAAGAACCTATGCGTATACAGTATACTTCCATTTTTGGTTTGCTTTTAATGCCCAACAATATCCCTGGGCTACCATGCCTATCTTACGAAGCAGTGCTGCTAACAGAAAGCTTTGAGAGAAGGAATATGCAAGCTGAGGAAAGTAATACAGCTCCAGCAAAGCAAACAAGATCCAGACTTGTTACTATGGGTATACTGTTGAACTTTTCTAGCACTCCCACTTGAAGTACCATCATCACGGAGTGCCCAATTCGAGATTTGGCTTGCGAAACCGATTCCATTTCCACCCATCTTGGAAGAGTCTGAAAGAGGATACACAAACATTTTAACAACTTCAACAAAGAAACATGCAAACTTCGTGGTGTTAAGAGCAAAAGAGTGGGCAAATTAGTTAATTTACCTTCATGTGGAAGAGACCAAATAAATTTGATCCAGGTATCTGTGGAGATTTTTCCCTTATATTCTTTGATCCCACAAAGATGGCATACAATCCTACCCCAAAAATAAACATGGCAGTTCCTACCAAAAACATGTCTGCATCATTGAGATATTGACATATATATTAGTTTAATAATTAGACTATCTCGAGTTACATATTCTCTCATCTTAAAAAAAAAAAAAAAAAAAAGATAAAGAAAATACTGAGAGATATGGAGAGATACCTATGGCCTCTATCACTAGATGCATTATATGTGCTCGATCTGCCTCTTGAGATAACGTATTAAAGAACTTGAAATATGACTCTAAAAGAAGAAAGCAACCCTGCAGTACAATTAATGTTTAATAATCTTTGTCATATGGTATCTCTCTCTTTCTCTCTCTATATATATACTTATACACACACACACGCCCACACAAATAATTAAGACAAGTCTTGTTAATTTACCATTTATTTGTTCCTTGTATAAAATAAAATTAGAAAACATCAATTATTACCTCCACAAAACACAATATAGAGCCGAGTGAGGATCCCGCAACAGCAAAGAATGTAAAGAATCGACAATCAATTATAACCTGAATCGATTGCAATAGAGAATACAACATAAGCATTATCAAGCTTTAAGATCGATGGCCTGTTATCATCAAAGACCAAACACTAGGAATCCTAAACGCAGTTATGTATGACATAATATATATAGAAACAGAAAGACGATGCATAAATAAATTATGTAATGTGTATATACCCTTTCAATGAACCTTTGAATGCGCAAGTTGGAAGATGTTGGATTCACAGCTGGCCTTGCCCCTAAGAACTTATTAAGCACGGCATGAGTAAATCTCACAAGCAGAGAGGGCTGGTCAATTCCTCGACCAACCTCTGGCTGTGTTGTGATCATAAGACTATCTGATGTGGCCACGGACACCTTAAACTTAATGGGCGCCGCTGATTTCCTGCGATCAGTATCACTACAAACTGATCTAGTCTCCTCTCTATTAAACCCGGCGTCACTCGAACACCGCACTGTTTTAACCGATGAAGAACACGAGGAAGGAAGTACGTGCCTCGAGGTCAAGGGCTTAGAATTACTGGGCAACATTAATCTAGTGATTGCCATTCTAACTGGAACTAATATTAATTAATCAATTAAGGTTAAGCTTTAAAGATTTCATTTGTAATGTGCTTGCAGTTGTTTGCTTATATATACAGTAACCATTACCGTCCCTGCATGGCAGGCGGTATGTGAGGAAAGAAGATCCGTAGCATTTTGGGCTGCAAATTTGTCGCCGCATGGGAGAGTCAGCTTTTGCTTGGACAGGTTGGTCAACCTTTTTACAACGTTCGTAACCATACAAAGGCAAATATGAAATATCATTCTCTCACGTGACGGTTTAGTTTCTCCCAAAGTATGGGTCCGTCTGCATTGTGAGCCGACCGCGTGTATATTTTGCCCTGCTTAGGACAAGTTTTACCGCTGCAGCTTCAAAGTCGGCGATGACTTGTACGAAAATAACGTGGTTTATTTTAAATAATATGATATTTTTAATTAATTATTTTAAATAATATAATACTTATTAATTAATATAATTAATATATTTTAATTTTATTAATTAATTAATAAATATTTTATTATTTAAAATAAAAAATTTAAAATGTATAATATTAATATATTTCTAAAACCAATATGTCTTGCGCTCTCCACCGTTGGCTTGGTCGCGTATGGAATCTCTAAATGATTCCTATTAAAATTCTTGGCACTTGAAGCGAGCATAAATTTCTTAGATTCTAGAATGATTGATCGCCAACACCACCTCTGGGATTTTTCTTTCTACCAAGCACGTTACATCTACGTTTTCTTTTTCCTTTTCTTTATTTATTTATGTTTTTTTTATCCCAATGTATTTACACACACGAGACAAATGCTCGCATTTGTATTAGTAGTGTCTGCGAGTATCGCTCGTGTCTGACCAGGAGAGACGAGAGTGAGCTAGTATTTTTTTATTTCATCTAAAATTTAAATAAACTTAAACTTATTTAAAAACACCTGAATTTAAATAATATATTTATTTTTTTCTGAATATCTAAAAAAAAGTGCTAAGCTTAAAAAACTAAAAAATATATTTTTACATTTATATCTTTATTAAATTTGAATTTGAAATAAACAATATATATATATATATATATATATATATATATATATCTGAGGAAATATGCATACCAGGGTAAACAAATACGAATAAATTTTGAGATATGTACAAATATAAATTATAAAATAAGAATATTGTTGACATTAAATTAATAAACTTATTCAAATTTGTCCATCCAGTAAAAAAATAAAGACAAAAAAATAACTTATTTTATTAAATCAAAATTATCTTAAAAATCCCATTAAATTATAAAAACAAACACTTCTAATCAACTAAGTTAATTAAGTCACTTTAAGCCATTAAGTTAAAAAATAAACATCCCTTTGAGTCAACGTTCGCTTCAGCCTTGTTTATCCACGGTTTCTTCCACAAACCATTGCAGCAAGTAACATAACAAATCTTGATTACATTTGATCAACAAAATTAACTTCTCAAGATTTTTATAGCGAGTTTAAATGTCACTAAATAGTGAATAATTTCTCACTGAATAATCAATCTTCAATGCAAAAGAAAATTGGAAAAATGAAAATAAATAAAAAAATTTGTCATGAAATTTACATGGAATCGAGTATCAGTTACAAATACGACCAGTTATGATTAGAATTTCGGATCCCAAAACCGGAAAAGGCCTAGCCTCAGCAGCCTCTGCTTCAATAATTCAATACTATGCCCAAATGAAGGATTTGAACATCTGAACTCCCAAGCTTTGGCCAAAGCCAAATCACAAGATAATCTAAACTTAGATGGTTGAGATGATATTAAGAAGAATCTCACAAGAATCTCTCACCAAAAAGGTTAAAAATAAGGTTGTAAAAATGCAAGACAGAAATATCGAATTTCATGGTTTGAAAATATCAAATAACAAAACCTTACACTAATGGGACTGGCAGTGTCTTAACACCTATTATGCAACCCATTCCACAATCCACATAAAGAAACATTAATATATATAAACAAAGATGCTCTCACACCATTGGGACAGGCCGTGCAGGTAAAAGTACTTGACACCTACTGTGCATGACATGTTCCACATATAGACACATTATATGAATCAACCAACGGTGATGGTGATAATTCAGCTAAACCTTATGTGAATCACACATGCAAAAATGTTAAGGAAATCCTCACCAAATATTCTACTTCAGAAAATAATTGATAAAATACTTTGAAATTGTCATAAAAATACATGGAAGAATTTATTCTCATGGTAATGTGGCTCAAAAGTGCTTGAAATTAATCATAGGAATTGATTGCCTCAGGATATAAAAGGTCATTTTTCTTCATCATAGCCACATTTTCTCTATCGATGTCCCGAAAGGACTTGTCAAATTGAAACACAAAACTTCGAGAACTAACATAAACGGCGCACTTATAAAATGTACAGCATTCTACACATTACACAATTCATTCTTGCCATAACTAAACAATGCTTTCTGGCATAATTCACTGTAAACAAGCTAAGACAAAGCTCATTAGTATATGTTCGAAAGCAAAAAAACAACCGATTTTCATTTGAGAAGTAGCTCAACAACTAGAGGAAGATCATAAAATTCAGATTTGCACATACAAACACCAATGCATATCATATATAAAATACATGATTATACAGTCTGTAGATGGAAACCCAGTTTATGTTGCATACGGTTTATGCATCCAAAGGAACATGGTAGTGAATATAAATAACAATTCCAAACGATTAGACGTATAAACAAATTACGAAGACAACCTTAAGCACTCCGAAATTTATGAACGAAATAGATGTGATATGATGGGGGTTTATCTCAGACAAATGCCTCGATTTGTCGTCAAGGGTGAATGGATTAGATAATTGATCGGACTCGTCATCATTAATTCATCATCACAGATAAAATCCCCGGATCAATTTCTCCTATTCATGTTGTATGTAAAAATAAAACAATTTTTAAAATGAACATTAACAAACAAGCAAAAGATACAACAAGACAATCATCTGCGAGAACAAAAACCCTAACCTTGAACAGGCACCAGCAGCGGTAATGCGAGTGCAGCGTCACGCGTTCGGAGAAAATCTCATTTTTATTTATACACCAGTGTTCAGCGTTCTCTTCTAGTTACCCTAAATTGTTAAGGCTCAAAGAGATGAATTTACGAAAATCACTAGCTAGTTAAATGTCAAAAGTGCCCCCAGCAGCAACTCTTTATATTGCATCTTGAGCGTCCACGTCAGCACTCATCTCATCATCTTTTTATTATTATTATTATTTTAACGGTCTTGATAAGCTGGATTCAACTGTAGCATCGGTTACTCCGCGTCCCCGATAATTCTCGTTCATCTTTATTACTCACGTAAACCTTTTTCCCGAATGTATGCGAATGAGAATTTGGTGCATTTTTGGCTTCCTATTTGATCAAATGAAACCTTCTTCTGCCGACTAGTGGGTTTTTTTTTTTTGGAAAAAAAGCATGATTCTTGCAGCAACTTCAAGTTTTTGTTCAATCCCAACATGCCCAAGTCTTAACAGATCCAAAAAGCTAAACCGTGGCAAAATCTTCTGCGAATCAAACCAAGTATTATATTCCAAAACCTCAATAACCCACGAAAGAAGAAAAACGTAAGTGAAAAGTAAATTGCTCTCTCCTTTTCACAAACACCTTCTATTCTACGCATTGAACAGTATAACTCGACTTGTTCAACTTAATTATTGGTTCAGGTGTGAGTGTTTTGATTTGTACAAGGAACTGATTCCGTACAATGAAGCACGGTCGTGGCAGAAAAAAATAGTAAAGGTAAAGAAGGCGTTGATTGAAAGAAATGAAGACTGCCCAGACACGCTGATTGTTCTACAGCATTGTCCTGTTTATACAATCGGTGCTGGTGGCTCCGAAGAGTACCTTAATTTTGACATAAAGGATCCCCCTTTTCAAGTTTATCGAACCGAACGCGGCGGTGAAGTTACCTATCATGGTCCTGGCCAGGTGCTAAGCTCATTTCTTGCTTATGATGTCTTTGAATTATGTTTACACATTGATATTTCTAGTTATTAGTAGCTTGCGTATGTACGTATCATCCCATTTTGTTATTAGTTTTTACTCTCAATAGTATACGTCATCTAAAATTAGCATCAATTGGACTCTATGCACAACTACAACTCTTATCAGCTGACATCTAAGGCAAGAACGTAAAGCTTGAAGCTTTTAATAACCAAGGCATATCGCTATGAACTGCAGGACATTCTGTGATACCATAAACTTGAATATGAGGTAAAACAAGACATTATAATTTGGAATAATGGATTATATTACACATTATTGTCAACCTATTTTGAAATCTGTTACCTCCTTTATGGCTCTGTGGGGATCACATCATTTAACTTCCTTAATAAATTGTAGTCCTCTCTTTTTTTCATTTTGTATGCCTAACTTGTGATGCATCTATTGTTCTGTAGCTAGTTATGTACCCTATTATCAATTTGCGAAATCACAAGCTGGATCTTCATTGGTACCTCAGGGCACTTGAGGAGGTTGCCATTCGTGTTCTATCAACATTCTCGATCAAGGCTTCCCGGGTTGAGGGTTTAACTGGGGTCTGGGTTGGTAAGTACATTTTATTACTCTTTATTCTGGATATATTTGAGCTTTGAAAATGCGGCATGTCATATGGTCCCGGTGCTATTGAAGGTCTGTTCATATATGTGTGACTGTAGCAAGAAGACAACCCTGAATGCAGGTGTTTTTCCTCACTGAATCATTGTCGTTTATGAATTATGTAGTACAAAACGTGGTGCAGCAACTGCTTTTACATGAATTCTGTCTCGAACTAATAAAATTTTCAAATAGAAAACATGATAAACATTTGGAAAAGCCTCATTAACCCCAGTCATCCTTAATGTTCCAAGATTGCACACGTTTCCTCAAAGTACCTAAGCATCTAGCTGTATTGAGTTATTTTAGATGAGACTCATTTTAGGACTTATCAAATTGCTATTGCTTTTTACCCGGATTTCTTTCCAAAAGTTTGTTGTACCATCAGGGAAAGTGTTTTGAATTGGTAAATAATTGACCCCTGTATATGGTTTCATAGGTCCACATTTGCTGTTGAGATCGCACTGAGCCACAGAAAAGTTTATTGTCCAAGGAAAAACTCTAGGAAAACTCAATCCTAGTTAACAAGTTTTATGATTCTGGTAATTGAGGAACCAGGACTTCATCAGGTCCATAGTGGAAGTTATATATTTGGAAACTGGCAGGTTTTTGGCCTTCGCCAATTGACTCTTTGTAAATATTAGTTGACCACTCTGTCCTGATTTAATGTCGTTAAGAAAAAAAAAATGTGGCCTAATTGATTGTAGTCTCTTGATGTGTTTTCTCTTTTCTGATTTTAACTGCAGGAGATCAGAAACTGGCAGCAATAGGAATACGTGTATCTCAGTGGATTACTTATCATGGCTTAGCACTGAATGTTACCGCAGATCTAACACCCTTTCGTTGGATAGTCCCATGCGGTATACAAAATCGTCATGTTGGAAGCATAAAGGGGTTGCTAGGAGAATCTCAATCACCGACTATAGATTTCCATCATCCTGATGACTGCAAGCTGATTGATATTGCTCACAATTCTTTGATTAAGGCGTTTTCTGAAGTTTTTCAGCTTGAAATCCATCATATTGCCATCCCTTTGTCAGAGCATTTAGAGAAAAATATCTAAGGTCATTCACTACGCTACTGTTATTCTAAATATTATATACAACATGAAAAGAATGGCGTATAGTGAGAAAGAAATTTCCAGGAAGATGATCCAAGTATTTCTGTTTATAACGATGCATGACTGACTATGATGAACTCTGCTCTGGAAAATATAATGCAGTTTGCCATGTATAAAGTTAAACATCCCATTTTCTGGACTTTGAACTGTTGAGTCTTCAACTTATCCAACTTTCAAATCAGTTGCTTCTATGTTGAGTGTATCTTGTTGCTTGCTTCAAACCATCCATGTTCAAACTTTCTATTTATTTACTTAATATATTGAGGAACAATCGGGTGAAAATAAATCAAGAGTTGCGATGGGAGAAAAAGTTTCTTTAGTTAGTGGATTGCAAACGCACTTTATATTAAAGCACACAATCCTTTGGCGGGCCGTTCTGGACCGTTATACAGCTTTCATATTCGAGCCCACAATCCTTTGGGTAGATAGGTATAGCGAGAGGGGCAGAGACCACTTCCGCAATTATCATTGGATAAGGCAGGCTCAATATAGAATTGATAAAAAAATCAAAATTCGCTAATATATATCATCGCTGGATTCTCGTAATTGTTAGATTAATCGTTATCTTCTATATCTATTGTTATTGTATCGATCTCAATATTCTACTACCCCAGCGATATTTCTCAAATCAACATTTCAGGAAATAGCTGAAGGTGCAGCCAAGTCTTGGAGTTACAGCTCATTCCGCAGCCTCAGTTTTTATCTACTGGAAATGGTCATCTTGAAAAGGCAACCCTCAATCTTCCTCGATGCTCGTTTTGAGAAATGGTGGGTGTGTGTAGGTTGTGTGAAATATTGTCCTTAGCTGGAAGTGAAAGGAGTTTCCAAGCTAAGAAAATGAAGAATAAAGATTTAATGGTGGTTTCAAGTTTGTCTCAAGAAATTGATTGCCTTCAAGATGATTACTCTCTGAGTTCAAGCATTTGTGGCGAGAAATGGAAGTGAAAGCAGCACTTGAAGTCATCGATAAAATGGAAAATAAAGGAATTTTTTTTGGACTCGCTTGATAACATTGAACTGCTTAAAGTTTGCATAGATTTGAAGTTGTTGGAAGCTGGGAAAAGAGTTCGTGAGTATGTTATGAGGTCTCCGTTAAAATCCAGTTCTGTTGTGTTTAACGGACTGGTGGAAATGTACTGTAAATTGGGTGATACAAGGACTGCGAAATGAGTGTTTGATCAAATATCAATGAAAAACGTGGATTCTTGGTATTTGTTGCTTCTGGGTTTGGCAGAAATGGGAAAGGAAAAGCAGCTCTTCAAATCTTTTCCCAGATGAAAGAAGATGGAGTAAGGCCAAATTGGTCTACTTTTGTTGGTGTTATTACTGCCTGCAGTTGGTTAGGTGTAGTGGATGAAGGATTTCAACATTTTGAGCCCATGACCAGGGATTATGACATCAATCCTACATTAGAGCACTTTGTGGGTTTTGTCGATCTCTATGGAAGATCACAGAAGATAGCTGAGGCCCGAGAATTTATTAGAAATGTGCAAATTGACGCAAGCTCTGTTGTTTGGGAGACGCTGGAAAAATACGCCCAAACTGAGCCAGGACTGCTGCTTGGTGAACTATCTTCGAGTTTGAGATTTGAGCAACAAGAAGCAGTTAAGGGAAAGTCTGATTTCGAGCCAGAAGAAAACGAGCCCTGATAGGAGCAAGGCTTATGAAAAGCTGAGGTCTTAGGAAGGATGTGAGGGATGCAGGATATGTGCCAGACACAGACTATGTACCCCATGATCTTGACCAAGAAGCAAAAGATAAGGCACTGATGTACAGTGAAAGATTAGCCATTGCTTGCGGGCTTGTTAGTACTCCTCCAGGCACTACCTTAAGGATAATCAAGAATTTGAGAATCTGCAGGGATTTCCATAACTTTGTCGAGATACTTTCAAGCATTGAGAACAGAGAGATTATTGTCAGAGACAATAAGAGATTTCATCATTTTAAGGATTGCAAGTGTTCATGTCGTGATTACTGGTAAACACTTCATGAAAATAGTTGCCAGCACCTAAAACTTCATTTTGCTATTGCGGACGTAGCCATGCATGCTATATAAAATGGCTTCCACATTGGTAAGACTTTCGAAACTATAATAAAAATTGCAGTCGCTAGCGGGATAAAGAGTAAAGAGACTCTCGTTTGTTAGACTTCTAATCGCTACTGTTGTGAAAACAAATACGGTATTGATTTGTGTACCGTAATCGTAACAGAAACGATATCATGTGCTATGACACTTTTGTTGAAAAGGAAAGCAGGTCTGTTTTGTGTTTTTAAACACTTTTATTATGATTGGGATCCCAGTTTGTTCTAGGTCAACTCATTAATTGGTTTCCTTTTGATGTAAAATTCGGGAGCTGCTATTTCCATTACTTTCTGGACAGATCCATTTCCTGATGTGTAACAATCAAGCATTTGATTCTTTTGCCACAAATCGTCAGAAATATCAGTGCTAGATAATTTGGGCTCTCTTTAAAGTGCTGCAGGACCTGAAAATACAGATGTGCGACCGTTTATATTCTGTACAAACAGAAACAGGCAGAAGAATAGAAAAAAATTATCAAAGAAAGAGATTTTGAAAAAATCGGGTGATTCCGCGAAGAGACATAAATAGGTACGATGGAATTAAATGTCAAACTCTTATTATTTTTTGAAAAGAGGTTCTAGAATACCATTGACTTTAAAATACAAATATTTAGAATATAAGATATGAATAATTGGTTTATGTTCGTTAATAAAGACACACATATGAGATATTAGATATTATTATTTATATACGAACTAAAGATATATCTAATTCACACCACTTGTGATTATTGTGAATTTTGACAGGGATTCTAATAGAAATTATTAAAATTCGTATTTGCTTTGACTGAGAATTGAATTAATAAATATAAAGAGAAGAAAGAAAGAAAGAATACGAACAAAGAATTCAAAAAAAGGTTCTGAAAAATGAAATGAAAGAACAAAAATAGTATGAATTTATAAAAATCCTTTGTTGTGCCTGTGGATCGAAATTACCAAAGAGATATATAAAAGTTTTGATGGTTTAATAATAATATTATTATTACACCAATTAGGAGTTCTTGGTTACTTCAGTTGAGCAAATTCTAGTGACTAAATAATTAAATCATTAACAATTTCTTTAGTTTTTCTTTACTTTAGTGTAAGAAACTTATCACGAATCCACTGATTTTTGCCGCTTCTATTATTACTGCTAGATTGGCTATTAGGCTAGCTTCTATTAAACCTGTTATTCAAAAAAGGGACTGCTACAAGCCGAGCAGTGCGAGACAAAGGCAAAGGCAGAGAGAAAAATACAAGTCTTTATTGCTTAATCTAGCTTTTATGTAATCTTTAACAATTTATGGGTTGTTTGTAGCATTAGCATTTTTATTTGCAAATCCTTTTATTTAATCCTCGCAATAGAAAGGACAATTCACTTGTTTTTTTCTCCCCTATTTATTATATATGTGTTTCCCTTTATGACTTTTTCAAATTTTATCAAGATTTAACTCTTCCAATTGGAAGGACTGATTTGAGGATAAAGAATTAGGATAAGCATATCAGTTCGCCATTTTCTTTCCCTTTCTTAGTCTAATCTTAGTCTAAAGGAAACCGTCCCTTTAAGTGATGCAATAAATGAGAAGCTTTGCAATTGACAGAAGTCCCTGCCTCTAATACTAATAAATATCCCTCTTATCAGGAATCTCCAAATGCCAATTCACAAAAAGGATTTCAAAATCAAAATTTTGACCATGTTTCGAAATTAGTAAATTACTAAAAAAATAAATAAATTAAATAAATATAAATTAGGTAGAAAAAAAAAATCAATTTACCAGCAAGAACAAAATTGCAGTCTAGCAAGCTAGGCAACAGTTTCAAAACCAACCCCTTACGAGTAGGACATCAAGTTACACAAACCAATAGAACAGAACTTCTAGGCCTAAAAGATTATTAGGACATCTACAGAAAAACTAGCATTTCCCTACAATTCATCATCAAGACGAAAAGATTCTACATGAGCTAAAGACCATTATCGACGTACTCCGCTTGACACATTAATAGTTCTCAGCTACAGGTCTAGAAGGAAAGAGCCTCAGAAGAAATGTCAACAATGACCAGAGGCAAACCACACCAAGGACTTGGAAAATCACTATCATGGAAACCATTGCACTGCCTCTTTCCAGCAATTCCGGAGATCTTGGAAGATCTTTCATTGAGAACATCAATCTCTCAATAAAATGAGCAGCTTTGCTCAACTGATAAAGTCTATATACCTGCCAAAAAAATAAAGTCATTAAAATCCTTGATTTTGGTCTGAGAAAGATAAATATGAATCAAGAAACAACCTCAAAAATTATAGGAATCAAGGGCCAGCAGGATGACCCACGCTTGTCAAGATTTGTCTCAAATGCAAGTTGAGCCGCACAACCAACCAGAAACGGAAGCACAGCAACGAAGGCTGGCAGTCGAAGCACTGGCCAAGTTACATAGAGGGCGAAGAGAGGGGCGAAAACCTTTAAGCCCGTTGTGAAGAAAGCAGAAGTCAAGTATCCCCTGAGCCCTGTAATAAGACCCCACCTCTTTGGGCTGAATTGTAAATATGGCTTCTGAACACGATCAGTGACTCGCAGAAATATTGCAAGACCAACATAAAACATGGACTCAAAAGTCAAAGAAGACACGATTTCTGCATAACAACTCAGCAGTTTAATTGATCACAAAAAAGAAAACAAATGCAACTTAAAAAGGTCTCATATTTTATAACAAAGTTACCTAGTTGAAAGCTAAACAACATAAAAAGAAGTACTGAGCTCTATGATATACCCATGAGAAGATTGTCCTTGATGAAATCCTCTATTGCATTGCCAAGGAAAATCTGGGGAAGAATCAACGACGATATCAACACGACAGGTGCCAAAATCCAGAGGAATGAGCCCTTGTCTTCTTGGAACGGAGCTGACATCAACTTTCCTTCTTCCACCAGCTGGTGAGTCAGTCCGCAAAACGATACTGAACCCGATTTCCCACGAAACGGCTCCGCCCCATTAAAAATAGTAACCGGCAAACTAGAATTTTCACTCGAGTTAACTCCCACTTTTGTGTCTGAATCAGCATTAGACGCACATACTATAGCTCCTCTTTTCGAACTCCATGCCAAATACCCTTCAATTTTATGCTTTAAATCAGGAAAAGTGTTCCCTAAAATTGATAAAGACCAGTTACTTCCTCAATTTCCTAATCCACCAGATAACAAATTAAGATTAAAGATGGAGATTGTACATTTGTATGCATTTCCAAATCGAATGCTTTGACTTCTTGAGCCGAACTGATTTCCGGAAGGTGAAACCTTGAATGAAGATAGAAATGAAGAGAGTGAGTTTTAACCAAAGAGATTAAAAATGAAATGAAAAATTGATGTTCAAAATGGAAAATATTTTACTTACAAATTGATGCGAGAGGAAACGACGATTCGATAATTTAAATTTCGGGATTTGATGTCCAAGACAAACCGATTGAACTTCCATTTTCATTGGGGGTTTTAGGGTTTTAGCGTAGTCGTTGGTTATCTCGTTCTCCTCGATTCCGAAACCCTAACTCCCGCTTCAAGTAGGAGGATCAGCAGCCATTATACTCTGAAATTTGAGAAACTGCATGAACATTCTTCCACCAAAATTATGTTACAGAACTATCCTGGCAATCGTGAGAAGTTACGGAATTACCTTTATTTAATAAACTCCACATATGTGATTGAATGTAAAGAAATGAATTAAAAACTATAAATTAAAAAGAAAATCCCATTGCAGTTAATTGGTTTAAAGATTTTGAGTTTTTATTTTCCTCCTCAAAGATTTTGTGAGATTTTGACTTTGAAGTTACGCTGGTGAAAGAGAGAGTGGGTCGAAATTGCTTATGGTAACTTGGGGTATTTTAGACTTTTCTCATTTGTTTTGAGACATTCGTACATGTTGTGTGTAAATAGCGACATATCCGTGAAAGTTTTAATTATTTGGAGGTATACAATTGTAAACCTTTCCACTTATGACTTTTCAGTCGTCATATCTCCTCCCAGGAATGATAAGCAGACGTGTTTTTATTATTCAGTCGTCATATTTCCTCCTAGAATGCTCTTCTTTTTTTTCTTTTTATTTTTTTTGGACTCAATGGCCATTACTCCTCTCCGACTCATATGAACGAGATTCAAATTTCAGATCTATTATTTTTAATACTAAAGATTTTACTATCTCAATTAAATAATACTCTTTTTTTTTTTAAGAAGATGTGATTTTTTTATATAACATACGATTTTACACCTTTTTCTTTTTAATGGGGGTACAATCTGCATGTATTTATAATTTGAAATACATTTAGAGCCTGAATTTATCTATTTTATAGTTCAAGCTCAAAGATCCAACGATCACAATACAAAAACCTATCCTTCTTAAGAGGTGAGACCTCTATCTCAATATATGAAGATTTTTATTTATCTCTAAATTTTCTACCCACCACTATGAAAGAGAAAACTAAATTGAGTCCCCTCTTAGAGACTAACAATTATTGCTTCACCAGGCAGCTAAAAGATTTGTGTGGCAGAAAAGAGTGAAACCCTATTGTTTGACGAAAGTAATATAAATCTCATAATATTTTAAAACACATTTTAATCCTTAATTGTCACTTTTTGTTTATTTTATCATTTTATCCTTCATCCTTATTTGATACTAGGAACCTTTCCATAATTAATTGAATAGTTATTTAATTAATAAAAAAAATTGACATTTAGAAAATTTAAAACATTTTTTAAAATATCAAAAAAGTTTCAATTAATTTTATCAAATAGACATGGGTCGGATGTTCTGAACATGCTCAATAACTTAACCCACCTTGGAACATGAGGTGGTAAGGATTGCGTATCTCCAAATTTATGCGAGTTATCAAGTTCAATGAAATGTTTCGTACATAATAAGGCTCAATAAACTATAGTTAAATTGCAACCGGTACAGTAATTAATGTAGTTAAACCAATCCAAGTTAGCCATTAAGGTCTTGGTATTTGACCAAGGGGAATGGATAACCCTACCAACCAAGCTCATGGACGGAGCACCAGCTGAGGGACAGGCCTTGATGGCTTTTTAATTTTTTTTTTGTTGATTATCATTTTATTTGTTTTTTATAAAAAAATACCCTAACTAAATTTTAAAATTATGAAAGTACTCCCACTAATTTATAAATATTTCATGCTACCTCTAGCTTAAATGTCTAATTCTAAATAATTTAGTTAGTTATTAATATTTTATGAAATTTGAATAAATTAAGACACAAATATTAAAATAAAAAAATCGTAACAAAATGTTTGTAAAATAGTTAATTAACCAGCCTTTAACCCTTTTTATTTTCTATTCAAGCAAAATCAATTATTTGAACCTTCAAAATTAATCTATAAGCAGTAAATCTAGCTAATTCTAATTTTTTATTTTCTAACTAATCCTTTATCTAGTTTTAAAATTCTTAATTTTAACATGTTTTCATGTTTGCTTTATGTGTTATACTATATGAATATTTTTGTTATTATTAAAATATTTTAAGAACAAATTAAGTGATAACTTCGTTTTGTATATTAGAAAATATATTTTTGTCTTATATTGATAATCAAATTATCATGCATTATTTTCAGCACATAAAATTATGGGAAGTTTTCCACAAGAACAATTGTAATTCATAAACTTATTATTAATAAAAATATTATAGTTGTAATATTATATATTTTTATCTAAATTTTTAGAAGTATATTATATTTTAAATAAGATTTCAATTAAAAGCACGTAAACACACTGCATGAAGAGGATAGTGAGCAAACTCCCATTTGAAGTTTGTGAGGCTCATAACATAGTTCACTAAATGAGAATTTATTACATACACAATTGCATACATAAGTTATGTTTGATTTTAAATGTGCCTCAACTCAATAAAAATCCTGGCCACGCCTCTGACCAAGATCAAACACCAAGATCAAACAAGCCACAATCTTCTAAAGCATTTTTTTTAAGTCAAAAATAAAGTTTATGGTTTTTGGGCTACCACCCAAATTAACTTTAAATTTTTTCAACTTAAACCGTTCGTTATAGCTATAGTCTATTCGGTCATGTTTACTATAGTTATTGATCTACAGATTAAAAATTAAAATTTTAGATTAAAGTTTGGCATGCTTTTTCATAATTTTATAACATTATAAACTCCTCCCAAACTTTAATTTTGGATTAGAAACCTTTTGATGAGTACTATCTACACCCAAAAAGATAATCTTCAAACTTTTATATGCCAAAAAAAAATAATAATGAACTTATTCAAGTGAAACTAGCATGCTTTTAAAAAAAAAAATCATATTTGCAAAGCCACAGCTTCTGGTATTTTCTATTTAGGAACAACTTTTTTGTTTTAATGCTAAAATAAATATTGAAGTATAGAGTAATATTTAGTTATTCAGTTGTGTACAATTGTCATTATTAAACAGTAAATTCAATTATGAATTAGTAGAAATAATTTTGATTAACAATTTGGAGTTTTCAGTAATTTTTCAGCTGCAAGCCGCCTAACTGTTTTCCTAATCTTAGAACAAGAATAGTTGAAAACGTGGGATCAATGATGAACGTGTTTTAGATGTTTTTAAAACTTTTTTTTTCAAATTCTTGAAATTAAATGTCTTGTTACGTGTATAAAAAGAATAATAATAAATATTTTAAAATTGATCTTAAATAATATAGTATATAATGTATTATTTATTAAATGATCGTTGATAATTTTTCATAAATTCTATGTGAATTAATCACATTATTTTCACCAACAAATAAATGAATATCACATCATCCTATAATAGTATTTTGGGATTCATATTAGGCAATAGTTAAATTAAACTAGTTTTAAAATAGAGCGTAAATCAGAGTTATATACTAAAATAATAAATAATAAAAAATACATTATAACTTTAATCATGTGTTATAAAAAAATATTCTATCGTAAAGAGATTCTAAAATAATTGGACCCTTCATATTATAATGTATATTTATAGATAAAGAAGGAAGACCTAAAAGTTAATTGTTTATTATAAATTAAAATTATCTCTTAATTTTTTTTCTCTCACATCTCTTATTATTTTTTTAATAATTTGTTAAGTGTGTATATTTATTGAAAAAATTAACTTAATTATCACACACTTAATCATTAAATTTTTTTAATGATTAGTTAAATATGTATATTTACTGAAAAAGTTAACTTAATTATCACACACTTAATTAATTATTAAAAAAATAAAGAGAATTAAAAAAAAAATAACTTCACGTTCTAACAATTATTGTACGGATCTAAATTTCCTTGAAATTAGTGTTTGGGGAAGCGTACATACAAAATGGTATTCGTTTTGAATAAAATGGTTGAATCGAAAAAACCAATCTTTATTGAATATTTCGTTTTGTCCGAACGAGGAGTGCATGTCCGTCAGTCCACGACGATGAACGATAACAAAAAACATTCCATGAAAGTGGTCGTGGTCCCAATGCGCGAAATCAAATAAAGGTCGAATCGCAATCGCAGCAAATTAAAAAATGGACGTAAAGTTAAAGACGACGCCGTCCAAGGATATCCAATTCCAGTTGCAGTTATGTTGATTTGGAAGAATCGTGGAGTGCGGAATGCCGGTGCAGTGCAGCGCCGATTTGTAATGAGAGACGCAACGCGAGCATATTATGCACCTCCCTGGACCCTGGCTCCCTAGGACGGAAGTTTGAAAACTATGAATTTTGACTTTGACGTTTGACCTACCTCTCATCTTGCTCTTTTTGCTTAGATCTTTTAATTTTTCAAATCCAGATCAGGAATATTACAATAAGATGGTACCGGTCTGCTGTATGACTTGATTATTCAACTCCGTCCTTCATTTGCCCAATGACCAGGTAATGGATTTTCCGTTCAAAATAAAATCGAACAACTAATTGGTCATATTCATATTATCATATATAGGCCCACGCGAATCATTATCGCATTATAAAGAAGACACGAGATAATACATATATCACCGTCCAAGCCTACTTCTTGAGTTTTGCACTTCGCAACATAAAAATAAAATTAAAACCAACTCAATGAATCAGTTTGGATCCATTTTCAAAATAACTGGTCATATATATGCTTTTTTAGCGCATTAATACATGGATGAAATTGTTAATGAAATTACTTACAACCTCCTCCTCAATATTATTGCAGTCAAAATAAAAAATAAAAAATAATAAAAAAAAGAGTTAGGTGTGCAATGTACCAGGAAGTAAACCAAGCCGTGGGATAACATGCAAATTAAACGTGGGTCATTTGCATTTGCATATATTTGTCATATTCATCCTAGTAAATAGTAAAATAAAATGCATATTCATTGCTTTTGCAAATTGCACCTATCAGCATCACCACTTCAGTGCTACACTCATGAAAAAAGTTTTAACATCAACATTATATATGTAGAACCCATCTCAAAAGATAAACAAAAATAAAAAGATTCTAGATCCAACACGTGCTCTAAAGGGCATAAACAGAAAACAGAAGCAGCTAAAATGTAACTAGAACAATAAAATAATACTATATATTTTTAATTTTAAATTTTAAATAATTATCTTAAATAATATAATATTTATTTATTAATTAATTAATATAATTAATTTATTTTAATTTAATTAATTAATATCATAATTATTTAAAATAAAAATTTAAAATATATAATATTATTACTACAATAAAAAGTCGGAAAAACAAAAACCAATAGAAAACAAAAAAAAAAAAAACAAAGTGAAAACGCACACATTCCACGAATTTAATCAGTTTCGTGGGTTGATGGCTTGAAAGTGTTTCCACCTGCGACTTTATATCGGCCCCCCACCCATTATAAATGTAAATAAAGTTGTAATCCACCACACACAAACATAAGAAAATACAGGTGAGGGGGGGTTGAGAATTACATGCAATACTACGGGAACATCTCATAAAAATAATATAATAATAAAGACATTATTAATTATTCAGCGCTCCCTCTCTCTCTCTCTCTCTCTCAATTGTGTGAAACGACGACAACATTATTATTGTTGTGAAATGGCATCCACTTCTCTATCTTTTACTCCTCTGCCAACTGAATTTCAATCCCCAAGAAAATCATCAAAGCTATTCACTCCTCGGGTTCGATTTGCTGCTATCCGTCCGAGCCCGATCGCAGCCTCCATTTCTGAGAAACAATCAGCTCCAGTGCCACCACCAATCCCAATCTCGCCATCTGATGAACAACCCGCCAAACTTCCGATCCGCAAAATCCCCGGAAGCTATGGCCTCCCTTATTTTGGTCCCATCAAAGACCGCCAAGACTACTTCTATAACCTCGGCAGAGACGAGTTTTTCAAGTCCAAAATCCAAAAGTACGGCTCAACGGTGTTTCGTGCTAACATGCCCCCCGGTCCTTTCATCTCTTCTAACCCGAAAGTCATCGTTTTACTCGACGGCAAGAGCTTCCCCGTTCTCTTTGACGTTTCCAAAGTCGAAAAGAAAGATCTTTTCACCGGCACCTACATGCCCTCCACTGATCTCACTGGCGGATACCGTGTTCTGTCGTATCTTGACCCATCGGAGCCCAACCACGCCAAGCTCAAGCAACTCCTGTTCTTTCTTCTAATGAATCGCCGCGACAAGGTGATTCCCGAGTTTCACTCCACCTACACGGAGACATTTGAGGCTCTTGAGAGAGACCTAGCCGCCAAGGGCAAAGCCGACTTCAGCGGAGCCAACGACCAAGCCGCCTTCAACTTCTTGGCCCGGGCTTGGTTCGATAAGAATCCCGCTGATACCGGTCTCGGCTCGGATGCCCCGACTTTGATCGGTAAGTGGGTTCTGTTTCAGCTCGCTCCGTTACTCTCCCTGGGCCTACCGAAGCTCGTCGAAGAACCACTGCTCCGCATGCGCCCTCTACCCCCAGCGCTGGTCAAAAAAGATTACCAGAGGCTGTACGACTTCTTTCACGAGTCGTCGGGCTTCGTTCTCGACGAAGCCGAGAAATTGGGCATCGCACGAGAGGAAGCGTGTCACAACCTTGTATTTGCCACGTGCTTCAATTCATTCGGAGGCATGAAGATCTTATTCCCAAACATGGTCAAATGGATCGGCCGTTGTGGGGTCAAACTACACACGCAGTTAGCAGAAGAGATCAGATCGGTAATCAAATCAAACGGCGGGAAAGTGACGATGGCGGGGATGGAACAGATGCCGTTGATGAAGTCCGTGGTGTACGAAGTGTTGCGTATGGAACCACCGGTAGCTTTACAATACGGCAAAGCCAAAAGAGACTTGATCATATCTAGCCACGAAGCGTCGTTTGAGGTCAAAGAAGGAGAGATGTTGTTCGGGTACCAACCATTTGCGACAAAAGATCCGAAGATATTCGAGCGAGCGGAGGAGTTCCTGGCGGACCGATTTGTCGGGGAAGGTGAGAAGATGCTCAAGCACGTGCTTTGGTCGAACGGTCCAGAGACGGAGAACCCAACGGTTGGAAATAAACAGTGTGCGGGCAAAGATTTTGTTGTCCTGGCGTCGAGGCTTTTGTTGGTGGAACTGTTTCTCCGATACGATTCGTTTGACATCCAAGTCGGAAAATCGGCGTTGGGATCTTCTGTTACTCTAACGTCGTTGAAGAGAGCGAGCTTTTGACTTTTTAGAAGAAATTGAAAAAAGTTAAAAGAAAAGAAAGCAAAATAAGTGTTCACGAGGGGTCAGTAAAATGGGAAAAGTGGGTGTAATGCTAATAATCCCATGGGGCTGA
The DNA here is from genome assembly GCA_025617385.1 of Murraya koenigii. Taxonomy (NCBI): domain Eukaryota; kingdom Viridiplantae; phylum Streptophyta; class Magnoliopsida; order Sapindales; family Rutaceae; genus Murraya; species Murraya koenigii. Next base: position 39,877,006 of record CM046812.1, on the reverse strand, counting down.
GAGGCTGATTGTTTCTGTCTGCTGCGGTTCAGTACAGTAGCCGCAGTATTAGTAGTAGACTAGTAAGTAAGCAGTACTTTTTTCTTTTGAGATGATCTGGTATGGCTCTGGCTCTGGCTCTGGCTCTGGCTCTGGGTTATGGCTTGTCTTTATCCTTCTTGTACGATGATGGATGGATTATGTGGATATGGATATTGCTATTTGCTACCTCTGACTGGGCTCATTAACTGATGTTGTTTTTGTTATTTTTTGCTTCGTTACAATCCATGTTGTAATTTTCAAGCATAAATTCCAATCTGGCTTTTATTATATATTCCAAACACTTTCATTTTTGAAGCAACAATTTGTCCAACACCAACATTACCCTACTTATCTTACTCCATGATAAGCGCTTATGGAATTTGAACGGACCACCGAGGACCCTGCCTTTTCATAATGGATCTATAAAGTGGATGTGGACTGGATCGCTCATTCCAATGTGTAGCATGTGCATTTGCTGCTTCTCTTTTCTCTTACACACATAAATGGATTATCTGATCCTCAGCACTGGGCAAGTATAAAATTATAAAAAGGCTCGCTCGCTTTGCTTCTTGTGCTGGAGCGGGCACAATTTCGTGTTATAAAAATGGCCTCCCGGGGTTATTGTCCTGTAGTGAAAATGCTAATTGCCATTGCATTTCTTGGGCTTAGCAAACTTGACGAAGCAACTTTATGATAAACACCAGGTAAACAGCTTTAGAAAAATAAAAATAAAAAGAAAACATTAAAATGGAATATGGAGCAACTTTATGCTTATTCTCATAATATTACTTGGATCATAACCGGAACAAGATAGCGGTATTGAGCCAATAAATAGTGAAAAGCATTTTATACACCAATCGATTTATGAATTTCAGTAATTTATTGATCTCGTATGTTTTAAAATCGACGATTGCATAGCTCTTTCACTGTCATTGAAAGCCTTCAAATGCCTACAACTATCAATTCTTCAATTCCCTGTCACCGCCGTTTTAAGACAATTGATAAGGTCTTGAATTTGTTATTAACTTTGCATTGAAATACTAACTTTTTAATAATTATTCGTAGCATATTTTTGTATAGATGCTGAAAATTTGATTGGTTCTCATTCGAGTTGATCTTCTTACTTTGGCATTATTATTATATTTATTTTTTGAGGAAGCAGCTTGACAATCTCTAAGAGTATTTGTTATTATTAGTAGATTTTCGTCAATTACCTAAAGCACATAGAACGGTCAGAAGTTACGAATATTTTTTCGGCATGAGTCCTTCGACGCTCAAATCAGTAATCGAATTTTTACGAAAAAAAAATCTATTTCACCTCCCTTTTGACATTATTCTTATTGTTTTTAAACCAATAATTTTTTCTCCTAATTTTCATAAGAGTTAATAAACGTAAAAGAAAAAACTCTCCCTCTAGCGAGGAAGAAAAACCCCCTTTTATATGAAAGATTCCCCTCGAATAATTATAATAATCCAAATAAAAATAATCAGTTGTAATCTCCATGATTATAATAATTGATGTACTAATGAGTTCCATAATAAACATAATAATGATCACTAAACAATAAGTATAATAACACTTATCATAATAATTGTCATAATAATTACTATAATAATGATAATTTATTGTACATATCGGTCGAGGTAATTAGAATTATTCACTGGTTGAAGTATTCTGCTCAAAGTTACCAGGCAATCATTTGCTCTAGTTGATCTGCTCACTTGGTCGAGGTGATCTGCTCCAGATGATCTATTCACCTGGTCGAGATAATCTGCTCCAGATGATCTGCTTACCTGATCGAGGTGATCTGCTCCAGATGATCTGTTCACCTGGTCGAGATAATCTGCTTTAGATGATCAGCTCACCTAATCGAGGTGATCTGCTCCATATGATATGTTCACCTGATCAAGTTCACATATAAATTTTTGGTCGAGATGATGTGCTCGAGTTAGCCAGATAACTATCTGGTCAAGATGCTCTGTTCGACCCTATAATTGAGCTCAGTAAGAAAATCTTGCCACTGTGCTTGCTTGGGGCTTAATTTCTTTTGCTTTTGAAAGTAACTTGTTACTACATTGTCCGTTAGGATCACGAAGTGTGCATTAAGCAAGTAATGTCACCATATTCGTAGGCAATGAATGATTGCAGTCATTTTCTTTTCTTGCAAAGTGTAGCAGTGTTCCGTGTCGTTGAGCTTTCGACTCTTGGATGCTGCAGGGTGGGCTTTTTGCATAAGTACTCCTCCAAAGATAAAGTTGAAGGCATCCATGTGGACTTTAAATGACTTCATGTGATCTAGAAGAACAAGGACGAATTCTTTATAAATTCCTTATTCAAGTCTTCGAATGCATGTTGGCATTCTTTGGACCAATGCCATATCCGATTTTTTTTTATGAGATCCTTCAAGGTTGCCGCATTAGTTGAATAATCCTTGATGAATTAGCGATAGTAATTCATAAATCCGAGAAAAGATCTTAGTTCGGACTCTTTGATAGGGGATTCTCATTCAAGAATGGTCTTTTCCTTTGAGTTCTCCACTATTAACTTGCCATTCATTATCTTGTGGCCAAGGAACTCCACTTTTCGTTAGGCGAACGAGCACTTCTCTATCTTAGGGTAGAGTTCGTTCTCTTGAAGTACTTAGAAGACTTGTTGTAGATAATGTACCTGCTCTTCAAGGGTGTTGTTATAGACCACGATGTTGTCCAAGTACACTACAATAAAGCAGTTGAGGAATGGATGGAGGGCTTTATTCATAAGTGTGCAAAATATGACCGGTGCATTAGTAAGGCCAAATGGCATAACAAATAATTCAAAATATCCATACCTTATGACGCAAGCCGTCTTTGGTTTATCTCCTTTGGTAATCCAGACTTGGTAGTATCCCGAATGTAAATCGAGCTTAATGAAGTACCACACCTTGCCAAGTTGATAAAAAAAATCTGTTATCAAAGAAATTTGGTACTTATTCTTGATGATGATCTTATGGAGTGCTTGATAATTAATGAACATCCGCAAGGAACTATCTTTCTGCTTTTGAAAAAGGACGGGTGCACCGAATGAAGCTTTTGATGGGCAGATATATCCGACATTCAGTAAGTCAAGGAGTTGTTTCCGCAACTCTTCAAGTTCAAGTGGCATCACGTGGTAAGGTGCCAAGGCTGGAGGTTTAACGCCTTACTCCAAGTCAATCTCGTAATCCACTTCTCTCCTAGGCGGGAGCTTACTAAGAAGCTTTGGAGGCATGACATCCTTGAATTCACTGAGGACAACTTGCATTTTTGGTAGGACTTGGTTTAGAGCACTTACTGAATCTTCATACTCGTTGAGCTCATGAATAAAGACTAAAAAACTACGGTCCTTCTTAAAAACTTTCTTAAATTACATGGCCGAGAGCATTTTTTCCCCAATCTTAGTGTGCTTAGCAAAAACCATGCAAGCTTTGCTCCTGTCAATGATGTTTAGGGAGTTCGTGGCTAGTAGTGAGAAGGCATGGGCATTATCGAAGGATTCCATGCCAAGGACCATCTTGTAGTCATCCATAAGCACGATGGAGAAATCAAGCTTTCCGCTCCATATCTTGATTATTACGTGCACGTCTTAATTGTGACTCATTCCTTTATTGTCTTGAGGCTTAGGCGCTTAGCCTCATTTTTCATAACGAAGTTGTGCGTAGATCTGTCATTTAATAATACACGCACAGTCTTGCTGTTGATGTTCGCACTCACGTACATGGGCCCTTTCCTTTTATGTGCAGGCGACTGGCTTATAAGTACAATGAGGTGCTGGAGAGTACCCATGCTAGGTTGGGATTCCTCTCCCATTGGCCTTTGAGCTGTGCAGCGAGGGCATTAAGTGACTTCTTTTCTCAACAATCGCATACCCAATGCTGGCCTTTACAAATGAAGCATAGTTTCGTTGATTTTGAATGAGGGCCTTAGTGGCTACTGTGAAGTTGGCATACTCACCCTTTAGACCATCTACCTTAACCTCCAAGTTGTCGAGGGTGTCCTGAACAGCTGACATAGATATTTCGAGCGTGGTGACACGAGGCTTCAAGACGTCTACGGAATGGGCCTTGGACTTTTCGTGGGTCTTAGGCTGTATACGACCCTCCTCTCGGCCTCGAGTTAGCTCTAGCGGAACCTCCACACCAACAACGCCCTCTTGTGTTGTGTTAGGAAGGTTGGCCATTGCTCGAACGTGAGTTATATTATGTTGGTGCAAACCTTATCTCTGATATCATTTATCACGGGATGGGTGTTTTACACAGTCAACCCATGCAACACTTAAACAATTTTTAGCACAAAAGTTATTAAATAAGCATAATAAACTTCTCAAGTTAGGTAGGTAAAAAGACTTGCGATAAAAGCTAAAGAGAACAAAGAGCAGTATGGCCAAATATGATTTTATTATTCACAAGAGAAAGTACAAGAGAGCATTACACATATTCGTGGGTTATGTGTGTGTGTGGATATCTTAAGAATTGGTGATCTTGGAGAAGTCTAAAATGATGGGTGCTAAGCCCTATTTATTGTATGTCTTCCCTAGGTCTGGAGACTTCAATACTAATTGTATAATGCAAGTTATACAAGTAACTATCTAGATAAAGATAGAGATATAGATAAGATAAGGATAAGAGTGATGATAAGGATAAGCATAGAGAGTTCTAAAGATAAGGTGTTGTAGAAAATTCTAGATAACGAGTCAATCTCGCTAAGCGCACATGCTTTGTGACAACCCAATTGCTTAGTGCATCCATACTGAGTGTACCACAATTTACTAATTGTGTAGTATGGTCCATTACTGAGCGCAACCCACTTCTAAGTACATCCCGCTATTGAGTGAACTCCTACTAAGTGAACCTGCGTATATGAATTAGCTATTTTTAGTAGTGAACTTGAGGGGCCCATAATAGGTTGTTCATTAATCGTTGAAAATTCTTTTTACATATTTCTACTTGTAAATAGTCTTCGTTTTATTGTTTCCCATCCATTCAACTTTAGATTCTCAAATCAACGGTTCATAATGGCTGGCCGCAAGTTACAGATACGGTAACTTAGCCATTGTCTTCATATTTTCAAGCATGCAATAGTGCGTCGGTACAAGTTCATTCAAGACCAATCATATAAAATTTTGTTTATAATGTGTTGGGGGTTTAGAGCATTTTTAGGGAATACAATTGCAAATAGAACCACCCTGAAAATGTTAGTGACAATATGATATATTAGGATTAGAAAAATGATAAATATACAAAACAATGATAAAAGTAAATTTTAAAAGACATTATTTTGACACTTAATTAAACGAAAAAAAAGAGAGAAAAAACTCAAAACAAGTTTTTTGAACTTGTCCTTATCACCATTTTGTATGTTTATTGTTGCTCTTAACAAAAGTGGGAAAGTGTATTTATTTTTAGCCAGTTTTTATAAAAATAAAAAATGAATCTTTTTTCAATAATTTTAGGATGAAGATAAGATTATAGTTTGTATTTATGATTAAGTAATGGGTTAAGATTATTTTAACATAAATTTTATTTAAATTTTTAACACAAACTTTGTGTCATAGACCTCATGTAATCTAATGATGAATGAATTAGTATTATTAAATGTTATTTTGATTTTAGTTCAAAATTTATGTTAAAATATTCAAAAAAAATTTAAAATTAAAATAAACCCACGATAAAGAAATATGCTTACAATTTTTTTATTAATTCATAATTAAACTCTCATTTATTCTCGGATGCCGTTTAATTTTGAGCAAAATGTATCTGAGGATGAGGAAGAGGAGGAGGTCAATTATTATAATAATAATTATTGTTATTATTATTATTATTATTATCGTTATTATGTTAATAATGGAGAAGATGTGCTCAATTTCGGTGACCAGCTACTACTCGATGACGACTAGTGATGGTGAGGCTTGTTTGACTGCAATGGCTTGGGAAATTGGTTGCGATGGTGAAGTTTGTTTGCTTTTTATTTATTTATTTATTTAAAAGAGTATTTTTAAAATTTTAATTTATTAATGAGGATAGAATGGAGAATTCGAGAATGGGAAACCAATTCCCACCGTCCCTCTTGGGAATCAGTCTCCCACTCTCTGCTCCCAATTTAAGGTGGGTTGAACAATTTTGATTTTAATCTTCGTTCTTATTTTGTTGTGAAGTAAAAGTCGTTAATAATTATAATTTTTTAATTAAAAAGTAAATACATTTTTAAAGTTTTTAAATATTCAGAAAGCCCAACAAGTCTTTGGCCTAGTTGTTAGAATTATTATCCAAGTAGAGGACAACAGTTCAAAACCTCACAAATATATTATAAGGATATTTCTTTCCTCAGATGAAAATAATCTCCTAAATTAGTTCTATAATAATAATTAAAAAGGGGGGAGGGGGAAATGTTGAATGAAGATAATGTCTTTATTTCATTTTTATTATTATATAGTCGGCCTGCATGGATCTGCTGCTAAAGATTCTTCAACTCAATTTTCTTGTACTTGATTAATTTATTCAAACGCCTTATTCATGTAAGCTTAAAACTAAATCAAGATGAGATGCTCCGCCTTATCACTTAAAGAGGTTTCTTAAATTTAAAACATACCCCTATGCAGTGCTCGGGTTGATTTCTTAAAACGATTGGCTATAGTATTGTCAAATGTTAATTGCCACCGTACAATATTGCCAACTGATGAAAAGAAAAATACTAAAATAGAGAACGATTGTTCATTTTCTCCTATTTCTGTGAGTAATCTTTGCAAATATTACGAAGGTGGGGGCTAAATAAATGATTTAGGCTTTCATCGCCCTGCTATCTTTAAATAAATAAATATATATAACTAACATACATTCATACATATATACATATACATTGAAAATTAGGAAAAATTTGGCTCCAAGAGTCTTCTCGGCAGCCGAATAAAATCTCAAGTCAAATTTTCATAGAAGCATGGATTTACTAATTAAAATTGAAAATATAATTTTCCTTTTAGTATCAATTTTCTTTTTATTTTACAATTTGATATATATTATTTTAAACTGACAATCTAATAGCCGCCACCTCCAACCTTCACTGTTTTTGCATTGTTTTTAGTGGTTTTAAATTACACTAAATGTAACTTAAATATTGCCTTAATTCAATCCAAAATAATATGCAAAAGAGCTTGGATATGGAATGATATAGACAAGTCAACTTTCTAAGTGTCTGAGAATATTTACCAAATATTCTTTTATCAACAAAATTTATTTTATTTGATTTATTTAAGATTCCATTACATTAGAATTACTATACGATAGAATATCTCTTCATAATCAAACGATTAAAATTATAATATATTTTTTATTATTTATCATTTGACGTATGTAATTGTACGCTCTACTTTATAATCACTTCATTTAAATGACTTATGCACATAAGCTTTTAAAAGTATTTCCTCTTTAAAAAACAAACTGAAGATTAGATGGATGACTACCCTGTCTTATATTTGGGTACACGTTGGTGACACATACATTTCTTTGAGTTAACTTCTCAACCAGCAGACAAGCATTTGAATATGCTGGATTAAGAATACAACAAACAATGACAACAAATTTTATGTTTCTTATAATCCACGTATATAATAGAGTAAAATATTTGTCATATTAGGTAAAATGAAGATTTTGAATCTAAAATTTTGTAAAGGGGAAAAAAACTATTAACAAATTGATCAGGATCTACATGGGAAGGTAACAAAACTGTTGCATTGAGCAGAGCTACTGCATTTATAACACTAAATAAAAACAGGATGGAACGAGGCCACCGTGTAAAGTAAAGACTCAATCATTGGATTACATTACTTAACAAACTGTTTGATGAAGGTGATGATGAGCTTTGTTCACTTGACCATGAATCTTGAACAGAAGCAGGAGAATTATCCTTCAATCTTGCATTGTACGATGAAGAGCAACAAGATACCTCCAATGAAGCTGTAAAATTGATATCTTCCAATCTCCTAGTCCTGATTTGTTCCAATTCAGTTGCCACTTCCATCATTGAAGGCCTCGTGTCTCTGTGAAATGCAAGGCATCTAAATGCCAACTCGGCCACCTCATGCACTGAAGCAAGTGTCCAAGCATCATTATTACCACGAGGCTCTATGATTAGTGGATCTATAATCTCATACAAACATCCCTTGCGTATCCTGTCAGAAGCAAGAGCCGCTAAATTCACTTCATTTGGAGGCCTAGAAAAGTCTACTACTTTCAATGCTGTTATGATCTCTATAAGCACTACACCGAAGCTATATACATCACTTTTGTCTGAAAGATGAAAATTCTGATGATACTGTGGATCAAGATATCCTGGAGTCCCTTGTGGCGCTGTAGAGATGTGGGATATTTCAGTCATACCAAGTCTAGACAGACCAAAATCAGCAACTTTGGACTTGAAATTGTAATCCAAGAGAATGTTGCTAGACTTTATGTCTCGGTGGTATATTGGAGGACTGATGGCAGAGTGGAGATGAGCTATGGCTTGTGCTGTTTCTGTGGCAATTGTGAGGCGTATTGGCCAGGAAAGTCCATCACCTCGTTCTCTTTGCAAATGCTGGCACAATGTTCCGTTGGGCATGAATTCATAGACAAGAATCTGTTCCCCACGTTCTAAGGAGCAGCCTAGGAGCCGGACTAGATTCGGGTGGCTCACACATGAAATAAGCTTTATCTCATTCATGACTTGCTGAATGCTATCAGTATCTCTATGTTTGATTCTTTTGATTGCAACCCATAGATCATTTTGGAGCTTCCCTGCATAAACTGTTCCAAAGGCACCAGTTCCAAGCCTCTGTTTCTCTGAGAACCCACTGGTGGCTCTCTCTATTTCTCTGTAGGGATATATGGGAACATTGCTAATAATTCCTCTAGCCTCTTTTAAGCAGCGTTTTGTGCTGTTTGTGACCCTATGATATGAACGCCTTCGCATCAAGCAGCACAACAGACACACACTAATCATCAAAGATGCTCCAGCAGTGCTGACTGAAAAAGAGAAATTGACAACCAATAATCAGGGAATGAAAATTTAAAATGTGACTATCTTCCCTCCTCTGCTGATATACAAGAAGTTGATTTGCCATACTTCTAGTTCTAAATTTAGCAAATAAATTATATGCCTAGCATTCTTGTTTCATGCTACAAATCGTTTATCTGATTTACAAAGTCATTTGAGACGTTGGCTTGGTACAATAATGTTAAAGAAATTGCTCGACCAAAAAGTTTTAAGTAAAGAGATCAATAACAGTCAGAAACTTAAGGAGAACAAATATATTCTGCCGGGAGTTGGTAAAAATTAAGGGCTACCTCCAATTATAAGAACAGCAATTCTAGTTTTGCCTCCGCATTGACCGGATATGTACTTTGCAGCATTGCAAGAAGAAGCTGTATACACAACCAAAATCAAAGGTAATATTTGTCAGTATGTATAATTACAAGCAAATTATGATTAACTACTTAAATCAATAAATCTATTGAATTGCTTTTATTACTGACAAAATCAGCCAATCTGGGATTCGCTAGATCTTCCATGAGAAATGCCTATGGCTATATCATATAAAATTAATCAAGCCTATCTCCTCATATTTAATTCCGGAAGTTTGACAAAAATGGAACTTTCTCGTACCAACTATGAAACTGGAGTGTATCATCAACAATTCATCATGTGCTTTCTCTTTTAATTAAAAGCATATTCATTCGTCTATAATTCCTATTCCGTTGAGCATAGCAAGCTTTCCAACTTAAAACTCACAAGGTGGTTTAAACGTGGATTTATTTAATTCGATTAGCCACATTTAGAAGTCTAATTTACATAGTGATTTCTATACAAATTCCTGAAATAAATAATTCAGGGTGGGTCCCCTGTGTTCGCAGATGTAGTAGGTAAAACTACCCATTTTTGTGCTTGATTATTGAACTTGATTAATAGTAAATACTTATCCCTTGCTCAAACAAAAAAAATTTCTTCCATCACATCTTAAGATGGCCCTAGGGACTAGTTGATTACATTAATTTGACTTCTTATGATGAACTGGTTGTGGCCCAAACTAACTATATTCGGCCGCTACTTTTACTTTTATGCCCCGAGAGCAGGGCACTGGGATCATTCAGCACTAGGCAAAGACAATTCTTTCAGTTTCAACAATATCATTGCGCCATGGCCGTTTGGATATATGTATATAGGACGATTCTGTTGGTCGAGTCTCACTACTGATCACAAGTTCTATTAGAGAAAACGAACTCTAATCAAGTGCTTCTATTTTACGGATACTAACTGTTAGTCTGTTAGAGAGCTAATTGCCGACTATTTTATTTATAAGGCATCAGAAAATTTTTGCAGACTATCTAGTAATTAATTCTGATTATTTTCTGTTCCTGCTACCCTGCACTTTGATGTGAGATAATTAAGTTCTGGCCTGATCACATACTTAGTCACCTAATTAATCCCATAATCAAAACCAAAAATTTACCAAAAAAAAAAAAAAAAATCCCTGCGAACTAACAAGAACTAATAACTGACCTTTAAGGTTAAGGCAGCCTGAGCCGGCAGGGTACCCATCCCCTTCAAACCCTTTGTTGCAACCGCATCGAAATCCTGACCGTCCACGAGGTGTTAGAACAGGAGTACAATTAGCATTCTGAGAACAGTTGCAGGGTCCATTAAGCCACCAGCCGACCTCAAGGACCTTAACATCTAACGAAACTGCTGAAATATTAATTGACGCCGCCGAAGTATTAAACAACTCCGAGGATATAGCTGACAAAAGAAACTTGCACTGCTGTCTGGTCAGGTTTTCATAATTAATAAATCCACGATCATTTTTCTCCTCTGAATAGCAGCTTATACTCCTGCTATTACTACTAGAGTCGCACTTAAGAGACTCAAACTGAGTCCTAACGTCAATTGAAGGTATGTTGCATGTGGTGGCCTTGGAGGAGTTGCAGCTGCTTAATAGTATTCCGTTTCTTGATGTTGGGGCATAGTTTTTGCCAAATAGTTGGTGAAGGGTTTGGATTGAGCGGTTACAAATGGGTGGGATGATGATTTTGACGTGATCATTTTCCATGGTTTGGATTGGAAACTCGCCGATTGAAATTTGAGCATTATTTGATGATGAGCTGCAATTCAGACGAATATGGCAACCGTTGGAGAACCCAAATGGATAACGAACCTTGTTGGTGCCGCATGCTCTGTTACATCCCTGAGTTGTGCCTGTGATTAATGGACATATTATCAAGATTGGTAAGAAGAAGAGAATTCGCAGCTTTGGAGTCATTTTTCCAATGATTGAACTAACCATAGAAAGAAAGCTCAAATTCCAAGGGAAGAAGTATGAAAGAATTCAATGAAGCTGGTTGTGAGGTGTTAAACAAGCTTGAAGAAGAAGGAGATTATTAAAGCTGGTTGTCGTTAATGCTGTTATTGTCGAGTAGAATTAGGGTGTAATTGAGATTGCGTGTGAAAATAATAAAAAAAAAATTGTAATTATAAAATAAATATTAATAATATATAATAAAAATAATTTTTAAATAATAATTTTAATAAAATTATTAAAAATATAATATTATTTTATTATATAAATAAAAATTTATATAAACACAATTTTTAAGTTACAATAATTAATTTTTGTTAAATATTTTAATTCATTTAGTTTTAAAAAATTTTAGGAAAAAATTAATATTTTATCATAATGATGAAGGTTGAGCAAAATGATTGTAAGAATATGAATAAAATAAATTTTTTTTTTTTAATGAAGAGATAATATTAAACAGTTAAACAGTATTATAAAATACATATAAACACAAAATATTAATATAAAATTTAAATATTTTAATTATAATTTATAACTACTTACTTTCAATTTCAAACATACGGTTAATGCCATTCGGCTGTAAAAGCATACAGAAAATTGTTTTTAACTTTGTGGACGTTACGTGAAAGAAAGATAAGGATTGAGAGGGGCTCTTACGTACTATTCGCGAAAGGAGATATTGAAATTTTGGTCTTGATATCATCCAGGATAGCTCAGTTGGCTATAAAAAAATAAATAAATAAACCAAGCAAGTTCAAAGATTAAGTGTAACCGATAAGTTTAATTCATGCTGAAATGCATGATTTACAAATAGATGAGATTATTTATATTTTAAAAATTATTTAATAGATAAAATTATTTATATTTTAAAAAAATATTTTTAATAGTTATTTTTTAATAAAATAGTTTCTAACAAAAATATTAGAATTATTATTAAGAATAATTTATTATAAATTTTTATAATATAATTACTTTGATCACTCATTATTTAATTTATAATTCGTTTACTTTAAATCTTAAAAATTTTATTTCTAAAAACTTGAACAAAATTTATTTGAACAATAAGGAAATTAATATTTTTAAATATTTTAATTACAAGATTTGTGAGACCGTTTTGATTTTTCAAACTATTATACTAAATTAAAGTGTTGTCAAGATGTTCATATATCTGCCTTTTGATTTTTGATTTTTATTTTTAAAGAAAAAATTTGGAAGAGGGAGAGGAAGCGAAAATTGAAGCCAAATCAACTGCTGCGTCCAGTAGCAGCATCTCGCCATCTCCTATCTTCTTCTGTGAATTAGACAATTATTTTTAAAGTTGTTATTGCAGGCTAAGAAATGAGTGTAAAAATCAACATATTCTTTAGTAAATAAAAGCTAATAACTAAAATTGTGTCAAAGATTTGTTTACAACTTCACTTAATTCCATTTGTTGTAAATATTTTTAAATTTTTAATTTTTGAAAATTTTCTGTTCATAATGATTTTTTTGTTATTTTCCGTAAATTAATTTAAATGGTTTAAGTTAGGATATTTTTTACATTTTAGTGAGTATATAAAGTAAAATTTTAAAATTTTAAAATAATAGATAAATATACATAATAATAAGTGTTTAAAATAATTTTTAGAATATAAATAACTCATTCTTTAAAAACAAATAAATAAAAGTCTAACTACTTTTGATGCGGCCTCGGTTAGTTTGGTATTAAATTGTTGAAATTAACAAAAGTGGTGAGTCCATAGCCATGATTGTGAAATTGATGTCTCCTTCTTTGTTTCAACATATATAATCTTGATAAAATTGTGGTTGAGTCTTTGATTTTCTTTCCTTGTTTTTTTTTTTTTTGTTAAAATACGAGGTCGTTTGCTTCTGCCACAAAGAATTAATTTTCTAAAACAGTCGATGATTTTGATTATTTTCTCATCTAAAAAATGTATGTAAATGGGGGAGTAAATCGTCAAATAAGAGCTATGGTCACATGGATGAAAAAAATTTAGTTTCGTCTATGTAACACTGAAATAAATTAATATTTGTACATTAATGGTGCTGTGAAGTTAGAAGTCTCATAAATTTGAAGCTCCCACGGTGGTTCGTTTCATTTCTTATCCTAAGAATTGGAATTACGATAGATATTTGTTTGAATATTAATGAGACGTCTGACTTGCACTACAAAATGTACGTATGTATGTATTTAAAGCGTTGTAGGATTTTAAATTATATCAATATTTTTAATTTGCTTTTAAAAAAGTCAAGAAGTCAAAGTGAGTAAAATGAATTATTGCCAGATGAATGAAGCTGACATCAGACTACGGAAAAAAAATAAAAGTTAATTATAATTATCGTAATTTCAACACACGCAATCGAAATTTTGTTCACTCCCTTTGTACTTGGTGGAAATTGGCATGCTGTTGCTCAGGAGAAGTCAAATCAAAATGTCGAATCATCATTTCTTCGTCGTGTGAACAATTATAGCTTTCAGTGGTTGGTACGAGCATGGAGCCGACCCTTTTGAGTAACATAATTGAATCCACCTGCAAATTCACCCAAATTTGATGATGTCATATCACACACGGCAATTCATCTTTTATACTTATAGTCGAGCTGCATGTTAACTGGTATTTGTGTGAATATTTCGCATGTTATTTGACACTAATTATTGTCATTTAGCTAAAAATTAATATTATATTATAATTAAATTACGACAATCAATTTTTAAATTTATATTTTAAAATATGTTAATGTTTGCACCCACCAAAAAAAGAAAAAAAAGGAACTTAGTACATATATCGACTAAATTTTAACTGGTTTGGTCAACTCTTCCTATTTCTATATCTATGACATTGATCAACAAAAAATTAACATATGGACTCGTGGTAACTGGAGAAGACACGGCATACTGCCGTGTGAACGATCAGCATATGGCATTATTAATTTTTAAATAATAATAATAGAATTATAAATTATTTTATATAAATAAATATATATAAATTGATGTGATATAAATACATTGATTAAAAAATAAAAATTAATATTTTTTTAAATTATATAAATTTATTATATTTTTATATAAATAATTATATATATATTTATTTATATAAAATATTTATGACTTTATTATCATTTATTTTCGTAAGCTTGCTCTTGTAAAGCCATAAAATAAAGATTAAAAAAGAAAAATTAAAGAACAACTGGGACATAATTTAAGCCGTGTTTTGCTTTCCTTCCTTTCGTATCTTGTGACGGATATTTGGAAGCATTAATGACTATAATTATTGTTCCTGAATAAACTATTTATCGCTTTCCGCGTCTTGTACGAGTTAATACTTTAATTAGTTTGTGGTTGAATCCAATAATATTCAATTCAATTGATAAGAGGATTTCCAACCCCTAGATCAGGGCAATCATAGCATAATAAATCCAAATTTGTTATGATGACTCAGAACTTTGAGAAAGTTTATAATATATTTAATATAATTAATGTTTATATATGTGATATACTTAATTAAATTTAATATAAATATTATTTATATATTAATTTTTAAAATAAATAAATAATATAATATTATTTATTTATTTATTATACAACTGACATAAAATAAAATATTATAAATATCTCTTTAAAATAAAAAAAAAATAAGTGAAGTTAAAAATTTAAGTTGTGTTATAACAGATTTAATTTATAATAGTTCAAATCAATTTTTAATTATAAATATCAATAAATATCTAATTGTAATATATATGTATAAAAATAAAATAAAAAACGAAAAGATTTTTGGACACAGAGAAAGATATAGAGATAATTATGGTTAAAAAGTTGTTTAAAAAGAAAAAAAATTGAAGTTGACAGATTAGCTTAGCAGGCCTCGTATGCTTGGTCTGAAAGTGGTCTGCGAATACGTGTCAAGTGGCCTTGAAATTAAGCAGGCTTAGTTTTATGAGTCAACGAGGAAACTCTGCCGAAATCGCAATTGTTATTTCTTAAATCCTTGTTAATGCAATTCAAAATCAACAAAATTAAATAAGAGAATAATCTCAAGAGATCAAAGTAGTATTTGTATTTATTAATTAATGGATAAAATTGAAGTAAATTAATTATATTATTTCACAAATCAATTGATGATGCATGATTAATTAATGAATGTTACATTATTTGAGATGATTATGTAGAATAAAAAATGTAGAATGTAGAATTGCTCTTTCTCCAACAATAATACTATACATTTCAAATTTTTTATCTTAAATGATATGACATTCATTAATTGATTGGTAAAATTAAAGTAAATTAATTATACTATCTCATTAAACAATTGATGAATGCCATATCATTTACGATGATTATGTAATATAAAAAATTTTGAAATGTATAATATTACTATTTACTTAAACACTCACTTTCTATCTAGTTATATATTACTATTCTTTTTGTTTTGGAAAGAGATCGGTTTTGCTTAACTAAACCCAAAACTATTTATGCACGAAAATGGAAAGAAAAGCTAAGTTGTAAGGCAAATGCCTCTTAACAAAATTTTCCAACTTTTGTCCTCAATTATATTTATAAAATAAAAATATAAAAATATTCCTTGATTATAATTTTGGTGAAAAATCGAGGTTGAAGGGCCTCCTGAGGAAAGAAATCATATAGCCCACTCAGGTGTTCACGCTCTTTAAGCCCAAACGAAGCAAACCCATAGTCATCCCGGATTCTCTAATATAATAAACAACAATAAGGACCGGAGTCCAGATGGCTTTACTCTTACATCTTCAACAATACGCAAATGCTTCACTTTTTTGTGCTATATTTAAGCTAGGATTCTCTAATTTTAACAAAAAAGGCACACCTTGCAATTGCATTTTAGCCTTCGAACGATTCCTTCTTAGGAGATTACCGTAATTAGGCAGAATATCACTTTCAATAAACATTCTATATATATTCAAGCAGGAGAAAAACTAATTGAAGCACATCACTTCCAAATTCCAATATATACTTTATGGAGTGCTTATGTTTAAAGCAATTATTCTTCTCAGAAAAAGAATCTTAGAAAAGTAGAGATGCTATGATATATAGAGTGGGTTGATGAGTAATGATATCTGAAGTGGAGCATAATCTGTCAAATTTAAATCAGGAATGTTCAAAATTTTTTACGCGACTTGTCCCAAGGACCTAGCCGAGTAGTTGGGTAGTTTTCAAAAAATTTATTTAGCTAACTATTCGAATATAAATTCGGAAGATTCATGGATTAATCTATATATATATATATATATATATATAATTTAGGCACCCTCTTTTTTTTTTTCCAATAATTTTTCCATAGCAATATGTGTCACAAAAGTAATGAAATTGTATATATATATATATGAAACTTATAATCTGGCTTATTCTGGCGTCATCACTTTAAACAGTGATGACTGGCCGGTGGCAACAACTAGAATGAAGGAGATGGTATACTGCGAAATGAAGATCCGAATTAAGTTGGAGAATTATGTACTGATACCGCACTAATTATTAATGATTGTAAATCAAGCTGCTTGATTCAACTTTGTATGCTCAATTGTACAACTGCTACAAAAGTAACTCGTGCACCCAGATTCGAGAAAAGTTAAAAAGGACTACTGTACACAATAGGTAAAATAAAAATCTATACATACACATAGATATAATATATGAGTAAACGGAAAAATGGGAAAGCAAGCGGGTGGGAATGGATGGTGTTGAAGAATTAAAGAGCAGCAAAAGCGTCATCGAGCCACTTCAATTGGGGGGCGGAGGGGTTATCGGTCTTATGCGACGAAGCAGGGCCAAGGCTAAGGAAACCTTGCACAGCATTTCTGACCTTATCCATTCTCTTGCGATGACGAATACGCCGCAAAACCGTCTCCTTGTCTAAACTTTGCGAAGTGTGTGTTGGTTTCAAGTAGACATGGCTGGTGACAATGTTTTGGCTTTCCGGCTCGTCTTGATCTTCTGCGTTGCCGATGTTGTCAGCTTCCGATGAGGCTGAGACTGAGATTGAGAGATTGGATTTGTTTTTGGGATTTAAGTCGGTCATTATTGATTTTTGAATGTTGATTGAAGCAAGCTACATAACTAACTAAAGAAAGGAACGTATCAAACACACAAATATATACGCTCTAGTTAACAAAAGAAGATGCAATAAGAATAATTAATTTTGGTCGGTTTGGTGGGTTCGAGGTTGTCTTGAAACTGATTCCGCGTTTAACTTTTTAATTCTTTTTTGGTTTAATTCTTTTTCTCTCAGAAAGTCGGTTTGATTCCTGCCCTTTTCCTGTCTCTTCACTCCTCTCCTCTCCTCTATCACTGAAGTCTGAACGTCATCTCCCACTCTCGAAGACACTTTCATCAGGTTCAACCAAAAAAAGATCGTACATGCAACTTGGCAAATGAACAAAATTATATCCTTCATTCTTTTTCTTTTTCTTTTTTACTTTTATTAATTCACCAAGAACTGGTTAGATGGCGGCCCAAATTGGGAACGTCGGTGTCTTTAACTGCTGTGATCATGAGTGAACCTTGATTCTGTCTGGGCTTGTTCCACTATCACGAGATTTTTTTCTGGTCTCTCTCCATGAGCTGGAGCCCAATATATATAAACCTCCACCTTCGAGACTTTGCAGTTTGATCTCTAAATTCTCCCTTCGTTAGTTTGTCCTCTGAATTCTGCCTTCATTCACACGCACAAAACACTTTGATGCCATAGTTAGCAGTTTAGTGTATAATTATTAACTAATAACTATAAACAAAATCACAAAAAAATTGTAAAGGCTATAATCAATCACTTAAACAATTAAAATTTATATAGAGATCTACTAAGATAATTAGATAAGTTAAAATTACCATAAAATTAACATGTAAAAAGAAATAAAATATTAAATTATTAACTTAATTAAAAAAATCTGAAAAATATATATTTACCTAATATAAAACTGCTGTTGATCCCACCCAATTCTACAATAATTAAATAAATTATACTTTCGTTTTATTTTTCTTTTGTTTTATTCAATAAGATCTAAGAATAAAGAAGGAAGAAACTTGAAGGAGCTTGACTGAATGATTGCAAGAATGAATAAGTTTCACGATTTAATAATTGAGTTTAATTATATTTTAGATTGTTGATTTTTTTTTCAAAGTATAACTTTTATAATTATTAAAATAATAATTTAAATCTTAACTTATAACTTTAATTATTATTAAAATATACTTTTTAGAATTTTATTATTTTTTTCATTAAAAAAATATTTTTTTACCCCCACTAGTCCTATACTAAATCTACCTTTGATAGTTAGTTTGTTCATAAAAAAAAAAAACATAAATATTTTTCCCGAAAATTACTAAATAACTGTTATGCACAATTCTAAAAAAAAAAATTACTTTCCCTAAAATGTGAACCTTCTCGTGGATTAAATCATATTTTTCATTTTTTTTTACTTAATGTTGGATTAATGATTACTATAGTTGAAAAAAAAATTTATTATTAACTTGTTCACATTTCGTAGTCGCCTATCTTCTTTCTGAGCATTGATGAGCTTCTTTCTTGATTTTTTTTTAATCTAAAAAAGGAAAAAAGAAAAAAAGAAACTCAAGGGTCTTTTGAGGGCCGCTAATAACTTTGTGTTTGAGAAAAAATCAAAATGATCTCGAGCAAGCTAATATGACCAGATAGTTATTTGATGAGCTCAAACAGAGCACCTCGATAAGGTGATTATCTGGCTAGCTCGAGCACATCATCTCGACCAAGAGTTTATGTGTGAACTCAACCAGATTGTTATCTGGAGAGTCTGAATAGATCACTTCAATCAGGTGAGCAGATCATATGGAGCAGATTATCTCGACCAGGTGAGCAGATCATCTGGAGTAAATTATGTTGACCGGGTGATTGCCTGATAATTTTGAGCAGAATACTTCTACTAGAGGGTAATTCTAATTACCTAGACTAGATATGTACAATAAATGATAATTATTATGGTAATTATTATGACAATTATTATGATAAATGTTATTATGGTTATTATTTAAGTGATCATTATTATATTTATTATCGTGCTTATTAGTACATTAATTATTATGATTATGAGAGTTACAATAATTATGATTATTTTTATTATTATAATTATTTAAGGGAGCTCTTCCATAGATCTTAGGATCTCTTTCATGAGATGAGAAACCCTTCTACTCTAAGAAAATAAAATCATTTTTTTTTTCATTCGACTGAGAAAAATCTCAGCTGGAAGACGATAGAAATTAAGTTACTTGGTGCATGGCATAAGTTTATCCATAAGAGACTTGATTACTGACTTGAGCGTCGGAAGATCTACATCGAATTTTTTCCAACTCCTCTGACCGTCTTCTATAATTTCAGATAATTGACGATAATTTTCTAATAGTTACAAACGGCCATGATAATTGGTAAGCCGCTTTTCTAAAAATTAAATATAATGATTTCAGTCTATCAACTCCAAAGAGAAGCAACCAAGTTTTCTAACATCTACACTTTGAATGCATGGTAGACCGTGATTGTACAATTCATTTTAAAAAATTCAGCTTCCACTGTCAGCAAAAGAGATCACTTCTCAGGTTCCTTGTATACACATTTATTGATTATTTATTATGCAATCACATGCAAGAGCTTTCGACAGAGAGTAGTGGAGACAACAAAGTGATCGGGTTTGCGGCCAGTCAAATTTTCTAGTTCAAAGCATCATTTATTTTCGTTACGTGCCCTCAATTCTTGCCCAAAATAGGAAACAGAAGAATTATTGTACATACTTATAGTGTATGAGATACAACGGCTGTATCACAGATGGACCCCAACAGTGATGCTCTGTAGTCTCATGCTCACATGCTTTCACGTAGGGTGGAATACGTGGTAGTTACACATTGGTTCATAGCATGGTTCCCACCATCTTAGAGTACCAGGTGGCAGAAATCTTGCTTTACGAACTTGAATGAAAAAGACCATAAAACGTTGTACGTGGCAGCTGACTTATTTGTATTGGAACTTGAGACAACACCTGTCGCAACGTAAGTGGCGGTACCTTGTGCAGTCCGTCGAATCTGGGTCAATTATGACCAACCCTGTCATACAGGCTCTCTTGGGCGGGTCAATTTCAGGTTACCACTTTAACTCACTTTGCTTAAATGAACTGTAGAGCAAGCGAAATGTCCAGTGATAACCTTATGATGCCTCATTTTTTGCTGTATTTCTTCCAGTTTGCTTTGTTAACCCCCCCAAAAAAAAAAAACAAAGAGGAGTGCGGAATGAAATAATTAAACGACTTCTATTCTTATCAAGTCATTTTATGTATACTAATGAGAGTTTATTTCAGTCGTATATGTACATTACCCACCCCTCATGCATGATCAAGGGTGTTTCTGTAGATTTGCAATTACAAATAGAAGTAAGTTTCCAATATAGTTTTAGATAATAATAAGAAAAGAACTCATACTCTCTTACTTTAATTGCATTCGGTAAGATAATATTCTCTTTTATGTAACTATTTTTATTCAATCATGGCCATGACCCATTATGATTCATGACCTCATAGGAAGGGCAAGTGTCACAACTTAGCAATATTGGCATTATTTTCAATCAATGAAGAAAAGGAATTTTAACTCACTTCATCCACTTTTTCCTCGAAGCAAGCCTTTTTCCCAAATTCAATTTTTCTCTTTTTTACAAGGTGAGTGTAGAGCTCTTACAATTTGGGCAAAAAGGTTGCCACGTTGTAATAAGTTTTTTTTTTTTTCAATCATATATATATATATGTAGATGCCGTTTGTATTCAGCAACCCTGAATTCTGACCCTAGATAGTAATGTAACTTGTTCTTTAGCACAAAGCGACCAAAAATAGTTAGATATTGGAATATATGCAAGATAAGAAACTAATAATACCAAAATGAATAAGCTGGAGATTTATCATTCTTATTCTCAGAGCACTCTTATCCTCAAATTAAAGATTATATTTAACCTGGGGATGCTTTTATTACATTTGAATATGTCTATTTACTTAACAGAAGGTATAAGATATTGTGAGACTTTGCAACAGAGAAAACAAAAGCTGATCAGTATTTGTTGTTTTGGTTGCTAAATAATTATATTGTGCTAGCTACTCACCAATCGATGTGCCTGCTTTCTGCTAAATTTGCCTGAGGCACTCGGGGCCATGCTTTTATTTCGTCTTTTTCAGTCTACCAAAAATGGAAAAAAAAAATGGAATCATTGTAAAGTGCACTTTCTTCTCCTTTACACTATACGTAGAGTCCACAAACCCTAGTTCGTAATTGATGCAATTTGGCGTAAAATGGTAAAGTTCTCTAACAAAGAAAAAGCTGAAATTTTCTTTTTCTGGAGAATTTATTGACCTCAAATTGCATGATCTTGCATGTTGGTAGCTGCTTATATATATATATATATATATATATATATTTACATACACACACACACGTATGTATGTATGTATGTATATTAGTGTAGCTGCTTATATTTGGATACAGTGATTAAACTGTTCATCAAATACTTAGTTTTATGGAAATGAATTGTTATAATCAATGCGGAACTGAAGTTAAATAATGATAAGTGTTTGGCGAGATTAATATTGAGAAGACAATATAACATGCAATTTAATTTTTGAGCCTTTAAAGAATAATGTGATGTGATATTCTGTGGAGTGAGGAAGTGAATAAGCTGGTAAATTAAAATTGAATAAAATTTCCCGTAGTGTTGTCCAAAACAATTTAACTACCAATGATCAGTTGGTTCATGCAACGTATTAGTTCCCATCATCGGTTTCACTTGCACACACTCGTACGAAAGCATTCATATTTTATTCTATTATATAAGCAATCTGTGCTAATAGTCAATTTCATTGTGAATAATTGTAATAGCCAAGTGAAAACTTTCTCAGTTTTGAGAAAAAAAAAAAACACGATACATTACAGCTAGAATCGCCTAACTTAAGTATAATTGGAATTTAGAGTCTGTAGCTTTGTGAGCAAATACAAAATTGAAAATAAACTAAAATTGTGCAATTCCTTATTTGGCAAATTATGTCTCTCCAGCAAATTATATATATCTTCAGAATTTTTGTAACAACAAAATCCGACCGCCGGGATCGTCTACAAAGAAACTCCGGCAGTACATGGTCCGACGATTTATCCGACGCGCTGTTTTGATCTTGACATAATCTTACTTAAGAGATATCTTAGAATTACATACGAAATCATCCAAAAATAGAAATTGGAAAGCAAAAACAACCATAGAAAAAAACAGCCACACCAACTAACAAAACAGACTCGCACGTTATTAATAGAATGGGACCCTGATTCTCCGGAGTCCGGACTACAAAAATCTAATCTAATCGTTTCCATATGCAACCATCGTGCGTTTGTACGCACACACACGTGTCGCCATCTTACGGTTATTAAATTGTAAACCGTTCCTAGTTTGTTGTATTTGTATAAATAACTCCCTCTTTCCTCTCCCGCCTTTAGCTCTTTCGTACTATCTTTTTAATTCCGTTCCTCCATTCCTTCAAAACCATTTCAATCTAGCCTCTTTCAATATTAATTGTTTTCTATAGCAATAATATTTCTTGTTCAGCGTTTTAATTTTAATCTTCTTGATTGGAATGAGAGACGGAGGAGGAGGAGGAGGTGGAGGAGGCACAATGTTTTCAAATTCTAGCAGTATTTCGAGATCCAAATTTGGCAATCTTTTGCATTCAGACCCAAATATGTCTTCAACCACAGTGAATGATGAGGATTTTGCAGTCCGTCCCAGCAGTGCTTCAGCTGCGAGTCCGGGGTTTTACGACCCTAGCCGAATGAGCTGCGAGGGTTCGCCCATGACCATGTCACCGTGGAACCAAACGGGACCGTTTAGCAATCCCGGGTGGTCTCAGTTTGAAGAAAACCTCCCACAAAACGGACTTATTGGTTCACTTGTACGCGAAGAGGGCCATATTTACTCCTTAGCCGCATCCAAGGACCTGTTGTATACCGGTTCCGACAGCAAGAACATTCGTGTCTGGAAGAATCTTAAAGAGTTTTGTGGTTTCAAAGCAAGCAGTGGTCTTGTTAAAGCCATTGTAATTTCCGGTGAAAAGATTTTTACGGGTCACCAAGACGGCAAGATTCGTGTTTGGAAAATCTCTCCCAAGAACCAGAGCGTCCACAAGCGAGCCGGGACTTTGCCGACTTTGAAGGATATATTCAAAAGCTCAATCAAACCCAGCAACTACATCGAAGTGAGACGTCATCGTACGGCTCTTTGGATCAGACACTCCGATGCGGTGTCGTGTATGAGCTTGGACCAAGACTGTGGTCTCTTGTACACGGCTTCTTGGGACAGAACCTTCAAGGTTTGGAGGATTTCAGACTCCAAATGTCTCGAGTCTGTAAGCGCTCACGACGACGCCGTTAACTCTGTGGTTTCGAGCTCTGAAGGGTTGATTTTCACTGGCTCGGCTGACGGCACCGTTAAAGTGTGGAAACGAGAGCAGCATGGTAAAGGAACCAAACATTCGCATGCACAAACGTTGTTGAAACAAGAATGTGCTGTCACAGCTTTGGTTGTGAGCTCCTCCAGATCGATTGTGTACTGTGGATCCAGTGACGGTCTAGTCAACTTTTGGGAACGTGAAAAGCAGTTATCTCATGGTGGGGTCCTTAAGGGTCACAAGCTAGCGGTTCTGTGTCTTGCAGCTGCAGGGAAATTGGTGTTCAGCGGATCAGCGGATAAGACCATATGCGTGTGGAGGAGAGATGGCGCGATTCACACGTGTGTGTCTGTGCTGACTGGGCACACGGGCCCCGTTAAATGCTTGGCTGTTGAGGAGGATCGTGACTCATCCTCATCGACCTCGGGTCGTGCTCAACGTTGGATCGTGTATAGTGGGTCTCTTGATAAGTCGGTCAAAGTCTGGGGCGTTTCTGAATGGGCTCCTGATATTAATTCAATGGGTAAGATGCACCTACAACACTAATAATTATTATACATTAATACGACTTGTTGCTGTCTGGTGGGATCAAAAGAGGAGATACTTCTAAGATCTCAACAACGATTCGATTTGCGATCATTTTGTATCATCTCGCATATATGCTAAGCCACGTGTCCAAGATTACTAACCCTGTGTAATTAAAGAATAAATACTTAATAATGGCGACACGTGGAAAAGAAGCAAAATATTTTGTTTGTTGAGTTTGGTTATAAAATAATTTTTTTTTTTTGTGGGTGTATCTGACTGGGCCCGGCCTGGGGCTAGAAGGTAGACGGGGTTTGGGTTTGGTTCGTGTTGCCTAACAGGTTGGGAAAACGACTGCTTGGATTCTGTACAGTTTTATAATGGTATTTATATAAGACTGGTTTGAGCAAAAATTGATGATTATTCGCAATCGTGGCAACTGTGTTCTGAAAGATGATGATGCTAATTAATTAAGATATTAAATATACAAAGGATGCACGATTGTTTTTCTATTTCAAACGTGTCAACATCCAAGAATACGCCAGTTGTCTGTCTCCAAATAACTCAGAAATAAACAGTAACAAATGCTGCTTGATTATATAAGCTTGACTTGATATGAACAAATGCATGATCCGTAATTGATGATTGTTTCCTACGATACAAGTTTAAATAAATTAGGATTCTCTTGTCAGTAATTAATCATAGCATAAAGAGCAGATTGTTGCAACCCCATATTGTATATGTCATATTACGGTGGACCTATTCTACCTGGATCTGTTTATTTCTGACTGTATATATGCTAAGTTTCCAATTACTCATTGCTCTAGAATCGTGCAAATTGGGTAGGCATAATTTGCAATTTCAATTCCAGAAAATCCTTTCGTTTGTTACCAGTAACCTAAGTGGGATATGGAGTGAATTTGACGAAAAGCATCATGGACGGCGGTCCTCATTCTTCTCCTGTCGTATGATCAGTGAAGCTATAACATCATCAAGAAAAAGATAGCGCACCTGTAGGGCTTACTTGGCACTTGGCAGTGAAATGCCAGCATGTTTAATCACCTTCTTCTCTCCTCTTTCAATATCCTCATGTACGTAGCTCATGGACAAGGATGGGGTATACAAGGGCTATAAGGAATGCAGTCTAAAGAAAAGTCAACGGAGTAACTTAGATGCACGAACATTATCAAGGTTTTGTATCAAGTAATTTACTTGGATAATAAAGAAATCATAATGCTGGATTATTCACTTGGTAATTCAATTACCCAAACTATCAAACACGATCACCGTCATCACAATTAATGTTTTGTTTGTGGAATTTCAGTTTAGTATAAGGTGACAAAAGATAACATTTTCTCCCAAGTGAATCATTGGCATGAAAGACTCGTATAATGCGAGAACCACTTTCTAATAATCTGCAAAAAGAATGTAAAAAATGCGCGACGGCACGAAATAGTAGAATTTTGAAAGAATCCTATAATTATTATAAGCAATTTTATAGATTTTTTTTTCCCCTCATGTAATACAAATTGGGTACAAGAAGTGAAATAATTGTAGAAAAGTGTAATTGATACTTTATATAATGTTTCTACGATGAGAATAATGATTTTGAACATAAAAACCTCAAAGAAAAAAAAAATGTATGAGCAGCGAATAGATTGGATGAATGCAACAGAGAGCGAAACAATCTCCCATGGAAGACGAGAGCCAACTTAGAACTATAAACTTATTAGAAGATCCCCCATCCGAATGAATATTCAATGTGAAAGCCTGCGACAGTGGCTTTTCGTTGCTTGAGTGTGTGAGCTCAGACAGGGCAGATGGCCACTTCTGTTTCCAACAGATTTCAAATCAAAAGGCAAAGGAATGACTGAATCTCCGTCTTCAAGTATTCTAAGGACCTGAAAATTTGCACACAACAATGGTACATTGTTCCCAAGGAGAAAAATTGCGCAACAGAAACGAAAAATTTAGATGAGTGCAGGCAACAAACCTTTGACATGGGGGGTCTGGATTCTGGATCACGGCTTAAACACAGGAAAGCAGCATGGGCCATAGCCTGTAGTTGATGGGTGAAGTTGTGGGGGTGTTCAGAAACCAAGAATGGGTCAGTTAGGCAGTATACCTTGTCTCGAATATGGCCTGGTTCTAATGCTGCCAGAGGGTGGAACCAGTCAGATAAGACATGCTGGCTCTGATAAAATTGCAACTGGCTGGTTCTTTGACCAGTGATTAGCTCCAATAGTGCCACCCCGAATGCGTACACATCCACTTTTTCTGAAATCCTTCCACCATCAATATATTCCGGTGCAAGATATCTGTAATTATGCATAATCAGTAAGAGTTAACAACACTAAGATTTTCAAGTAAAATTTGGTTATATAAACACAGCACAGTTCAAGAAGACGACGCAAGTCCATATGTTGTTGAACTCTGTTGGAAATAGAAAAAGTTAACTTCAAACAAATATTATTGTGCATAGATTATTCATAAACTATTAAGAGCAATGCATATGCATTTGAAGATAACAAGTACAAATGTTTTTTGGAATGTACCCTGAGGTTCCAATAACTTGCTCATCTGTACTTGTATTCCATTCGGTATGCCACCTAGCAAGTCCAAAATCAACCTGACAAAACAACCACGAATTACAGGCTGATTCATATTCCGTTAATCTAAACAAGAAAACGATAAGAAGTAGCGTTCTCATATTTCAACTTCAAGGAATATATCATATCAAGAACCATTAGTTTTCATATCTGGAAATACGGTATTGTTTTTTGTACAGAAAAGTAAAAAAATTAGCTTTCACATACCAGAGGCTCAAAGTCATGAGTAAGGAGGATATTGTTAGGCCGCATGTCTCTATGCACCATACAACCAACTCTACAATCTTCATGAAGATACCGTAGGCCTCGTGCTGCTCCAATAGCTATCTTTACCCGTGATTGCCAATCAAGTGGGGCTATTTTTTGGCCTGTTAATCAAATAAGTTAATTCAGAAGCAACATATACCATATGGAAATAGAGAGTTCCCAAAATATGGGAATGACGAATTCATAGGAGAATTGCCAAATTTGAATGGCTCTGGGAAACAAATGGGAATAGAGAAAGGGAATACCGTGTAAATGGACGTCCAAGGAACCATTGCAAATGTACTCACAGACCAAGACTCTCTTTTTGCTGTCAATACAAAACCCAATTAGCAACACAACATTCCTGTGTTGAGCACAGCTTAATACCTGTACTTCCCTGCAGAAGTCAGCATCTGCCTGAGAGCCACCAAACTTTAACAGCTTCACAGCAACCACCTGGCCATCTCTCAACAATCCCCTATAAACGACTCCAAAACCACCTTCTGCTAGGAAATTCATATCTGAAAACCCATCTGTAGCTTCCTCCAGCTCCTTATACGAAAATCGCCTAGGAGGTTTGCCAAAAATTGGCGCTTTGTGTTGACATAGAGAGCATAATGGAGGTGGTATTGAGGAAGTTCGACCTAATGGAACTACATCCCTGATGCTTGTGTTACTACCATAACTTTTGTGATGGCTTTGATTAAACTCTAGTCCAGCAGCTCTTGTGTCCTGATCAAACTGAATAAACTTATTGAGAAGGGTTCTGGAACTTGGAGATAGACTTTTTGTATCTTTATAGTCTTTGGATTTTGGCGGCTTCTCATTAACAATGTGGTTTTGGGGAATCCAAAATACACTCTTGCGATTACTAGCTACGGATGGTGTTGAATTTGTTGACAGAGTGATAGGCCTTTCTGCAGTTGAGTCGAGAGCCAAAAGTGGACCATCCAAGTGGTTTTGATTATCTATTGAGGTGTAACAACCTCTATTGACTCCTTCAAAAAGAGGATTTTGTTGATAGACTAAGAAAAGAGATGACTTTCTGTCAGAACTCGATGATAAACCTTGTTGGTTGGTTCTTGAAGTGCTTGTTCTTTCAGGACTGCTCAGTGGAGTGGAATGCTTCACTCTATTTCCTTGTAGCTCTACTGCAGCCATAACAGGTGAAGTAGAAGCAGAGAAATACTGAGTTTGGTCTTCATTTAAACTTTGTAAATTGAGCCTAAGAACCTTGGGTTGAGAATTTTTCATCACTACAATGTTGCAGTGAAGTTCCTCCAAGCAATGTTTGAGCTCTTGCTTTAGTTTTCTGCTTCAACAGAGCGATCATGATGATTAAGTACTTATTCACCTTTTCATCTCTTGAAGGGTGACACAGATAATATGACTTAAAGATCCATGGTAACATATGAAGGTAAGCAATTGTAATTTCATTTCTCTATTGTTTCACAAAGCTAGTGGAGATGTAAACTTCCAGAACCAGAAGTAACAGAAATACATGAAAGCACTTAATCGACGTCGGCTCAGACGCCAAAGACTGATAGAAAAGACACATTTTACGTACCTCTAGTATAAATGCAGCTTATTATACTAAGGTAAATCATAATACAAATTAGTGCTTATCAATCCTTTATTTTGCTTTGTTCAAATTAAGAGAGGTCTCGTCCCATTGACCAAAAGCTTGAACCAACGGACTAGTTTGGAGATTGATTCAAACTTATATCAGAATCGCTGCAAGTTTAATAATATGATCAAAGTCATTGAATAATTTTGTACATACCATAACTATTCATTTGGTTTTCTATTTGACAGCAGGCTTTTGTAACCTAAACCACGTCAGTCTATAGTCTATAATGGGATAAAATTGAGGTTGGACAGCTGTAGTTTTAAAGCTGCGATCTTAAAGCGTTGAGTAACGTTAGCTGCTTGTAGCTTTTAAGATATATTAGTTATGTTAATATAATTTTCTACTTGTATGATGTAAAATTTATTATATTCTTAATAATTTTGTTAAAATTATTATTTAAAAATTATATTTATTATATATTATTAAATTTTATTTTATAATTATAGTTTTTTCACGGCATTGTAGCTTAAAAGGCTGTGCGAAAAAACTGTAATTATAAATAAAATTTAATAATATATAATAAATATAATTTTAAATAATAATTTAACAAAATTATGAATATAATAAATTTTACATCATCAATAAAATTATATTAACATAGCTAATATATCTTAAAAGCTACGAGCTAATGTTACCAAACATATTCTAAGAATGTGCAGACTTCAGTAGAACCAGCTACGCACTGTAGTACAAATTGAACTGATTGATGTTCTATGGGGAACCCTGTAAACTGATGGATATATGGGCGAATTCATTCCTATTATTAGTTGTCTTCTTTTCTCAAAAAAAAAAAAAAAATTAGTTAATTGCATGAAGGTTGCCTGTATAATTGTATATATTTAAAAAGTAAGCATGTATAATTAAGAATCGGAATTATTGGTCGAGAAAAGATAATCTAATCAGCGACAGGCCAACCAACCAATTGAATTAATACCTCAGAAAAAAGAAATAATACTTTTTTATGGTTAATTACTTGTCCAGTACGACCCAATTGGCTCCGTTGCTCTTGGCCTCACTTGCCACTGCGCTTCCAGATGTTCCTGATACCACCTTAATCCTCACTCTGACCTGCAAATTTATCAAATCATATTCAGCAGCATACTTCAATAATTTTTCAACCCTTAGGCATTAATTAATTTAAAAGATTAAGGAGCCACCTCAGGAGATTGGTTGGTATTTGGTGAGGAAAAATTACGATTATAAAAGAACAAGAAAAAAAATAGTTGTGAAATTAACTAAATGGGTTCGTGCAATTTTATTTGTATTATTCTTACTTTTCACTTAAATTTGCATAATCAAATAAAGGTAAATATTAGGTACAGTATAAAAAGGTAGGCGTTTAAAAAAAAAAGCACAACTAATATTGCCAATAATATAATATAATAATATGCTATGATGTATTATCTCAATTTCAACGAGACTGTATCCATAAGTTTTCACCATATGTTTTCATTTTAAGTGTGTTTGGCAACCCTTACATTGCATTATGCATTGTAGCCAGTTGCACCAAATTTCTGCATTAGTATTTTGTAATTAATTAATTATAACAAAAAATAGATTTTAATTTAATATAATATTAGATAATATTAATTTGATTTTTAAATTATTATTATTAATTTTACAATTTATTATTCAATAATATTATATTATGTTTTTATTAATTATATTAAAAATATAACTAAATAATGTATTATTTAATTATATTACAATAATTAATATATAAAAATTTAATTATTATTTAAAAATTTGATATAAATAATAATAATTTTTTTCAATAATATGTAAAGATAAAAATATAATATAATATTACGTTATTTACTTATATTGCAATAATCAATATATAAAAATTAATAATTTTTAAAAATAATTTAATATAACTAACAATAAATACTTACATATTAAAATAATAATAATATAAATAATGTTATAAATATTATTACGTATACTACAATATATATTATACCAATCATAATATTATATTATAATTTAATATACTTTTAATACAATATATTATAATCTGAAAGCACACTTCAATCTTCATGCCTTAAGGCCCATGGGGTCTACAACTACAATTGATCTTCACAGCAGCAATTTCTAGGCTTGACACATGCCATTACCATTCCCCTCTAAAAGAGTACTTGTATGAGTTGTATCGTTAATTTAATTTGTTTGCATCAGATCTTGGAGCTTTGTTTGGGATTCACCAATCTTCCATCTCTGACACCAAAATCAATTTAACCAGAAACTCGGGATCATAACAAATAATTATTCTGCAGTGAACTTCTTTCTTTCAAAGACAATTACTACCGCGTAGATCGTATTATTATTTATCACGGATTGATGGTGAAACTTAAAAATTTCATCGTAGTACATCCGATAAAATTTGATTGCCAATTTTCAATTCAACAAACCAATACGGCTACGTTTTAAATTAATAAATAAAATTAACCAAAATATTGAAATGACCAAAGAGTCTTTACGTGAAAAATGGCATTATCGTGGGAAATGCAGTAAATATAAAACTGACCTCAATTTGATTATGAAACTGAAGTACCATCTGCGAACAGGACTCCGACATTTGACAAATCCGATCCGGCGATTTCTGCGCATGACTGCTGCTACAATCTCCGGTCAATCTCGGAAACTTCCACAATCTCCTACCTGACATCACGTATAAATAAATTCTCAGTGCGTTACTATATATTATGATTTACAGTCACAGGTAATTAAAAAGTGGTAAGCCAACAAAATTACCCCTTTTTTCGGCTGCAAAGACGGCGAGCAACGTAATACCGTCGCCGGGATGAACAACGTGAGTGAGAGCCCAAGCCAATGCGTTCTTGGAGATCACTTTCTCGGCTCTCACGGCGACCATTACTCTCTCCGCCGCCTTGTTGGTGGCGCGTTGACTCGTGCTCGAGTCTGTTCTTTCAGATAACATTAGGCTGTGATTTGTGAAGTTGAAGTATTTGCTGTTTGATGAAATTGAGAATTACAAGAGACAGTGGGAAATGTTTCGGTTATTTTGGCTTTGCGTTATGATTGTGACGTGTGCGTGATCGTGTCTTCTTAAGCGGGATAAAGTGAAGGCTAAATTGGAATTTGGAACCATGGTTAGTTGACTATAGTCAAAATAGCTTGCGTGCTACTTGTTAGGGCCCCTTTCTTTTATTATGTACATCGCATGAATTTGTGGTTTAATTTATAAGCGGATTGTTCGCCTTGAAACTAAACTGTAGTTGGTGGTCCGCTGATTTTATAATGCGGGCATGTTTTTCTTACTCATAATGTTTCGTTAGCAAAGTTTATATTACGTTGACCTATCATTAGAGCATAATTACCATGGTTTGGTTGAATAATATCCACCAGGGGATCAGTTGATTTTTAATGCGATAGCAACCCTAAAGATATTTTCAACGACAAGGTTAGCCAGAAGGTATTGTAATTTGTCTCTTTCCAACGGCAAACGCTAGCTATTACTACATTACATTGCTTAGCTAGAATTCTACAAAAGACAAAAGGCGGTGGTGCGATCAAATGATTAATGAGCGATGAATGATAAAAAATCACCCTTGTAACTCTACAGGACATACATTATATGTGTAACAATAAATAAACTTGCGTATTTTTTACATCCGAGTCGACGAGGCCAAGTTTGGTAGCTACCCAGCTAGGGACCAGCTTAATTGAATATTTCGAATAGTTAACGAGATACCTTCTAAAAAGGGAGCTGCAAAAACAGTGATGAAAGTGAAAGATGAATGCGATTGGATTGGATATATGGTTGTGAAATTTGGGATGACGACCAATCATATACATAATGCACTGCTACTTTCGACGGGGGGCGAGAAAAGTGAGGGACAGATAATTTTGGGTCACACACACACACACACACCATGTGATGATAGTAATGACTGATGAGATGATGATGATAATCAATTCTAACGCCCTGCTGCATGCATGGGACCGCGTTTATCTTGTTAATTGACGAAAAAATATAATACTTTTGTGGATCATTCCCAGGACTCTTCTTGTGACTGGTGTTAATATAATATTCCTCGATTGGTATTCAGTTTGAGAGAACGATATGTAATCAGCAGCAAATTAATTAATCTCAAGAATCATTGCCAGGATTTAATGAATCTAATCGGCCGAGTCACTGAGTTTGCTAAACAATCTCTCCAACCTTTACAAGATGGGCATTCAAGTTTTGGCCTATTTCAAGGACGTCTTCAAAGCGCCAAGTTTTGCTGACGTTAGGATGTGCATAAGTTACGTGTGCAACAACTATGTATTTGCTTTTTAGTGATGCTTAAAATACTAAGTATCTTTCTTTTTCTTTTTTAATTATTATTATTATTAAATCGCCCATTCATAGAAGTTTGACCTCAAACATTCGTTAAGAAGCTAGACCTTAGCTCTATATGGAACAGGCATCTATTTAGTCTATTTGTTAACTAAATTAATCGAGCTATAAAATAATGATTTATATTTATGGTTTGTTCAAATCGTTTTTATTTTTATTTTTTAAATTTAGATGGAATAAGAATTTTTATCTATCAAAACACCAATTCTTATCTTCTATTCTTACTTGAACTATGTGACTATATTGGAATCAATTTTCCATGCAAAGAAGCAAAAAGACGTGGAGCAACAAGTAATTCAAGTGGTGTAGATTTATCTATGGTCAATCCTATTCCCTCGCTCATATCTAGCAGTTCATTTGATGGTGTTGCAATATCAAAGCCATGCAGCAAAGAAGCAATTGTAAATTGCGTAAGTATGGTAAGTAGAAGGTACAATGAGTGACAAAAATATAACAAATAAATAAGTATACTCCGAAAATATTAAAAAATGAATTTTTATAAGAACAGGTATATGTTTTATTTGGATAAATATTCGTTTAGATCTTGTTTTGACTTAAATGCCTATTTATTTTATATATTTTAAAAAATACCTCAAAACATTCTTACATTTAAATATGTTATATTCTTACTATTAAATTTTTTTTTTGTTTTTACTATAATATCCTTACAACAATATTTGTTTGGGAAAAAATGAAATAAGCGATAACAAAGCACTGTGTGTCAAATTAGAAGTTTTACGCTCAAAATAGAAAACTAGAGTACCCTACCTATCCCGTATCTTTGGCCATTAAGGGTACCTAAGGTATCCTTAGGGACTGGGGTACCCTAGATGCACCAAAAGAGTTAAAAGGCAAGCCATACAAAAATCGATATAGTCAGACACCACATAAGCAGTTTCTATCACCAAAAGATAATATTTGATTTAGCAAAATCAAATAAGAAAATATCTAGTCCAAAAGAGGAGACAAACGGCTGTCATACTTGCTAAAAGGATAAAGCAGTCTACCTACAACTGCCAGACAACCCCTGTAGAAATATCATGTGTTGTACAGCAGCGTAACTCATATGTCACAAAATGACAACACCTACAAATAACACCTCCACTGTTCCCCACGTACAATCCTAACAGCCCAAAAGGTGTGAGGGAGACAAAAAGATGAGGAATTTTATGGATATGGTAGTAGGATTGCTAATGAGAATATTGAAATATAAACTAAGCAACTCAAGAAGCACTACAACAATAAAGGGCTTTTAGCGATGAAAAACTTCGTCGCTAAAGCATATAATTTTTGTCACTATAGCCTTTAGCGATGAAAAAAATTTTGTCGCCATTTCGTTGCAATAGGAGCGTCGCACTAGGTCTTTGGTGACGCATTTTTAAATTTCATCACTGAATGTCTCATTTTTAGCAACGACCACAATCGTCACTTATATGTGTTTTAGCGATGACATAGTTAGTTGATAAAACTATTTATAGCGATGAAATATTTGTTGTCGTTAAAAATGCCTTTTAGTTATGGATCAGTTTTCGTCGTTGAAAAAGACGAAAAAAGCTTTTCAGCTTTTCAGGGACAAATAGTATTTCGTCGCTAAAAGGAGTAATTTCGACACAGAAAGCCATTTTTAGTGACGAATAAATTTTGTCGCTGAAAGCTATTTTTAGCAGCGATTAAATTTCATTGCTAAAAGGTGTTTCTGAATGGTATTATTATTTTTAGTATTTAATTTTATTATGAATATTTAAATTTTATCATCTTTAGTACTAAAATACGATTACAATTAATAACATTATGATAAAAAGAGAATAGATTAATTTAAAAAATTATTATTATTGATGAAAAATACAAAAAATAGTTACAAAATTTAATATCTATTCTTTTGAAAGAAAAATTTTACAAATGAATATAAATTTCCTGATTTTCTTCATCTTAATGTACTTGATCTTTAATATTTCCTACAAATAAACACAAACAATAATTAGTTAACTTCTAAACATAATAATAATAAAAGTTGTAATAAATAAGATAAGAAAGACAAAAAATTTGCACTATGTTAAAAATAAAAGAGAAAGAAAGTATACATTGCCATGTTAAAGATAAAATACAAAAGAAGTAGAGATTGAATGAGAGAATGAGAATTATATATTAGAGATGAAGAATTAAATAATAGAAGTTAGATATTGAGAGAATGAAAGGATGAAAGAAAAGGTGAAAATGAAATATAAATTTCGTCGCTAAAACTTAATTTCAGCGGAATAATTTTGGCCAAATTTTTTTAAAATTTTTACAATCTTTGGCAACAAAAGGAATTTCGTTGTAAAAAATACTCTTTAGGGACAAAATTTATTTTTCGTCATTAAAAGTTAAATTTTTTGTGGAAATTAATCTGCCATTTTTTTTTTAATTTTGACAATGTTTAGCGAAGAAATGATTTTCGTCACAAAGAGTACTCTTTTGCGATGAAAGATAAATTTCGTCGCTAAAAGTTAAATTTTTAGTGGAAATTAATCTGCCAAATTTATTTTTTAATTTTTACAAAGTACTCTTTAGCGAAGAAAGATAAATTTTGTTGTTAAAACCTATTATTTCACATGGCAAATAGTTTTAGCAAAGCAATAAAAATATTTCATTGCTAAACACATAGATTTTGCGACGACAATTATTTTATCGCTAGAAGTAGTTTTAGTGACTAAATTAGTTTCGTCCTTAAAGCCTATTATTTCACATATTAAATAGTTTTAGCAACGAAAATATTTCATCGCTAAAAATACCCTTTGCGACGATAATTATTTCATTGCTATAAATTTCTTTAGCAATGAAAAAAATTATCACTATATAGTAAACATTTTGTCGCTGAATAAGTATTTTACGATGAAAATTTTGATCACAATATATCAAAATTTTGTCGCATCAAAATTTTCGTCGCTAAATGTATAGGCGCCAATATATTTTTTACTGCTAAATTGTTTTGGCGATGAAAATATGTTTCGTTGCTAAAATTGAGAAATAAATATTATTTTTTTCTAATTTATTTTAATGACAAAAATTTGTTTTTCTTGCTAAAAGACACTTATGGAGACAAATTTTTGTCGTGGCTAAAGATTGATATTGTTGTAGTAAGGGGGTGAATTATGATTTTAAGAATATTGCTAATTTAAATTTTAATGCAATCTCAATAAGGCAAACAAATTTACAATATTCTAATTTAAAGTGCAGTAAATATAAAAGAGTAAGAGAAAGAGAAATGCAAACACGAGGATATTTAAGTGGTTCGGCCAACCGTGTCTACGTCCACGCCTTCAAGCTCACTAAGCTTTAGGTTTTCACTAAACGTGCCTCCAAGATTTTAACAACGCTTACACTTAACTTCCAATGTATTAATGAACCTTTACAATAAGAAATTAATTCTAATCTCTTAACCCATGTTATTCCAACACTTACAATTTCTCAATTTTGTGTTTACAAGTAAATATTTACAACACAACTTCACTCATACTATATAATTGATTACAAGATGAATACTTAATGTGTGAATTAAATGATTACAAGAATTTAAGTTTGGATTGCTCTTGAATACTCAGTGATAGATGTAGTTGTCTAACTTTAATTTGAATTTGCATGAGTCATTTTATAGTTGGAGCTGAAAAGTAACCGTTTTAGACTTTTTCAGTCTTAACGGTTCATTGTTAACTTATTATCGAATCACTGTTTTGACTTGAACAAGTTACTATTGATTTTTTTCAAATAGTCGGTCAGTCGTTTGAATTTGTCCGTTCGCCATTAGCCTGTAAGTTAGCTGTTTTTAAGTTATCAGATCACCGTTAATATATATCAAAATATTTTACTCTCTGGACGTTATCGGCAACCTGTTAACTATATTGTCGATTGGCCGTTAATATAGAATAAGATATGTTACTATTTGTACCTTATCAGTGATCTGCTAATTTATTGTCAGTTAGCCGTTAATGTGGAACAAGATATGTTGCTCTTTGAATCTTATCGGTGACCTGCTAACTTGTTGTCAGTTAGCCGTTAATATGCAATAAGATATGTTGCTCTCTGGACCTTATCGGTGACCTGTTAACTTGTTGTCGGTTAGCCATGAAGATATATTACTCTCTGGACCTTATCGGTAACCTACTAACTTGTTGTTGGTTAGCTGTTAATGTGGAATAAAATATGTTGCTCTCTGAACTTTATCGATGACCTGCTAACTCTGTTATTGATTAGCCGTTAAGCTACAGTGACAAATTTTTTAAAATTTATAAATTTGTCTAAATTCTTTTCAAAACTATAATAAAGCCCAAAACATTATATATATTTTCAAATAAGTCAATTTTATAAATTTAAACAATATTATAAGATTTCAAAGATTTTAAACAATATTATAAAATTTAAACAATATTATAACAAATTTAAAACTTCTTCAAATTTAATCAATTTAAAAACATATTTGTTATTATCAAAATTATAATTATGAAAATTTATATGCTAATAACTACACCACGTGGTGAGGTACCTTGAATGCGTCATGTATAAGGATGGCTAAGTTTTTTTCTTTTACTATTGACCACACACTTTACTTCAACCTTTAAACCTCAATTTTTAGAGAGCTTGCAAACTCTTTATTCTCTAAAAACTCTAGTAGCTAACTTGAGCATCGGAGTGTTGTTGACGACCAACTCCACCTTTAACCTTATTTTCCTTGTCTTGCAAGTTTAAGACAACTTTCTAAGCTCTTTCAAACTAAATCTTAGCCTTTCACAATTAACACTCGTCTCTTATTCTTCCTTCACCATTAAAACTCCTAAAACAGCTCACACTCTACAACCTAATGAGGTACCCTTCACATCCTAAAATTAAATTTATTGTTATTAGATATATTTTAGTCACTACTTTCCTTTACCTTCTAAAATCTAATTAAAATAATTAGCATCGTCTGGGTGTGGAACGTGGAAAAAGATTCTATAGTAGTACCCAAACTTGGTTGTTGAGTGCATTTGTGAACTATAACACTTGACATACCCTTCAATACTGAACTGGGTGATTAGGAAAAGGTAGAAAATAAGGAGCCCATTTCACGACTTTTTGAAGAACTCTTCCTTGCGATTCTTTGAGTTATAGGTTCTCGGGTTTCCGAACCAAACCTTCATTCCATGAATTAAGACATTCCACCGAAGTGAGTTGAAAAACAAATCATCCCACACTCTGAGGTACCTGAGGGAAGCAAGCCTAGGAAAGAGCAGTCAAGTACCTACTCTAAGCATCGGCCATCACCTACGCCTGTTAAACACTATACTACTTTAAATTACTTATGAAGTAGTTAGGGTACCTAGTTTACCAAGCGATCTCGCGAGGATCTTCGAGACAAGTTGAATGCCAAAAGAGCTTTTCAACTAGTAGAGACTTCCTTCGGTGCACCTGGGGTACCTCGAGAGTTCATGAAAAAAATAGAGCATCTGGAAGCCCAAGTTAAGCTCTTCTCTGAAAAGTAAAATTTAATCGGTGCTCCAAATCCAGTGGGAGATAACTCATTGTTCACCATGGACATTCTGACAATCGTTCTCTCAAACACTTTCGCTATGCCCCAGATACCCCAATATTTAAGCACCTCTAATCCAGTAGAATACATTGAGCTATATCGTGATCAGGTGCTTATGAAGGGCGTTAATGACATGGCTATGTGTCGAATGTTTTCACATACTCTCTTTGGCCTGGCTAAGACTTGGTTTCGCTCTTTAAAGGCATGCAATGTATCATTCCTAAACCAATTGCTCATCGAATTTATGTATAAGTTTTCCTATACTTCATCTTAAGATCAAACAGTTTATAAGCTCGCTTAATGAAGGCAAGGGGAATCTGAAACTTTGGCTGAGTATATGAATCGCTTCCACTAAGAAGTGTTTCGGATTGGCGCATTTGGTCACCAATAAACGTTGACACACTTTGAAAAGAATATGCGATTAGGCAAGCAATGACTTTCTTTTAAAAAATGTGCCCTCTCTCATATGGGGAAGCTTGCTCCCAAGCTTTGCAATAGATTGAAATGGATGAGAAATGTCATCTAAA
Source organism: Murraya koenigii (assembly GCA_025617385.1). NCBI lineage: Eukaryota > Viridiplantae > Streptophyta > Magnoliopsida > Sapindales > Rutaceae > Murraya > Murraya koenigii. The sequence goes on along the minus strand of CM046812.1, from coordinate 39,837,748 downwards.
AAGATAGGAAGGCAATGTAGAGCCCTTGAAGATAAAAGAGAAGCCCAAGAAGCCAGAGGTACCCCAACAAAGGGTACCCCGGGTGCCTTGCTTATGTAGTCCACCACTATAGGAAACTAAAGGAGAAGGGCACAATATAGAGCGGGTACCTTGCCTACCCTCATTCACCAAAGCACCTCAACTGGATCACAGATCCCACGCTCATGAGTCAAATTAACAAACCCTAACATTATTATCATTGAAAGAAAGAGAAGTGTCGCTATCGTTGCAAGTTGTTATAACACCAACTCAGTAGCACCAACATTCTTCTACATCATTGAGCATAGCGGCTGGTTGCAGAACTCATGTTGTCATGTGTCACCGCCAGCTAGCCAACTACGGTTCATATCACCACCACGTCCATAGCCACGCACGAAAAGAGGCTTCCATCACTGTTTTATACTGTGCTAGCCATCCACTACGACAGCACCACCAGACGATACTCCAAAAAATCGACAACCATGCATGAGAATCAATCATGCATGGCGCCACTCCCATTAGTTGTTGCCGACTTGCCCGTCGCCATCGTGTGAATCTACTGTCATTAACTCTGGTAATTTATAAATATTAATTAATTTTTTCATTTAATCTTGTAAATTAATTTAGAATTTTAATTAAATATTCATGATAATTATGTTGTAATTGTAAATATCATATTTTAGCTAAAAGTATGGTTATAAATATTAATTATTTTGTTGTAATTGTAAATTCAGTGTAAATATTAATTATTTTGTTGTAATTATAAACAATGTTTATTTATATTATTATATGGTTGACACATTGAATCGAGTAAATATTATGTTTATGTTACTTTAAATAAGTTATAAAACTTATAAGTTTTAATAAATTAGGGGAGAATATGTCCATATTGTTATCTTAAATTTAAATTATTTATTTAAATAAAAAATCTTAAAAAATTATGATCAAGCCCAACTCAAATTTTTAAAGACCGGACTTTTTTAAGGCTCAGGCCTTTATTTCAGATAAGGCCAAGCCCAAGCTTGACTTGGCCCATTAGCATTCCTGATCCGTGGCATAAATGGCTTGAATGGCTTATTTTTGATGTGCAAAGCATCCAGTTAGGATGAATATTTTAATTTGCATAAACTTTCTGTGATTAAACTCTTGTTGCTATAGAGTAAATGAATGTCATAACACTTAAAAGGGAACAAACTAATAGCTGAAATGAATTGCAATTGGCTGATTAATGATTTTCTTCTTGGTAGATGAATCGGGCTGATTATGGGGGAGAGGGAAACAAGAATGGAAAAATAAAATTACGGTTATAAATGTATGTAAAAAAGAAAGGGTTCAATCACAAAAGAAAAAGAGGGGTACGGTGTCGTGCGGCACCACAATTTTGTCTCAATAAGAGTATTTTCATTATCTGCTGCTGAAAACAATCACACAAGTTGATTATGTACTTTATTGATTGGGTTGCCTAATTTCGATTCTAGTGATGACGGTGATGTGATGTCTCTGGAGAAGTAATATCACTGGCTAATGCTAGTCTGGAACAGTGTTTGATAAAGTGAAGCAGATGTTTGATGAATTGCCTCTTCTAATTAACACAGCTGAAATTAACCTCGGCATTCCAGAGCTCCGTATGTGAAGATGATTCATTCTTCAGCATAAGATGATGATCTCTGAAAGTGACTCAGCAAGCTCTAGAATCATCTAATGCAACGGGATAACCTCAGGGAATTGTCAAGACAAATGTATACTGTACTTTCCAAAGGATAAAGTTTTAGGACCATAGATATCAATTAGTTAGATCAATGCCATAGCTGTAACTTGTACCAAGATATTTTTTTTTTGTATTTTTTAATAGAAGAAATAAATAAAGTTAAATTTCTTGACAAAAACGAAATGCATTTGAGTATATACTACATCACGGAATGAATAGACACACATCACTGCCTTGAGTTTGTTTTTCATTATCCATTTACTGATTTTAACTAGGAAAAATATTTTATGTATTCTCACATTTGAAAAGTGTTGTATGCTTTTTGTTTGATAAATATTAAAAGAATATTATTTAGTATCTCATTAATGATATTTGATTAACAATATGATTTTAAAGAGTAAAAGTGGAAGTTAAAGATCCCAAAGCCACATCCAGCCACAAGGTGTAAAAGAGAGAAAGCTATGTGTAGTTGACAAGTAAATATGAAAATGGATTATATTTGACAAGTCAAGATCTTGACTCTTGAGGAATATCAAACTATTGACAAATTATATTAGAATAAGCTATGTGCAATAGTTTGATATTGATCCCCTTTTTTTTTTTCAATTTTACACCATTATTCTAATTATAGTAAGAGTGCTTGTAAAAATTATTTATTAAAAATTAAATATGCCAACTAAGTAAACAAAATGTTTGAATCAACTAAATTTAAAGTCAGTATTGTTGTGAAGAGGAAAGCTGTAGAATGAGAAGCACTTTAAGGGTTCAAGTGGCATAGTTTTAACAATAGTTAATCAAATTCCTTCACCCATGTCCACTGGTTCATCTGATGGGTTGCAAAATGAAAGCTATGCAATAAAGCAGCCAGTTCGTGCTCAGTACTGGAAGGTGGCCTAATTCGATTATTTCTGAAACCTTAGATTACAAGCCAAGAGCCGGCAAAACCCAGTGCAGCAAAAATCCATAGATTATGTATCCTGATTCAGACAAGTTTTATTCATAGAGATTAGAAGACAAACGCGGTTTCAAAAGAATTTCAAGTGGAGTGGCCCTGATGTTGGTCAATCCCGCCGTTCCAGTCATGTCAACGGATGCCTCCCCCGGAGTTGATATGTCGAATGCATGTAGGAAAGCAGCCAGAGCCAGATGCGACATTTGCAAAGCAAATGATATTCCAGGGCAAGCTCTTCTACCACCACCAAATGGAAGAAGCTCAAAATGTTGACCCTTAACATCAACATCCTTGTGAGTGGTCAAAAATCTTTCAGGCTTAAATTCCAATGGATCTGACCACACCCTTGGGTCTGTCTGCAACTTCCAAAGGTTAAGCACGAGCCGGGTTCCTTTAGGGACATGGTAACCAGCAACTGTGCAATCTTCAGTGAATTGTCTTGGTCCTCCAAGTGGTCCAGCAGGGTACAATCGTAGCGTCTCTTTTATTACAGCTTGAAGATGCACCAACTTATCAATATCTGATTCGCTTAATAGTCTTTCCTTGCCAACTACAGTGTCCAATTCTTCTTTGACTTTCTCCAATTCGTGGCGATTATTCAGCAGTAGTGAGAGTGCCCATGTTAGATTAACAGTTGTAGTATCAGTGGCCCCTACAATTATAGTCTGCAAAATCCATTTAAATTAATTTTGCGAGCATAAGCAAGGTCATTAAAACACATAATATCTATAGAAGTCTGTTGTTGCATAAAGAAATATAAATACCATGGAAGTGGCTTTGATGACTGTATCAACATCAAAATCAGAAAGTTCAACACCTTCACCTTCAAGAACCGATAGCAGCACGTCGATGAAGTCGTGGTCTAGATTGTCACCGGATTCTTTTTTCCGACGATGCTCCTCTATCCATTCCTCAACAAGGCTGTCCAATTCTTTGGTAGTTTTTTTCATGGCCTTTTCATATCCACCAATATCAAGCCATCCAATAAAAGGCAAAGCATCTCTCACTAAAAAAACCCCACCCAAACGGAAAAAATCCCTTATTGCCGCCCTACAGCGTCTTACTTCTTTCTCATCGCTCTCAGCTCTGGCACCAAAATACCTTTTACCAGCGATCATCATTAGAATCACGTTCAAATTCATGTCCCCAAACCATTGTTTCATCTCAAGCAAAACTTGGTCTGACTCGTTCCTTTTCTTGGTCCAAATCTTGTATATCTCTTGTATTTCGCCTTCCACTTCATTAGCCCGAACATGCTTAAGTAACTCAAGTCTGCGGTTTGAGAGAAGCTCTGAAGCTGTTATTTTGCGCATCTCACGCCAGTAAGCGTTGTAAGGAGAGAACCCAAAATTGGCATAGTTGTGGCCTAAGAGTTTTCCAACAGTGAGCTTGGGGCGAGAGGATATATCAACATCATACTTGGTGAACAATTCTTTAGCCACCTCCCAGCTGCTGACCACCAAGGCTGGGTGCACGCCAATTCGGATGCTGAATAATGGTCCATACTTGTCGGCTAAGGCGCCCAACGCAAGGTGAGGAAGTTGGGGTCCTGCTAAGAGGTGTAGATGGCCAATCATCGGCCAGTTTCCTGCAGCTTCTGGTGGTTTTTGGCCGGTGTTGGACCATTTTTGTAAATAATAGAAAACGACAATTGTAGCACAGGCACCAACTACTAATACGCTGGTGTTTAGGTATGGCAGAAGGAAGTTCATGGTAGATTACAAGATTTCAATTTTAAGGTCATGTCTTAGATTTTATCATGCCTGAATACGCTCTCCATGTGGAATAAAAAAATAATTAATTAAATAAATAAGCTTTCTATGTGACTATACGTGGGTAGTTTTAGATATTTTCATTTTTTTAGAAATTTTTAAGTCATTAATTATATTATTTAATTTATAAATTACAGTATCATATTAATTCAAGTAAGGATCATTATTTAGCTTGTTTAGTAATGTGTTGTCATAATGATCATTAAATTGTATAGTAAAATTAATATTTTCTAGCATTTTTCTGCTAAGGCATTCAAAGTCAAAAGTTGAACACAGAAGCTAGATAAAATTGTTCATAAATTGTCTCCCTTTATTAATTATAATTTTCGGAAGTTTGCATAGTCAATTATTATTAAATTACGATAAGATCTAAATTTTGAGTTCGAGTCTTAAAGTGTGTTTAATGAAAAAAATTAAAAAAAAATTATGATAAGAAATGTATATATAAAAGCTCCTCTTTGCAATGAAAAGAAAATAGAGAAGTCATTATCGGTTGAAACAGGAATTTTATAATGAGTGGTATTTAGTGCAAAATGTTGAGAGCAATGACGCCACTTCCAGCAACCAAAGTCGTAGTGCTCAATATTTTGCATCTTCATCCTTGATTGATTTGGTTGTTAATTTGCAAATAGCCTTACACCCAAATGGCTGTCTCTTTCGACTTTTTTGGTCATTTTGAGGAATTAAGCAACTAACACAGGTACACACCAATGACATCATTATTGGATTGAAAATGTCGACTTCTTTCCATTTCCCATTTGATTTCTCTCTCGAGACTGCACTGTTCAATGAAGGGATAAAAAATTAAGAGTCTGTGGCAGTAGGAAATGGCTTGTTTACACGTCAAGGCACTTGGTCGATGAGAATGATAAGATGATATAATCGGACGAAGCACTATAGAGGAGATATCAAGATAATTGATGGGCATAATTTTATGTACATATTTTTCCTCCATTTCTAATTATATGGTTGTTAGTACTTTTATTTATTAGTAATTAATATATTTTTATTAGACAGGCCAATCAATTACAGCATGCACAAAAGTAGGGCTGGGCATAGAATTAGATTAGATATTGTTCAATATCTAATCGGATAATATTTGTGTAATGTGATTGAATTTTTTTAAGTTCAAATGAAATCTGAGTTGATCCTAACAATCAAATTGAATTGTGCTTAAAAATAAAAAAAAAATCTAAATATAAAATTCATATTCACAAATTCAGCGACAATCTCACATTCACAAACCGAGAAATGAATAAGAAATCAAACCTAAAATATCATGATCGAACAAAGAACTTGTCAACTTGACTTGAATATATAAAGTTCACTAACCCATCCAAACTCACGAGTCACGAACCCAGCCACATCGACATCACTTGTCAGATTCCCGAACCTGCGACCACAACCCTAGCCATTATCCACAAACCCGCGTCAACCCACGAACCAGCCAATATCGAGCCTTTGGGAAGAAGGGGAGACTAATTGTTTCAGTTTTCATGAATATAGAGCTCTACTAATTGATTCTTATCTTGGACGGAGATAACTTGGAGAATCTTTTTCCAAACATGGCAATTGAACTTGAAAGATTGACACAGGATGGAAATCTATGCTTTGTTGTCATTATTGCTCTTATTATTCTGCTTCTGCGCACAGTTTGGCTTGACGATCTTACCTTCTTCCGCAATTGGCAACAACATCGACGTCGCCTTTAAGTTCAGCTAATTTTTATCATCCAAATTTTTTCTGATCTGATCTTAAACTAAATTAAAATGAAATATTCATCTAATCTAAATATGATCCGAACTTAATTGGATTGGGTTGCATTCGGATGATTTTTGTTGATGTTGTTTTCCCGCGTCCCTTCAAACAGTGTTAAGAATCTTCTGCTCGCGTCTAACTCGAGCTCGAGCAGGACTACCTCCCAATTCTAACCCCTCTGTCTTTTCCAAGAACGGAAGTCTCCGGACCATACTCACGTAAAACAAGGTCGTGGTCGCCGGTGTTGTTCCGATGAAACCCTCCGACGCTCAAGTCAGTGATCGGGTTGTTCTTTTTGGTATCCCTCTTAGTTAGAGAGATTGGAAGAATGAAAGGGGTATTTTAGCCTTCCTTTCTGAATAATAGAATTTTCAGAGAATTAGTGTAAAGGGAAGCAAAGATAGGAAGAACCTGTGTGAATTTTCGGAACCCTTGCAATTTACCTATCCGTTTCTTTTTATCCTCCATTTTTCCCGCCCTTTCTTTCCTGGATCATCTGTTCCCGCTTCAATGGTGTCTGGGTCCCTCTGACAGCCGGGATTAGCGTAATATTCCCTGGGGATGCGCGGCTGTCCTGTTAACATGGCTTACATGGCCAGATCATCATGTCGGGCGTGCACGCAAGGAATGATGACACCGTGGGGCATGTGCTGACCATCGAGCAATGATACCACCACCATACCATATGGGGCCCTAGTCAGACATCGAAAGGTGTGCGGGATTACGAGAAAACGGGCCTGATCTGCATCGAATCGGATCTCACATTCCATTTGTCCTATGATTGGCATAGCCCAGTTGTGCTCGAGAACTTGACTGCAGCGAGCAGAATGGAGAGCTCGGGTCTCGATCAATCTTCGAGCTCCTCGTCCTTGTTCGGCCTTGACCGGACCTGATGACCTCGAGCAGGCAAGAGAGCTCGGAGCTCGGATGGCTCTGAATTCCTCGACCTTGACCAGCTTTGACGTCTAGCGAGATCACCTTCGTGCTAGTGGTTGGGGCCTCTGCTCGAGCTGGGTTGACCTCGGGGTATTTTATTCGAGCTGGAAGGGCCTCGAGGAGACCTGCCCGATATTACCCAAACACCAGTCCCCCAGTTTCTAGTCTTTTGAGTGAAATGAGATAAGACTGGAAACTTATTAGTGATGGGTCGACTTCCGGCCTTTTACACTTCCCCACGCTTCTCAGCTTGTCTTCCACTACCATCATTTCGCATTTAATGCGGGACACGTGGATAAATCCCGACCGCATGCTCAAATTTTGAAGGACGTGACTCAAAAGTTCGCGTCCTTGATCTTCGTACCGTCTCATCGAAGAGACGCACCTTTTGCCTTTCCTCTTTTAAAAATCCTTGATTTCTTCACTGTACTTCATATTGTTCATTTTTACTCAAACCCGAAATTTTTCACAAGTGCTTATTCGTCTTCTTCTTCCGTGTCAGAATGATTTCCAACCGTATAAACCTTTCTCTGTATCCAGGTACAACCCTTCTTCTTTTTATTTTCACCATTTTTCCTTCTTCCAGATCCTTGACTCCATTTGGGTAGGTTGAACTCTAGGAGAAAATGTCTGGTAGAGCCCGTAGGATGTCCCATAAGGAATCTTCCTCTTCTAGTGAAGTAGAGCCCCTTAGTATAATTTCCGTGAGGGATTCTAGTTCAGAAGGGGCATTGCCCGCTGCGGAGGCCCAGCCGCATCGGGAGGAAAGGGCCAACCAAAGGTCTGAGGGTAAGGGATACCCTATTGACCAAATGAGATGTGAAACCACCCAGTCAGACTTGGATAGACTTAGGGATACTTACAACATACCCGATAATGTGGATTTAAGGTTGCCGGGCAGGGGTGATATCCCCAGCCGTCCCCCTCAAGGGTATACGACCTTCCATCTGGAATGCTTCAGGTGGGGGGTCAGGCTGCCTCTCCAGCCTTATTTTGCCCTGGTTTTGTCCAGATTTCGTCTGGCCCCGGGGCAGTTGAACCCGAACGGGTGGAGGGTCATTTCCGGACTCTTTGTGCAATGGAAATAGTGCAATATGGGTGAACCTTCGGTAGGGGAAATAAAGCACCTGTATTAGTTGAAGTGCTGCCCAAAAGATGCTGGTTGGTACTACCTTACCTCCAGCTTGAAGGGTGAACAACCCATCACTGATCTCCCAACTTCTGGTGGCAACTGGAAGAGCAAATTCTTCTTCGTTGGGGGAGAATGGGGGCACGCTGCACCTCTCACCGAGGGGATCCCTCCGGTTCCACGACATTTTTGCACTCCAGGTTGTCTATCTGTCCGGTGAATTATCATTTTAATTTTTTTTGCTCGCATCTGTTCTCATTATTTTGTCTTGGCTATTTTTGCAGTTTCCTGGGGTGCTTCTTTGAGAATTGAAGAAGAGCTTCAAGCACACGTGAAGACAGCTCTTGACAACACGAGCTCATGCAGGGAGCTGCTTACACCCGAAAATTTTTTGAAATTTGGTCTAGTGCCAGCAGAAGATATGAGGGGGGTGCGTGAGATGATGCACAGGGCGTGTAGGAACTGCTGGAGGCGCGAGCACCTCGAAGAGACCACAAGCGTAAACAGACGCCCGCATCCATCTCGCTCTAGCTTCCCTTCGCCTCGAGCAAAGACGAACAAAGAAAGTCCTCCTCGCAGGCGTCAGAGGACTGCGGCCTCAGCTCGCCCTCTACCCAAAGATGTGCAGGAGCAGGGTCTGCCCAACCGTGTCGAGCCATACCTGAGGAACTTTACCGGGGAGATGGACAACAGGTTCCTGGACGGGTTGCAGTCCTATGATGCTGACGAGCTGCTTAGTGCTCTCCAGCATCTCTCTTCCCGAACTTCAGCGACTGTAACTAGGCTCAAAGCCAAGACCCAAGACTCTCAGGAGGAACTTGGAGCAGACTGTCGGGGAGTTGAAAGAGGAGAACTCGAGGCTCCAAGAGGAGAATGTAACCTTTGCAGAGAGGATAGCGGTGTCTGACTCTAAGGTTTCTCAATTCTAGAGGGAGCTGACTGTCATCCGTGAAGAGTTTATCTCCAGACTAGGAAGGATTTGGACATCCAGAGATCCTCCTACGAGAAGGCCATGGAAGGGGAAACTTCTCTTCTCCAAGGGCAGATAGATGCTTTGAAGGTCCAGCTCGCATCCGAGTACAACAACAGGGTGGAATTCAGCTATGAATACCTCGTGTATGCCTTGGGCAAGGTACATCCTGAGGTCGACCTGTCTAAGGTCCAAGAGGGTGTTGCTGAGTACATGCGCATTCACGACGCCCCTACCCTTTCCGAGCCACAGACTGGACCGGGGGAAGTTGATCCTCCCCCTGCTGCTGACGCTCCTCCTGCTGCTGCTGGAGATGTTCCTCCTGCTGCTCCTCATGCTACTTCTCCTCCTACTGCCGATAATGCCCATGCTGCTGCTGCCGATGACAACCCTGCTGCCTGAACTATTTTTTTTTATTCCCTGTACTTGTAATATTTTCAATGAAATAAAAAGACTTATATTGAACAACTCATTCTTATACTCGTGTGTATATTCTGGTGTCTTGTAGGTGGGATTGAATTCATATATTTGCTAAGTGAGACTTATGCTTGGCAAAGATTTGCCTTGAGTTAGGCTGAAAGCCATTGGCCTGTTTTGTGAGCTCGGTTTTTCTGGACCGACGTTCGGCTCGTGCTTTGTGGCTCTTTATATTGCGAGCTTATTTGCTTCGAGCCCAATTTTGGCTCATGTTTAAATTCAATGTAATCTCTTCGGGCTCTTCTTGCTTGAGCTTATAATTGGCCTCGCTGGGCACCGTCCCGCCTGAGGCTTAGGCTTTGGGACTTCTAGACTTAGCGTTGTCCTCATGAGCTTCGCTCGGCCCGCATTGGCCTTCACTGGCACCGTCCCGCCTAAGACTTAGGCTTTGGGACTTCTAGCCTCGGCGTTGTCTTCACGAGCTTCGCTCGGCCTCGCAATTGGCCTCACTGAGCACCGTCCCGCCTAAGACTTAGGCTTGGGACTTCGGCCTCGCGTTGTCTTCACGAGCTTCGCTCGGACCGCGACTGGCCTTGCTGAGCACCGTCCCGCCTAAGACTTAGGCTTTGGGACTTCGGCCTCGGCTGTCTTCACGAGCTTCCGCCGGCCTCGCAATTGGCCTCTCTGGGCACCGTCCCGCCTAAGACTTAGGCTTTGGGACTTCTGACCTTAGCGTTCTTCAGGAGCTTCTTCTGCTCGGGCCTGCAATTGGCCTCGCTAGGTACCGTCCCGCCTAAAGGCTTAAGCTTTGGGACTTCTGACCTTAGTGTTCTTCACGAGCTTCTTCTGCTCGGCTTGCAATTGGCCTCACTGGGCACCGTCCCGCCTAAGACTTAGGCTTTGGGACTTCTGGCCTCATCGTTGTCTTCATGAGCTTCTGCTCGGGCCTGCAATTGGCTTTGCTGGGCACCGTCCCGCATAAGACTTAGGCTTTGGGACTTCTGGCCTCAGTGTTGTCTTCATGAGCTTCTGCTCGGGCCTGCAATTGGCCTTGCTGGGCACCGTCTCGCCTAAGACTTAGGCTTTGGGACTTCTGGCCTCCGCGTTGTCTTCATGAGCTTCTGCTCGGGCCTGCAATTAGCCTTCTTGGGCACCGTCCCGCCTAAGACTTAGGCTTTGGGACTTCTGGCCTCAGCGTTCTCGGCCTCGCAATTGGCCTCGCTAAGTACCAGTCCCGCCCAAAGGCTTAGGCTTTGAGACTTCGACCTTAGCGTTCTTGAGAGCTTCTTCCGCCGGCCTCGCAATTGGCCTCGCTAGGTACCAGTCCCGCCTAAAGGCTTAAGCTTTGGGACTTCTGACCTTAGTGTTCTTTACGAGCTTCTTCCGCCTACCGCAATTGGCCTTGCTAGGTACCGTCCCGCCTAAAGGCTTAGGCTTTGGGACTTCTGACCTTAGCGTTTCTTCACGAGCTGCTTGGCTTCAACTTGAATTTATATTACAAATGTTTTTCTTACTCTTACATACATTTGAGTTTTTACACATCCCCATTTTGGGAAGGAATCTTACGTTAACACTTACAATACAAGAAAACTTACTCGGAAGTATTTCATCGAGAGTCATGCGCTCCACTGCCTCTTGACCTCTCGTCTCATCCGGATGGGTTAGCCTAGATGCTCTCGGTCCCGCTAATCGAGTGACTCGACAAGGACCTTCCCAATTCGGTCCTAAGACACCTTGCCTTGGGTCCTTCGTGCTCTGGGGTACTCTTCTGAGTACCCAATCACCCACTTGGAACCGGTGAATGTGCACATTTCGGTTATAATAACGAGTCACTCTCTGTTGATATTCTGCAATCTTAGTAGCAACCCTTTCTCTCTTTTCTTCCAGTAAGTCCAGACTTGCACACATCTGCTCGTTGTTTTGCTCCTCATTGAAGTGTTCCGTCCGATGTGTCCCCATTCCTATTTCAGCAAGAACCACTGCTTCGTGCCCAAACGCCAAGGAGAATGAGGTCTTTCTAGTGGCCGTTTTGTGTGTGGTTCTGTATGCCCACAAGACACCAGGCAGCTCGTCCACCCAGGCTCCTTTTTGCTTGCCAAGTCTGGTCTTCAGGAGACGTTTTATGGTCTTGTTCGCGGCTTCTACTTGTCCATTGGCTTGTGGGTGTGAGGGAGAGTAAAATTTCAGCTATCCTCAGATTTCGGCAGAAGTCTCTGAACTTGCCGTTGTCAAACTGTCTCCCATTGTCTGTGACCAACGCATAAGGAATCCCATACCTGCAAATTACATTTTTCCAAATAAAATAAGTGGTTTTACCTTCCGTGATGCTGCTCAAGGCTTCCACTTCGGCCCATTTGGTGAAATAATCGATTACGACTACGGCATGGGTGGCAGACGCTTTCCTTCTAGCAGGGTCCGATCAAGTCAATTCCCCATCGAGCAAACTGCCACGGTGAGTTCATCACCGTAAGGTTCTCCGAGGTCGAAGTTAGGTAGTTGGCAAAACTCCGGCAACTCTTGCAGCTTCGGTCTTCTCCCGAGCATCTCGATGCATGCGGGCCAAAGTATCCTCGCCTCAAGGCCTTGAAAGCCAAGGACCTCGCGCTATAACGATTCCCGCAGATTCCTTCGTGTATCTTCTGGAGGACATAATCAGCCTCCTCCCGATCTAAGCACCGCAGCAAGCGGGAGAGTGTACCTCGCCTATATAAGACACTCGTAGATGAGAGTATACCGGCCGCTTTGCACTTCAACTTCATTGCTTGCTTCTTATCGACCAAGACCGTCCCTTCCTCGAGGTAAGAAACGATCGGCTCCATCCGTGTGTTGCTCGTCGATAAGCTCATCACCTCGTCCCCTCGCCGATGCTCGAGCAGTGTCTTGATTTCCAAGCGGATAGACTTCATGAATCTGGGGTCCGATGTGATCGCCATGCGAGCTATCATATCACTCGAAAATTCTTCCCTCGGATTTATTCCACCTCGACAACTCGGAACTCCCCATTACCGCTTCACCTTCCGTAGTAGGCTTCAATCTTCTCCCCTTCGCCTCGAAGCTCTCGTCGAGGTGGTTTGTTACCAACCGTGAGTCCGTTGAAGCTTTACCTCCTCCGCTTTTACTACCAAAGCGAGCTTCAATCCCGCTATTACGGCTCAGTACTCTACCTAATCGTTGGTAACTTCGAACTCTAATTTCACAACAGATTGCATATCTCGTCCCTTCGTGACTTAGGAGCACAACTCCCGCCTCGCTCCCTAATTTCCAAAAGATCCATCTATCGTGACTATCCATGTATTGGTCGAGGCCCTGGAATCTGATGGGCTCGCCTCCTTTCCTCATCCTCGCAGTAGCACTCGACCACTGAGTTAGCTAAAGACCGTGCTTTTATGGTCGCTCGGGTTAGTAATTAATGTCGAAATCGCTTAGCTTCACTGACCATTTTACCAACCTTCCAGAAGTCTCAGGCTTGTACATAGTTTGTCTGAGGGGCTGGTTTCTTAGAACCACTACCGAATGTGCCTGAAAGTAAGGCCTTAGCTTTCGGTCACGCGACTGTGGCAGTGCCCATTTCTCCATCAGCTGGATATCGAGTCTCGCTCCAAAGAAAGCTCGTCATGTAATAAACAGTGGCATCGCACCTCGACTCTTCCCTTACTGTAACCGAGCTCGTTGCCCATCGGGACACGGCTAAGTACAAAACAAGACCTCCCCGCTCGAGGTGTAGACAAGAATGGAGCTTTCAGCAAGTATTCTTTCAACTCTTGAACGCCGCTCAGATTCTCGAGCGCCCACTTTGTCTTCCCGCCTTTCTTCATTTCCTGAAGAAGACTCTAGATTTATCCGTGGCTCGAGATACGAACCTCGCTGAGGGATGCCACTCACTGGTGAGACTTCAGTATCTCCTCGAGGCTACTTGGGACCCTCATTTCCACCATCGCTCTTATCTTCTCCTGATTGGCCTCGATCCTCCACGATCGACCACGAAGCTCTAAGAATTTTCCCGAACCAACCCCAAAGGCACATTTCTCCGGTTTAGCTTCATCCCAGACTTTCTTAAAAGTGCAAAGGTCTCCTCTAAATGCCTTACATGCTCTTCCGCTGCCTTTAGACTCGGTGATCATGTCATCCACATATACCTCAATCGCTCGACCGATCAATGGCTCAAGTCCTTGTTCACCACCTCCGATATGCTGCCTCGCATTCTTCGTGACCGAAGGGCATGACCTTGCAGCAAGACAGATCCCTGATCAGTGATGAAGGTCATGCACTCCTCATCCGATCGGTGCATGGAATCGGTTATATCCCGAGAATGCATCCATAAAACTAAGCAGCCTCGTGCCTCACCGTAGAATCCACCAACTGGTCTATCTTGGTAGCTGAAAGCTATCTTTCGAGCAAGCCTTGTTCACATCCGTGAAGTCCACGCACATTCTCCATTTCCCACTTGCCTTCTTCACCAAGACCACATCTCGAGATCCATTCTGGTAGGAGACCTCCTTATGAATCCCGCTCAGCAGCTTTTCCACCTCATAGCTGATGGCTTCATATCTCTCTGGTCGACGATCTACTTTTCTCGCCTCACCGGCTTAACATCTCTCCAGATTGCCACCGTGACACGCCACTCGGGTCAATCCTAGCATATCCTCATGCGTCCATGCGAACACATCCGCGTGTGCTCGCAGACACTTCACCAACTTTTCCTTCAACTCGCCGCTAATGCCCGAGCCGATCCGGATTTTCTTCCTGGGTCGCTTGCTCTCACCTCGACCTCCTCCAACTTCTCACCGGCCTCCGCCTTCCATTCCTCGATTCCCCTCGAGTCCAAGCGAGGTTATCTCAGATGGTTTCTTTGGCTCACAACAGAAGCAACTCCTCGCCACCCTCCGATCGCTTTCACGACTCCTCATGACTCCATTCACTCGATACTTTAGGGCTAAGTAATGGGTGGATAGCACGCATCGGCTGATCCTCATAAACGGCCTCCCTAGAATCGGCTCGGTATGGGTCGGCTTCATCTACCACCTCAAAATCCAAAGCATCATGTTCTTTTCAAAAGGCCTCGAGCCCATGGTTACCGCCAACTGATGATTCCTGCAGGTATCGCCTTTCCTCCCCAAATCATTTCTGAGCGAAGTGCTCGTCCGCTCGAGGCTCGCGACTGCTATTCCCAAATCATCGAGTGTGGATTCAAGAGAATATCCACCGAGCTTCCCGAGTCTACCAAGATTCGGTCAACTTCCTTGTTAGCTATGTTGGCTTTTACAACTGTGGCATCCTCGCTGAGGTACAAGACCCCTCCTCGTCCTCTTCCGTCCACATAATGGGCACCTGCAGGACCTTGGCCTTTTTGGCAGCGGGGGCAGTGAATAGAACTTCCCGACTGGCAGTGGCATATCTGCAATAGTTCTTCTGAGCCCTGTTTAAACTTCCTGCCATCGTGGGCCCTCCTGAGATCACCCTCGTGGCCGGTGGTTCCATGTCTATTTCGTAAGCTCGATCATCTTCCTCAGTCGCCGCTCAACCACCGGATGCCCTCCTTCAATAAACTCATCCAAGTATCGATTCCCAACCGTATCCTCCACCGGTTCTTCAAATCACCAAGATCGTGATGTGGAATGGCCGTGGTCACCATGGAAACAGCAGAACCGCCTTGTCCCGCTTTGCCACCGACTTGGCCATCAGCGCTGGAGGGCTCAAGCAGTCCTCGCCTCGACCACTTGAAGTATCTCTTCGAGAGATACCTTCAACCTCTTGTATCGCCTGTAGCTGGGCTCGCCTCCACCATCCAGTACTCCCGATCCCTGGGAAACTTCTGCTGGGGAGGCGATGGACGATCCGCCTCGCTGTTGTTCATCTCGGTCCGCTTGGTGGTCGGTTACGGATGTGTGGTCGCCATGACGCCTGTACTCCCCGTGATCCCGACTCGAGACCCGCGAGGTGGCAGGGAACCATCCGCGGTGGGGAGCTCTCGTAAGTGGTCAGACGGGCAACCCTGGTCCCTCATCGCTTGAGCTCATGCTCCTCGGCAAGACCTCCTTTCTCCTTCCTCTTTGCTCCATCGACCGATCACTTCTCGCTTTGCAGCCTTCTCCTCTTCAATTACCATATCCAGCTTTACCCGCTCATACGCGTCCGAATATGAACGGATCGAGGACTCGCAGATTATACCATGGTCTCCCATCCGGATCCCGTCCTTCAGCCCTCTCAGCACTGGGATGATTAAACGCCCCAAGATCTAGGACCGATCTATGGTATCTTTTGACAAACTCCTGAGGATTCTCCCTCCTCCGCCTTACTTCGACGACTCCATCATATCATCCTCTGGGTCACCGCTCCCGAAATTGCTCTCGCAAACTCCCTACACATCCTGCTCAAAGCTCGGGATGCTTCCCGTGGAGCTCATGCAGTACCATTCTCTTGCCTTTCCTCAAGAGTGAGCTGGAAGGCCCTCGACCTCTGCCGCTGACAGACCTCTGACTCTTGTCATGTCGTTAAACCGCTCTATATGCACCAACGGATCGCTTTTCTCAAAAATTTCAGATCCGGAAGCTGAAGTCACGTGGGATCGTGACACCCATGATCTCCGTCGAGAGTAGGGATTCGTTGTCCAAAGATTATTCGCCACCTGGGCTCTTTCCGCTTTCCCGAGATCCTCCACAACTCAGTGCCAACCCACGCACCTCGCCTCCAGCCTCCTCAGCGACGGGAGGTTGAGTCAGATCCTGCAAGTGCCGATGAGACCCTTTTATTCCATGTTTGTCTCCTACCTCAAGACAACGCTTGGTGCCCTAGGTCTTGGGCTTCATCTCCCACATTCTCCCGAATGGGAGCGCTCCCACTACTGGATTCGTGGACGCCATTACATGCTTCCTCCGTCCAGTCCCCGAGTTCTTGCAGTATGGAGGTCGAGTCTCCCATTTGTTCTCCATCCGATCCATTCTTTCTTGATCTCCCTATTCTTGAGCCTCGTTGGCCACTTCTCTCAAAGTCACCGATTCCTCTGGACTCACACCCCTTCGGCTATTTCCTCTTATCGTTGCGTTGTGTGTCCTGAACGTGTTGGGAAATCAGGCTTTTTGAACTGATTCCCATAGACGGCGCCAAAAAATGTTGATGCTGTTTGCCCGCGTCCCTTCAAACAATGTTAAGAATCTTCTGCTCGCGTCTAGCTCGAGCTCGAGCAGGACTGCCTCCCAATTCTAACCCCTCTATCTTTTCCAAGAACGGAAGTCTCCCGGACCTGTACTCACAGAAAACAAGGTTAGGGGTCGCCGGGTGTTGTTCCGGCGAAAACCCACCGACGCTCAAGTCAGTGATCGGGTTGTTCATTTTGGTATCCCTCTTAGTTAGAGAGACCGGAAGAATGAAAGGGTTATTTTAGCCTTCCTTTCTGAATAATAGAATTTTCAGAGAATTAGTGTAAAGGGAAGCAAAGATAGGAAGAACCTGTGTGAATTTTTGGAACCCCTGCAATTTACCTGTCCGTTTCCTTTTATCCTTCATTTTTCCCGCCCTTTCTTCCCTGGATCATCTGTTCCCGCTTCAATGGTGTCTGGGTCCCTCTGACAGCCGGGATTAGCGTAATATTCCCTGGGGATGCGCGACTGTCCTGTTAACATGGCTTACATGGCCAGATCATCATGTCGGGCGTGCGCGCAAGGAATGATGACACCGTGGGGGCATGTGCCGGCCATCGGCAACAGTACCACCACCATACCATATGTGGCCCTGGTCAGACATCGAAAGGTGTGCCAGGATTATGAGAAAACGGGTCGGACTGCACTGAATCAGATTTCACATTCCATTTGTCCTATGACTGGCGTAGCCCAGTTGTGCTCGAGAACTTGACTGCAGCGAGCAGAATGGAGAGCTTGGGTCTCCATCAATCTTCGAGCTCCTCGTCCTTGTCCGGCCTTGACCTGACCTGATGATCTCGAGTTGGCAAGAGAGCTCGGAGGTCGGATGGCTCTGAATTCCTCGACCTTGACCAGCTTTGACGTCTAGCGAGATCGTCTTCGTGCCAGTGGTCGGCCTTCTGCTCGAGCTGGGTTGACCTCGGGGTATTTTATTCGAGCTCGAAGGGCCTCGAGGAGACCTGCCCGATATTACCCAAACATTTTTTGTTTTAATTACTTTACTTTTTATTCAATTAATTTTCTACACGTGCTTTTAATATTTATGGTTCTTAATATTATTAAATCTTTGCACAAATTTTGTTATGTATTAAGGATTGTTAGGATTAATATTTAACTAAATCTATGCTTGGGTCTATAAATTTTATATATGATTATTTTTTATTCAATATTTTTTTTAATAAAATTGTTTACATAAAAGTACTTAAGAAAGCTTTGACTTTTGTTATTCAAACATAAGATTAATTTTCATTGGACTTAATTGTTATATCTATGAGTAGATATAGATTGATTTCTAATTATCACTCTAAAATTAAGAATTGATTGATAATTAGATTATTGTTAAGTTAAACAAAGAACTGGAATAGACGTAGCACACGAAGAGAAGAGGAGAAAGAGAGTCAAGCTTTGAAACAAAATAGATTGAATTGAATATTGAGCCAGCCTATAAGCATCTCTTATACGAGTTCACCGATAGAAAATTCATGTTTTTTTTACCGCCGCACAAAGAAAATATTTTGTTGTGAATGAGCAAGATATTGAGGAATTGTCCATACATAAAATCAGGTTAGCCAGCAAACCCAATTGCTTCGACAAAACAAGATCTGGTCGAAGTCTAAGATTCGAATCAGTTCAACACCTCATTCAAACCCTCCTTTAGTTCCTCAATTCAGATATTCCTTATATGTCCCGAATTCAAGTTGAGTATGTTTCGCCTTTTACTTGGAGAAAGACGATCAAACAATTCCCAATCATGGTCCTTGCAGATCAGATCATCCATATAATATACAAAAAGAAACTCCCGATATTTGAGATCTTTCTCTTTGAATAAGATCTCAATTCCAGCGACCCGTCAATTTGGGATCTAATTCGAGATTTTCCTTGGGAGGTATCGGGAAGGAATTGGAATGTAATAATATATATTCATATAGATACAGAAGAAAAGGTTCTCTATTGATTCCCTGAGTGTTTCCTAGCTTTCAGGGGCTACGACTGCTGTGTCTGATGGAGTAGGGGCTATGAAGTCGAAGCCGAGAGTGGAGGACCTAGGAGAATTGCTCTATCCCTGAGGTCACTCTCAAGAGCACGACCTGCGGCCCCTCTTCTCTCTCTAATTATAGGCCTACAACACCTTGAAATGACTTGACTTACCTACTCTCAGTTTCATACGAAATAGACTGCCTATGCACTATAGGTGACTCTCGAGCCGATAATTAAACAATAGTGAATTCTAAAACTCTGATAGTTTTAATCTCTTGAATTTTCATGCCTATAATTTACTTGAATCTCAGTTTAGATTTTCTCAAACAAATATTTTCTTTTCAATTAGTGTATATTATAATTTGCTTATATCATATTTGACTTTCTTAAAATTTGACAATGCAGATTTGACCTCATTATTCATTATCTATACTTTAATCGACTTGTATATTTACGAGTACATTAAAATTTGCATAATAATAATTAATAAATTTATAAATTCTTGTACAAATTATTTTTTATACAAACGAATGTATATAACTGGCTTGGTTGAATGAAACCATCCATAATCCACATAACTTATTTTTATTATTTTATATTTTTACTCTACTAATGATATTATGTAATGTCAGTTTGTTCAAAAAATAATTTATACAAAAATTATTACCCTATTATTATTATTTTAAAAAATATTGCCTTATTATTACTCCTCTCAAATTTGATGCCTAGAAGGGTAAATACTAGCAAGTGGCAACAACGTGTCATATTTGATTCAATATAGTTGTTGATGCCAAAAATCTAGTTCAGTCGGTTAGCAGCTTAATATAGACTCTAGCATCAGCATTAAATTTGTTTGATGGGGAAGCGGCTTGCTAATATCCAAAAACCTCCTGCTATTATGAGCAGATAATTCATGAGTAAATAATCTGCAAGTTGATAATTAATAATTACCTGAAATCACAAAGACGATTAGAGGTCACCAGATGTTTTTTGGGTGAAAGCCCTCCAACACTCAAGTCAATAGTTGAATTTTGATAGAAAAACTTATACCACCTCTATTGTGACTTAATTACATTGCCTTTTAACTCAAAAGCTTTGAAGTTATTTGCAGAAAAATAATAAATTAGAGTGTCTAAACCCCCAATTCTTAAGTAAGCTGAATAGAGTAAAAGATCCATGGAAAAGACCCCCCAAATGGCTTTATAATCCTCATCATAATAATCATAATAATGACGGTAATCATAATAATAATAATAATAATAATAATAATAATAATAATAATAATAATAATAATAATAAATGATAATCATAATAATTATAATAAATTTTCTATTTTCCATTTCCTTGCCAGTTTTAGACTATCGGAATCATCGCCCTTAAACATGTGCACAAACATAGTAAGTCGGTTACATAACTATTAGAATAAAGTTTGTTTTAACATAGTCTTACTTCCTAGTGAATTGGTCAAATGTCTCCTATAAACTAATCTAATCGAGGTAATTAGAATTACCTCCTGGTCGAGGTTATCTGTTTAAGAAAACTAGACTTACCTCCTGGTTGAGGTAATATGCTGGAGCTAAATAGAGAACCATCTGGTCGAGATGTTCTACTTGTACTCATTAGATAACTATATGTTTATAGTGGTTTACTCGGGATCACTCTAATTTATTCCCCAGACACTAGTTTGAAATACATGTTAATTAGGATTTTAAAACTTAAACTAATCAAATAATATAACAATTAATTCTAATGTCTTAATAGAATCAAGAACAATAAATATTAACAATACTCAAAATAAAAAAGTAAGGAAAGAGAGACCAAACACATTGATTTTTACGTGGTTCGACAATCCTTGCCTACGTCTATATTTCCAAGCACACCGGACTTGAGAATTGAAGGGAATAAAACTAGGTTTTTCAATTTTTCAATTAAAACCTTTTAGGACCGATCTCATACAACATATAAGAATTAATTATCAAGAAATTAATACCTTGATGTTTTGAGAAGATGAACAATTGAGAGTTGTAGATCCGCCTCCAAACGATCTTCCAGACTATGAATCAAGTTTGATCAATACTGGACGTGTGGGCGTCTGTTTCACCACTCCCCAATTGTAACTGGCTCCTCTTAGATGCCTTCTTTATTTTTCATAAAATCTTTAGGGTTCTCTCCTCTCTCAATTTAAGAGAATAATGCTCATTTTATAATATCTTATGAAAAACCATAGTATGTTAGGATTATGATTTCTATTTAAAATATAATTCCTCTTTTAACTATCTCTGCACTAACCTAAAAGTGGAAGGAATGTGTAACTAACTAGGAGACCACCTTGTAAAATATTACAAGCCCCCATTTACACTTGAATATAACATACTAGGCCTTAACAAATATTACAATTATGATTTTCATCTAACATGCCAGTTTTTCTTGTTTTTGGGTCCATTGATGGTGTTGTCAATTAAATGAGCTAACCCGGGGATCATTTGAGAACATACAATAGTGGCTATAATAATTAAATTTGTAATTAAACAACTATAATTATTTAATTCCAATTCTACTCCACTATAAGATTGGAACTGACCTCCATAATTGTATGCTCGAATATAATTCGCCCAAGCCACATTGATTTCTTTACTGCACAATCCTTTGTACCACATCGTTAATTTAAATTGATATCTCAACCGTCCAATCAATTTAATTACATCTTTTTCCTTGATACTTACTGGTTTTCTCTAATGATAACTTTCAACATACTTATTTATGTTGAGACACTCTGGCCAGAGAATTTTATGATCAAGTACTGAAAATCCATTAAGAGATGTGTCGTATAAATTCTATATTGTTAATCTACAATTTCAATACTTGTAATTGCTCTCACCAAGATATCGGGTAATCTAGACTACATGTGTATGTCATGCCCATTGGTAACTCAAATGAAATAACAACTACAATTATGAAATCATAACTAACTCAAAATTAAGATTACAGTAAATCAATGCCTATGAGATTTAATAAGTCTGACAGTTATTACTAGGTTAATTAAATCTCATATTGATCCAGTTCAATGTAGACAAACTACATCAATAAATTCATACGTGATTAAGACAAATCACTCGATGAATTTATTATAGTCTATACCTAAATAAAGTGCCCAACTTTATTTATTAACTGTGCACTTAATTTATTTAATCATAAGATAACTTGTATTTATATCTTCTGCGAATCCACAGGGTGATCGCATAAATACATATAATATGATTAAATGGACTTTACTCAAAATATTAATGCAATTCAAAATATCTAAATAAATACTTGAAATATTTTATTAATCAGAAAATCAATATGCTTTAAAGAGCACATAATCCCAACAATCTCCCACTAGCTCTCAAAGCATATCTGACAAATTGCACATGCTTGTAGGACTCTAAGTGTAGGTTATAACCTTTCAACACTATTTCCATATGGGATAATACTTCCTCTGAATGTGTTTTTGTTTCTTGTGGTTTTTTGGTTCTTTTGATTGAGCCACTGCACCATTATTATTGAAAAATAATTTAAGTGGTGCACTTGCAATAGATACCACCTCAAGATCTCGAAGGAACTTGCGGAGCCATACTGCTTATTTTGCATCCTAAGATGTAGCCACATATTAAGCTTCTGTTGTGGAGTCTGTGATACATAATTGTTTCACACTTCTTCAACTAATAACTCCACTTCCTAATGTAAACACATAGTCAGAAGTAGACTTTCTAGAATCCTTATCTAACATAAAGTCAGAATCAGTATAACCCACTAGAGTAAGTTCATCACCATAATACACAAGCATATAATCCTTAGCTTCTTTTCAGATACTTCATTATATGCTTGACAGCAGTCTAGTATTCAGGTCCAGGATTAGATTGATATCTGTTAACCATCCCAATTGCAAAACATGTGTCTAGTCTAGTGCAAAGCATGACATACATGAGACTTCCCACAGCTTCCGCGTAGGGAACTCGTCTCATTTTCTCTATCTCTTTAGAGATTTTAGGTGATTAATCTTTAGAGGATAAAATTCCATGTCTGAATGGTAACAAACCAATCTTGGAATTTACCATGCTAAATCTAGCCAATATCTTATCGATATAGACCACTTGAGACAAAGCTATCGTTTTATTCTTCTGGTCTCGTAGCAACTTGATACTAAGAATATAACTAGCTTCTCCCAGATCTTTTATATCAAATTGTTTTGCTAGCCAACTCTTTATAGTAGTCAATACTCCTACATTGTTTCCGATAAGGAGAATATCATCTACATAAAGAATTAGGAAAGCTACAAATTTTTCCTGAATTTTCTTGTACACACATGGTTCATCAATATTCTGAATAAATCCAAACGATTTCATCGCTTGATCAAATATGATGTTCCAGGACTGAGATGCTTGCTTCAATCCATAGATGGATCTTTGCAACTTGCATACCAAGTGTTCTTGGCCTTTTTGTATGAATCCATCTGTTTGCTACATAAAGATGTTTTCTTCAAAATGCCCATTAAGAAAGGCAGTCTTGATATCCATTTGCCTAATTTCATAATTCGGCACTGCAGCGATAGAGAGCAGAATTCTGATAGATTTAAGCATAGCAACTAGAGAAAACGTTTCCTCATAATTGATTCCCTCATTTTGAGTGAACCCTTTGGCTACTAATCTTTCTTTAAATGTTTCCATCCTTCTGTTTACTTTTCTTTTCCTCTTATAGATCCACTTGCATCCAATGGGTTTTACCCCATTTTGGTGCCTCTACAAGTTTTCAGACTTTATTGGAATACATAGATTCCATTTCTTGATTCATAACCCTTTTCCAATGTTCAACATCATTATCTATTAGAGATTCATTGTAACTAGTGGGATCTTGTACATGTTCATCTGAGATAGTTGTATAGGTTTCTCCTAATAACATATATCTTGCTGGTAATCTAGTTACCCTCCCATTACGATGAGGTTCTAAAAGTGATGATTTGTTCAGGGATAATCTTTTGTTAATCATTCTTGCTCTTTTCTATAAATAGAAAACTGAGCATTAATATGATCTCCTTACTTATGATTTCTCTAGTTTTACCTTATTCATAAGTTGTAAGTCATTTATATAGTCTCCCTCAAGGAAAGTATAGTGTATGTTTACAAATACATACCTATCTTGAGGTCTATAAATTAGATTTTCCTTTGTTCCTTTAGAATACCTAAAACATGCATACTTTTGAACATGAATCCATCTTTTCTGCCTATAATTTTAGTATAAATACTAGTGAATCTCCAACTATAGATGTGTCACAAATTAAGTTTGTGACATATCCATAATTCCATGGAGTAATAGGTACTGATATAGATAAAACTGAGTTCAATAGTCTATGCAGTTTTAAATACTAGTATCTAGAATATAAAAGGTAAATGATAAATCACTAAGCATATATCTTGTTTTATCTAAAAGAATCTTGTTTCTCCATATAATGATTCTATTATGTCACAATGTTAATTATAAATGGGAATTTATCCCATTTTACAACCAAATGGACTTTGAATTCTCTAGAGAGATATTCTTTACTTCAATTAGATCGAAGCTCTTTTATGTTCTTGTCTAATTGCTTCTTTGTCTTATCCATGTACTCTTTTGAATTTCAAAAGCCACGGAATCATGACGCATTTAGACAAACATAAATGCGATGAATATTTATCAATTAGATTGATAAAATGCTCATAACCTCTACTTACATGTAAACTAATTAGTCCGTATACATTTGTATGCACTAATTCCATGCAATACAATATTACGCTTTCTTTTAGCTCAAAAGGAGCTACCTTGTCATATTACTCTTCTAAATAAGATTTGTAGAGTATCAATGATCAACCTTAATAGGTCAGCAAAGACCTATTATTAATCATTCTCGTGAAATCTTATTATAGTTTATATGACTTAAGCATAAATATTAGAGGTGCCATTGGTTTTGGAAAAACATTTTGTTTTCTTAGATAAATAATATACTTTTTATCATTATATCTTGCTTTGAATAGATCAATAGACTTATATGATATTAATTGTCTTTGTAAAGTACAAAATTGAGTTATTAACAGAGGATTAAAAATAACAGATGTGCTTCATTTATTAAAACAAGCCACCGAAATTAAATTCTCTAATGTTTGGAATACAAACGAAATATCAAAACTTAAAGTCTCATAAAATTGATCTAGTCCTCTCAACTGATATAAACTAGTATCTTTCTCTACTGCTGCTTAAAGCTTTCTTCACTTAATCTCTTGGTTTCCTGAAAACCAAATAAATGAATTTACAAATAAATTAGTTATCTCAGAATTCACTATTGCATTAATAAATAGAAACTGAACTAATTAGGAAGCTTAAAGATTTCCTATACCTGATTTTAATAATCTTAGGACAATCTTTCTTCCGATGACCCTTCTGTCCACACTTGAAGCACTTGTGTTTCGACTTGCCATCTTTTCTAGTAGACAGGTTGCTTGTGTCAATTCTCTTTTGCCTACCCTTATCTTTCGACTTAGGCTTTAAAGAGAATTCCTGTTTAGGAAGTTCTTTGCTATGATAATATTCTTCTATAGCATATAGTTCGTACATCAATTGAACTAAGGTCATATCTCTATTGCTTAAGATATAGCTGACTTTAAACTCTCTGAATGTATCAGGTAAAGATTCAATCACCATGTTGATCTTTGTTTTATCATCGATCTCAACACCATGAATCTCAACTTCATTCAAATAGTCCATCATTTTGAGGACATGATCATGAACTCTTGTACCCTCTTCCATCTTGGTATCAGTGACATGTTTTAACGCTGCTTCTCTGGCAGAATCAGTATTCTGCCCAAACATCTGATGGAGACTAGCCAATATTTCAGCGGCTGTTTCCATGCTCCGAAGTTTGTTCTGCAGTTCCATAAAAATCGAAGCCAATATATAGCGCTTAGCCATTTTGTTAGCCTCGCACCATTTATTATAAGACTCCTTCTAATTTCTATAATTGTATAACGTTGGTACTGGAGAGCATTGCTGGGTCAGAACATATTTGTAGTCTTTAGCAGTGAGAATATTAAGTAGATTGCGTTTCCAATCTAAGTAATTTTCACCGGTGAGTTCATTTTTAACCAGGATAATTAATAGTGGGTTGATGGAAGACATTTTCTGAAAAATAAAACATACATGCATAAATATATTGATATAACATTCACAATAAAATTCTAAAATGCAAAAACCATAAATGCATTTATTTTATTATAACAATAATCTAGTACCGCTTTAGCAAGCTATCCTTTGGGGAAGTCATGCCGCCACTTACCAGACCCAATTAACCATTAGATTATTTACTTTCATGTCGTAACATGATAAATAACTATCGTTATCTTTTTAGGACCAAAATTTTGTTAACAGAGCTTCGTTGGGAAGGTTAATAATAAATTTTGTTGAATGTATAACCATTGTTTCGATTTTATCTTTAAAGAAGTTTATCAAATAAAATATCTAATATGTATACCATCCGTAGGAAGCATCACCGTATCATGAAGTCGAGGTATATATATAATTTTATTATTGAACTAATAATGGAGCCCGTGGGAAAATTATCTTGAATTTTCCCTCTTCCACTTAATATTTTAAAGTTGGTTTTTCCTTTTAAAACATACATATATTGTTAATTGCATGCTTCCTATAATATTATCTAAGTGATATCTTATATTATTAAGCATTTGCAAATTTCAAACAATATACTTAAATTCATGTTATATGAATGACATATATTATTATGCATAGAGTGACACTACCTATTCTGTATGACATGTTATCATGGCATGTTCACATCCAAAAATACAACATATAGAAAAATTAAATAATCTCAATTCATGGTTTTCTTAATAAAAAATATTAACCCTAAGCCTAATCTTTATTGGGCTTGATGTCAATATCTTCTTCTCTTGGATTATCTTTGTTGATGGCCTTGGCTAATATGGGTTTTAAATTTATTATTGGTCCAATTTTTTAATTTTAATAAAATAAAATTTTAAGTAAAAATTTTGGACCAAAAATAAATTTAATTTGTTAAACTATATCCATGCATTTTAATCCATTAAGCCCAAATTTTATTGGACTTAAAACTAGGATTTACCAACCCAAAAATCATTTCTGGACTTAAATGCATAATAGTATACTGAATTTTGCCCATTCTGAAACTATTACAGAAATTAGGGGCATGAGTGATAATTACCACTCAAAACCCTAACTCTTTTTTCTCCAGGCACCGTCACCAAAGAAAATCGTAGAGCTTCCATTTGTCGCTTTTCCGGTAGGCACTCGCCTTTGTCAAGCCAAAAAAAGGCCCCCGCCGGCACTGGACATCCGATGCTGCCGCTGCTGCAAGAGGATGGCTGCTGCTGCGCGTGCGAGGCCTGCTGCTGCCACGCGAGGACTACTGCTTGTTACGGGCCGCGAGATTCCAGCCCAAAAAAAATGGCCCAAGGATTGAGCCAAGGTGTGCTAGCTTGGCCCGATTCTAGAAGCTTCCGCAAAATTCCAGCAACTAGCACACTCTTGTACATATGGCTAGAATTCTCTAGATTGTTGCACATATATATAGAATTCTCTAGGCCTTAGAATGCTCTAGAGTTAGCCAAGCTTCCCTATAAATATGAGTGAGCTCTAGGCATTTGAATCATCAATCAAGCATCCAAGCATCAAGCATCTCTTGTAAGCTCTCTTGTAAGCTTTCTTACTATCAATACAATTTCTGCATTTGGCTATATTGCTCGCTAGCTCTTCCCTCTCTTTAGCATTTCGGGAACCTCTTGGCTTAGCTATTGAGAAGCGTAAAGGCTTACTTAGCAACATCCCGACTAAGGTTGTCTAAGTGCCACAAGGGTTTGCTGCGCAAAACTTCCATCCCGTGACAAGTGGTATCAAAGCTAAGGTTTGCACACACGCATTCCAGCAGCAATGGCCAACCTTCAAACCTCAAGTGTGACACAAGAGGGCACTCATGGTGTGGAGATCATCCCAGAACCAAGCCGGGGCCACGATGAAACTCGCGGGCAGGCCAAGACTCGTGGCAAGTCTAAGGCCGCTTCGATAGATGCTTTGGAGCCTCGCATGGCTACGCTTGAAACAACAATGTCCGCCGCTCAGGACTCCCTCGAAACATTGGAGGAAAGGGTTGACGGTCTCGAGGGCAAATACGCCGACTTCACCATGGCAACCAAGGCCCTCATCCAAGACCAAGCCAACACCCTTCGAGGGGAATTTCAAGCATTTCACGAGGAGTTGATGAAACTCCGCAGCTTCGTGCAAGACTAGCTGCGCGCTGTCCGTGCGGAAGTGGAGGAAGTACGCTCTGACTGGGCATGGCACAAACGCACACTCTCTTCTAGCCCGGCCTCGACAAGCACGAGTGATGCGCGACGCATAGACGTCCCAAAGCCTGACACCTACGATGGCACACGGAATGCCACCATCGTAGACAACTTCTTGTTTGGGTTAGATCAATATTTCGATGCTATGGGTGTGAGAGACGAGGCATCGAAAGTGGGCACTGCACCCACATTCCTACGAGGCGCCGCATAACTATGGTGGCATCGCAAGCATGGTGAAATGGGCAAAGGCATCTGTGCCATCAACACATGGGCAGATTTTAAGCAAGAACTCCGAAAGCAATTTGCTCCAAGCAATGTCGAAAAAGAGGCGAGAGCACGCTTACGTCGCCTCAAGCAAACGGGTAACATTCACGACTACATCAACAAGTTCACTACCCTCATGCTCGAGATCAGCGACATGTCCGACAAGGACTCGCTCTTTTACTTCCAAATTGGGCCAAAACGGAGCTCGACAGGTGTGACGTCCAAACACTTGATGACGCCATTGCCATTGTGGAGTAGCTGCACGAGTACTCTACCCAATCCAAGGAGAAAAGCCTAACCAAGGCAAAGGTGGGGGAGAGAGTCGCAACGACAAGGGGCATAATCGCAAGGATTGGGGGCAGAAAAAGCCTCCAAGCGGCAAGAGCGGCAGGCAAATCGGAAAGCAAGAAGGAAGCTCCGAAGCCCCGCAACCCATGCTTTATATGCAACGGGCCTCATTGGGTACGCGACTGTTCGGAGAAGAAGTCGCTTAATACCCTCGCTGCCCAGCTCAAGGGCACCTCCACACCAACGACGGATGAACCCCGACCCAGCATGGGTTCCATCCAACGACTTGGCGCACTCGACAGCCCACAAACGGCACTCAAGAAAGGGCTGATGTACGTTAACGCGAGGATAAACGGACACACCGTTCGCGCGTTGTTGGATACGGGACCCACTCATAACTTCGTATCCGAGGATGAGGCCAAGCGCCTAGGCCTCAAGACCATGAGATAAGGAGGCACCATGAAGGCGGTGAACTTACCCGCCAAGCCCATTGCGGGCACCGCACAAGGTGTTAATGTTGCACTTGGCACATGGAGCGGAAAGCTCAATTTCTCTATCGTGCCCATGGATGACTTCAAGATGGTCCTCGGCATGGAATTCTTCGACCAAGTCTATGCCTTCCCACTTCCAGCCACTAACTCCCTAAGCATCCTCGACGGGAGTAAGGCATGCATGGTTCCTACGGAACGTGGCAAGTCCGAGGAGAAGACACTCTCCGCCATGCAATTCAAGAAGGGTTTCAAGAAGGACCCAAGCTTCTTGGTCTCCATTCGGGAGCTCAACGAGGGAGAGAACTCCGCAAGTGTTCCAAGCCAAGTCCCTCCATCTATACAATCCGTCCTCGATGAGTTCAAGGACGTGATGCCTCCACAGCTTCCGACGAAGCTTCCACCTAGACGAGAGGTGGATCATCAAATCGAGTTGGAGCAAGGCTCAAAGCCTCCGGCCTTGGCTCCCTACTGCATGGCGCCTCCCGAGCTCTAAGAATTGCGAAGGCAGCTCGCAGATTTACTGGATGCAGGCTATGTTTGCCCATCCAAAGCCCCATTCGGTGCACCGGTCCTTTTCCAAAAGAAGAAGGATGGATCGCTGTGGATGTGCATCGATTACAGAGCACTCAACAAGATCACTATCAAGAACAAGTACCCAATACCATTGATAGCGGATCTTTTCGACCAGCTTGGCAATGCAAGGTATTTCACCAAACTCGACTTGCGCTCCGGGTACTACCAAGTGCGCATTGCCGAAGGAGATGAGCCCAAGATAGCATGCGTCACAAGGTATGGATCTTTCGAGTTCTTAGTTATGCCTTTTGGACTAACCAATGCACCGGCTACATTCTGCACACTCATGAACAAAGTGCTGCAACCGTTTCTCGACCGCTTCGTGGTCGTGTACTTGGACGATATAACGGTGTACATCACCACACTCGAGGAGCATGCCAAACATTTGCGACAAGTGTTCCAAGTACTTCGGGAAAATGAGCTCTGCCTCAAAATGGAGAAATGCTCATTCGCTCAAGAGGAGGTAGAGTTCCTCGGCATAAAATATCAGCTGGCAAGCTAATGATGGAAAACTCGAAGGTGAAGGCCATCCTCGATTAGGAGCCTCCTACAAAGGTACCCGAGCTTCGCTCATTCCTTGGCATGGTGAACTACTACCGCCGATTCATACAAGGCTACTCAGCCAAGGCGGCACCCTTGACAGATTTGCTCAAGAAGAATCGGACATGGCATTGGTCCGAGGAATGTCAGTAAGCATTCTAAGGCTTGAAGCAAGCAATTTCGGAGGAACCCGTCCTAGTTCTTCCAGACCACACAAAGCCCTTCGAAGTGCAAACGGATGCCTCCAATTTCGCCATTGGCGGAGTCCTTATGCAAGAAGGCCACCCAATAGCATTCGAGAGTCGAAAGCTCAATGACACGGAACGCCGCTACATGGTTCAAGAGAAGGAGATGACAACCATCATCCATTGCCTAAGAGTGTGGCGACACTACTTGCTTGGCTCACACTTCACAATCATGACGGACAACGTAGTGACGAGCTATTTTCAGACGCAAAAGAAGTTGAGCCCCAAGCAAGCAAGGTGGCAAGATTTTCTGCGGAATTCAACTATAGGCTCGAGTACAAACTGGACAAAGGCAACGTCGTTGCGAACGCACTTAGCCGCAAGGCGAAATTGGCCACTCTAAGCGCGAGCCAACCGAAGTCCGACCTTGTCTCATGCATCAAGGAAGGCCTCCAACAAGACCCATTAGCGAAAGACTTGTTGGAGAAAGTGCTTCAAGGGAAGACAAGGCGTTTTTGGCAAGAAGAGGGCATCCTCCTCGCCAAGGGAGATCGGCTATTCGTGCCAAGGTAGGAAAACTTACGCAAGGAAGTAATCAAGGAGTGCCACGATTCCAAGTGGGCTGGTCACCTCGGAATAGAGCGCACCACCACACTTGTCCAAGCCTCGTATTTTTGGCCAAACATGCGGGATGACATCGAGGCATATGTGCGGACATGTCTTGTGTGTCAACAAGACAAGATTGATCATCAATTGCCGGCAGGATTGTTGGAGCCCCTGCCCTTAGCATCAAGGCCGTGGGAGAGTGTCTCCATGGACTTTATAACGGCCTTGCCAAAATCCGAAGGTTGCGGCAGCATCATGGTCGTGGTAGACCGCTACAGCAAGTATGCTACTTTCATTGCCGCACCATCAGATTGCAAAGTGGATGAAGAAGCCCGTCTCTTCATCAAACACATCGTGAAGCTTTGGGGTGTTCCAAGAAGCATCATGAGCGATCGAGACCCACGCTTCACTGGAAAATTTTGGACGGAGCTCTTCAAGATGTTGGGGACCGATCTTAAGTTCTCAACAAGCTTTCATCCACAAGCTCTCATCCACAAGCTTTCATACAATCTTCAACGGAGTGAGGCTACCGGCAAGAGTCCCTTTGAGATCATCATGGGATTCCAGCCCATGACCTCCAACGCCATAGCCTCAATGTATGGAGGAAAAAGCCCCGCGGCACACAAGCTCGCTCGCGAATGGCACGAAGAAGCAGACATCACGCAGCATACCTCGACAAGGCTGCGATGAAAATGAAAAAGTGGGCTGATATTAGGAGACGACATGTCGAATATAAGGAAGGCGATCGAGTCATGATCAAGCTCCTGCCCCAACAATTCAAGACACTTCGCAAAGTTCACAAGGGGTTAGTGAGACGGTATGAAGGACCCTTCCGCATTGTACGACGTGTGGGCAACGTCTCGTATCAACTAGAGCTTCCACCAAGGTTCAAGATTCATCCGGTCTTTCACGTAAGTCTTCTTAAGCCATACTACGAAGACGTGAAAGAACCAACATGCAGAGAATCAAGGCGTGCGCCAACGGCCGTTGTTACCACGTTCGACAAATATGTGGAGTACATCTTTGCTGATCGCATCATTCGAAGGAGGGGCGTGCCAGCGTACTACGAGTACTTGGTGAAGTGGAAGAACCTCCCGAGAGCGAAGCCACTTGGGAACGAGAAGATGAATTGTGGCAGTTCGCGGAGCACATCCAAAGATTTAAGCACGAGAGCTCGACGAGGACGCCGCGAGCTTAGGTGGGGGAGGATGTTACGGGCCGCAAGATTCCAGCCCAAAAAAAATGGCCCAAGGATTGAGCCAAGGTGTGCTAGCTTGGCCTGATTCTAGAAGCTTCCGCAAAATTCCAGCTACTAGCACACTCTTGTACATATGGCTAGAATTCTCTAGATTGTTGCACATGTATATAGAATTCTCTAGGCCTTAGAATGCTCTAGAGTTAGCCAAGCTTCCCTATAAATATGGGTGAGCTCTAGGCATTTGAATCATCAATCAAGCATCCAAGCATCAAGTATCTCTTGTAAGCTCTCTTGTAAGCTTTCTTACTATCAATACAATTTCTGCATTTGGCTATATTGCTCGCTAGCTCTTCCCTCTCTTTAGCATTTCGGGAACCTCTTGGCTTAGCTATTGAGAAGCGTAAAGGCTTACTTAGCAACATCCCGACTAAAGTTGTCTAAGTGCCACACGGGTTTGCTGCGCAAAACTCCCATCCAGTGACATGTTGCTGCTCTGCCCGCGCGAGGCCTGCTGCTGCCACGTGAGGCCTGCTGCTGCTGCTTGCCCGCGTGAGCCACGCGTGTTATCAGCTGTTCGCTACGACGCATCTGAGCATGCTGCGCAAGTAGCCGCAGCGTCTGCTGCATGCGAGCAACCCGCTCAGCCTCATAGTAGCTGGGGTCACTGGTTTTTGCTGGTTCCGTGCGTTCTTTTCGAAATATGTCCTTTTTTTTTATTTTATATATTACAATCCCCAATGACTTACAAAAATTTTAAAACATAAAATTAAATTAAAAAGGAAACATGTGGTAATAGATCACCCATTTTGTTACAAATCCAAAACAAAAACACAAACAAATTTCTAATCATGAATTGAGACAATCCAAGCATATTTTATTAATATATTAACAAATAATATATATCTAAATAAATTGTGCCACTCTAATACATAATTAACAAGATAGATTTCTTACGAAATTCTTATATATTATTATGAGATGGCTCTGATACCAATTGAAGGGAATAAAACTAGGTTTTTCAATTTTTCAATTAAAATCTTTATGACCGATCTCATACAACATATAAAAATTAATTATCAAGAAATTAATACCTTGATGTTTTGAGAAGATGAACAATTGAGAGTTGTAGATCCGCCTCCAAACGATCTTTTAGGCTATGACTCAAGTTTGATCAATACTGGACGTGGGGGCGTTTGTTTCACCACTCCCCAATGTAACGGGCTCCTCTTAGATGCCTTCTTTATTTTTCATAAAATCCCTAGGGTTCTTTCCTCTCTCAATTTAAGAGAATAATGCCCTTTTTATAATATCTTATGAAAAACCATAGTATGTTAGGATTAGGATTTCTATTTAAAATATAATTCCTCTTTTAACTATCTTTCCACTTACCTAAAAGTGAAAGGAATGTGTAACTAACTAGAAGACCACCTTGTAAAATATTACAAACCCCCATTTACACTTGAATATAACATACTAGACCTTAACAAATATTATAATTATGATTTTCATCTAATACGCCAGTTTTTCTTGTTTTTGGGTCCAGTGATGGTGTTGTCAATTAAATGAGCTAACCCGGGGATCATTTGAGAACATACAATAGTGGCTACAATAATTAAATTTGTAATTAAAAAAATATAATTATTTAATTCCAATTCTACTCCACTATAAGATTGGAATTGACCTCCATAATTGTATGCTTGAATATAATTCGCCTAAGCCACATTTATTTCTTTACTGCACAATCCTTTATACCAGATCGTTAATTTAAATTGATATCTCAATTGTCCAATCAATTTAATTACATCTTTTTCCTTGATACTTACTGGTTTTATCTAATGATCACTTTCAACATACTTATTTATGTTGAGACACTCTGCCTAGAGAATTCTATGATCAAGTACTGAGAACCCATTAAGAGATGTGTCGTACAAATTCTATATTGTTAATCTACAATTTCAATACTTGTAATTGCTCTCACCAAGATACCGGGTAATCTAGACTATATGTGTATGTCATGCCCATTGGTAACTCAAATGAAATAACAACTACAATTATGAAATCATAACTAACTCAAGATTAAGATTATAGTAAATCAATGCCTATGAGATTTAATAAGTCTGACAGTTATTACTAGGTTAATTAAATCTCATATTGATCCAGTTCAATGTAGAAAAACTACATCAATAAATTCATACATGATTAAGACAAATCACTCAATGAATTTATTACAGTCTATACCTAAATAAAGTGCCCAACTTTATTTATTAACTGTGAACTTAATTTATTTAATTATAAGATAACTTGTATTTATGTCTTCTGCGAATCCACATGGTGATCGCATAAATATATATAACATGATTAAATGGACTTTACTCAAAATATTAATGCAATTCAAAATATCTGAATAAATACTTGAAATATTTTATTAATCCGAAAATCAATATGCTTTAAAGAGCACATAATCCCAACAAGAATTTCACTATCCAAGCCTCCCAAGACTTCAAGTTTTACAATTGACTTCCAAGGTGTCAATACACCTTTACACCAATAGATTATTTTCCAATCTCTTCACCTAAGTGTTTTCTATACTTATACACCAATAACTTTTACAAAGAATTCAAGAATTTCAACATACACTCTCTTTTAGGGTTGATACATAAATGATTGCATAATATAGATTTGATAGGCGATGATTTATGAAATGGAACCTCAAACTATGTTGTATAATCTTGTTTTTTTATTATGTTGATTCTTATAAATGAATTAAATTCGAATTTATATAGTTTGGACTCAAAATATAGCCGTTATTGCACAAAACTCGCAGGGAAGCGGCTCGCTGCTTAATTTAACTGGCTAGCCGCTTGCTACAGTGAAGTTACCGTTGCATTTGAATTTTGCTACAATAATATTGTTTTAAGAATTAGAATTTAGCTTAAAATTTTTGATAATTATACTATAACCCAAAAAGTCAGAATATTTTTTAAATAGTTCCATTTTCCAAATTACTAAATAATTCTCGCTATTCTCAAAACTTTATAAAATTATGATATAGCCTAAAATATTCTGAAATTATGCTATGGCCCAAAACTTTATAAGACTTTTAAAAAGACTATTTTCAGAGTTTTAACCTAAAGCTAATTAAATTCAAAGTTATTAAAACTTTTTCAATTTAATCTAAAATCTAAAAAATACTCAAATCCACAAAATACTTATCTTATAAATATAAAACCTTTAGTTTATGACAAATAATTTTTTATAAAGTAAATAGTTTGAGCTTCTCAAATGTTAAACCATGCATATATGAAATCATAGCTGCTTTACAAGAATTTATCGTATTAATAATTTCATTAACCTAAATTTTATTCTTGAATGAGCCATTATTCATTGATTGTCTTAAACTTGATTTCACTTGATTCACTTGTATAAATATTTTTCTTCAAGAACTAGTGAAAAATGTGAAATACCATATTAACCAAATTACTTAAGACACATATTTTTTTAACATATTTATTAAAATATTTCTAGCCCTTTGTCTCACCTCGAGCAAACATTAAAGCTTTAGATCTTTTGTTTGCCACAGGATATTTTTCAAAACTGATTACCTACTCTACTTCATTTTGTTGAGCTAACTTAGATAAACTTTGACTTTTTTTCTCCTCGAGTAGGCTTTAAGACTTTAAAGTCTTTTTGTTTTCTTAAAATATTTTTTACTTAAATCTGTTCAAGAAGGATTTAGCAAACTTTGACTTTGTCTCATTTCGAGTAAATTTGATATTTCAAGTTTTCTTATTTGCCTAAAAATATTTTCAGATCTATCGATTACCTGCTTTACTAAATCAAGTTTTGATAAATTTTTTATTTTTGTCTCACCTTGATCAGGTTTTGGAGACTTCTAACTTTTTTTTTGCCTTGATAAAATAAGCAATTCTCTTTGTTTTTATTGCTCATTACACTATAGGCTCATTTGGTCAGCTTAAGGTTTTATACCTTATTTGGAACAGATTTCAAGACTTTTTACCTTTTACAAATTTGTGTTTTTGATATCTCTTACTGAATTTAGATTAGAAAGGATTCAAGGCTGAGCAAGGTTTTGTTTTCATTTTTATAAGAATTTAAACTTCTTTGAGCCTTCTAAAATTTTTTATGGAGTTCGCAGTCTCACAAAGGGAAACATTAATATAAATAAAGTTGGTCTTTTTTTTTTAGCTTTTTAATAAGTTCAAGCAAAAATTATTCTCTTGGGTTTAAGGAAATCAAGTTGAATGAGTTGTAACATAGTTCTTAAATAAGCTCAATTAATCTATTAAGCATGAGATGTCCTCATTTCGCATAGCAAGACTTAGAAAAATATTTAAATTTTCACGAAAAAATTGCATGTAAATCAAAATATAAATTCTGACATGTTTTAACTTTTGTAAACATGTTCCTCCAATGTGCTTTCATTTGAGGTTTTTGCTTCCAATCCTTACATATGAATTTGTCCTGCAAACTTACTAGCTATATAACCAACCATCGAAAATTTGGTTTCTGACCTGTAACTTATAAATTATCTAAAAAATAGCTCAGCATTTTCAAATGGTGCTTTAGACATTTATATATATACTTGAGCCATTTAAAGGGTAAGCATTCCCTGTACTATGTTACCATATATAATGTATTCGTTTACCAATACAATAAAAGAGCTCTACTAAAGGTCCAGAGTACCATTTACTAATATTAAGGATATTGAAATTTATATATAAAATAAAACATATTAATTTATGCGATCAACAAATGGATGGTAACATAAAATTTTAAGCAAAGTCATATCATTGTATCAAATAAATATGATATCATGCTAAACCAAGTTCTATTAATCATTTAGTCAGGCACGTTGCATGCAAATAAATGAATTTGTTATATATGCTATAATATGTAATCTTAGCTATTTTCTGACAATGACTTAACGAATCAAAACCCAATCCATCTTATTTTTTAAGTCAGTAAGCAAATTTAAAGGATAAATAAAAGTGAGGCTTTAAAACAAGTGCACTTGAGATTATGCTCTGCAATATTTGATTGGTGTTTCATCAAACAAATCCCAAGCTTGACTTTGCATTGGTCCATCCTCAGAATTATTCTTGCAGTATTATAACATGGGCATAAAACGAATAAAATGTTTGGGAAACAAAAATCCAACTTCATCAATGCTTTGAAGCTTGAAAACATGCTTTTCAATTCTCTTCATCAATAAGCAATTAGTTTTTAAAAAAGTACTATTAAAGTTAGGGTATGTTTGGGATTGAGGTACTGTACATTTTAAGTTACAATTGTTATGGAAAAAAATTATAATTATATAACAAAAGTTAATAATATATAGTAAATATTATTTTTAAATAAAAATTTTTTATAAAATTAATAAAAATATAATAGATGTTTTATCATATAAGTAAAAAAATCATATTAATATAGCTTCTAAGCTACAACAGCTAGTGTTTACCAAACATTTTAGTGCTGTATCTTAAAAGTTACAGCTGTCCAACCTTAATCCCAAACATACCCTTAGTTGAAATAACCAATAATCGACTTATCCAGATTATGTAAATTTTAGGTCGCTCATTCCTCGAGCTGGTTCTATAGCTAGCTCTTGAGTTTATCTATTCACTAAAGTAGTGATGCCTTCTAGCCTATGATCACAGAAAAAGTACTAGAGATCACCGAATATTTTTTCTGTAAAGACCCTCTGACGTTCAAGTCAGTAATTGGGCTATCTTTTAGAAAATTCTCTCTAAATGAAAGAAAGAATAGCACATGAAAGAAGCTATCTCCCTTTTTTCCTTCTTCTCTTCAATAATCCAACCCTTTTTCCCTTTTTATGAGGCATTTATTTGCGTTTTCCGTTCTTCGCCACTACTCTCGTAATGCATATTCTCCACTTTTCATACACCCGTCCGTTTTGGGACAGTTACTTGGTCACCATAATGAGAATTGATTGTGCGTGGGAGTTATTCCCCTATTCTCAAAAAGAGTCGTTCAGCCATCTCACACTCTAAGCTTGGGCTACCACACTTTGGTTTGACTCGAGGACTGATTTATTCCTACTCTTGGTGCCGCTTATAACATTATGAGAGCTCGCTTAGCTGCCGTAAACACTGTTTTAGGCCACGCTAGCTCGTGCAAAGAATTACTAATGCACAGTAATCTGGTCGAGTTTGGCTTAGCGTTCGAAGAGGAAAAGATGAGCAGCAGCATCCTCACCTAATTGAAGAAGCGCTCCAGCACTGTTGACAGTCTGAGCAACTCCTTTACTCTGCGGAAGAAGCCAAGGGTTAACCTTTCTTCAGAAGGCAGGAAAGTGGTCGAGAAAGCTTCTTTGAAATACTCTGTTACTATTGTTCCTATCAGATCCTGGTCAACATCCAATAGAGCAAACTGATTTTGCTGAGCCTTATGTGAAGAAGTTTATAAAGCATATGCAGGAAGATTTTGTTGCTAAATTGGAAACTTTTAGACTTAATGATTTGGTCAACTCCTTCTAGCATTTTGTATAATAAGCTGCTACTGCTACTTCCATAGTTTTCAAGTGAAGAGTCCTTAATTATGAGAGGAGACTCAAAGTTGAGAATTAAAGCATGAAAAGATCTGGATTGATATCTCCGTATTTGAGGAGAAAACTGCCATGGCTGATTCAAAAGCGTTTTAACTTGAGAAGAAATTATCCATAGTCAAAGATGAGCTTTTGAATGCCATGAAGGATCTTGACGTTCAGAGATTTTCCTTTGAGAGGACTATAAAAGTTGAAACCTCGCGCCTCTAAGGTAAATTAGACTCTATGAGCAAGTAGTTTGCTGATGTGTACAATAAGGGACTGACATTCTGCTATGAGTGCATTATATCTATCTTAGGCAAAGGATACCCCAAGCTGGATATGACTAAACTCGAGGCTGGTGTGGATACCTATATGAGCAAGCAGAATGCCATGAGTTAGCAGCCTAGAGATTCAACTCAAAACATAAAGGCTGTTGCTCTGGGACCTGAAGAAGTTGCTCCTTCTACAGATGAAGGCCATCATATTGCTCATTCTACTCAAGTTATCGATCAAGCTGCTGACCAGTCTGCCTAAGTTCCTTAATTTTCACAGTAACTTTTTACGCTATGGCATTGTAAACTTTGGCTTTAATTTCCTTGAAGAAAGAGAAAGGAAAATTTTTCACTTTTGCTTTCTCTTACGACTTTTAATTTATTTTGTATTCTCTGAGCTCGAACAAGCTTTCAGCAAGTTTCGAGTTTTGTCCTGCCTTAAATAAACTCTCGAACTTTAACTTGTTATATCTGCCTTGCCCGTTTCTAAAGATGTGATCTACTCGAATTAACTCTTACCAAACTTGGCTTCTCGTCATGTCACGAATATAAGGATTTTAGACTACTGGCCTTGATAACTTTTAGAGTCTTAACTTGTTCGAGTTGATTCTAGCTTCGTTTGGCTCTTTGTCTCACCTTGAATAGACTTTGAGACTTTGGCTTTGCTTAACTTAGTCAAGTCAACTATGCCTTTGCTTGACTCTTTGTCTTGCCTCGAATAGGCTTTGAGACTCTTGCCCTTAGTAACTTTCAGAGCTTAACTTGGTCGAGTTAACTCTGGCTTTGCTTGACTCTTTGTCTCGCCTCGAGTGGACTTTGAGACTTCTGGACTTAGCTTAATTTGGGAGCTTATTTTACTCAAGCCAATTCTGGATTTTCTTGGCTTTTTGTCTCGCCTTGAGTAGGCTTTAAGAATTTTTGCCTTAGCTTAATTTGGGAGCTTATTTTAGTCGAGCCAATTCTGGCTTTGCTTGACTCTTTGTTTCACATTGAGCAGAATTTAAGACTTCTGACCTTAGCTTAATTTGGGAGCTTATTTTGCTCGAATTAACT
Source organism: Murraya koenigii (assembly GCA_025617385.1). Classification (NCBI taxonomy): domain Eukaryota; kingdom Viridiplantae; phylum Streptophyta; class Magnoliopsida; order Sapindales; family Rutaceae; genus Murraya; species Murraya koenigii. The sequence continues at coordinate 39,797,536 of CM046812.1, read as the reverse complement.
CAATTTTGAAAGCATTCGTTCTTACTTGTTATTCATGATTAATATATTACATACTCTAGATTAAAGAAAGTTGAATACATTAAAATTACTTTACAAGGAAACTTACTGAAAATACTTTCTCAAATGTTCTGCATTCCATGGTCTCCTAACATCCCGTCCATCAGAATAAGCTAAGCTGTATGCCCCCGGACTTGCCACCTGTGAGATCCTATAAGGACAGTCCCAATTTCAGCCTAGCACCTTCTGATTCGGATCATTAGTGCTCTGGTTGCTTCTAATCACTCAATCCCCCATTTTAAATCGACGGATGTGCACATTTTAGTATAATAACGGGACACTTTCTGCTGGTAATCTGCTATCTTCCTTAACGGCCTTTCCCTCATCTCTTTTAACAAATCAAGATTTCCACAAATCTGCTCGTTATCCTGCTCCTTATTGAAAAACTCTGTCCGGTGGCAAATAGTGTTTCCCTCGTAATGGACTTGTGTGTGGTTCTATAAGCCCACAATATACTGGGTAACTCATCCAACCATGCTCCCTTCTGCTCTCCTAACTTGATTTTCAAGAGTCATTTTATGGTTTTGTTTACAGCCTCCACTTGCCCGTTTGCCTGTGGATGTGATGATGGGCAAAACTTCAACTCTATTCCCATATTTGCTCAGAAGTCTCTGAACTTACTGTTGTCAAATTACTTTCCATTATTCATAATCAGAGTATGAGAGAATCTATATATATCTATCACATTTCTCTAGATAAAATTGGTTGTTTTACTCTCTTTTATCCTGATCAAAGCCTCCACCTCAACCTACTTCGTAAAATAATTAATCCGACCACTGCATGTATTGCGGATGCTCGTCCTTTTTGTAATGGTCCAATCAAATCAATTTTTTATTTAGTGAATGGCCATGGTGAGTTCATTACTGTACGGTTCTCTAGTGGTTGAGCTAGGAAATTGGTGAAGTCCTGACAACTCTTGCAACTCCTGGTCTTCTCTTGTGCATCTTAGTGCATTCTGAGCTAGAAATACCCTTATCTCAAGACTTTAAAAGCTAAAGACCTTGCACCAGAGTGGTTTTCACAAATTTCATTATGTATTTCTCTTAGCACATAGTCAGCTTCTTCCTCATTTAAGCAGTGTAATAACAGCAAGGTGTATCCTCGTCAATCAGCATGTACCTTACTGCCTGATACTTCAATTTCCTTACTTGCTTATTGTCAGAAGGCATTATCCCTTCCCCAATGTAAGAAATGATTGGATCCATTCAAGTGCCACTCGAGGCTACACTTATCACCTCTGCTTCCGGCTCAATGCTCGAGCTGGTTTTGATCTTCACAAGAATCAATTTGGCATCTTATGGTCTGATACACAACCATTCGTGCTATCATATCTGCCCAAAAATTCTCTGCTCTCAAAATTTGTTCCACCTTCACTGTTCGAAATTTTTCAATCAATTGCTTTACTTTGCGAAAGTAGGCCTCCATCTTTTCTCCTTTCACTTGGAAGTTATCGTTGAGGTGGTTTGCTACTAACTTAGAATTTGTTCAAACATTCACTTTTTCTGCCTTCACTGCACAACCCTTAACCCTGCATTGATGGCCTCATACTCAGCTTGATTGTTGGTAGCTTTGAACTCGAGCTTCACTGCATATGAAATTTCTACATCTTCAAGGCTGAGAAAAACCGCCCCTACTCCTGCTCTCTGGTCTCTACATGATCCATTTATTGTAACAACCCAGGCCTTTCCTGGAACATGTTCTCTTATTGCTTGTTCGTTATATGTACCCCTGTCCGACTTCGTGCATTCAGCTACAAAATCTACTAGAGCTTGTGCTTTAGTTATTGTTTGAGGTTGATAACTGATATCAAACTCACTGAGCTCTATCGACTACTTTACTAGCCGACTAGAGGTTTTAAGCTTGTACAGAATTTATCTAAGTGGCTGGTTTGTCAATACCACTATTGAACCTGCTTGAAAATGAGGACTCAACTTTCTAGCAGCTGTTACCAAGGCGAGTGCCTATTTTTTCACTTGTGAATATCGACTCTCTGCTTCCAACAAGGTTTGCACAGGTAGTACACCAGGTGTTGAACCCCCGACTCTTCTCTTATTAAGACCGAGCTCGTAGCCCACTGTGATACGACTAAACACAAGCATAGGACTTCTTCTACTTGCAGCGTCGACAGCAGCGGGGCCTTTAGCAAATAATCCTTCAATTACTGAAACGCCGCCTCACATTCTGGTGTCCATTTTGTCTTCCTCACTTTTTCTATCTTATGAAAGAAGACATGGTACTTGCCCATCGCCCCGTAGATGATCCTATTCAAGGCTACTAGTTTGCCCGTAAGACTTTGTATTTCTTTTAAAGTGCATGGAGACTTTATTTCTACCACTACCCTTATCTTTTCGGGGATAGCTTCAAATACCCAGTGACTGACCATAAAGCCCAAAAATTTTCCAGATCACACTTTGTAAACACACTTCTCTGGATTGAGCTTCATTCGATATTCCCTCGAGAGCATTAAAGTCTCTTCTAGATGCTTGACATACTCATCTACATTCTCGTATCACCCACATAAACCTCCATTGTACGTTCAATCAGAGGTTTAAAAATCTTATTTACCAACCTTTGATACTTAGCTCCTATGTTCTTTAAGCAGAAGGGCATGACCTTGTAGCAGAATAGGCCTTGACTGATGATAAAGGCTGTGCATTCCTCATCTTGCCCAAATATAAGGATTTAATTGTAACCAAAAAGTACATCCATGAAGCTGAACAGGCCCTTGTCCAGTCGTGGAGTCAACCAACTGGTCTATTTTTGGCAGTTGGAAGCTGTCTTTAGGGTAGGTTTTATTCAAGTCTACGAAATCCACCCACATCTGCCATTTTCTATTTGCCTTCTTGACCAATATTATGTTCGAGATCCACTCGGGGTAATTGACCTCCCTTATGAATCCTGCTTTTAATAGTTTCTCCACCTCGCTATTAATGGCATCATATATTTCCTGGTTGAAGCACCTCCTCAGTTCCTTGCTTGTACTCGAGACGATCTTTACTTTCTTCTCCTAGTTATCTGGTCTGATCAAGACATTTTCTAACTCTTCGGTAAGCTCCTGCCTTCCCTTCTTAAAATCTCCCTGCATCCAACAAAGTCACTTGCATTGCCTCTTTAGCTGTAGTGGCGTAGCAGCTTCTCGTGACTCTCTGATCTCCTTTTATAACCCCTACCACGCCATTCATTCGGTATTTCAACACCAAGTAATGCGACATTAGCAACTAATTGATTCTCATAAATGGCCTCCCCAATATCATCTGGTAAAGGCTGATTTCGTCCACAACCACGAAGTCAAGCATTATATTTTTCTCGAAGAGTCTCGAGCCTATGGTTATTAGCAAATTTATGATCTCCAAGGGAGTCAACCTTCCTCCACTAAATCCCTTTAGAGAGGTACTTGTATGCTCGATCTTACGTCTGTTATCTCCATCTTGTCCAGGGTGGACTTGAAGAGTATGTCCACTGAGCTTACTGAATCCACCAAAATCGTGTTGAGCTCCATATTTGCAACATTTACCTTTACAACTAATGCATTTTCATGAGGATATAGAACCCCTTCCTCATCTTCATCTATTCACATGATCGGCACTTGCCTGGTCTTTACTTTTTTTGCTGCCAGCATGTTGAACAAGACCTCATGATTAGCATATACAAATCTACTATAGTTTGTTCAAATCTCCTACCATCATCAGTCCTCCTGCTATCACTCTTACAATAGGCCGTTCCCGACATAAAGCATCTCTTCTTTCTTCCATAACATTGGTGTTGGAGAACATAACAAACCTCTTTCTTCCACGACATGAAACATCTCCTCTAGTGATACTTTTAAAAGAGTATATTGTTTATAGGTGGGACTCTGGTCGATCATTTGTATGGTTCTATCTCTAGAAAAGTTGCCTATAGGTAGGAGTGGCGGACGGACAACTCTGTTATGGATCTGTGTGTGCCAGTTCATAGTAATGCTATGGGACAGATTACCACTGAGTTAATGGTAACCCCTTTGGTCTCTGCTTGGTGATCTGCAGAATGGAACGCAACTAGTCTGAGGTTGGGACGTCCACTGGTAATGGTGGTAAGGAGATGCTCGATTTTCTATCCCTCTAGAAGTCGATAACCCATCGGCTGGCCCAACTAACCCCCATCATTTCTCGACTTTTTTCTCCTTATGCCTCATTCTATCAATTTGCTCACTTATCAACTTCATCGCTTTATCTTCTTTAATTATAATATCCCTCTTTATCTACTCATACGCATCAGAATATGAGCGAATCTGGGGACTACGCAGATTGTACTATAGCCTTCCCATTTTCACCCCTTTCTTCAATCCTCTCAACGCTTGAGGGTGATTGAATGCCCCGAGATCAAGGACTACTCAGTGATATCTTTTGACAAACTCTTGAAGAGACTCCCCCTATCCTTGCTTGATCTCGACCAGCTTCATCATATCGTCTTCAAGAGCTACAGCCCCACAGAACTGCTCGAAGCTTTGGATACTTCCTCGTGGCAGCTTGCGATACCACTCTCGTGCTCGCCTCTCCAAGGTAAGTAAGAAGACTCTGCATTTCTACATTGCTGTCAGACCTTGTACCTGGTTATGTCATTGAAACGTTCAAATGTGCACCAACAGATTACTTTTCCCTAAATATTTTAAGTCAGGAAAGCGAGAATCCCTGGAATTATGGCACCCATGATCTCTACTAAGAGCGGGGACTCATTGTATAGCATGATTCGCCAACTCGGAGCTTTCTCATGCCTTCGGATGTCGTCAATAACCTGGGCTAACCTGTGTACCTCTCCCTCCAACTCTTCTTCACAGGAGGGATTCTGTGCTGCAACTTGCACACGTTCTTGCTCGGTGTCTAGCAGATGCTGTCTTAACTCCCTCTCCTCTAGGCTTACGTCCAGCGTTCTAGCCATGCTTTGCACTCTTTGCCCTTGTGTTCCAATTCTTACATCCTACCCAATGGGAGCAGCCTTACGACTAAGCTTCAGGAATGTCACAGCTCACTCTCATCTGTCTGTCCCTGAGCTTCTGAAGGATGGACGTCAAGTCAGTAATTGGGATAACTTTTAGAAAATTCTCTCTAAATAAAAGAAGGAAAAATACAGGAAAGAAGCTAACTCCCTTTTTTTCTTCTAAAATCCAACCTCTTTTCCCTCTTTTTTCTGAGGTATTAATTTGGGTCTTATGTTCCTTGCCATTACTCTCATAACGCATGTTCTCCACTTCTCACGCACCCGTCTATTTTGGGACACTTACTTGGTCACCATGATGAGAATTAATTATACGTGGGAGTTATTCTCCCATTCTCGGAGAGAGTTTTCCAGCGTCTCACACTATGGGCTTGGGTTGTCATACTTTGATTTGGCTCGAGGACTGGTTTATACCTGCTCTTGGTGCCGCCTATAACATGATGAGAGCTCGCTTGGCTGCTGTGAACATTCATGCTATTCCTAGCTTAGCTCGAGCAAACTCAGGAGCTTGATTGGCCGGCCTAACCTCGAGCAAGCGTGCTCTTTATTTTCCAAACACTTCTTAACAATTATGAGAATTTATGGAACATGAATGAAAACCATTATTTAGATAGCATATGTGTCATTTCTAATGTTCTCTTATGTAACAGTATAATAGAACTTCAGTTAACAATAATTCATGCTCTTCAATGAATTTTATGCTTTTATTTATTAAATTGAAACTGAGCTTGGATTTTGTTCCTTGGCCATTGGGCAGTGTTCTTTCGTATATTCTTGAGCTTGTTCCTAATTCTCGAGGTGTCTCTAGATATGGTACTGGTAACAATTTGATGCTATGAATTTGTTTCAATTCTTGCAATCCTTTTATCGAACAACTTTTGTGTGTGATTTTGCATGACCACTTTTAAAAATCTTCCTAGAAACCTATTCCTAAAGTTATAAGTCCCACATCTCTGCATCTAATTAATAATTAAATCCTCATTCCAAATGATTTAATCCATCACAATTATGCTGAAAATGTTGCATAATCTAATTGTGAAAGTGGCTGAGATCTTAGTATCTAAACTTGTACGTATGCAAAACTTTAATGGCAAGCACATGTTCATAATTATAAAGCAACAAACACGTGGCCATTAGTTTTTGATATAATTGCATATATTCAATATATATATATATATGTTTTAAATATGTGCTTTGTAATCAATTTCTAATGCTCATGTAAGCCAAATCACAAATTGAATTGGTGAGAAGCACACCAAACTTCTCCAATCGGTGTCATGAAAATCCACATATTTTACTATATTTATGCATGTAAATCAAGCAAATTCAAGCTAATTGTTTTATCCAAGCTGCTGCAATGGCATAGATTTACCGTAACTTAGCTCACCATTCAAGAAACCAAAGTATTTGCAAATTTTGATTGACTAAATGTACATAAACTTAAAGGTGTTAAGATGCATATTAAGCACATAATACTGAATGCATGCTTGTTTAATCGATCAATCATGCACATAGTTGCCAAATTTTATGATTTAAACAGATAGCTCGCAGCAATTGCACAATTAAATATGAGAATTGAAGTAAATTTATCATTATTATTCTCATGGAGAAATAAATTCAAGTGACACAGAAGCAATGAGATATGAAATTGATCATTCAAGGCAATAAATCACTCATATAGATAAGTAAATTGAAGGTAGTTACCGATTTGAAGCTTGCAAACATCAAAATTATATGGGTTATTACCTATTCAATTCGATTCTTTCACATGAATTTGTAACTAAAAATAAGCTTTCTTTGATCCAAATATGATAATATATTTGCCTTCATTTTGGCCAAATAAAAAATTGATAGCGACAAGAAGTTTGGCTTTTCAAACCGATCTCCACAAATAGTGATAAATGTTAATGCGAAAAATTTGGTTCAATCAGTTAGCGGCCCGATACAAACTCTAATCTCACCATTAAATTTATTTCGCGGGGAAGCGGCTTGCTAATCTCCAAGAACCTCCTGCTACCATGAGCAGATAATTCATAAGCAAATAATCTGCGAGCTGATAATCGACAATTACCTGAAATCATAAAGACAGTTAAAGATTGCTGGATGTTTTTTTTACGAAAACCCTTTAATGCTCAAGTTAGTAATTAGATTTTTATGGAAAAGCTTGTGCCACCTCTATTGTGGTTTAATTACATTGCCTTTCAACTCAAAATCTTGAAGTCATTTGAAAAAAAAGAATAGAGTAGAGTGTCTGAGCCCCTAATTCTTAAGTGAACCAAAGAGAGAAAAAGATCCATGGAGGAGACCCCCCAAATGCCTCCATAATCCTCCTCATAATAATCATCATAATAATCATAATAATAATGGTAATAAGAATCATAATAATGATAATAATAAGAATCATAATAATTATAATAAATTCTCTCTTTTCAATTTCCTTGCCTTTTTTTAAGACTACTGGAATCAACGCCCTTAAACATACATACAAACATAGTGGGTTACATAACTTGCTATAATGATGTTTGTTTTGACTAAGTCTTACTTCCTGGTGAATTGGTCAAATATCTCTTCTGAACTAATCTAGTCAAAGTAATTGGAATTACGTTATAGTCGAGGTTATCTGTTGAAGATACCCAAACTTATCTCCTAGTCGAGGTAATGTATTCGGGTTAACCAGATAACTACCTGATTGAGATGCTCTACTTAATCTCATTAAATAACCATTTGGTCATAGTGGTCTATTCGAATCACTCTGATTTATTCTCCAAACAATAGTAGAAGAGGAAGATGTACGAAAATTAGCACAGTCGCAGGTAAGCAACCAAACACACACATACATCTATCTTTTAAATTTTACATTAGACTGTATTATTGTATAACAAAGCTAGTTTCGGAAGCAGAACTACCTCGGAATTCAGTACACAATTCTAGACAACAATACGTACTCAACCATACGGTTTAGATTGACCTGTAAACCAAAAAGCTTCCAAACAAAATCCCCCGTTAGTAATAAATACATAATATTTATTACACCCTTTAATTTCACCAACACTGCAGCTTTATATAAAGCTAAAACTCGAAACCGCCTCGATTTACTGTCAAAATCCATAGGGCTTGGCAGGGAGGCGAGGAGAAAGGGCGACCTCCAACGGGGTGGCCTTAGGAATTGTTAAGCCAGGACTCTCTGTCATGTCAACAGGCAGATCCAATGGGGTTGCTAATTCAAATGCATGAAGGAGTCGAGCAAGTGTCAGGTGAAGGACTTGGAGAGCAAATGATGCACCAGGGCACGAGCGCCGGCCAGAACCAAAAGGAATGAGTTCAAATTGCTGACCCCTAACATCAACATCTGCATGGCTTGTGAGAAATCTTTCTGGTTGGAAAGCAGATGGATTTTTCCAAACCCTTGGATCCCTTTGAATTTTCCATACATTTACGATCAAGCGGGTACCAGCTGGGATATGGTAGCCAGCGACTGTGCAATCTTCCATTGCTTCCCGTGGTCCTAAGAGAGGACCGGCAGGATATAGGCGGAGGGTCTCTTTAATGATGGCTTGGAGATACACAAGGTCTTTAAGATCCGAATCATCAACCTGCCGCTCCATACCAACTTGTTGGTCCAATTCTTCTTGTGCCTTCTTCAGCGTATGGAGGTTGTTCAGAAGTAAAGAGATGGCCCATGTCAAGGTAGCTGATGTAGTATCACTACCACCAAGGATGAGTGCCTGCACAAAAGTCAGCAGATGACTATAATGATAATTCATAAACTTACAAATAAAGGCATCAACACTAAATTTGATGACTCATATAATAAGTTATGTTTTTGTCTCAAGAAAATAATTCAGCACGCATGGCATCTGAAGGCATGCCTGAAATAAACTGTGAATAACTGCAAATAAGGGTTGTCTGACGTAACATTTGGTGAATTCCATTACTTAGTAGTTTTAATGCTCCAACTAACCATTACTGTCACAATTCTTTATTTTTTATTTTTTCCTTTTTCACAGAAATTGATCTATCAATTAACGTTATTCGGAACGTGAATATTGAAAATACCAGGCAGGTGGACTTGATGCTAATATCTGCATCATACTGAAATTGTGACAACTGTCCTTCCTCCTGCAGAGACAGCATGACGTCGATGAAGTCCTGCTCACCCTCACTCTTGATCCCACCAGAAACTCTTCTTTGGCGATGCTCCTCCAGCCAGCCCTCAAGTATAGCATCCAATTCCTTGGCTGTCTTCTTCATTGCCGTTTCATGACCCTGCCAATCCAACCACCAAAAGAATGGAAGTGCATCTGATACTGTAAAAATGCCAATCAGGTGAAAGAACTGATTGATTGCCTTCTGGCACTGTCTAGCTTCGCTATCATCACAGGTAGCAGAAGCACCAAAATAACGTTTTCCAGCCACCATTCTAACAACGATATTCAATGTCAAGTCCTCTAACCACTTCTTAAGTTCAACAAGCACCGGACGAGAGTTATTCTTAGCCCATAAACTGTATAGCTCCCTTAGGCCCATATCAACTTCAGAAATCCGAACATGCTTGAGTGTCTCAAGCCGACGGTTTGAAAGAAGTTCAAGTGTTGCTATTTTTCGCATCTCACGCCAGAAGGGGGTGTAAGGCGCAAATCCAAAGACAGCGTAATCGTAGCCCATGTGCTTTGCAGCTGCTGTTTTCGGACGCGAGGCAAGTGCCTTGTCATTAATAGTGAAGCATTCCTTCACTACTTCCCAACTACTAACTACAAAAGCAGAGCTATTGCCAAGGCGAATGTTGAAAGCAGGTCCCCACTTATCCGCCATTGATCCAAGTGTTCGGTAAAGAAGCTGATCACCACCACCTAGTAAGTGAAGATGGCCAATAATTGGCCATGCACCAGCTGGCTCAGGAGCCTTTTGGGTCTTCCTAACATTGGAACTCTTTGTCCCTCCAAGGGATGCATTGTAGAGAAATAACAGTAATGAAAAAACAACAACAATGGAACTTAATGTGAGAAATAGATCCATTATTTGTTCGGGATATGAAAACGCAAAATGAAATTCCAGTCTATTTATAAGACCACTCAAACAAGAAAATAACTAAAATCAGCACGAAGCATCCCATAACTAACAATATCTAGCAAGAGACATGCTGCCCTTGGGTTTATTTATTTAAATCCTTCAAATAGATTTTTTAAGGGGCGCGAGAGGAGAATATTGTATACCATATGTCACCATTTTTTTTATATTTCTTTTAAAAAAATCAACATGGCAAGGGAAGTTTATTTAACTATAAAAAAGGAGAGATAGAGAAGATACAATGTCAAGAGGGGACGTAAAAGCCTAAACGCTCAGAAAATACCTGCAAACAGCGACAACAATAATAAAAAGAAATCGATTCAGTTCCCATGTTCGGTGTCTGTTTTTGTTTTTTTGGCTATAGAAACAAAAATGATAATTTTTTGAAAGAATCACTACTCCGTATTCAGAGAATAATAACAATTCATAGAATTTATGAAATAAAATTAAAAATAAAAAATAGCGTACTCAACGGGCTATATCTTACATTGGAGCATGACTTCGATTCTCAAAAAGATAGAATAAGAATATAATAAAATAAAAAAGTTGCAGGGTTATCTCTCCAATTAGGATTAGAAAAGCTGTGGTTTCTCATACATCAAGTTTTTGCATTTTGGTTGGTGAAGAATAACTAGCTCTCCGCTTTCCTTACTACTATTAGTCAACAATGTAAATCATTTTAGCTAGGCCCAGGCTAATTGACCCAAATCTTGACCGGTGAAAACCAGCTACATTGAGGATCTCTATCCTATAGGAGGATTCTACAGTAACTGACATCTGGTAATGTTACAGATCATATACCTGAAGAGGGATAGATCAGTTTAATCAACTGAATTTCAAATGAATAAACTACTGACTAATATTTCTAATTTCAAACAACTAATATATCTTTATGAAAAATCAAATACAGTATGATGAAGTGAAGTGCATCTTCAAGTTGGCTAAGGAGTAATAAATTATCTTCAAATAAATGAAATATCATTATTGAATAACAGATACAATATGATGTAAGAAAATAATCAGGTTGTCTCTGCATGTTTATTATCGAATGTATTCCAAATTTTCTCAGGCGCTTAGTAGGTAAGTAGAGAACTGTTTGTCAAACCTAACCTGGGTTTGACACGTTGATCAGGCCACTTTCCCCAACTCCATGATTAGCGCCATTCTAGCAATAAGAGCATGGCCCTTGCCACTGATAAATCCCATTGTAAATTATTATTATTATTGTTGATGAAATTTTAAAAGTAGTAGAAGTGGTGCGTGAGAGAAATGAAGATGAAGATGGAGGTAGTAATGAGGAAGTTCGTGTCAAAGTTGGTTTGGCACCGCTCTTCTAGATGGACGGTGCCAAACTTTCAACACGGCCCACATTTTATAGTTAAAATGTGGTTATAAAATGAGAGTCTCTTACCTCATTTCAATCATCTCAGAAAATTTATTTGCTATTGTATTAGAAAGAATTTTGAGAGTTAAATAAGTGCTCTTAGTATTGGGTGTAATTGGGGTATTGGGAAGTGAGAATAGTTTTCTCCTAGTTATAGAGAGAGTATAATTATTCTCTTCTATTACTAGAGAGAAGTTGTTATTTTTCCAGTATAATAAAATTATTTTCTTCTGTCTTTGCCCGTTGATGTAGACTATAAGCCAAACCACGTAATTTTTGGTGTCCAACTTTGTGTTTGCTCTTTATTTTATTCCAAGTTCATTTTAACTGTGGTTCTACTTCTCCCATAAATTTCCTAACAATGGTATCAGAGCCAGGTTACATTTTTTGAAATCGGGGGTTACTGTTCACGTGAGGTTATTATTCACGTATATAGTTACTGTTCATATATACTATTACTATTCATATATACAGTCACTATTCATGTATATGGTACTGTTCACGTGAAACAGTGAAAGCCGATCCTAACAAAAGTAGTTCGTGGTGGAAATAATAGCGGAAAAATACGAGATTGAGAAGTTCAACGAGAATAATTTCTCGTTATGGAAAATGAAGATGAAAGTTATTCTGAGAAAAAATAATTGTTTGGCAGCAATTGGAGAAAGACCCATGGAAATAATTGATGATGCCAAGTGGAACGAGATAAACGGTAATGCAATTGCTGATCTACACTTAGCACTTGCAGATGAGGTGTTATCCAGTGTGGCAGAGAAAAAGACAGCGAAGGAAATATGGGATACTCTCACAAAATTGTACGAGGCTAAGTCACTGCACAACAAAATCTTTTTAAAGAGGAGACTCTATACTCTTCGCATGGCAGAATCTACATCAGTGACTGACCATATCAACACTTTAAAGACTCTATTTTCTCAACTCACAACGTTGGGTTATAAAATAGAGGAAAATGAACGTGCGGAGCTTTCACTTCAAAGTCTACCAGATTCGTATGATCAACTCATCATCAATCTGACGAACAACAACCTGACGGACAGTCTAGTTTTCGATGATGATGCAGCCTCCATCTTAAACAAGGAAAGCAGGCGCAAGACTAAGGAAGATAGACATGCAAGTTCGCAGCAAGCAGAAGCTCTATTGGTGACGAGAGGAAGATCAATAGAACGTGGCCCCAGTGGGAGTTACAATCATGGTAGATCAAAATCCAGAAGTAAGAAGAATGTGAAATGCTACAATTGTGGCAAGAAATGGCATGTAAAGAAAGAGTGTTGGAGCAATCAGAAGAGTAGAGAGAATAAAGCACCTGAGTCATCAAATGCTCAGGGTTGTGTGGCTAGTACTTCGGATGATGGCGAAATTCTCTATAGCGAGACAGTAGCTATTACAGAAGACAGAAAGCGGTTAGCTGACATCTGTCTTATAGACTCAGGAGCAACATGGCACATGACCTCTCGGAGAGAATGGTTCCACACATATGAACCTATCTCAGGAGGATCTGTGTACATGGGCGATGACCATGCCTTGGAGATCGCTGGTATTGGTACTGTCAAAATAAAAATATATGATGGTACAGTTTGCACAATTTAGGAAGTACGATATGTCAAAGCCTAAAGAAAAATCTATTGTCTTTAGGAAAAATAGATAGTCTTGGGTGCAAAGTTCATATTGAAAATGGGATGATAAAAATTGTCAGATGAGCACTTGTATTAATGAAGGCAGAAAAGATCAGTGCGAATCTATTCATACTTCAAGGAAAAACACTACAGGAAGCTGATGCATGTGTCTCGTCAAATGGAGAAGAGTCAGCGATGATGTGGCATCTCAGACTTAGCCACATGTCAGAATAAGGTTTGAATATTCTCTCTCAATGAAAGCTACTTCCGGGACTCAAATCGGTAAGTTTACCATTTTGCGAGCATTGTGTTATAAGTAAGCAGCATAGATTGAAATTTAGCAGATCTCATGCTATAAGTAAATACATTCTCGACTTAGTTCATTCTGATGTTTGGGAATCACCGGATTTATCCCAAGAAGGTACAAAGTACTTCGTTACTTTTATTGATGATTACTCCAGGAAATGTTGGGTGTATCCAATCAAGAAAAAGTCAGATGTATTTCCAGTATTCAAGGAATTCAAAGCGCAAGTTGAACTTGAATCCGGGAAAAGGATCAAGTACTTAAGAACAGATAATGTTGAAGATTATACAGGTGGTGCATTTCTTGCATACTGTAAGCAAGAAGGTATTTAGAGGCAGTTTACAGCGGCATACACTCCTCAACAAAATGAAGTGGCGAAGCGGATGAACAGAACTCTTATAGAGATGATAAGAGCTATGTTGAGGACTGTTGGTCTACCTAACTCATTTTGGGCTGAAGCAGCCAAAACTGCTTGTTATATGGTAAATCGGTCTCCATCAACAGCTATTGAGTTGAAGACACCGATGGAGATGTGGACAGGTAAGTCAGCTGATTACTCTCATTTACATACATTTGGATGTCCTGTATATGTAATGTATAATGCCCAATAAAGAACAAAGCTAGATCCAAAATCTAGGAGGTGTATCTTTTTGGGGTATACTGATGGTGTAAAATGGTATCGTCTGTGGGATCCCACTGCCCACAAGATTGTCATCAGCAGAGATGTTGTCTTTGTAGAACTGCAAAAGAAAGATGGAGATGATAGTACTGTGAAAGAAAAGTTAGAGACTATACCGGTATATGTAGAAAATAATCAGGAAGATTCAGAGTCTTTTGAAGCAACACCAGAGCACGAAGAACAAGAACCAGTCGAGTCTAAGGCTCTAAAAATTCGTCGGTCAACTCTAGAGAGACGACCACCAACTTGGCACTCAGAGTATGTTATAGAGATCAATGTTGCATATTGTCTTTTAACAGAGGATGGAGAGCCTTCAACTTTCTATGAAGCTTTAAACAGCTCAGATGTTACTTTGTGGATGGCAGCAATGCAGGAAGAAATTGAAGCTCTACACAAAAACAAGACATGGGAACTTGTGCCATTGCCACATGGAAGAAAAGCCATTGGAAACAAATGGGTCTACAAGATCAAACGTGATGGCAATAATCAAGTGGAGCGGTATCGTGCAAGATTGGTGGTAAAAGGATATGCTCAGAAAGAATGTATTGACTTCAATGAGATATTTTCTTCAGTAGTTCGACTCACGACAGTCAGAGTAGTCTTGGCAATATGTGCTACATTCGACCTACATCTAGAACAGTTATATGTGAAAACTGCATTTCTTCATGGAAAACTTAAAGAAGAGATTTATATGCTCCAACCAGAAGGTTTTGCTGAAATAGGCAAGGAGAACTTTGTTTGCAGATTGAACAAATCTCTATACGGTCTCAAACAGGCGCCGAGGTGTTAGTATAAGAGATTTGATTCCTTCATCATGAGCCTTGGATACAACAGACTCAGTTCAGACCATTGTGCTTATTACAAAAGATTTGAGGATAATGATTTTATCATTTTGCTGTTGTATGTGGACGACATATTGGTCGCAGGCCCCAACAAAGATCAAGTCCAAGAATTAAAGGCACAGTTGGCTAAGGAGTTTGAAATGAAGGACTTGGGGCTAGCAAACAAGATTCTAGGGATACAATTTCACAGAGACAGAAATAATAGGAAGATTTGGCTTCAACATGCAAGATTGTAAGCCAATTTCTACCCCACTTCCTGTTAATTTCAAGTTATCCTCAAGTATGTGTCCTAGCAATGAAGCAGAGAGGAAGGAGATGTCTCGAGTACCATATGCATCAGCAGTGGAAAGTTTGATGTTGGCTATGATTTGTACAAGACCAAACATTGCACAAGCAATGGGAGCAGTTAGTCGACACATGGCGAATCCTGGTGGAGAACATTGGCAAACAGTGAAGAGGATTCAAGATACATTAGAGAAAATTCAGATGTTGCATTATGTTATGGAGGGTCAAAATTTACTGTCAGAGGCTATGTGGATTCAGATTTCGCAGGTGACCTTGATAAAAGAAAATCTACTACTAGCTATGTGTTTACACTTGTAAGAGGAGCTGTAAGCTGGGTTTTAAAACTACAGACTGTTGTGGCTTTATCTACGATAGAGACAGAATACATGGCAGCTACACAAGCATGCAAGGAAGCTATTTGGATACAAAGTTTATTTGAGGAGCTCGGGCACAAAAAAGAGAAAATTCCTGTGTTTTGTGACAATCAAAGTGCTTTGCACATTACAAAGAATCCAGCCTTTCATTCTAGGACAAAACATATAGAGGTTCAACATCACTTCGTTCGAGAAATAGTGGAAGATGGAAGTGTAGATTTACAGAAAATCCATACCAAGGAGATCGTAGCAGATGTTATGAGTAAGCTAATCATTACTAACAAGTTTTTATGGAGTAGATCCTCTTGTGGCCTAGCAGAAACGTAAGCAACATGTCAATGGCAAAGCAGAAAGGATGGTATGGAGATTGATTGGTTCTCAATCAAATCTCCAAGTGGGAGAATGTCAAAGTTGGTTTGGCACCGCCCATCAAACTTTCAACACGGCACCGCGGGCCGTGTTGAAAGTTTAAAAAGGGAAAAAAATAATAAAATAATAATAAATAAATAATAAATAGTAGTCAAAATATGGCTATAAAATAAGAGCCTCTTCCCTCATTTCAATCATCCCAGAAAATTTATTTCCTCTTGTATTAGAGAGAATTTTGAGTGTTAAATAAGTGCTCTTAGTATTAGGTGTAATTGGGGCATTGGGAAGTAAAAATAGTTTTCTCCTAGTTATAGAAAGAGTATAATTATTCTCTTCTATTATTAGAGAGAAGTTGTTATTTTTCCAGTATAATAAAATTATTTTCTTCTGTTTTTGCCCGTGGATGTAGGCTATAAGCCGTAATTTCTGGTGTCCAAATTTGTACTTGCTCTTTATTTTCTTCCAATTTCATTTTAGCTGTACTTTTACTTCACCCATAAATTTCCTAACAGTTCGGCCAAATGGAAGCATCCCTGATGCTTGTGTTACTACCATAGCTTTTGTCATGGCTTTGATCAAACTCTAGTCTAGTAGCTCTTGTGTCCTGATCAATCTGAATAAACTTATCGAGAAGGGTTCTGGAACTTGGAGATAGACTGTTTGTATCTTTATAGTCTTTGGATTTTGGCGGCTTCTCATTAACAATTTGGTTTTGGGGAATCCAAAATACACTCTTGCGATTAATAGCTACAGATGGTGTTGAATTTGTCGACAGAGTGATAGGCCTTTCTGCAGTTGAGTCGAGAGCCAAAAGTGGACCATCCAAGTGGTTTTGATTATCTATTGAGATGTAACAACCTCTATTGACACCTTCAAAGAGAGGATTTTGTTGATATACTAAGAAAATAGATGACTTTCTGTCAGAAGTCGATGATAAACCTCGTTGGCTGGTTCTTGAAGTGCCTGTTCTTTCAGGACTGCTCAGTGGAGTTGAATGCTTCATTCTATTTCCTTGTAGCTCTACTGCAGCCATAACAGGTGAAGCAGAAGCAGAGAAATACTGAGTTTGGTCTTCATTTAAACTTTGTAAACTGAGCCTAAGAACTTTGGGTTCAGAATTTTTCATCACTACAAAGTTGCGAAGGTTCTCCAAGCAATGTTTGAGCTCTTGCTTTAGTTTTCTGCTTCAACAGAACGATCATGATGATTAAGTACTTGTTCACCTTTTCAGCTCTTGAAGGTTGACACAGAGAATATGACTTAAAGATCTATGGTAACATATGAAGGTAAGCAATTATAATTTCATTTCTCTATTGTTTCACAAAGCTAGTGGAGATGTAAACTTCCAGAACCAGAAGTAACAGAACTACATGAAAGCACTTAATCGAGATCGGCTCAGACGCCAAAGTCTGATAGAAAAGACACATTTTACGTACCTCTAGTATAAATACAGCTTATTATACTAAGGTAAATCATAATACAAATTAGTGCTGTTCAATCCTTTATTTTGGTTTGTTCAAATTAAGAGAGATCTTGAGCCATTGACCAAAAGCTTGAACCAACGGACTGGTTTGGAGATTGATTCGAAGTTATACTAGAATCGCTGCAAGTTTAATAATATGATCAAAGTCATTGAATAATTTTGTACCTACCATAACTATTCATTTGGTTTTCTATTTTACAGCAGGCTTTTGGAACCTAAACCACGTCAGTCTATAGTATATGATGAGGGTAATTGATTAAGAATGTGCAGACTCCAGTAGAACCAGCTGCGCACTGTAGCACAAACAGAACTGTTTGATGTTCCTTAGGGAACCCTTTGAACATATAGATATATGGGCGAATTCATTCCTATTATTAGTTGTCTTCTCCTCTCAAAAAAAAATAATAATAATTAGTTAATTGCATGAATGTCGCATGTATAATTGTATATATTTAAAAAGTAAGCATGTATAATTAAGAATCGGAATTATTGGTCGAGAAAAGATAATTCTAATAAGCGACCGGCCAACTAACCAATTAAATTAATAGCTCAGAAAAAAGAATTGATACTGTTTTTATGATTAATTACTTGTCCAGTACGACCTAATTGGCACCGTTGCTCTTGGCCTCACTTGCACTGCTCTTCCAGATGTTCCTGATACCACCTTAATCCTCACTCTGACCTGCACATTCATCAAATCATATTTAGCAGCATACTTCAATAATTTTTCAACCCTTAAGCATTAGTTAATTCACCCGTCAACCAAAAAGCTTCCAAACAAATCCCCCATTAGTAATAAGTACATAAGATTTATTACACCCTTTAATTTCATCAACACTACAGCTTAATATAAGCTAAAACTCAAAACTGCATCGATTTACTGTCAAAATCCATAGGGATTGGCAGGGAGGCGAGGAGAAAGGACGATCTTCAATGGGGTGGCCGTAGGAATTGTTAAGCCAGGACTCTCTGTCATGTCAACAGGCTGATCCAATGGGGTTGCTAATTCAAATGCATGAAGGAGTCGAGCGTCAGGCGAAGGATTTGGAGAGCAAACGATGCACCAGAGCACGAGCGTCGGCCAGAACCAAAAGGAATGAGTTCAAATTGCTGACCCCTAACATCAACATCTGCATGGGTTGTGAGAAATCTCTCTGGTTGGAAAGCAGATGGATTTTTCCAAATCCTTGGATCCCTTTGAATTTTCCATACATTGACGATCAAGCGGGTACCAGAAGATACAATGTCAAGAGGGGACGTAAAAGCCTAACCGCTCAGAAAATACCTGCAAACAGCGGCAACAACAATAGAAAGAAATCGATTCAGTTGATTCAGTTCCCATGTTCGGCGTCTGTTTTCTTTTTTAGGCTATAGAAACAAAAATAATAATTTTTGGAAAGAATCACTACTCCGTACTCAGGGAATAATAATAATTCATAGAATTTATGAATTAAAATTAAAAATCAGAAATCAGCGTACTCAACGGGCTATACCTTGCATTGGAGCATGACTTCGATTCTCAAAAAGATAGAATAAGAATATAATAAAATAAAAAAGTTGCAGGGATTATCTCTTCGATTAGGATTAAAAAAGATGTGGTTCTCATACATCATATTTTTGAATTGAACCATTTTTTTTCTCTTAATTCTCTTTACATTTCAATAATTGATAAAGTATGTAATAATTAAATTAATTTTTTAATGAATATATACATTTACTTAATAATTAAAAAATAAAAAGAGTTAAAAAAAATTAAAAGAAGATACAAATCTTTTTACATTATCATTGATAAAGAATAACTAGCTCTCCACTTTCCTTACTACTATTAGTCAACAAGGCAAATCATATTAGCTAGGCCCTAGTTAATTGACCCGAATCCTCACCTGTGAAAACTAGCTACATTGAGGATCTTTGTCCTATACAGGGTAAGGATTCTACCCTAACTGAAATCTGGTAATGTTACATGTTTGGGTAATACCGAACAGGTCTCCTCGAGGCTAATCTAGCTCGAGTAAAAGACCTCGAGGTCAGCCCATCTCGAGCAGAAGACTTGACCGCTGGTACAAAGACGACCTTACTAAGCGTCAAATCCGGTCAATGTCGAGAACCTCAAAACTGGTCGAGCCCCGAGCTCCTTCTTCTGCTCGAGGTCTTCAAACCCCGGCATGACCCACCACACCGTTGACGGGCATGCAAGATCAGGTATAGCTTGGCTCAAAACCCGCTTGACCCTTTTCCTCAAAGAACTCAACGCACGATCGGCTCGACCTGTGCCCCACGCTGCATTTGTCGCGATCGCTAATCACGGCCGGCCATCGCCCCACATGGTCACTATTTCAATACAGACGCCCGACATTATGATTAGCCATGGAACCTGCGTCCACCATAGCCACGCATCCCTGTGGAATGTCACAAGATCCCTGATGTTAGCAACCTGCATTAACCATAGATCGCCGGAACTACTCAAGGAAAAAGGCGTGAAAACTAAAATTATTAAGAAAAATCAAGTAAAGGTTTGGGTTTGGTAACTTTAGATCTTCTTCTCTCCCATTTTCTTTTGAGATTCTCATTACGTTATTCTACCATCGAAAGGCCAAAATAACTTGTTTATTTCTCCTGGCCTCTAATAAAGTGAGGGATACGTAAAGAATACCTATCACCGACTGAGTCAAGGATTTTCGCCACGTAAAAATATCTCGGGCGACCCCTCGACCTTGTTTTGAACACAGTCCGAGGGAGATCGCTGTCCTGAATAAAGGAGAATTGCGCTGGCAAGCATTCCTCGCCGAGCACCGCGTTGGTGAGCTGGACACTATTCGAGAGCACGCAGAAAACCGCATCAACATTACAAATCATATATTTGAAGATGGATAAATCTGTTTAATCAACTGAATTCCAAATCAATAAACTACGGACTCATATTTCTAATTTCAAACAACTATTATATCTTTATGAAAATCAAATATGGTATGATGAAGTATGCATCTTCAAGTTGGCTAAGGAGTAATAAATTATCTTCAAATAAATGAAATATCATTATTGAATAACAATACAATATGATGAAAGAAAATAATCAGGTTGTCTCTACATGTTTATTATCGAATGTATTCCAAATTTTCTCAGGCGCTTAGTAGGTAAGTAGAGAACTGTTTGTCAAACCTAACCTGGGTTTGACACGTTGATCACGCCACTTCCCCCAACTCCATGATGAGCGCCATTCTGGCAATAAATGCATAGCCCTTGCCACTGATAAATCCCATTGTAAATTATTATTACTATTATTGATGAAATTTTCAAAGAGAGGAAGCAAATGACATTACTGTCACATGATTGGCAATCTCCTTAAAGAAATGGGAACAGGCAAAAGTAGTAGAAGTGGTGCGTGAGAGAAATGAAGATGGGGACAGGTGACGACTGAAAGGGCCAAAAAAAAGAAAAAGAAAAAAAAAAAAAGTCCTTTTGGCGACGGCTTTTACCATCGTGAAAGATCTTATACGACGGCTGCGCAGCGACACAAGTAATCGAGTCCTATCGTAGAGGACTTTTTTACGTCGTAAAGGAAAACAATGGTCGCAAAAAGGTCAAGGTGAATTAATGAAAAAGGCATCACACCAGCCTCCCGGAGATGCTGTAGGAGCACAATTCATACATATTATAAATGTTATAAAATTGATAGGTGAAGTATTCAAATAAAATTGAATAAGAATGAAAAATAAGTACAGATAAAAAAATATTAAAAATTATGTGATTTGATTTTTAATTTATATTTATGAGCGTAGATAAAAAATATTTTATTAATAAAATAAAAATTATAATATTTTAATTCATTATTCAGAATAAAACAATTCACTCTCTTTTTCTTATTATTATTTTTTCTCTTTTAGACGGCACCGCCTCGGACTTCAATTTCTGTTCTTCAACAATTTTAGCTGCCATATTTTTCCCTAATTGTGGCTTCTTGATAGCCATCTTTTTTTGACTGTAAAGAAACTCTTCAATCAATTCTTAAATAGCAATCTTACACGGAGGTATAAACGCATTAAACAAATAATAAACCAAAATCATGCAATATCATTTAAAATTTTAACTATTTTTATTTCAATTTTTTACGACTGCCTTTTTTGCAGTCGTAAGGAACGTGGTATTAGGCTTTTGATAGGGACATGAAATACATTTTTGTCCCAAAATCTGATAGAAGAAGATAAGTCGTAATGATGAATAGTGAGGAAATTTTGGAGAGAAAATTTACAGAAAAAACCCCACTCTGGGCTCAGAGTCTTGAGTCTGAGTCTGACGGGCTCATATTGATATCGGTTTGGTGGGTGCTCAATTGCCCTGACGTTATCACAATTTCCACGCAAAGAGACAATCCACAATGATGCTACACTTACAGCTCCAACACTCGAATCAAATTTCTGTACATGCCCGAAAAATCCCTCTAATTATTAATGAGTAGAAATAACTCTCTCTCTCTCTCTCTTTCTGTGCAGCTGTGCTGAAGCTGCAATCGGCTTTGCTGCAATTGGGCTTGATACATAGTTGGATTATTGATCTAGTGGCCCATTATTTGGTTTAAGTCTATAAAGTGTACGCAAAGACCATGGTAAGCTATCCTAATGGTGAGAACCCATGTTTACGCATCCACGGGTAATTATTCTTATGTAATGTAAATTTCTCCCCATTAATTGTGGGCTAGATTTCCAAGTGATTACTCTCCAAATATTTGGAAGGGGCTCTCTGTACTCCAACAAATTTAAGAAACAAGTAACAAAATACACACACACACACACAAAACATAGTCAAAGCAGCAAATATAATATAAAATATAAAAAAAAAATTAAAACAAAAAATATAATATAATTATTGATTTTGAAATTTGGTCTTAGTGTTGACGCATAAATCTTGTCTCTCTCCTCTCGAGCAGATTTTATTGCCCACACTTGAACATCTTTGAACTTATACTCACAAAATATTGTTAGAGATCACTAGATATTTTTTCGATGAAGACCCTTCAGCGATCAAGTTAATAATTAACTTTCACTTTTTAGAAATTTTTAATAAGAAAAAATCAAGGTTTTTAATCCATTTCTCTTTGTGCGATTTTCTTCTCTAATTCTTTCTATCACAAAGGTCCAAACCCTTATCCTTTTTTTTTTTTGGATATTTATTAGGGCTTCCTATTTATCGCATTTGTTGCTCCTCCCATGATCGTTAACCCCACAATGTGTATTCTTAACTTCTCATTAATTTGTCTTTTTCAATATAGTTATTGGGGTATCATCATAGGAGCTAATTGTGTATAGGGGTTACGCCCCCATTTTGGGAATAAGTTGTTTAACCGATTCCCATTATGGGCCCAGGGCAGTCGCTTCCGAATTCTAATCGAGAACTAGCTTATATCTGCTTTCGATATCACTTACAACTCAATGAGAGCTTCTTACACTAGCAATAAATATTTTTGCTCTCGGCTAGCTCGACCTTGAGTGGGCGTGCCCTTGCATGGATGACCAATATTTCTGCTATCGACTGGCTTGATCTCGAGTGGGCATGCCCTTACATTAGTGACTAGTGTTTCTGTTTTTGGCTGGCCTAACCTCGAGCAGGTATGCTCTTTATTTCCCAAACACTAGTCCTCCAGTTTCTAGTATTAAGAGTAAAATGAGATAAAACTAGAAATCACTGATTCAAATAGAATTTAAATGCCCTTTCATTTTATCTTGCCTTTTCGTTATCCATCTCTTTAGTCATTTCATTTTAAATGTGAGCGATGTGGATTGATCTTGGCTATTCATTTGAATTTGATGAGGCGGTTTTCTGAACAGATGCGTCGTTTTGTGTAAAATATCATTCCTTCAAATGACTTTTTTACTTCTTTTTATAAACCCTCAAATTCATTTTTCCTCATCTCTTACTCCCTCACATTACTCAAAGCTGACTTTTGCTGCTTGCTAGAAATCTTCCTTTTGGGTGCGATAATCCCAATTAACGTTCTCCGAACTATTTTCAGGTACTAAGCTCTGAACTTTCTTCTTCACTTGTTATCTTTTGTTTAGGTTCTTTGATTTTTGTTTTTGCGAACCGCAATTCAAACCTTTGTAACCCAATAGAAGTAGATCATAAGAAAGCCATCGATTGTTTGCATATCAGTCAATTTTAGAAAAATTTCCCCTAAGAAATCTTCTTCTTCTAGCGACGCCTAGTCCGCCGAAAATAATGTAGTAGAAAACCTAAGTTCTGATCCAATTATTAGTATTGATGATGTTGTTATTGAGGACGAAGTCCTTGAAGAATCTAGGCCAAACAAAATATAAAAGGTTAGTCATAGGTCTGAAGTAGAGTCCTATGCCATTGACAGTATGAGATGTGAGACTTCTAAACAAGATTTAGATAGACTTAGGGAAGTGTATTGCATCCCAAATAGCATTGATGTTCGAATCCCTAACAAGAGTAGTACCTATAGTCGTCCTTCCCAAGAATATGTCACCCTCTATCTTGAATGTTTTAAGCTAGGTGTTAGGTTGCCTTTGTAACTTGATTTTTCTCGAGTTCTACCTCAACTACATCTAGCACTAACACAGTTAAATCCTAATGGGTTTATGGCTTTATCTGGTTTATTTATTCTGTGGAAATGATGTAACATAGGTAAACCCATAGTAGATGAGATAAAGAACTTATACCAATTGAAAAGCAGTCCAAAAGATTTAGGATAGTATTATTTCGTATCTAGTCCAAAAGACAGGATACCCATTACTGATCTCCCCACATCTGATGGCAATTAAAAAAGTAAGTTATTTTTCATTAGGGGCGATTGGGGGCTAGCAGCCTTTACATCTGGTGAAGGTATCTAAATCTCTTCTCACTTTTGCACTCTAGGTCATTTGCTGCTCATAACATTTTTCAATTTGACTCTTTTCCTCATCTGTTTTTACTATTATTTTTTTTACTTTTTTTCATTTTCTGGAGCATGTATTATAACATTAAAGAGGAGTTGAAATTGCGTGTGGATACTGCTCTGGACAACGTTAGCCAGTACAATGAATTACTGACTCTAAGCAACCTGGTCGAGTTTGGCTTGGTGTCTGAAGAAGAAAAGAAGAGCAGCATTATTCTTACCAGTTAAAGAAGCATTCCAGCACCGTTGATACTCCGAGTAGCTTTTTTACATCACTGAAAAATCTAAGAGTCAATTAAACCACTTCTCCTATTAGGATTCTTCCTCCTCCTTCAAAAGGTGAGAATGTGGTCGATAAAACTTTTTTAAAATACTCTCCTGCTTTGGTTCCTGTTAGTGGTAGAGCCTAGTTAGCACGTCCTAAAAAGCAAGTTAATTCTGCTACTCCTTATGTTAAGGAATTCACAAAACATATACAAGAAGATTTTGTTGCTGAGTTAGATGTTTATAGCCTTAATGAATTGGATAACTCCTTCCAGCATTCTGCGTGCCAACTTGCTGCTACTTCTATAGTTTTTAAATCAAGAGTCTCTAATTATGACAAGAGACTTAAAGCTGAAAATCAGAGCTTGAGGAAGGAACTAGAGTAGAAAAATGAACAATCGGTAAAGCTTCAAACCGAGATCTCCACATTTGAGGAGAAAGCTGTCATGGCTGATTCAAAAGCATTTCAACTCGAGAAAGAGTTGTCCATAGTAATAAAAGAACTTCTAAATGGTAAGAAAGATCTTAATGTTCAGAGATTTTCTTTCGAGAGGACTATGAAAGTTGAGACATCAAGCTTTAAGGTAGAATTGACGCTTTGGGGAAGCAACTTACTAATGAGTATAATAATAGGCTGACATTTTATTATGAGAGCATCATGTTTGTTTTAGGAAAAGAATATCCTAAATTGAATATATCTAAGCTTGAAACTGATGTAGATGCTTACATAAATTAGTAGGATGCTAGACGCCATCAGCAGAAAAAACCAACCCCATGTGCAGAAGTTGTTTCTACAGGGCCTGAAGAAGTTACTTTCTCTTAGGAAGGGGTTCTCAAGTTGTATCCGGCATTAACCAGACCACTCAGATGACCAATCAAGCTACTGACCAATCTACCCAAGCTTTATAGTTTTCATTACAGCTTCTTATGTAGGAATTTTGTAAACCATGGCCTTTACTGAATTGAATAAAATTTTTGAACTTAGCTTTTCCTTATAATTCTAGATCTATTTTATTTTAAAATATTTATCAAGAACCTGAATCTATTTGAACAGGTTTTAGTAAATTTTGAGTTTTGTCATGCCTTGAATAAACTTTGAGACTCCCAGCATTTTCGCTTGCCTTAACATGTTTTCAAGATCTTAACCAGCTCGAATCAATTCTGGTTAACCTTGGCTCTTGGTATTATCCCTAGTAGGCTTTGAGACTCCCACCTTTAATATATTTTTTGGAGCTTAACTGGCTCGAATTAATCCTGGCTAACTTTGGCTTTTTATCTCGCCTCGAGCAGGTTTGAGGCTTTTAATCTTAACATATTTTTTAGAGCTTAATATGCTCGAATTAATCTTGGTTAACTTTTGCTATTTGTCTCACCTCAAGTAGGTTTTGAAACTTCTAGCCTTAACATATATTTTAGAGCTTAACTTGCTCAGATTAATACTGAAAACATACCTCGTTACTTTTTCATTCATGGTCGATTCATTACATGCTTTAAGTTTGAGAAAACTAAATTCATTAATTGAAACAACATTACTTTACAAGAAAACTTACGAGAAATACTTTTTTAAATATTCTGCATTCCAAGACTTCTTAACTTCCTATCCATCTGGGTAACCTAACTTGTATACCCCGGACCAACCACTCGCAAAACTCTGTATAGACCTTCCCAACTCGGACCTAGTACTCCCTGGTTTGGATTCTTGGTGCCTTGGCTTACCTTTCTAAGTACGCAATCTCCCACTTTAAATAACCGAATGTGTAAGTTTTGGTTATAATAATGAGCCAATTTTTGCTGGTTGCTATCTTCTTTAACGTCTTTTCCTTCTTTCTTCCAATAAGTTTAGATTTTCGCAAATCTGCTTATTATTTTGCTCCTCATTAAATCTCCAATGAGTGCTTATCCCAATTTTTGCTGGAACTACTACAGCTTTATGTCTAAACACCAAGACAAATGGCAATTCTCATGTGGCTATTTTGTGCATAGTTCTATAAGCTCATAAAACACTCAGCAACTCATCAATCTACGCCCCTTTCTGTTCTCCTAACCTAGTTTTCAGGTGTTTTTTATTGTTTTATTAGCTGCTTCTACTTGTCCATTTGTTTGTGGATGTGCCAGCGAACAAAACTTTAACTCTATGCCCATAGTTCTGTAGAAATCCCTGAATTTATTGTTGTGAAACTGTTTCCTATTATCAATTACCAGAGTATAAGGATTCTGTATCTGCATATTACATTTCTCCAGATGAAGTTCGTCGTTTTGCTCTCTTTTATCTTACTCAAAACCTCTACCTCAATTTACTTCGGGAAATTGTCAATTACAACCACAGCACGAGTTACAGATGCCTATCCCTTCGATAGGGGTTCGATCAAATTAATTTTTCACTGGGCAAATAGCCATGGCGATTTATCACTATAAGATTTTCTAGTTGTTGTACTAGGAAGTTTGTGAAGTTTTGGCAACTCTTGTAACTTCTAGTCTTTTATTGTGCATCTTGGTTCATCCTAGGCAAAAAATAACCTTATTTAAGGACTACAAAAACTAAAGACCTTGCACTCAAGTGATTTCCACAAACTCCTTTATGTATTTCTCAAAGCATATAATCTGCTTCCTCCTCATCAAGACAACATAATAATGGCAGAGTGTATCATCGTCGGTATAATACCCTGTTAATTAGTATGTATCTTGCTACTTAACACTTCAATTTCCTTGCTTATTTCTTATCAACAGGAATTATCCCTTTTGTAAAGTATTTCATTCTTACTAACATATCCGATAAAAAATTCTCTGCTCTTAAAATTTGTTCCACCTCTACTGCTCGAATCTTACTTACCAGTTGTTTTGCCTTGCGCAAACAAGTTTTCATCTTCTCTTTCTTTGCTTAAAAGCTTTCATTAAGGTGTTTTGCCATTAATTGAGAAGCTGTTTAAATATGAACTTCTTCTACCTTCATTGTTAATGCAATGGTCAGTCCTGCAATTAAAACCTCATACTCAGCTTGGTTATTAGTAGCTTTGAACTCAAGTTTTATAGCATATGGAATTTTCATACCCTCGGGGCTAAGTAAAACCATCCCTTCTCCTGCTCCTTAATCTTCACATGACCCATCAACTATAACAATCCAAAATCTTCCAAGACCCTCTTCTCTTATCTTTTGTCAAATATCTGCATCTTTATATACTTTAATGCATTCGGCTACAAAATCTGCCAGAGCTTGCATTTTGAATGTTGTTCGAGGTTTATAATTAATGTCAAACTTGCTCAGCTTCACCGATTACTTCACTAATCGACTAGAACCTGTCTGTATATGTAAGATTTGCTTAAGTAGTTAGTCTGTCAACATTATTATCAAATATACTTAAAAGTAAAGTCTTAACTTTTGAGCTGTCGTAACAAAAGTGAATGCCCATTTTTTAATCTGTGAATATCTGGTTTCCATTTCAAGCAAGGTTTTACTTGTATAATACACAAGATGTTGAATTCACGATTATTCCCTTACCAAGATCGAACTAGTGGCCCACTGTGACATAGCTAAGTACAAGTATAGTGTCTCTCCTGCTTGCAGTATTGATAGTAGCAGAACCTTAAGAAGGTAATCCTTCAGTTGTTGAAATATCTCCTCACATTCTGGTGTCCATTCTATCTTATTTCCTTTCTTTATCTCCTAGAAAAGGATACGACACTTATCCGTAGCACAGAAAATGAATCTATTCAAAGCTTCCAACTTGTCCGTGAGACTTTATATTTCCTTCAGAGTGCGTAGTGACTTTATTTCTATAACTGCCCTTATTTTATCTGGATTATCTTTAATTCCCCTATGACTAATTATAAAACCCAAGAATATTTCAAAGCGTACACCAAAGAAGCACTTATTTGGATTAAGCTTTATTTGATATTCCCTTAGAGTGTGAAAGTCTCCTCTAAATGCTTAACATGCTCATCTGTATTATTGGACTTTTTGATCATGTCATCCACATAAACCTCCATTGTTCGGCAGATCAGAGGCTTAAAAATCTTATCCACTAACCTCTGATATATTGTTCCTATATTTTTTAAGCCAAATGGCATTACCTTGTAATAAAATAAACCTTAGTTAGTGACAAATATTGTGAATTCTTTATTTTGTTCAAACATGAAGATTCAGTTGTAACAAAAAAATGCATCCATAAAACTTAGTAGGTCGTGTCCAGTCGTAGAATCGACTAACTGGTTTATTTTAGATAGTGAGAAACTGTCCTTGGGGCAAGCTTTATTCAAGTCTGTAAAATCCATAAACATCCTCCATTTCTCATTTGTCTTCTTAACCAAAACTACATTCGAGATCTATTCAGGGCAATTAACTTTCTTTATGAACCATGTTTTTAATAGCTTTTCTATTTCATTATTCATTGCATCATATCTCTCCTGGTTAAAGCACTTCCTCTTCTACTTTATTGGCCTTACCTCCTTATTAATTGCTAACTTATGACATGCCACCTTCATATCAGTCTTTGGCATATCATCATGAGACTAGGCGAACACATCTTTATGTGCTTATAAGCACTCAATAAACTCTTCCTCACTTCCTTGTTAACATTAAACCAAATCCAAGGCTAACACGTCCTCTGAGAATGGTGGTAAGGAGCAGCTCGACTTCTTGTCCCTCTAGCTGATGACGACCTTTGAGCCTGCCCAATTAATCTTCCTCATTTTTTTACTCTCTTCTCTCTACGTTTAATTGTTTCAATCTGTTCGCTTTTTAACTTCACTGCTTTCCATTCTTCAATCAAAATATCTCCTTTCACATGCTCATATACATCAGAATATGAGCAAATTTGTTGACTTCGCAAGTTATATTATGGTCTCCCATCATCACATCTTTTTTAAGCTCTCTTAGCACCTGTGGATGATTGAATACCCCAAGATTTAGGATCACCTGACGGTACCTTTTCACAAACTCCCTAAAAGACTCTGATTCTCCTTGCCCCATCCCAAATAGCTCTATCATATCATCTTTAAGGTTACTGCTCTATGAAACTGCTAAACAAACTCTATACACATCTGCTCGAAACTTTGAATACTCTCTCGTGGCAACTTGTGATACCACTTCTGTGCACACTCTTTTAAAGTCAATGGAAATGTCCTACACCTTTGCATCGTTGTCAGGCCTTGCACACCAGTTATTTCACTCAATGTGTCCCAATAGATCACTTTTTTTTTTAATTTCAAATCATAAAAACGAAAATTCCTCAAAATTGTTATGTTCATAATCTCCACAAGTAGGGACTGATTATCTAACATGATCTTCCAGCTTGGAACTTTCACCTATCCTCGTATCTCATCAATGGCCTGAGCCAATTTTTGTACCTCTCTTTCCAACTCTTCATTACGATAAGGATTTTGTGCTATCATTTGCATACGTTCTTGCTTTGTATCTCATAAGTTTCTCTTAATTTCCTTTCTTCAAAGCTTACATCTACTCTGCTTTCCGTACTTCGCCCTCCAAGCTCTTGGGCTCTAGTTCTCGCATCCTGCCCAATAGGTTCAGCTCTACGATTGGATTCTAGAACGTCATGGCTTACTTTCCTCTGTCTATCCCTGAGCTCATAAAGAATAGCTGTCAGTGTCTCTATCTACTTTTTCATTCAGTCCATTCTATCATGTACTACATTATCCCGAGCCTCGTTTGCGACCTCCCTCAGAATCATTAACTCTTCAAGACCTGCCCCTCTCAGACTATTAACCCCCCTATTCATTTCTTCTATACTACTTTTAATAGAACTGGCTTTTTATTCAATCCCTACAGACAATGCTAAAAATTAGATGTTAAAATTTGGTCTCAGTGTTAATGTAGAAATCTGGTCTCTCTCCCCTCAAGCAGATTTCCTAGCCTGCACTTGAACTTTTTTGAACCAAAGTATAAATAATATATTTCAACCTGCACTCACAGAATATTGTCAGAGATGTTTAGATATTTTTCTGACGAAAACCCTCCGACAATCAAGTCAGTAACCAAGCTTCACTTTTTAGGAATTTTTAAGAAAGAAATATCAAGGTTTGTACTCCATTTCTCTTTGTATGGTTTTCTTCTCTGATTCCTTTTGTCATAAAGGTCCTACTTCTTCTCCTCTTTTTTCTTTTGAGATATTTATTAGGGTTTCATATTTCTCGCATTTGTTGCTTCTCCCATAACCATTACCTCCATAATGTATATTCTTAACTTACCATTAATTCATCTATTTTGGTCAGTTATTCATCTGTTTCGATGTAGTTATTGGGGCATCATCATGAGAGCTAATTGTGTATAAGGATTACACCCTCATTATCGAAATGGGTTGTTTAACTGATTTTCATTATGGGCTCAAGGCAGTCGCGCCCGAATGTTGGTCGTGACCTAGCTTATATCTGCTTTAGATGTTGCTTACAACTCAATGAGAGCTTGTTACACTAGTAATGAATGTTTCTGCTCTCGACCTTGAGCGATTTTGCTCTTACATTGGTGACCAGTGTTTCTGCTCTCAGCTGACTTGACCTCGAACGGGCGTGTCCTTACATTGGTGACTAGTGTTTCTATTTTTGGCTGGCTTGACCTCAAGCAAGCGTGCTATTTATTTTCCAAACAATAATTATCTTCTTTATAAGTATAATGTAATATTAATTCTCTAAGTAATAATAAGTTACTCCCACCAATATTATATAGTCTCATAAGAATTCTAAAAGGTATGTTATGTTTCTATAGATAGCAAAATTCCTTAATGGTAGACAAAATTTCAAAGACGATAAGCATGTATAAATTCTTAAAGGGACCCATAAGGAATAACTTTATTGATCATTTGAAAGTGGAAGACATCTAGATACGGTCACTACAAGAAAAATAGCTTTTTTCAACCAACAATACTGATTGCAGAAAAATTTTAGTTGAAAATATGATTATTTTCGATCATAAAAATAACCTAATAATTAGTCACTAATACTCTCTTTTTTGCACGAAATCAATGGCGTCAATGCCATTTTCGATGATAGGAAGCTATTATCGAAAATGTAACAATATTTTCAATAGCTTCATTAAATTTGTTACAAATACATGATTATTTATTACCACACTATTTTACAATTGATAATAGAAGTTTAATTTCGACCAAATATAAAACCAGTTGAAAATAAGTAGTGAAATTTTAGAATTTTTGGAGGTAGACATTGGCACCATTGTATTTGCAATTGCAAAAATTCGGCAATAAAAAATGCCATATCTTTTCTTACCAAATATTAAGGTAGTCATAAATGAGCATTATAATTCTTTAGAGGGTAGAATTTGAACTATGAACATTTTCAGCTTACCAAATTTATGGAAGAAATAAATTACTATTTTTAATTACTTTTAACCATTATCAAAAATGCATTAATATTTACAACTATGTTAGATAATCGATCAAAAATAGTATAAAATTAATAAGAATAGTTTTGGGGGGAAGATTGCACCAATACTATTATTTATCAGTATTAAAAATTAAAAAAAATGTTCAAAAAATGCCAAAAAAATGTTGAAATATAATTTAATAGACTTGAACTCTTGATCAGTTACTTTCATTGCCAAACATTAGCCAATTAAACCGTCGTTAGAAGATAGAGTAGTACCAAAAACTTAAAATATATTTACTGTATATGATTTGTGTCTCTCCCACCTCTTTGATTTTTAAATTTAAAATAATGATAATATAAGTACAATGAACCAATTAGATTAAATAGATCTTTGAATATTGAACATATAATCTTTGAACATATATAATGATATATGAACTTTACTTCAGAGAGGCAACAGGCAACAGAGGGTGTCACATGATTTCTATAATATTATTAACTATGTTATATCTTATCTAAAACAGAACTATGTTATATCTTGTAATTATATGATTAGCAACTTCTACTAATAATTAAGGAGTTACATTAATTTTCTACTCATTTTTTTTTCAAAGTTTAGCATTTGAAGTTTGAAGGTATTATTATACTTAATTAAGAGTAAGCATACAATATGAATACAAGGCTACGTTATATCAAACTAATTTGTGATACACACTCAATTATTCAATCAACTTTTGTTTGAATTTAACCATTAGACTTAAAAGCTAGATAAGATTAGATAAGAATGAGTTAGATTTAATGGACTCTTTTTTCCTTTAAAATTTAAACTGAGAATATTAAAATTTGATTTGATTAAAAACATAGATTAGACTCACTTTAAAATTTAATTAAACTAAAATTTTAAGCCTTATGACATAAAAAAAAAGCATTATTTAAGTAATAAATAAAGCCTTATCATGTTTCTTTTCAAAAAAAGCCTTAATTATCTAGCTAATAAACAAGATCAAATTGGAAAAGGAAGATCATAACAGAAACAATAAAATAGGAAGCAACGTGAGTAACCAAAAAAAAAATCTATGAAATACAGTGATAAATCTTTTTTCTTTTTCTTTATATTGTAAAAATACAAAACTTTGTTTGTTTTTTAAAAAAAAATAAATAAAGCACACCCTCCATTCAGTTTTGCTCCACCATAAAAAAATTAGTCCATTAACACATTCATTATTGCCTCACTTCATCCTAAGAAACCCTAAGTTCTATCATCTTAAGAAACCATAAGCTCTATTGTTATTCAATTCAAGAATTAATATTCTCAGGTAATTAAGTCTCTATGTCGTGAGTTAATTTTTACTTGTAAGTTATATTAAAATATTATTATATATATTGAAAAACAAATATTAGCAAATTGGCTTTCTTTTTCCTCTATGTATTTGTCATTTTAATTTTCTTTTTGAAAATTTTTTTCTTACTGTAGAGCAATTGTGAAGTCATCATCACGGAAGCAGCATCATATTTTTTTTCCAACAAAGCAATTCTCGAATTATCATTATCTTAAGGTAAAATACTATTCACTTCATATTTTTATGTTAAATTTTATTTGGTTGATGAATCTATTCCACTGAATTTTTTGTACAATTCATATATGTTTGATATTCTTTAATTTTTTATTTGTCATTTTAATTTTCTTTTTGAAAAAATTTTCTTACTATAGAGTAATTGTGAAGTCATCATCACGGAAGTAGTATTATAATTTTTTTTTCCAATAAAGCAATTCTCAAATCATCATCATCTCAAGGTAAATAGTATTCACTTCATAATTTGTTTGTATGTTAAATTTTATTTAGTTGAAGAATCTATTCCACTGAATTTTTTGTATCATTCTCATATTTTACTTTTATTAATTTTTTTTACCTGGTTATCTCACTGATTTTGCTTTGTAGTTTGAGTTAGAAGAGAAAAAAAATTAATATAAGCCATCCAAATAAGGGACCTAATGAGTACTATCTTAACTTGTTTTAAATATGAATATTCATCATTCATTTAGCCATAACTTTGTTGTTGAAAATTTCAAATTAAACAATGTAAAATTAACTAAAGTCTTAGCTCAAAGAAGTTTGTAGGATAAGTAGGCTTGTCATTAATCCAGCTAGTTCATAACATTTGGCCTTGTTCAGATTGTGAAAGATATAACCTTTGTTGATTATATCTTAAATAACTTTAAAAAGAGATGTCCAAATTTAATTTTGTAAAATTCTTTAGAAACTAGACAAATTTATCTTTGTAACAATATATAATAACCATTAGTTCAATATAGTTAATATGAACAAGATTAGTGATAGTATTGAAAAGCTTTTGGCTTATTCTCGTCAATTAATTATGACTTTTGTGCAATATATTCTGAATATCCTTAAGAAAAGAAGTCCAAATTTAATTCTGAAAATTTCTTTAGAAACTAGAAAAAATTATCTTTCCAATGATATATAATAATTAATCTAATTATCTTGATATCAAAACAGTTAATTCAAACAATACGAATGACAATCTTGAATAACTTTTTGTCTTTTTCTGATTCCCGTCACTTATAACCTTTGTTCAATATATCTTGAATACCTTTAAGAAGAGAAGTCTCAATTTAATTCTGTAAATTTCTTTAGAACCTAGATAAATTTATCTTTCCAATGGTATATAATAACTAATCTAATTATCTTTATATCAATATAGTTAATTCAAAACATGTGTGACAATCTCTTATTCCTGTCAGTTATGACCTTTGCTAATTTCATCTTGAATATTTTTAAGAAAAGAAGTCTGAATTTAATTCTGTAAAATTATCTAGAAACTAGAAAAAATTATCTTTTCAGGAATATATAATGACTAATCTAGTTACCTTTAGATCAATACAGTTAATTCGACTAACATTAGTGATAATGTTAAAAAATTTCAGCCTTGTACTAATTCTTATCAATTATAATATCTTAATTTTAAATTAGTTAGCAGATTTCCTAATTAAAAATGAAATATCAAAATTAATAAACTTTTTGGGAAACTAAAAACTTAAATAATGGAAATAAGAATTTTAATAGAAGATTTAAACATTATCCAACTTAAGTATTTGAATTTATATATGACAAAAACAATGAGCAAGCATGATGACAGTTAATAATTATCAATGCAAAAATTAGAAATATGTTAATTGACAAATCTTGGATGTAATTAGGAAGGTCAAGATGTAAATATTTTCAAGGACCTACACAATTTATTACTTATTTGTCTGAATATTTTCAATCTGATTATGTGAAAGTCCATTGTCCTTGTGAAAAATGTTGTAATAGATATAAAATATTACAATCAGAGGCGCATTTACATATTTTGGAGAATGGAATAATGTCTTCCTATACGACATGTTATTTGCATGGGGAGAAGGAGGATTATAATACTGAATGTGAAATTGATAATGAAGAAATGATAGGTTCAGAGATTGAAGATGGTATGCAAAATTTAATTAGAGAGACTTATATAGAAGATCCAAAATCATATGCAGAGAAATTTTTTAATTTGGTAAAAGAGGCAGAAAATCCATTATATCCTAGTTAGGAGAATTTTTCTAATTTGTCTTTTATTGTTAAATTAATGCATATCAAGTGTATCAATTGTTGGAGCGACAAGTCCTTTGACATGTTGCTAGAATTGTTGACCGATGCATTTCCTTTGTGTGATAAGTTACCTACATCAAACTACCAGGCAAAGAAATTTGTCAAAAATCTTAGTCTCCATTATGAAAAAAATGATGCATGCAAGAATGACTGTGTGATTTATTACAAGGAGCTAGCAAATGCAACTCACTATCCAACTTGTAAGGTTTCTAGATAAAAGGTCAACAATAGGAAGGGGAAAACTATTCCATGGAAGGTTATGCATTATTTTCTCTAACACCTGAACTTCAGAGGTTATTTATGTCTTCAAAAACAATAACAGATATGAGACAACATTGTAAAAAGCATGTAAATGATGGCATTTTAAGACATCCTGCAAATGCTGAAGGTTGGAAATCCTTTGATAATATTCGTGAATCTTTTGCTAATGATCCAAGAAATGTACGACTCGGGTTAGCAACAAATGGGTTCAATCCTTTTGGAAATATGAATCTTAGTTATAGTGTATGGCTTGTGGTATTATTTCCTAATAACCTTCCACCTTAGATTGTATGAAAGAGCCTTACATGTTTATGTCTTTGCTTATACCGAGTCTGAAAGGTCCAAGAAATGATATTAACATATACTTGCAACCATTAATTGATGAGTTGAAAGAATTATGGGAAGTTAGTGCATATACATGTGACATTTCAACAAAGCAAAATATTCAAATGAGAGCTACAATCTTATGGACTGTAAATGACTTTCCTTTATATGGTAATTTGTCAAGATGGAGTACCAAAAGGAAATTAGCATGTCTTTGTTGTGCATCTCAAACTTGTTTTCGTAGATTATCACATGGGGTCAAAATTTTACTATATGAGTCATCGTCTTTTTACCAAAAAAGCACAGTTGGTGTAATCAGAAGAAGAAATTTGATGGTAAGACAGAAAAGAAGGCTGCTCCTAAACGATTGTATGGAAACGATATAGTGACAGAGCTTGGGGAAATAAGCACAATTGCTTATGGAAAGGCTGGGAAAAATAAGTAATGACAGGATTTAGAAAGAGCCATAATTGGAAAAAGCACAATATCTTCTTTGAGTTGCCGTATTGGAGAACACTTTTATTACGTCATAACTTAGATGTTATGCATATTAAAAAGAATGTATGTGAGAGTGTGTTAAGAACAATGATGAATATCGATGGGAAACAAAAGATTCTTTAAATGCTCGCCTTGATCTACAAGTAATGAATGCAAAGCATGAACAACACCCTATACAATGAAAAAATAGTTTTGCCTTCTGCTTGTTACACATTGTCAGATGATGATAGGAGATTATTATGTCAATGGTTGTCAAATTTAAAAGTTCCTAATGGTTACTCTGGCAATTTATCTCGGTGTGTGAATACAGTGCAAACTAATATTTTAGGTATGAAATCTCATGATCATCATGTGTTTATGGAAACACTGCTACCACTCATCATATGTGAATTATTTCCAAAACATGTAGCTGATGCCGTAATTGAACTTTCTTACTTTTTCAAAGCTTTATGTGCAAAAGTGTTGACTGTAGAAGATTTAGATTGTTAGGAGAAACAAATTACTTTTACTCTTTATAAGCTGGAAAAGATATTTGTTCCTGTCTTTTTTGATATTATAGTGCACATTCCAATTCACTTGGCATGGGAAGCTAAAGTGACTAATCCAGTACAATATATCTGGATGCATCTAATTGAAAGGTAAATTTTTTGTCTTTTATTTACTATATATTAATAGATAACGTATATTGCAATTTATTCAACCATTATATAATTCTTTTTTTATTTTATAGAAATTTGTACAAGTTGAAACAATATGTATGTCATAAAGCTCGACCAAAGGGGTCCATTGCAGAAGCTTAATTGGCAGATAAATGTTCAATATTTTGTTCACGCTATTTCACTAAGATTGAAACTAAATTTAATAGAATTAAGCGGAATTATGATGGAGGTCAATCTTTAGCGAATATTCCTCAATTGTCCGTCTTTTTAAAGCAAGGTAGATCTTTTAAAAAGCCTGTGACAAAAGAAATGTATAGAACACTTCATAAAGTTGCCATGTTCTATATCTTGCAAAATTGTAAAGAATGTGAGCCTTTTATCCGGCAAGAAATCATTCATTATTATTATGTTTGTGGGCATGCGTGTTAAATTTCAGGCCTCTATAATCATTTTTTTATAATGATTGAGTTTATTTAAAGCTTATACAATAATTTTAATTTCAACTTAGTAAAATAGTTTTGGTTTACCATATTGAATTATTGAATCATTGTTTTTTATTTTTTATTTTTTTTATGTAGAAGTCTAGTAGAACAAATGCATCGAATTGTAATAAACCATCTAAAGTAGTGCATACAACTAGATCAGTTAAGATGCTGTAGAAGAAAAAGGAACTAGTAAATTATCATAGTTGTTATAAATTTTCATATATTTATATTTTATCATAAAAATGTTTTTTAAAAGATTTACTTTACCACTATAAAATAATTATTATGATTCTTAATATTTTATTTTTTTAATACAAAATAATTAATTATGTAACATTAGTATTATTATTGTTATTGTATGGATAAGCTGAGCAAAATGAAAATGAGCCTAGTCCAATAGATTCTTTTGAAATGTTTTATGTGCGAAAGGATGGAACTTGGCCTAGTGACAAAGCTAAGGATCTGCATGTATGTTTTTTTCCCCCTTAATTTCAAAAGTTTGTATTATTGTCATTATTGAATATGTTATACCTTTTTAATTATGTGCTCATATCTTGATAAGGCACAAATAATATCACAGAGGAATGAATTACATGAGTCATCTGATGAGGTCTCACTAAGAAAACAATGAAATATATATATTAATGTAACAGGATGTGTTAAGCATGGTCATGCTCTTGGAGGCCGCAAAACTAATGACGTATATAAATCCACTTCAAGTCGACCTTGCAACAAAGAGAAATGTATACAACATGAAGAATTTTTGTTGAGTACTTTGCAAGTGCTGCAAGAACAATTGACTATTATTCAAACAAAAAAAAAAAGTGAAAGATTTAGAAGCAAAGCAATCTCATTCTCAACCTATTGTGGCTTCATCTTCAATGGCATAATTTTTTTTCAAGGTCAGTTTTTTTTTTAATTTACATAATTCATTTATCACTTAATTATTTGAAATACTCATTTAAGTTTTATTTATAGGATCCAATTGAAAAATTGAATGCAAATGACAATGTTGGTGCAAATTCTAAAAATAATGGTGGTGTAAATTTTGATGATGATAATGGCACTGATTTAGATGATAATGGTGATGCTAATTCATATGATGACAGTGATGCAAATTTAAATTATGATGGTTATAGTGATTCAGAAAATGAGGATGATGCTGATTCAGATGGTTTTGATGATATTTGATATTTATAGGATTTATAGCATTTTAAAATAATATAATTTTTTTTTAATTATGAAACGTTTTTGGACAATATGAATGGTGACAATTTCAATTGAATTGTTTAGGAAAATTTATTCATTTTATAATAATGTTGGTTAAATAAAATCTATTTTCAATAGTCATACATTCTTAATAATTATATTAAACAGTTGAAATAAATGTTATTCCAATAGCCAATGGTAATTAATAAAATAAATTCCAACGACGTACATTATTTTCAATTATCTATTCCTATTAAAAGAAGAGAATTTCCAACAAAGATATGTCATCAAAAATAATATTTTTTTTACTATGAATACATTATTTATAATGGACCAATTCTATTACAAATATTACTTATTTCAACTAATATGTAGTATTTTCAATTGTAAAATCAATTAGACTAATATGTTGTTCTAACTATAGTTTAGCTTTTTTTTACTGTTTTTGCCCCTCAAAATTAATTTATTTTCAATGGTCATATTTAGTTGAAATTGCTATTATAAAAGCTACCACTAGAGCCAATTAAAAATAGTATTTTTAATGGCTTAATGTGATCATAAAAAGTATTCATTAGTTATGTGTCAATTTTATTTCTTATATACATTTATCATTTTGTCATGGCTAATTTTGCTCAAAAAAAATATATTTACGGCTGTTAGTTGGAAAAAAAAAAAAAAGTATTTATACTCTAGTTATTATCAGCGACCAGCAACTGTCTTCGGCCGTTGAAAAAATTCATTTGCAACGGCATTTCACTTGTTCTGACTGTATCAACAATCGCAAAAAAATATTTTTTCTTGCAGTGGGTCTTAATTAGAGATGACATGTAAATTGAAAAGCCTGATTCTGACCTATAATCATCTACATATCCTCAAGGTCAAGGAGGGCAGGAGAACACTAGCTCCATGTGCACAGCAGAAATGGTGAATATGATTGACATAACACTCACAGATATTTCACACTAAAGTTTTATTCCACCTGTCCATATTATTCATGACCAATCGAGGTGTCACATAGTGACCTTGTAAAGGACCATTATTAGACCATCGCCAAAAGTTATCAAAATGGGGTACTGCAGTATTTTTCTTTCCACAAGACCATCATCAAAATATATGAACAACATTTGATATTGCACTATTTAGATATATCCATGAACTCTCCAGACAAAACATATAACAGATTGAGTTAGATATTTCCATTCAATACCGTTTATCTGATTGCAGACAAAACTAAAAGAGCTCCAAACAAGTTAGGAAAATTAGAAACTCCATATTCGGAACTAATTAAAAAAGCATTATATTTAATTAATGGACTTGATTGGCAACGTTTAACAACGGAGAAGGGTTAACTCATGATTTGAAGATTGATCAGCATAATCCATTTGCGAACTTGGCCTTCCAAGAGTAAACTCAAGATTTAGCAACTTATCGGAAGCTGACGAAGAGCTAGAATCCAACCTCTCCACTTCCACCTC
The DNA here is from genome assembly GCA_025617385.1 of Murraya koenigii. NCBI lineage: Eukaryota > Viridiplantae > Streptophyta > Magnoliopsida > Sapindales > Rutaceae > Murraya > Murraya koenigii. Next base: position 39,757,038 of record CM046812.1, on the reverse strand, counting down.
ATTATTATCAGACATATGGAGGGCTGTCTTGCGTCCGTCCCCCTATTAAAATTTAAAATACGTCATTAATTAATTACAGCTGAAACATTAATTAAATTACGTCAACAACATGTTTCCTTCCTTTTTTTTCCCCCTGGTCAAATTCACAGAATCTTACCTTCGTGTCATTTGCCTTGAAATGGGAATATGTCATTGCATTTCCAGGGCCTGATATACTCCTGTTGTTTTTCTCCACTGATGGCAATGAGCCTCTGTTCATAATTTAGCCAAAAACAAATTTCTAGCAAATTAATTATTAGCACTTAGTAGTGTAAGGCAAAAGTAACTTTCAATGTAATTGATGCCTTGGTGGAATTCTATGGCCAATATCAACGTGTTAATGTGTTGCAATAAATTGGAGCATCAATGCTGACTAGCATATAGTTTTGTTTTACTTGTAATTATAGAATTATACAAGAATTTTTTTTCAGGTATTATATTATCATTTATGTCTATTACAGTTAGAAATTAATTATGACCTTTCTAAGATAGCTTCAAGTCTATTTTGGGACTTGACGTATATGGATAGAGTGCTTGGATCTGTAGTCTAAGCATACTTTTTGGAACACAAATTAAAACTGAATCTTCCATAGTAGTAGCTGAAGTCAACAAAATTCATCCAACAAAACATTAATTACTAGACCAGGCAAAGGACATATCTGATTCCAGGGAGACTAGGTAGCCTGCTATGATTTATTAAGGAGCCAAAACGTACCCATTGAGACTACAACGATTTGAGATTTGAACAAAACCCTTGGCTTTTCTGGCAAATAAATATAATATTGAGAACTTGGGATCAACACGTTCATCATCTAACGGATGTGATATGGGCCGCGAGGGGAAACTGGTACTACCGAGGCCACACGCATTAACTTTTCAATGAATCTACAAACCCTAGGCTAGTGTTCATCAAAATCCAAGTTCGCACCTAGATTAATAAAGTCCATTTATTCACACCAGGAGAAAAGACAGAGACAAACACAGTGTTAGGACCAAAAAATTCGTAACCAAGGCAATTGTGTACATGCGTGCATGAATATATGTATGTTCGCATTGAGATAATGAGCTCCAATGTAAAAGAAATAATATTGCACTAACCTTTCGCGTTTTTGTAGTGATGTTGTTTGTGGTGATGATGGTGGTGGGTGAAGAGAAGAATTGTTATCAGATTTTGCACAAGATAATCCTCTTTCCAAAGCAACAACCCCTGTCCTTTGGTTTAATCTCATATCTGTCTGCCCTTGACCTGCAATGTAATTATGCATCATACATGCATAGAGTTAATGCTCTAGCTTTATCAGACACCAAGCAAATAATTCATCACATGGACCGAAGTCAGTCCAACCCCAAAACCATTTTGTATCAGTTGGGGAACCGTGGATCAAATAATGGAGATTTTCTGTCACACTATTGGATCACCAAACCCCCAAACAAAGAGAATAATTGAAGAGAAATAACATTTGGTGTTGTTGGAGGGACAGTCCAATTACCTGATCCTTTGTCAGTGCTCTTCACTGTTCTATACATCTGCATGAACACCCACAGAAAAAAAAATGAGAAAAAGTCCGTATAGCTTTAGATTACAATCAAGATGCCATTTTGTCCTTACCCCTTTGTACTCAACCAACAACTACAAATGAATCATAGCAAATACAAAATTAGAATACGATAAAAGGTGCAATATATTAACAATTATGAGAAAGAGAATCATAATAAAATCTAACCCAGACATAAGTTCAAAGTCATGAGGATTAAAAACTGTTACCCCACCTGCAAATGACTCTTCACGTGAGCTAGGGTTAGATCCTTCACATTCATCAACTCTAAGACAGATTTTGGTGTTGCTCCTGCGACATTTTCCGGTACACAAAGTAAAAGAAACTTAGTTTCTCGGTTCAGTCAAACCAATATATGATCAACTCGAAAATAATTAAGCATGAGATACAGAACAAATTGATGGGAAAATGTGTATTTTTTTTAATTACTTTCATGGCCGCCGAGAAGCTGGACCGCATGAACAAAATGGGCATGGAGAGTTGTTGTCCATCTCATTCTGGGAGCTCTGATGCTTCTCTTAACTCCAGTGATCATCCTTGCATTCCTCTTGAACTCACGGCCACAGATTTGAGGCTGGTATTGCTGGTGATGATTAATTTTTCTCGGCAGTTGCAGTGGTGGAGGTGGGCACAAATCTGCCATTTCAAACCCGAGACTCAACGTGGGCTCACTGGGGCCAAGATTGTAACTCCTCTCTGCAGAGTTACAGAAGCCATTCTCATGGCTTAAATCGCTTCCGCTGCTACCGGAATCGGTGGTGGAGCTCCCATCACTGTGTACTGCATAATTATTTCCTACTAACCCATCAAACGGAACTTCCTTATTATTATTAGCTTCACAATCTGAAGCAGATGGTGGGCTGATCTGCAAGGAAAGATCAGGCATGAATGATAAAGAAGCAGTTCTCATTAAGGGGTTCATGCTTGAGAACATTAGGCGAGGATGGTAGTCAGAAGGATCTAGTAAATATTGACAAGAAAAGGCGAGAAGTTTGAAATGGGGAAGGTGTTTGACGAGAATAAATAAGGAAACAGAAAAGTGAAAGAAAACTTTGAAAGGAGAGCTGAAAAGAGTGGTTGTGATTATATCATGAGTGCCTTATGATTTGTATTATATTCAAGGTGAGTGAACAGGAAAGCTTTTAGTAGGCTTCCTATAGCTCTAGGGTTGAGAGAAAGATCAGAGTAAAAGAGAGGGGGTAAGGGAATTGCAGAGGGAGACTGCTAGTCAGATTATTAAATTATGAAAGCAAAAGGGAAAGTAAATGAGTTTTTTTTGGGGATGATAGTTTGGAGGAAAAGTTACTGAAAAGGGGAAGTTGTGTATTTAATGACGCAAAGGAATCAGATCACCTCTCTAATGGGAGAGAAAGAGAGAGCGTTTTTCTTTTTTTCTTTTTTTTTTTTAACTTAAAAATATTTATAACGAAGAATGAATGAAAAAGGAGGGTTGCTGGGTGCAGGGATATAATGGAGGTTTATGCAGCAGGGAATGGTTGGAATTCGAGAGATTAATTAAACGCCAAACGGGCACTGTTCCATGGAATATTTGGAATGAAACTGAGTCCCTCTCTCTCTCTCCCCCCTACGTTGATGGATCGCGACCCATTTAAATTCCCCTACTCTTTTTGTTTCTATTACATTTTATTTTATTTATCAATCTTAGCTTCTCTTTAATTAGAATATTCCCCATTTTATTTCATGAATAAGGATTACAGGCAGGCCAAGATATCCATGTTCAAACCTATACCTATACTTATTAGTAGTCTCTGCCATCCATGCAGACATGGCATGTACACTATATATACACACGTTAATTCTTATTCAACATTTTATTTTTTTAATGAGAAAACCTAACATACATTTGTTTTTGGGATTGACATAATTTTAAACTAAAACATACTAGATATGATGCAAAACAAACCTCCTTAAATTTCCCTTAATTAAAAATACTAATTCGCACGTAGCGTGAAACATTAGATTTTGGGAATGCCAGCTCTATTACTAACATTTATGTCTTCTGCTATTACTAAATTCTTCTTTAATTAGTTTTAATTTAAATCCCCCTAAACCGACCAATTGCCATGCCAGCTCTAGTCTAATAAGTCAGATAAATGACTCATATGAACAGAAGAATCTCTAAACTTTAGTCTAGACTTGAGTGCACGTAGCATTTTACCACGTTGCCAATAAGGTTCGAGCTGTACACGTGCGAACTTCCAATGAAAATTCCCAAGAAAAAGTAAAAAAAAACTGAAAAATATCAGAAACTAAAATGGTCTCGTGACGTGAGTAATAAGGAAGGAGGAAAGGAATATGGAGTATAATTGAGTGTAGCAGTGTCAGATTGGCTGGCTGGGGTGTCCGGCGACACTAGGGTCACAAACCCACATGCAACTCTCCCTGGGAAGTGGGACCCTTTTAAAAAAGTCAGTAGTAATCCACGCGCCTCGCTATGATGTGACTGACGTGGTAACCGTGTGGGGCGTGAAGGAAAAGGCGAGTGGGAGTAGTGACTATAATTAATAAATTAAAACGAAGGGGAGTGGGGGGATAAATTCAACGGCTAGTATTTGTCTAATCTAATACGAATCCAATATTCCCTCTCCGTGTCGAAATATTCCAAGCTGTCGAGCCCCACCCGCGCGAAGAAAGACCATATTCCTCGGCGTCAACATGGCTTCTCATCACGTGACCTTAAGGACGTGACCTTGTCTAGGTGATAAGCTCTTGTTTGTTCTCTTCTCTTCTTGTTATTTTCTCCGTATTCTCAAAACCAATATTTAAAAATATTTAACTAATTAAGCTCGCAATCCCATGGCCATGGGTCCGGGGCCTTCGCCATTTGTTTATTAGCTGATAACAGTAACAGCAAGATGACTAGAAAAATGCTTAATCATTTGTTAAATACTTTCCGAAGCCACGGTCAGCGCCTGATGCGCTCTAGATTCTCCGGGAAATGAAACTCTTTTAGCTTCTTCTGCAGGATACTTACTTTATTACTTAACGCTAATTAATTCTCTCTCTTTCTTTGGATTATTGAATGATCAGCTTGCGCGCAGTAGGGTTATATATATATATGTATCCGGTCAACATGCCTCTCTATGGCTCTCTTGCTATGTTGTCAAATGCTTTGGCTATATTCCATATTCCATGTGTTTGTCTTTTCTCTTTTTTATATTTAATTATTCTTTTACCTTATTTATATTGACAAAACGAAAGTTTAAAGGTTATCGAGGTAGAAACAAAAATTTTTAAATAATGTAATTTTTTTAAAAAAATTAAATGAATAAAATTAGAGTTTTGAATTTTTTATAATAAATTTAAATATCGTGAATTTGTCAAAATAGGTAAATCAGAAATAAGAAAAGTAAAAAAATAGAATTCAAATTTGAGTTATAAAAAAATAAAAATTATAGAAAAATCAGGAAAAATAAGAAAAAATAAGAAAAAATCTTAAAAGCCTAAAATGATCATGAAAGAAAAGAAATTTCTGAGCTAAACACAGACGAGAATGGCTTTGACAGTTCTGGATTTTATTCGTCTCATCGCAAACTTTGAAACGATATATTATAAACCTAAAATGGATACCTATAACTAAAATTATGCTTTTTAAAAAATATTATACTCACGATACACAACATCTTACATCATATATTCACCTTGAAACTACATACTTCTCAACTCTTGTATAAATAATTAAGCTGTTAATATTAACCATAGTACTGCTTAACCAATTAAGCATGAATTTTTGCATGGTATCCTCCTAGCTATCCGATCATATGCATATATATATATATATATAGGTTTATGAAAAGGAGCAGCAAATTAAAAATCATCACTGCTGAATTCATCATGCGTTGCTAAATGAAAAGTTGAGGGTGAAGTCCAGAGTTTAGGTATAATTAATTTGAATGTGTGAATTGGAAATTACTCAAGTAGCTAGCTAGCTAGTGATATTATATTTGTTATCTTCTTGCTTTGTCTGGACGAATAATTTGATTAAATAATTATGGAGCATTTGGAAGAATATTAGGTTCTTCATAGTGATTCGTGAGATTAGGATAGAGGCATGTGTTGCTTTGAAAATAGAACATCTTTCTCACCTTCTCCCACTGCATGATGCTTTGAGTTAATTTACAGAGAAGGACAGAAGAGAAAGCAAGGAATCACCGAAATCTACGCCGTTTAGGCTGACGTGCACCACGACATTACATCATATATATATATATAGAATAACACACGACATGATCGAGGTTACCAATTAATTCAAAACAACACATCCTTTTGCTGCTTCCGTAGAATTTTCTCATGTCTTGGTGTATGACATAAGGCACGGTTTAATGCACCAAAAAGATAACAATGATGCTTTCTCCTCTTTGCATTCCTCGTGAGAAAAATTAATTACTAGACTAACAATGCAGTCAAATAATTAAAGTCTGATTTAAGAAAATGGTCAATATAATTGATTGATCGTGAACTTAAAACTGACAGCAACAATTTTTTCCCCATAAAAGAAGAGAAATTGTTCACTGTTTCACGCCCGTCACCAGCTGCAGGCAGAGGCCAGCTGGGAAAATAGATAAGTTCGTAAGCATAAGCAGCTTCTCGGAGGTAGCTAGCATTCCCAAGCAATAATAACAAGGTGAAAATGACGTCAATTGGATTTAAGAAATTAGTGTGAAGGAAGTCAGACCCTACGTACGCCAACCCCACACTAGAAGATTATTTTTTCTTGCAAATCTCAGGCAAGAAATTTAAGGAAAAAAGAAAAGAAAAGAAAAAAAAAGCTGGAGGAGGTTGGGGTAAAAGAACACCTAAAAGTAATCTCGCACCTTGAGAGACTCCAAGCCTTTATCTATTTTCTTTCTTACTGATACTGGAGGTAAACCTTAATTGGCTTGAAAATTATAGACTAAAGTACTTAGCATATCTCTGTAAAAGAAAACCAAAGATTACTAGAAGTTAGATTTTGTATTTTGAGGCTAACAACAACTAATAATGTATCGTCGTGTGTGTGTGTGTGTGTGTAAACTGTTGAAAAAAAAGTTTATAAGTTCGTTAGTTGATTGCATTACTCAATATATAGATTTATTTCTTACCAAAGTTTACTGATCAAATGAAGATATACATGGAAGAAATTATATTCTCAAATTCAAATTTTGATCCTATGAAAACATTTAATATTGAAATACCGTCAGGCATTAATGAGAGAAGAAATTTGATATTTACATTGCATTATATGAATTAAATATTTACTTTGTTACGTTATGTGTGTGGAGGCCGGAGGTCCGGGTGTTCATTGAAAAATAAAAATAAAACGAGACAAGTTGTGCTGGGGTGGCATAATTTCATTTGACTTGTTTGAAATTCCTGTCCTCTGCATCTCTGTTGCAGTCGCGGTCACTCAAAGAGTTACATTGGTTTGGGTGAATTCAATTGAAGCTGACGGACTTGTAACCTCTTCTGCTACTCCTACACAAGCAAAATTCTCTTTCTCTCTCTATCAAACATCAAGATTTTCTTGAAATTTAAAAAACCAGTACGATTCTTCGTATAACTTCTTCTGCTACTCCTACACAAGCAAAATTCTCTTTCTCTCTCTATCAAACATCAAGATTTTCTTGAAATTTAAAAAACCAGTACGATTCTTCGTATAATATCTTTCAAGGAAATGGAAGTGGAGCCCCCAAATTAATTTACACGGATCAGATCAAAAGAGTGGAATCACCCGTACATGTTAAAAAGTCTAAACATGTTAAAAAGTCTCAGAAGCAATCTCCAGTAGAACAGAAAGTAAGAGATAAATCGATATCTTTTCATTTTGATTTTTGTTACATGACTTTGCTGTTTATTTTTGTTTTTTTATTGTCAGGTGCCTACGTGGGATTTCATTAGCCTTCAAAGCACAGCAACCTCTCTTGGAGTCTTGATCAAGATCAAACGTACCCTAGATTAGCGTAATCTCATTGATTGTACGTGCTTATATCAAGGGACCCACTTTCAGGCCGATCATGTGCCTGCAAGCAGATCTTGTTGGGATTTTCAGAATGGACACTGTCCCCGGAACCCTAAGGCCATTTTTTCACATTTGTTACGTTGCTTAATTTCATAAATTTTAACAGTTACCTACTAGTGATCTAATAATTCATTGCTTAATCCTATGAATTGATATTTCATTGTTTAATCCCAAACATTTGAGATATGCCACTGATACTAATAATTTAGCTTTCCAACAAATAATAATAATAACAATAATAACAATAACAACAATAGTTTAACTCAAAACAATATAAAACTAATATAGTGGATGTTGTTTTCATTGCTATTCATTATCACCCACATTCCCACTCGCTCTTTTATTTATTTCCTTTTATCTTCCTTAAATTTCTTTATATGTTGTTTGGGAATGATGGCCTTTTAGTATTCTTATGACACACCGTCGTAGTCCCAATTTCCCATAGTCAATCTCATGGACCACATTTGTACTTCAAAAAAAAAAAAAGGAAAAAAATTAGATATAGGCATTTGGCTAATTGCCTCAATTAAAGGTAATGCTTATCATTCACTTGCTGGTTTTTGGCTCTTTCTAAAATGCCAGAAAGAAAGCTATTTTTGGGCTGTCAATTGTCAAGCTCTCTTCTTTAATGAGATATAATTAAAAACTAGGCGCTAAATGTCAACATCAACAGAAGAAGTCCTTATTTCCCTTCCATGAGGGAATAATTGCTCCCATGACGTATGGTACAGTGCTTTGAACTTCATTCTAATTTCATTTTACATCGTTTATTATGATTGTAGTATTGTTAATCATGATATTATATCGCACTAGTAGTACTGTAAATTAAGCTTGAAAATGATGTGAAAAAAATTCATACGGCCACATTTCTGTAAGGCGTGCATTACTATTTACTAGAAACAGAAAAGAAGAGAAAGCAAAATAAAATTTTCCTTGCTTGATCTTTTTAAATATTAATTCTCCAAATATGTTTCCAGCTATGCGTAATGCTTTGATATGGATATATAAAAGTTATTTTTACAGAGAATGTATTTGTTTTCATTTAGGCGGTCTCATCTAGAGGAAAAAACAATCAGACAGGTTCAAATTGGGAATTGGATACGCATTTTTGGAGTTTTAGCAGCCAAGAACTGTTGCAGGAAACATTTCAACCTTTCCTGTTTTTGTTTTAACAGTTGCACACGTACATACCAAAATGTAATCTATGAAGGACATTCATAAGCCAACAACCCGTAACATATCAAGCCCAATTATATGTCAAATTAAAAAATGTCATTAAATATTAATAAATTGTCAATTAATTGTACCCAACATATATATTAGGTAAAAGACATTCATCATTAGCAAACAAAATTCCAATTGAGGGGAAAGATAGATAATATCATATTGAAAATTTATTTGAAATTTAATTGAGTAATTTGACTTGGTAATGTACTTAGTCTTCGTAAAACGCTATTTAAACTCTCCCAATCAAATATTAGATTAGTTTTTCTCTCAAAAAACCAAAATCAAGTCTCTCCAGCCGATAGTGACATTCGATCTCTACATTTGTACATTAGGTCAACTAGCGTAAAAAAAGGACGAGATAAAAAATATATATGAACAAATGCAAGAGAGTTACTATTTAGCCATCCAATTTCATGTATTCAGACACGACTGTTGAAAGGGGGTCTGGGTCTATAACAATGTGTATCTGCGGCCCACAACTGGTGAGGACATAACAGTGACTGGCCCAGGCCCAATTCGAAGGAAAGTTCCGGGCTAGTCATCGGTTTCTTCCCTCGTGAGCCATCATCAGAAACTCTGATTACAACTTACAGATTACTGGATTAAAAATAAAAAATAAAATAAAATCTGAGGGACTGACTTCCGAGCTTCAACTCTCTCCGCTTCCTACTTGTCGTTGGATCATCATAGCGGTTTCCGTAACGGAGACAGGAAAGTTAGGCAAAGATGACGGTTTTTCACTTCTTCAACTGTGCGATTCTGACTTTCGGCCCTCACGCCGTCTACTACTCCGCCACGCCCTTGTACCGTCTCTGTTCCACGTCAGAATTTTTAGATCTGTAACTTGTCTTTTGAAGCTAATTTACATTATACTTGTGCAGATCCGAGTATGATACACTTGGTACCTCTGTGAAAGCGGCTCTCGTTTATCTCGGCACAGCTCTTGTTAAGGTTTGTACGCTTGGTTAACTCATAATTTAATGTACTTATGCACTGAATTAGTTGAAATTTGAATTGTTACTTGTGCAGCTTGTTTGTTTGGCGACTTTTCTTAAGGTATCAGAGAATGACAACTTCGATCCATATCAGGTATTTTTTTGGTTTTTCTAATCTTTTCAAATTGAATTTTTGTTTTTTAAAAGCTTAACTTGTAATAGTTTGCTGATTTTGAAATTTACATCTTAGAAAGATAGATAATAGATGTAACGAGAGAGTAGTAGGCAAATTTTGATCAGCTTAATCGGTCTTACATCATAATAATAATTGATTTTCATCATCATACAGTTATCACATTCTTAATTTCCTAAATTTCTATTCCACTTAAGTTGATTTTTATTTATTCTTTGATAATTACTCTTCAGAGATATTAGAGGTTCAGAGATTATGCACGCTAGTAAGTGGTTCTTTACAAATTCAAGTTGGTGTTATATATTTTATGACCATTATGTACTTGCTGTTGCAAGGCTGTTTCAATAGTATGTCTTTTGAAATTCATAAAACAAAAGGATGGTTGTAAGCCTGTGCAAGATTAGTATTTGATTGCTCTATAGGCCAGTATGAATGATGTAGCTAGCTTTTATTCTTACTCAGATAATGCCTTTGTTCTTTTGATGGTTTGTTCATCATACAATCAAGGATGTCATTTTTCTCCAGGAACTGTTGAAAGCATTGATCGGTTTTATAGACGTTGCTGGGCTTTACTTTGCCTTAACCCAGTTGACTCACAGGAACATTTCTCAGAATCATAAATTTCAAGCTGTTGGACTTGGTGGGTAATCCTTGATTCAGTTATTTTGTTAAAACACACACTCAGAGATATATGCATGTTAATTTCTTTATTTTCTTTTATTAATTTCTAAAGAAAATGGGTTTTTAATTTATTTGTGACTGCATGTGAACTTTGTTGTAAGTAGTGGAATAAGGTCCTTGCTCTTTCCATTTAGACTTGTCAAAAACTATAATCTTAATAAGTCATAATCTCACTTCTTTCTCCATGCTGGCAGGGTGGGCTTTTGCTGATTCTGTTCTGCATAGATTGGCTCCTCTTTGGGTGGGTGCTAGAGGACTAGAGTTTACCTGGGACTACCTTCTGCAAGGGCTAGAAGCTAATGCAAATTTGGTAAGTTTGTTCTCTCAGTTGACAGAAGTTACTTGTCTAACTGCTTTCTGTCTCACCATGCAATTTCTGATCTTCTAATGCATAAATTAGTAGGTCCATTTTTTCCCTGTGGAAATTTGGCTGATATGTCTGTCCACTTGTTTCCAGTCTAGAGTGAAATTATCTGTATCCTGGTTGCACTATGATTTCAGGTGTTAAGTATTTCCCTTGCTGCATTGGGATCTTTGATGTGGCTTCGCAAGAACAAACCGAAGACATTGATTCCCATAATATATGCATGTGCGGGGATTGTGGCAACCATGCCATCTATTACAAGGTTTGTTTTTCAACCTTGATTGTAATATTGTTTTCTTTACTAAAACGTTTGTGAGATTTGAGTTTTTTGTGACATTAAAACTGGGTTAATTTACTTCAAATCCATCAGTTTTTAAATACAAAAGTTTGGTAGGCCTATCTTTCTTAATTACTTCTGAACCTGTAAACTTGGCTTCATTTTCCCATAGCAAACTGTCCACAAACCCCATATCATGTATTTTTTAAAACCATATGGTGGTTGACCTTATAGCATCCATGCAATGATCTCCAATTAAAAGCATTTTGCACGCATGGTTTGGAACAGTCTGTGTAAAGAATAGCACTTGTCAATACCTTTGTTATTTTGATATATGGCCTCTGCAGCTATTTGAGGCGGGGATTGGGATGGCAATTTCCAAAGGTGGTAGGCTTTGAACTTTTTACTTCATTGGTGATGGCATTCATTAGTTGGCAACTCTTCTCTGCGTGTCAGAGACCTTCTGCCTGACAGCCTGAGGAAGCCAAGCATTACCCGTGGATGGTTGGTTGAGGCAGTTTTTCAGCAACAGCATAATTCTTTTAAAGAGGGCCTTTTCCTACAATTATATTCTCCTTATGGTGGGCCTGATCTCCCTTTTTTCAAGTTTCACATCATCGTTCGGGTTTGTGTTAATTTATTGCTATCTAATTTGATCTTCACCATTCTTATTTTACCAACTCAGATATAGAGATTTCTCAGATGTAACTCATGCAATGAATTCATGAAAATTTTGGATGGAAAATTAATTTGGATTAAACTAAGAAGTGGTGAAGATTATCACTCTTGGGCTATGTCTCTTTCCTGTCCTTTGTACGAGCAAAGTATCGAAGTTTTGTTGCAGTTGCAGTTCCATGGGTTTCAAACTGTTGATCAGTGTTGGAGTTTGTTGAGTCCAGCAGATGCGTATCTGAAAACCGAAAGGAATTGATATAGCCTGTTTAGCCCTTTTAACTCAGTTCATTAAATTGACAAAGATTTTACATCGATTGTATCCGTTCGTCATTGATGTTTACACCTCACGATCAGGGACTCCGGGTTCAATACAAAAAGAAAAAAGTTAAAACAATACCGGACGAAGATATAGAATAAATTAAAAAATTATATAGTGTTAATTGTTTTTTTTTTTTTTCTCTCTTATGTCACATGATGTTATAATTAATGTTGTTTTGGCGGTGTGATTTAGTGTCAATGGCAAATCTTTGAACAGGTTTTAACAGTGCCATTTTCCAAATGAACCTCCGTTAAATTTCTCTAATAAAAAAGGTGGTGGTAATTGTTGATATTATGGTATATGTACCCGTATTAATAGTTGAAATGCTATTGATCAACTATCCTGGTCGTTGCTCTATATAGGTATTATTGACCACTGCTGCTTGTTGAATGTGAATTAATCAATAAAACTACCGTGTGAAAAAATGTTGAAGAATAACTATTGAAATGAAGGATATCTGGTCTAATTTTGTTTCACGTATTTGTTTATTATTGATATTTTCCTTCATATATCCCCGAGAAACCTACATATACGTGTATCGTCTCATAAATTGGAAAGGTATGCTCCAGTCCCAGGCCCCAGCTCCCAAGTCCCAACCACCGGTACTCATGAGTCACGATTAAGGGACACAGTTCTTTATTTTTGTTTATGAACCTTGTCCGTAGGGAAATTTTAACAATTTGCTAAATTAATTGATACAGTATCAGTTAAATAATAATTGAAAAAAAAAAAAAGAAAACCCACCAAAATATTAAAATTTACTCAAATGAACATGTAAACAGTCACGTATATTTTCGGATAATTATAATAAAATAAAATACAGTTGGGTCATTATAACAATGACATAATTATCCAAAAAGCAATTTATGCGATTATTTTTAACATCTAGGATTTTTGTTTACATCTAATTAAACCTAGAAGTTTTTTATGGCTTTTCTCTTTTCTTCAAAAATTAGTAAAATAACTTCATCCTCTTATCCTGGTGTTTTTCATTCGTTTGCATGAAGAAAATAGCATTGTGAGAGGTTATTCTTGGTTACCATTTCACAATTAAACTGATCGACGCATGACATAATCTGTGCCTTGATTTTAAAAAAAAAAAAAAACAATTAAAGTAAAAGCTGTCAAGAGATTAATTAATTAAGGGTGAAACATATTATTAATTGGGAGCCTATAAAATGTTGAGCATATCTAGTCGAAACTTAATTTTTAAGATCTAAGCAATGGTGATTGGTGAGGACAATTTTACAGATGAAGCAATAGAAAAATCACTTGCTCGACAGCAGCTGTGATTAGTTAAAAGCATTACTCAATAAACTACGTAAAATAAAGATTTGTAACATGAAAAATAAGCATAAAACAATAAAGCTAACCATTGAAAGGAATAAAATAAATAAAATAAAGATTAAAAATTCAAAAATACCGTTGAAGTCTTTAGCTTAGTAGAAGAGCTTTTGCTTCCACAATATACAAGAGTGAGATTTAAACCTCCATAAAAATATAATTGTCATTCATCTTAATATATTAAAATCATATTATCCGGTAAACCCTGAACAATTGAGATAAAAGCCCCAATAATCCTCTTCTATTTTTCCTTCTTCACCCAATGCAATGCATTTTATCTTAATATATTGAAATCTTTTTTTTTTTTTATCATTTCTTAAAAAGAAAAATTATCCCATAAGTTATGAACAGTTGAGATAAGACCCCTATTAATCCTCTTCTACTTTTCACAAGAGAGCAAACTGCAAAGAGCATGTCTGTCTTTTCCATAAAAGAAAGCTCTCTGTTTTTGGTTAAGATTGCTGGAAAATCTTGCATTCGGGACAAATTGAGGAATCAATTATTATTTTCTAAATAATATTGCTATGCTTATTAAGTTTGGAGAATATTAAATATTAACTTATATGGCATATGACGTGATATTAGCACAAATCATATTAAATGATTACTTATCTTAGCATTTCGTTGCCACATGTCAATCACAAAAGTCGCATTCATCTTTCTTTCGAGCAATTCAGCTAATCCATACAATTAACTCCAAAGTTCATCATCTGCATTGTTAAATTTGAATATTCTATGGTGACCTAAGCTATGATGAGGATTTCAACATACAGGTAAAAATAAAGGAGGCTTTATTGTTAAACAGAGAATATTGTGAAACATTTCTGAATTGTTCACATTCTAAGTTCCTAATCTCCCAAAATGCAGTACTCTCAAATGCCAGCTTAGTTGAAGCAGAACATAAGTTGTACATCAAAGCTTAACATAAAACATAAATTCGTCTACAAGTGTAAGACCAGTTACATGAAGTAATCCGACAATATATTACATATAATTTACAAAGTACAGTCCAAAAGTCAAGCGAACTGCCAAATACTTCCAACACTAGTTAACATCAATTAACAAAGGCAACTGCTCATGCCGCGAGCATAGATAAATGAGCAGTTTTCTTTCCACATCTGGGACAACTGCTCAAAGCTGTAAGGAAGCGGGGGCAACTTGGGTTAGTGGAACCACAGCATTCACCACTCGAAAGATGCTGACATTTAGGACCATAGGCTTGGTTCCTGGGGTGTCTGGGTTGAACACACAGACATCAAATTCATCTAAGTTGTTATCTACAGCAAAATTCTTCCAGCCACCAGACAGGCCTCCAGAGCAACGAGGTTTGCAGAATTGAAATCGAGTGATCCATGTTTTCTCATTCAAACGAAGAATCACATCTTGATTCTCCAGGGTGAGATACTTTGACATCCAACTTGCAGGAATAGCCTGATGAAGCAAGACCAGAATGATATGAGGTCAACAATTTCACATAGGGAGTGGGAGTTTAGAGAAGGTAAAATAAGATTGAAAATGAAATGCTTACCATATAAAATCTCTTATATACATGAGTAGGTCTCATGACTACTGTAAAACTGTCAGTGGTTGATACTGCTTGTGCCATTAGCAAAGCATTATTTTTCTCATCTAGGGTCACAGGCCTCCTATTAGATGTAAAATGTGGGCTTGATGCCACATTTCCATTGATGATTGTTTGTTCATCACCTAGGGCATTTGTTGCAGAATTAAAATTAATAAACAAGAGGATACAGAGCAGATTTCAAAAACTTGTCATTGGCCAACTATATTTGTTCAATCAACAATTTAGAAACCTTTTGTCATGCAATGAAAAGAAGAGAAGAAGCTGAATACCAGGTTTGGTCATTAACATCTCTGCAAAATTAGTGTACAGCGTCTTGCTTCTCGAACTTCGCCTAGTATGACCAAGCCCGTTAGAACTATCAACCCTCCTAATTATTTTGCCAGAATCTAGGGTGACAATTGGCTGTCCTAGTGGTATTTTGTTAATTTCATCATTACTTGCTTTTTCTGGCAGAGTGACATCAGCATCACAAAGAGAAGAGTTAGGAACTCCTTCCACACAACTTTCTCCAATTCGTCTTTTGGTTTGGCATAAACTGCCATGGTCTTTATGCGCACATTTTTTGACAAAATGTGAATTTCGCCTGCTATGAACAAACTCTTTAGAAATACTACCCCTCCTAATTCTTTTGCTAGAAGCTGGGGTGACAATTGGCTGTCCTACTGGAATTTTGTTGATGTCATCATCACTTGTTTTCTCTGGCGGAGTGATGTCAACATCACAATGTGAAGAGTTAGGAATTCCTTCCACTGAACTTTCTCTAATTTTGCTTCTGGTTTCACATCCACTGCCATGCTCTGTATGCCCACATTTTTTGACAAAATATGAAACAGCTTTCTCACATTGGCTTTGCCCATCAAACATTAAAACATCAAAATGTGAGCCTCCATTGTACTTAAAGAACAAGATATCATTTTCTCCCAGACAATGATCTTTGGCAAATTCTGGCCAACCATGACTGAAATACAAGGCATCATCTCTCATTGTAATTCCTACTACCCATGTAAAACCGCTGGGAGCCTTCAGAGAGGCGGTTACTGGAAGCTTCTTTCTCAAATTTCTAGCAACCTTTTCTGGGATGGCCTGCGATTCCTCAAAATGATAAACATTCAAATAACCATTGAAGGAAAATAGAAAAATGAAGAAAGAAAGCAGTGGCACTTGTAAATTTCCAAGATTCAGCTGACTATGTGTTACTGTCCTGGATTTCACATGCACTAAAAATGATAACCCAAATGGGCTTATAAGCTCATGGACACCCTATGGAAGTGTCTTGGATTCTCCCTTCCTCCACCCTATGGGTTCATAACAATATAGCAAGACTTTAGGTTACATTATGATCAACATAGTCAAAAAAATGTATGAATGAAATAAAATGCAAAAATTTAGATTTTGTTAAGCTCGACATAGCCAAAAAACACAAAGGCTGGCCCTAGTTCCAACGGTGACTTGTTTCCTCTATTTGTATGTTAATCTGTGGCTTCTTCACTGTAGGAGCTTCCACTCACATTGGCCGTTACCAATTGCAAGAAAAAGCTTCACTTTTGAGTTAATTTTAAAGGCAGAAAAACAGACGTCACAGGCCCACCACCCTTGTTTGTTACGGTTTTGATGCGTTCTTGAAAATGTTGAGTTTATTATATACAAGTAATTATTTACAATGAAGGATATTTAGAACAAATAATAAGGATCTGAAGAAAAAATTAATTGTTGCGAACAAGCTGAATTTGTAAAAGAACCTTAGAATAAAAAAGAAATAATTGCATGGTAAACATACAAGTTGGTGATCAAAACCAGCACGAAGATACTGAATGAAATGGATACACTGAAAATGGTTCCAATAAATTTCCTCTTCCCAACTCCTGCATTCGTTGCATGCTTCCCCCATTTCCCTATATCTGAAGCTTTGGATCGGATCTGATCTGATCTTCAGAGGCCAAACGAAACAATAGAGTTGAGACATTACGCCATAATGCATTCAGCTAAATAAGTTAATTATGAAGAAGAAAATCAGAAAATTAAAATAAAAGCGTGATTTTTTTTTTTTTTTTACCTGCTATTCCGAAAGACAAATGAGGAAAAAGCGAAATAGTTGAATTGATTTGATTTGATATTCTCGCAGGAAAGGAAAGAAGAGAGAATCTTAAACAAAGATATGGCAACGATGCAGGTCGAGCATGAAGCTAGCTGCCAGCACCTTGTCTCTCACTCTTGACTACATACACTCCGATCGAGCTTAGCTGCAACACCGCACTTTGACCTCGTTTTACGGTGTTCAATGCCTTTACTCCGCCGAATCACCGATATACACGTGGCAGTTATAGGCAGCAGAAGCTGTCCTCCCCAATGTTACACATAGAGCTGCTAAAAAAACATTCGACAAAATCACGTTATCCGAAATTAATACGACATAAATAGATGTTGATGGTCTAATTTGATATTATTATTAAATTAATTGAATTGGGGTCGATATAATTTTTTTTTTTTATATTTGATTAGGGTTGAAAGTTATTGATCTATTTATTTAATAAATAAAATTATTCTAAGTTTTATTTAAATTAATTTATAAATTTTTATTATTAAAATTTAAATATTTTAATAATACTCTTTATTTACTTTTTTAATAATAAATATATGTATAATATTTTATTTATAAAATTTTATATAAATTTAAAATTTTAATTAAGAGTGAGAATAAATTGGGTTGGGTAAGGTAAAATAGGATAGAGTTTGTGAAAATTCAACCCAATTCATTATTAAATAAGGTAAGATAAAATTAATTCAATCCAACTCAATAAACATGTTTAAATCAATCCAACATAATTATTTAATAATTTAGTTAGGTTGGATTGCGTTGGGTTAATCAGGTTGAAAACTTGAAGATTAAATTAAAATAAAAAATTAAATAAAAAATATATGACACTTGAAATAAAAGTAATTAAAATTAAATATAAATATATTATAATATGAAAAATTTATTCACGGTCTAGTATTTGATAAAAAAATCTAAAAATAAACTACCTTAAAATTTTAAAAAATTTTGATAAGAAGCTTTTAGATTTTATTTCTAATTTTATCACATCTCTTTTTTTTATTTTAAATTCTAAACTTTTAAATATTTAACTAGTTTCATGTCTCGTAATAAAATGAAAATTTATAATTATGTACTGATAATGTTTATTACAAAATAAAAAATAAAAAAATTGAAATCAACCTACTTTCAAAATTAAACTTATAAGATAATAAATTTACCAAGCAATTATATATTACTATGTCAATAAATAACCACATGCTCAACTAGAATATTTACTAACTCTAAAATAAATAAATATTATTATTTTTATGGATTGGGCTGTATTAGACAAGTTCATCATAATTAATCCAATAATTAAGTTCGAAAAAATTGATCTGATTAACCCACAATAACCAAGCAACTCATTAAAATTAAATTAAATTAAGTTTGCACACTCCTAACTTCAATAGTATAAATATATAAAATATTGGTAGAGATATATGTTTTATTATATCAAAATATAATAATATTTACATACACACACATAATTTTAATAATATAAATGTGTAATATTTTAGTAGATATATATGTTTTATAATATCAATAAATTACATATATATGATATTATTTTCAGATGTTGGCTCTTAACATGTCTGTATGAAAAATAAAAATTAGAGCATCCACTCTTAAAAAAATTATATATGTGTGTGTATAATAGTGTACAAATATTTGATATGAACTTTGTTAAATATATAATTATTAAACGTATTATTAGATAACTTAATAATTTTTTGTATGAGATTAGAATATTAATATTTTAATATAATTATTAAATAAATCATATTTAAATTAACTTAAATTTAACGTAACACATTTGATGATCCATTTTGCACGCTCGGACTACCCGCTCCAATGTCCAACCCAACCACATACAGTAAACAATACATCTTAGAAGTGCGGCATGTCATTTTCCTTAAAATAATTAAAGTTGCAGTAAAGTGAAGCCCCGTCACACCTTACATCACCTCTTAGATAGCAAGCTCCCTTTCTTTATTATTCTTAATCTTAAATGAAAAGAATTAAAAATAATAATAATTACGGGCTTCTATTATATATAATTATATTTATATACATATATATGTGTGTGTGAGAATTAGGCTTCCATATGAATTTCGTTTAGCGTAAAAGATATACGCACTTGTATTGCACATAATCTTTTCTTTTAAAAAAAAAAAATTAAAATTAAAATAAATGAACAATTAAGTCACAAGAGAGCTAATTAATTTCTCATTTTCCTTTTTTACATTTTTTATTTCTTCTCTAACCCGATACCTTTGAACAGAAAATGAAATTTGTCCCTGGACATGAAAAATTTCTCAGGCAGGTAAAGGTTTCGACCTCCTAGCGGTCCGTCGTAATTTTCTTAGGCAGGACATGTGGTTAGTGCCTTCGAAGGAAATAAAAATTACAAACAAATATATAAATGCGAGGAAGAGTATGCATCATCCGCCTTTTGGAGTTTGGGAGTGAATTAACGGTCCAGCATTCCCCTTTTGAAGAACGAGCAGCTTTCTCTTCATTAAGTGCCATCATCATTCTTAAATTGCGTCCAGGTGGTGCATCCATTTCAGCTTCAACATCATTTCTATTTTCAGTAGCTGCCTCTGTTGTGGACTAAGCCAAGTTAACAGGTACTTTCATGAGTTTATAGATCTACTCACACAAATCTCTCTAAAAATTGTAGGTCATAATATTATGAACTGATAATAAACATGAAGGAAAAAAAAATACACTTAAAAGGAATGGTAAAAATAAGTACACAGGGCCCATGTTACCTAGAAATTCACTTAAAAGAATCTAACTGAAGACACATGAAGCACAGCATTGCCCCTTGTATAACAGATCACAACTAGAAAATCCCCAACATATGATCAATTCAAAGCTTTACCTGTTCTTTTGTTGCTAATTTTTGGCAGACAGTACGGCGCAATACTAACAGAATTCCTAGCTGTACCAATATGCTGCTTTATTTCACATGACTTAGAACCTTTCATGTTGCATAACTGTATTTCTTTTCATGCTTGAATGAACCTTCCGAGAGTTCTTCTTCACTTTCTTGGCACACCATCAAACTTTTTGCATGACATGGTGGTGGAGCTGACATTTGACCCAGTTAAGACTGTTGTTCTACTCTGACTATCTGGGTACTGCTTTCCAACTCTAAAGAATATACACAAGCAATTCACATTTGTTCACAAGTTCAAAGATGCAGATGTCTTCCAATTTTCTCTCATTACTACGAACAAAGGCCAACCATCCTCCACAATAAGTATGACTTGTGTGCACTTTTGTTGTAGGCACTGAATTCAGAGTCCAGCTTGCTTGTTTCAGGATGTGAAGGATAACCTCTGTTTTACAATTTGGAAGATATGCCGTTGAAAACTGATATGGTATATTCTGTGCCAGAAAGGAAAAGACAACTGATCTCATTAACAGATTCCAGAAAACTAAAACAATAAATTTTCTACGTAAATGAATACATGCCAGGAGAGGTAAAATGCTATGAATCCTGAGTGAACAGGCCGGCAACAGCCAAAGGAATCTCTACATGAAGGTTGTCCAGCCAATTCATTTTCACAATGACGAAGGACGTTGCTACCATCAATTAAGAGCAGCAATGCCAGATTTGATAAATAAATATAGAGAATCTAAATCTTTGGTGGCTGGGGAATTTGTTGAGCAGCAGATTGAAGTCGTAAGATTGAATAAAAGGACTGAGACTTGGAGGCGGTTGGTAAGTGATGTTGTTTATTCACCAATATTTTCCTCAACATTCTCCTAAATTCCAGTGGAATACTAATTTATGCATGTATTTGAAAAAAAAAAATGAATGGACCATGTTTCTGTCAAATCCACCATAGAGCATGCTTACTAATCACAACATCATGACAATAACTTAATTTTACTATTTATCACTTTAATCGTGTGATTATTAAAGCATGCTCTACGGTGGAGCAACTTCACCGTAGCCACTGCCTTCTGTCAAATATCCATAATAACAAATGAAACTTCTTACCAGTGAATATGAACCACTGACATTGAACCTCTTCATTTTTCAGACGAAATAGGGAAAAGCTGATATGAAAGATTGAGCAACTTTTTTCTCTTCATCTTCTGACAACATTGAAATACAAATTTTATCATGTAAATAAAATTCATCTTATTTGCTGTTTCTTTCTAATAGTAAAAGTAAATCTATTCAAGAGTGTAAAAACAAGAAATCTCTCACAATTCTGAAATTTTGATAAATAAAGATATTGACGTTAAAAATTCCTATTTACAAGAAGAAAATTTGGATTACAAGTAGTACTTCATTGTGGATTTGCTTATGTACTGGCATATCATGCAGAAACAAGCACAG
This sequence comes from Murraya koenigii, assembly GCA_025617385.1. Lineage (NCBI taxonomy): Eukaryota > Viridiplantae > Streptophyta > Magnoliopsida > Sapindales > Rutaceae > Murraya > Murraya koenigii. Next base: position 39,735,390 of record CM046812.1, on the reverse strand, counting down.
TCCATCTGTCCATGAGTCCAATTTCTATAATCCTATTTCCAGTTTTTTTTTTTTTTTTTTCTAAAACAAACAGATGACTCAAAAAAGGGTCAAAAACAACAGAACTCCTCAATATCTTGGAAATTGATCAACCAAGAAACAGATTGTCTGCAAAATCAATGCAAGGTTGGATTTGTTACCCGGCTTTATGTTGCAAGTTTTTGATAGAGAGAGCAATGCAAAGATTGTAGATAGACTGAGACACCTTCTTGTTTGCTCACAGGAATCTGCTTCCTGGTCCCGGTTATTATCTATGCAATCCAATTCAAAAGTACAGGAGCATTCTCTAATATTCTTCAACAAACTTTGAAAAGCTTTGTCTGAATGGGCAACAAACCACTCTCTTTCTCTCTTTCGTCCCCTACTGGTGGACTTCGAATTAAATGCAGCTTCCTTCTGACATCCACTCTTAAATATCTGCACGGCAAAATGCAACTCACCATCATATCTAAAAACCAAAAGGTCACCACATTCTATAAAATTGCCTCTCAGAAATACAGGCCATCCTTATCGAAGAACAAATTATTATCCTGTTGAATCAAGTGAACGTCCCATGTATCCCAACTAGGACCTATTAATGAGACGATCCAGATGTTCTGCCCTCCACATGTCTCACGAATCGTAGTGGTAATTTCTGTTACATATAAATTTCGATTGGATAACAACCAACCACACAACCCATCAGCATTTCATCGAAATTTGATTTAAGTTAACAAAAAAACTTCCGTTTGAAGGTAAGAAAACCTTCCATCTAAACTTCCAAATTTGATTCTTTGACAGACACAAAAAACTTTCAGAAGAACTTGTTTGAATCAGAGAGAAGCAAAACGAAACGTTGAAGATCAAAGCGATTAGATAGTGGAGTAAATAACTAATAGCTGTTCTATCCGCTTGCCTGCAGCGCACAGTGTTCGGCTGCCTGCTCTGCACTGCTAGTTCGAGTTTGTGTGCGAGTGTTAGATACGCACCATATAGGTCGTTTGGTGCTCTGATCTCGTCGTCCTGGTTCTGGGAGCGTGCCGTAAGCGCTTGCCAGCAACTAAATCAATCTTGTGACACGTGGAATAACCATTGCCTGTTAGGGACCCACGTCCTTTTTATATCCGGATTATATTCGGATTCTACCATCCATTTTATGTTACCAAAAAGAGTGTGTAAAAGATGTGACATTTTTTATCAGAAGATAATTTATTTATTCACTTCAAGAGACTTTTAATGGATGATTTAAGGGCCATTCTTTTGAATTTTGATATTAGGCTGAATCTAAGCCTCAATATTGCCAACAATATATAATAAAAAAAAAAATGACATGGAGTAAAATACATGAATATCTTACTTAGTTTTTGGTTAAAAAGCTTAGACTTGGTCTTGCTGTTATGATAGTTAATTACCGTTTGCAAATATATGGGAAGAAAGAAAAGTGCAAAGAGAGCATAAAAATGTTAGTGGTGACTTGTTTCCAAAAGTCTTTTACCGTCAAAACCTAACAAAATTAGAGCTAAATTCGGAGGGATGGTTGCAATTCCTCTGAAATAAATTACAAGCCAATTGCTAGTGTTGCTAAGAAAATCAAGTACGCACCCTTTGGAGCTCCAAGGTACGTGGGGCAAGCAAGTCCTTAAAAAAAAGAAAAAATGCGACCGTCAGCGTTCTTTGTTCTGCTTTCTTTTGTTGTCCTCTCATCTTTGTCATCTATTTCCTTGGCTCTATCAGATGCTCAAGCCTTATTCATCGCTCGTAGTCAATTGTCAATGCTTCCAGAGAATGGCGATTTGCCAGATGATTATGAATACAAAGTCGATCTTCATAACATGACGTTTCCCAATGCAAGACTCAGGCGAGCTTACATTGCGTTCAGTGCGTGGAAAAAGGCCATATATTCAGATCCATATAACACCACGGCAAATTGGGTTGGTCCCAATGTTTGTGAATATAATGGTGTTTTTTGCGCAATAGCTCTTGATGATCCCAGAGTTACTGTAGTAGCTGGCCTTGATCTTAACCATGCTGACATTGCCGGCTATCTTCCTGTAGAACTTGGTCTATTGACAGATATTGCTCTTTTCCACATCAATTCTAATAGATTTTGTGGGATAATTCCCAATAGCTTTTCAAAGCTTAAACTTCTGTTTGAGCTTGATCTTAGCAACAACCGGTTTGTTGGCCAATTCCCAAGAGTTGTTATTTCACTACCCAAGCTTCGGTACCTTGACATTAGGTACAATAACTTTGAGGGCGCATTGCCTTCGAAACTGTTCGAGAAAGAATTGGATGCATTATTCTTGAACAACAATCGATTCGAATCTACCCTTCCTGAGACTTTTGGATCCTCTCCAGCTACGGTTGTGGTGATTGCCAATAACAAACTCACAGGTTGTATTCCAAGCAGCATTGGCAACATGGGAAACACACTGAATGAGATAATTTTCTCCAACAACAAGCTTGCGGGCTGTTTGCCAGCAGAAATTGGCAAGCTCACGAATGTATCAGTTATGGACCTTTCCTCAAACACATTCAGCGGCATATTGCACCAGACTTTCAATGGGCTTAGTAAGATTGAGCGCTTGGATATTTCTCATAACATCCTCACAGGCTTTGTTCCTGAGAGCGTGTGCCGCTTGCCTCACTTGTTGAATTTCACATATTCATACAACTACTTCAATGGTGAGGCACCAGCATGCGAGTCATTTAGGAGGAAAGAAAGTAAGTTTGATAATAGTTATAATTGTTTACCGGACCGGCCAAAACAGAAGTCCTGGAAACAATGCCAGGCTGTGGTGAACAAGCCTGTTGATTGCAGTAAAGCAAAATGTCATGGGGATAAACCAAGTCCTCATCCAGTTGAAAAGAAACAGCCTCCGAGCCCAAAGCCACAGCCACAACCACAGCCAGAAACACCAAAGCTAGACCCGCCCAAACCACAACCCCAAAAACAACCGCGGGTTCCATTTCCAGTATCTTCACCCCCACCGCCTGTTCAGTCTTCAACACCACCACTTCCAGTACATTCACCTCCACCACCAGTACCCTCCCAACAGCCATCAGTACATTCACCTCCACCATCTTCACCTGTTCGGTCTCCACCACCTCCAATACACTCCCCACCACCACCTTCACCGGTTCAGACTCCACCAACGCCTGTTAAATCCCCACCTCCCCCAGCCCCTTCACCTTTTCAGTCTTCACCACCACCACTTCCAGTACATTTACATCCACCACCAGTACACTCCCAGCAGCCATCAGTAAATTCTCCTCCGCCATCTTCACCACCTCCAATACAATCCCCATCTCCCCTGTTCCCTTCACCTCTACGAACAATGCACTCTCCGCCCGCGCCTGCTCCATCTCCTCCACCTCCTCCTCCTGTTTACTCACCACCACCAATGGAAAATATCGTTCTTCCACCAGTTATAGGCTTCCAATATGCATCGCCACCTCCACCAATAGTCCCAGGATACTAAATAGCGTGCCTTTAAAGTTTTTCGCTTTCTTAACTAGTTTTACAATCTGGCAACAGTAGCAGCACACTTTTGTTAGTTGTAGTTCGTAAGAATTAAGAAATATTATTTTTTATTTTATTTGTGTGAATGAAGAAAACCTTCAGGAAAATGTATATGTGATAGCTAGAGTTAATTATGATTTTCTGCAGTGTGTGAATGGTGTCCGTATAAATTGGCAATGTGGTGCAGTTTTTAAGAACTAAATCTTCTCCTAATTTAATATTCCTAAGCTTTGCATAAGATTATAACTTATACCATATAAATTTTTCTTCCTATGGCTAGAATTTTAGAATTTACTTTAAATTTATTTTTAAACGATTGCGAGAGTTTAAATTAGAAAAGAATCCTAATCTATTTTTTAAACCAGCGTTACTTTGGTATAAACTCGAACAAAAAGAAATATGGGCAATTAATTCTTCAAAAAAGTTATGTCATGTGTAATTAGACTAGAATCGAATGCATTATTGTTGCCATTGAATTCTTTAAAACCATTTCCACAATTTATTCTTCTCCTATCCTCAATCTTGATTCATGCAATGATGCAAACGTGAGACGTGTATTGCCAAATTTATTCTTGCTAATCTTGACAATTTTATTTTATTTGACTTTAACTGACATTTATTTTCTTTAAAAATAAACCAACAGTAATTCTCTGGCAACCTCTATAAGATAAGAAATTTTGATTCTTCAAACTCGCACAATTTATCCCTTTCAACCTTCAAAATTCTCTTAAAAACTCAAGCAATTCTCTAACTTAAATGTATTTCTAGTTTAACTTGAATGATTGTTAATTTGCACGTCTCGGACTCGGTGATTTAATTTGAAATATAGAAACTAAAATATCATATTGCATCATGATGACTTTGCCCAAAAAAAAAAGATTACATATCTATATATTGAGATGACTTTGTGTTGGAATTTTTTCACATACATTGCTTCTGTGTTGATTTATAACTTTATGTTTTAATTAAGCAACGTAACTTAGTGAATTGGCAAATGATTTGGGTTGACCGAACCGAACCGACATAAAATTTATTTCGGATTTAATTTAATTTGTTAAATTAAAACTACTAAATGGTATTAACTTTAAACCCGTTAGGTTTTGTTAGAGTCGGATTTGTATCTGAGCCGAATTTAGAAAAAAAAAAAAATTCTTAAAATAAATGACAAACGTAAAAACTAAAAATACCTAATTCTTAGATCACAAACTACATCGAAACCCAAAATCACGCACGAAAAACAGAAATTCCATAACCAAGAGTATCGTTTGTTTGTATGTAATTACTGATTTGCTGTGTTTTTGCTAAAAACTTTAATTTTTTAGTGGGTTTGTTCTTGTAATTCATTGGGAATTTATAGCATTAGCCTTGTGTTGCGATTTGCACAGATTATAATATTTGAAATCCAACAAATAGTCTTTAGTTATATTATAAAAATAATTAATTGTAAAGAAAATCAACTGATAAATTTTTTTTTTTTTAAATACGAGCTGTAAGGGGATTGTGCTGGGAATGTCTTTGTTATTATTTTTTTATTTTTTCAAAATACCCTCGCTGTCATGAAAAATATAAATTAAAAAATAAAAATAAAAACTGAAATTCCTAATCAAGCAGCCGACCCATCACATTTTTCTCACCTAAAAACAATTAGTTTTCTCTTTTCGCATCACTCAGTGGCTAGTTGAGCAGCTCATCGCCAATTACACAAATTGCCGCTCTCACCGATCAGCCACCACCTGATTTCACTGCTCGGCACTAATCTTGTATCACTCACCGGTTGGATTCATCATTGATTGCAGCCCATTACGATTCTGTCACGTGCGGCGATCTCGATTTGACAGCTCATCATCGTCCAGCGTCTCCGATCATCATTTGAAGTATGTTTTCATTGTGTTGCTATGTTGGGAACCAAAATTGCCATGATGTGTTACGTAAGGATTGTTAATTTAATGTTTTTATTAGTGTTGTTGGAACTTATGTTGTATTGAAAATCATTTTGAATTTATATATGCATTGTATGTATCCTTATTGTTTTTACTTCAATTTATTTATTTATTAATGTCATCGTTATTATTATTTATTATTATTATTATTATTAAAATTTATTAATGTCATTGTTATTATTGTTATTACTATTATTATTATTAATTAATATTAAGGATAATAATTAACAAAATATATTTTAATAAATTATAATAGTTTATTATAATTTCAAGATAAAGTAAACGCATCTATGGAACTTCAACCCTTTGAGCGAAATGCGACAAAAGGAAGAAAAATCCATGGACCGCCCCATCGTCTCCACCTCGTAGGGACTACGAGATCACACCAAGAACACCTTCGGTATCCAGGGGCGGACCTACTATAGAACCCTAAAAATGGTGGATGTACAAAAAAAATCCACAGCCGATCATGTCCTTCAAGTCACACGTTGCTTTCTACCACATCGTTTTAAACGAAATTTTACTATAACATTTCTCTAGTTTAGAATCTGTATGTAATTGATTCCAGTATGGAATCATGAATAGTCATTGCTTCGGTCAATACGTAGCTTTTCTTTCCTTGTATATGAAGGGAATCAAAACCTCAATTATGAAATCTCTTCTTTCCCACTTTACATCTCGTAACGCACTGTGTTCTTGTAGAGAGAAATGTACTTTCACATCTTCTTAGCTCGAAATGAAAATGGCTGAGGAGAGGAAAAGTTCATTTTTTTTAAGGTACTTCGAGAACAGATCCAATGGAGACGGGGCGAGGCCTGTAGCTCAGAGGATTAGAGCACGTGGCTACGAACCACGGTGTCGGGGGTTCGAATATCTCCTCGCCCATAACCGGCCCAAAAGGGAATGGCCCTTCCCTCTAGGGGTAGGAAAATTATGAAAGAAGTGCTTCGAATCATTGATATGTGACTCGTACCTATTCTAAAAAAGTCGAGGCATTTCGAATTGTTTGTTGACACGGACAAAGTCAGGGAAAACCTCTAAAATTATTTCAATATTGGACCTTGGACATATAATAGTTTCGAATCAAAGCTCTTAGAAAGAAGATCTTTTTGGCATTGGACGTTCCCAAAAATTAGTACTATCGGGTCGGGTGAATTCAATAATAGACGTCTGTTAGCATTCCAGCCTTCCTTCTCCTTTTAGGATCTATTCGAAAGAGAATCCAATACTTCTTCTTCTTGGTCATGAATATTTGAATAGGGCGAACCATCCCATTCTGACTCTAATTCCTACAGCTCAAATAAATAATTTATTCTGCTTCCATTCTTGATTCCGCTTCTATTCTTTATTCCGACTACTAATTAGTAAACGCACTATTAGTGTTTCATGTCATTACGCTCCCTTTTTTTGTAATTTCCCATTCTTGTTCATACAGAATCATTTGTTGAATAGTAATTGCAAATTTCACAGCAATTATGGTCTGTTTGGACTTTGAATTTAGATTGCTATTTTTATTTGTTTTCTTTTTTTTTTTTTTAAAAGAAAATATCTAAAAAATATATCATTTTTCTTAATTACGTCATTGTGTTAGGTAAATATAACAATTAACATGAATTCTTAGCTAGGTTGAAAAATAGTATACTTTTAATTAATTTATCATATTCATTTGTTTTTAGTTACTGATATAGGGACACATAGATGATAATTTAATCCGTCAATGATTATTACAAGTATTGTTTAATTTTCTTGTTTGTTCTACTTCTAGGCTATGGTGACCAAATATCTATTTACTTCAACAAGGACAAATGCCCTGAAGAGTCTTGTTTGGGGAATGCCGAGCAAGCCTGTTTGAGGACAAAACAGCCATAACAAAAGACCCGATCACTAGCACGCAGATACCCCTGCTCTGTGTCAAAGCTGGTCAGGGTCAAGTGTTCTAAGCTAGTCTGGGCTCGGATATTCCCATCCTGTTTGAGTAAAGTCACAAAGAGCAAGGATATCCTCAACCATCGAGCGAGCCATAGTCGCATTATGAAAAGCACCAAGAACAGGAAGAGACCAGAGCTCTAGCAGAGCAAACCCAAGCATGGCAGCCCCACATATGTAACTTAGAACGGTGAACGCTTCTCTCCAAAAAGATGAAAGTAGCAGCCAGACGCCCCCCCACGCCCTGACATCTTGTCACGACGATCGATAACTGACAGGCACCTCCACGCCATAGAATTTCGTCACTGTTACCGATAAGCGGCACATACCCCCATAATATCATCATTTCCCACATACCTACACGGTATCATCATTTCATCACGGTGACCCATAACCGTCTGACATCCCATACCCCCAAGTTATGCCACTGTGACCCATAGCTGTCAGAAAGACGCAGGCACAATGAATGCAGGGGATGGCACCAAAGTAAGAGTGGCCGGAAAAAAAGGGTAATAAATATCAAACAAAGAGTAAGGTAAAGGGATCTTCTTCTTCCTTTTCTTTTGAACTTTCTATTTTCTGGTTTTTCTCAGATTTAAAAAGAATTTCAAAGAACCAACCCGATTACTGACTTGAGCGTTGGAGGTTTTGGCCAGAAAAACACCCGACGACCTCTGATACTTTTTCTGTAGATACAGGCAAGAGAGATCCATCATTCCAGCGAATCAAGAAACGCAAGAATTAGCTAGAAATCCTACTCGAGGTGAGTGCGACCAGAAGAAAGCAGTATCGTATTTTGGAGCGACCAAAAAATTGCATCAATATTTTGCCGCCGTCTGTGGGGATCAGTTCAAAAAGCCTAAATTTGTAGCACACTCAAAAAAATGATGTGACAATGAGAGAAAACAGCCGAAGAGGAGTAAGCCCCGAAGAATCGGTGACCCTGAGGGAGGCGGCCAACGAGGCCCGAGATAAAGAGATGCAAGAAATGATGGACCAGATGGAGAAGCAGATGGAGATACTAACGTCCATCCTACACAAGAACTCAGGGATGGACAGATGAGAGTATGCAATGATGTTCCTGAATCCAGTCGCGGGAACGCACCCACAGGGGGGGGGACGTGGGAAATGGAGCCCAAAGGTAGAAAGTACAGAACGCAGTCGGAAGGAGGAAGACAAACCCGGAGGAGAGATAATCAAGATAGCACTTGCAAGACACAGCACCAGAGCATGCGACAGTTGCACCGCGGAATCCTTTCCGCACAGAGGAGCTGGAGGGGGAGGTCCGCAGGCTGGCTCAGGTCGTTGACGATCTCTAGGAAAATGGGAAAGCTCTAAGTTAGAGGATCATATTAGACAATAAGTCCTCACTTTTAGCAGAAATCATGAGTGTCACAATCTTTAGGGATTTTCGTTGTCCCGACTTGAAGTTTTCAGGGAAGAGTGACCTGTTAGTGCACATTGAGAGTTTCAATGACATGACTGGAGTACAGGGCTTGACAACAGCCCAAAGGTGTAGAGCCTTTTCACTTACCTTATAAGGGTGAGCGAGGAAGTAGTACAGCAAGTTACAGAGGGGGAGTATTCAGAGCTTCGAGCAGATGTGCACGGAGTTTGCTGAACAGTTCCGGGGGGTAGTAGCTTCCGAAGACGATATGATAGAGTTAGTTGAGATCAAACAAAGGGAGGGAGAATCTCTCAGAGAGTTCGTTAAGAGGTATCACCGAGCAGTCATAAAGCTCGGGGCATTCAATCATCCCCAGGCGTTGAGAGGATTAAAGAGGGGTAAGGATGGGAGGCCCTGGTACAATCTGTGGAATCTATCGATCCTCTCATACTCTGATGTATACGAGCAAATGAAGATGGATATCGTGATTGAGGAGAAAAAAGCTGCAAAGTTGAGGAGAGAGCAGAGCGGCAGAGCAAAGCATAGGAAAAAAGGTAGGCCTGCTCAGGGTTCGTCGACTTCTAGAGGGTTAAGGAACCGGGTTACTCCCTACAACCCTTACCAGAGGGCCCCCCAACCGCGAGTGGGTCACGCTCTACGTCGCAGGTCTCCAAGCAGGGACCAGAGGGATTATCATCAGTTTAGTGACAACTGGCCCCGTAATCCTCCAACTAATCGGCCCATGCAAAGCCACAACAGAGTCGACCGTCCACTGCCTCTAGGGATAGGACCATGCAGATGATTGACCGAAGTCCTACTACAGGCAGTACACCCCTCTGAAGGTGTCGCTAAAGGAGATGTTCCATAATGTAGAAGAATGAGGGACAGGAGCAAGTTTTGCAAGTTCTACAATGATCATGGCCATTCAACATCCCAATGTCGCGATCTAAAGAACCTGGTGGAGCATCTAGTAAGAAATCGATACCTAGATGAATTCATTGAGGGAGGACACCCAATAGTAAAGCGGCCAGTGGCGAAGGATGACCGGGCCTATGATATGGACCACGAACCACCTGTTACGAGGGTGATAGCAGGAGGGCCGACGATGGCAGGAGATTTGAACAGAGCTAGGAAGAACTATGGCAGATATGCCTCTGCTAATCGGGAGGTTCTGCTCACTATACCTGCCGCAAAGAAAGCCAGAACAGGATAAGTTCCAATCATGTGGACGGACGAGGACGAGGAGGGGTCTATACCCCCACGAGGATTCCCTAGTTATAAAGGCAAATATCTCAAACAGGGAGCTCAACCAGATTCTGGTAGACTCAGGAAGCTCAGTAAATATTCTCTTTAAGTCCACCCTGGATGAGATGGGAAGAGCAGATACGAGGCTCGAGCACACAAGCACCTCTTTGAAAGGATTCGGTGGAGGAAGGCTGACCTCCCTAGGGATTGTGAATCTGCCAGTGACCATGGGCTCGAAGCCTTTTGAGAAGAATATAATGTTGGACTTCGTGGTCATGGACGAGGTCAGCCCTTACTAGGCGATATTGGGAAGGCCTTTCATGAGGATCAACCACTACTTAGCATTGAAATATTGCATGAACGGTGCGATGGGGTTGTTAAGGGCGATCAAAGTATCGCGAAGGCTGCTATGCAACAGTGGCTAAGGAAGTGATGCAGGTGACGTCGTTGGATGCAAGGGGTGAGTGAAAGAAAGGGAGACAAGAATCCGCTGAAGAATTGAAGGAAATTTTGATAAGACAGGACGACCAGGAGAAGAAGGTTAAGATCGGCTCGGGCATGAGCGAATAGCTGAGGAAGAGTCTAGTCGAGTGCTTGCTAGCCCATTCTAATGTGTTTGCCTGGTCACATAAGGACATGCCAGGGATTGACCCGAAGGTGGCATGCCACAAGCTAATAGTGAGAAGAGATGCGAGGCCAGTAAAGCAGAGGAGGATGTGTGTGGATTTTACAGACTTGAACAAAGCCTGTCCTAAGGATAGTTTCTCATTTCCGAAGATAGACTAGCTGGTTGACTCCACGGCCGGACACGGTCTGCTCAACTTCATGGACGCATTTTCCTAGTACAACCAAATCCTCATGTTTGGGCTGGACAAGGAATGCACGGCCTTTATTACCAATCAAGGTCTGTTCTGCTACTAGGTCATGCCCTTCGGCTTAAAGAATGCAGAAGCAACATATCAGAGATTGGTGAACAAGATCTTTAAACCTCTGATCGGCCGCACAATAGAAGTTTATGTTGATGACATGATCACCAAATCCAAGGATACAGAAGAACATGTCAAGCATCTGCAAGAGACATTCGTACTCTTGAGTGAGTACAGAATGAAGCTTAACCTAGAGAAGTGTGCATTTGGAGTAGGTTCTGAGAAGTTTTTAGTTTTCATGGTCAGCAACAGAGGAATTAAGGCCGACCAAGAAAAGATAAGAACAGTAGCAGAAATAAAGTCCCCACGCACTCTTAAGGAGATACAAAGTCTAACGGGTAAGCTGGCAGCCCTGAACAGGTTTATCTTCCGACAACGGATAAGTGCCATATCTTCTTCAACGAGATGAACAAGGGGAGGAAAACAAAGTGGACGCCAGAATATGAGGCAGCATTTCAGCAGTTGAAAGAGTACTTGTTAAAGGCCTCGCTACTGTTAACACCACGAGTAGGAAAAGTCCTCTCCCTATACTTGACCGTATCACAGTGGGCAACGAGCTCGGTCTTAATAAGGGAAGAGTCAGGGGTACAACACCTCGTGTACTACACGAGCAAAGCCTTCTTAGAAGCTGAAACTCGGTATCCACAAGTAGAGAAATTGGCGCTCGACATTGGCAACAGCAGCTCAGAATTTGAGGCCTTATTTCCAAGCACACTCAATAGTGGTCTTGACGAACCAGTCACTTAGACAAATCCTAGATAAACCAGAAACCTCTGGTCGGTTAGTAAAGTGGTCAATAGAGCTCAGCGAGTTTGACATCAGTTACAGCCCCGAACACCAATTAAAGCACAAGCTTTGGCAAACATTGTGGCTAAATGCATAGAATTAGATGAAGACACAGACAACGAGCGAGCTGTGGGAAAGCATGTTCCAGGAAAGATTTGCACAGTCACGGTGGATAGATCATGTGGGGACCAAGGAGTAGAAGCAAGGGTAGTTCTGCTTAGCCCTAAAGGAATGAAAAAATAATATGCCGTAAAGCTCGAGTTTAAAGCCACTAATAACTAGGATGAGTACGAGGCCGTCATTGCAGATCTGAAACTTGCGTTAATGGTAAAAGCGGAAGAGATGAAAGTCCGAACAGATTCAAAGTTAGTGGCAAACCACCTCAACGAAAGCTTCCAAGCAAAATACGAGAAGATAGAGGCCTACCTTCAAAAAGGAAGGCAATTAGTTGGGAAGTTTCGAGCAGTAGATGTGGAATAGATTTCAAGGGCAGAAAACTTTCGAGCTAGATATGATAGTACGGATGGCCGCTGTGTCAAACCCCAAAATGCCCAAGTCAATTCCTGTGGAGATCCGGACCAGCTTGAGTATCGAGCAGGAAGACGATATGATGAACGTGACCTCGAGCAGTACCTGGATGGACCCAATTGTCTCATACCTTAAGGAAAGGACAGTACCTGCCGACAAGAAGCAAGCAAGAAAGCTGAGGTGCCAAGCAGCAAAGTATACACTGATCGACAGGGTGTTATATAGACGAGGATACACCCTGCCACTGTTACGCTGCTTGGACGAGGAAGAAGCCGACTACGTGATAAGGGAAATGCATGGGGAGATTTTTGGAAACCACTCTGGTACAAGGTCTTTAGCTTTTAAAGTCTTGAGGCAAGGATACTTCTGGCTCATAATACACCAAGACGCACAAGAAAAGACCAGAAGCTGCAATAGTTGTCAAAGCTTCGTCAATTTCACAGCTTAACCACCAGAGAACCTCAATGCAATGAACTCACTATGGCTATTTGCCCAGTGATGAATCGATCTGATCGAACCACTGCCAAAGAGAAGAGCATCTGTAATACATGCCGTGGTTTCGGTTGATTATTTCACTAAATGGGTTGAAGCAAAAGTCTTGAGCAGCATTACAGAAAGCAAAACTATTGACTTTATCTAGAGAAATATGATTTGCAGGTACTGAATCCCCCACACGCTGGTTACAGATAATGAGAAGCAGTTTGACAACAATAAGTTCAGAGACTTTTGCGCGAACATGGGAATAGAGTTGAAGTTCTGCTCGCCATCACATCCACAAAAAAATGGGCAGGTGGAGGCTGCGAATAAAACCATAAAATCCCTCTTGAAAACCAGACTGAGAGAGCATAAAAGAGCATGGGTGGACGAGCTGTCTGGCATGTTATGAGCTTATAGGACCACACACAAGACCGCTACGGGGGAGACACCGTTTGCTCAGCTTTTGGGCACAAAGCAGTAATCTCAGCAGAGATAGGGATAGGCACGTATCAGACAGAACATTTCAATGAGGAGCAGAACAACGAGTAGATTTGTGCAAATTTAAATCTACTGGATGAAAGAAGAGAGAGGTCAACAATGAAGGTGGCAGAATATCAGCAGTGGGTCTCTCGCTACTACAACCAGAACGTGCACATCTTTTAATGTGGGGGACTGGGTACTTAGAAAAGTAAACCAGAGCATTAAAGATCCCAGGTAAGGGGTGTTGGGTCTAAATTGGGAAGGTCCTTACAGGGTTTCACAGGTGGCCGGTCCGGGGGTATACAGGCTATCTTATCCGGATGGACGGGAAATAAGAAGGCCATAGAATGCAAAGCATCTGATAAAATATTTCCAGTAAGTTCCTTTATATTACAAGCATCGATATTCAGTTTCCTTCAAAATAGAAGTATATAACATCTTGTTCATGAATAAAAGCAAGAAGAAACACTTCCAAAATTAATCCAATTCGAGCAAATCAAAGTTTATGAAAACAAATAAAAGCTAAGGCCATAAGTCTCAAAGCCTACATAAGGCGAGAAAAAGTGTCAAGCATAGCCAAAGATGACTCGAGCAAGATAAGCTCGTAAAGAAAAGTTAAGGCCATAAGTTTCAAAACTTAATTTAAGGCGAGACAAAGTGCCAAGCATAACCAGAAAAGGCTCGAGCAAGATAAGCTCGCGAAGAAAAGCTAAAGGCCATAGGTCTCAAAACCTAACCTAAGGAGAGACAAAGTGCTAAGCATACCCAGAAAAGGCTCGAGCAAGATAAGCTCGTTAAGAAAAACTAAAGGCCATAAATTTCAAAGCCTAACTTAAGGCGAGATAAAGTGCGAAGTATAGCCAGAAAAGGTTCGAGCAAGATAAGCTCGCAAAGAAAAGCTAAAGGCCATAAGTCTCAAAGTCTAACCTAAGACGAGACAAAGTGCCAAGTATAGCAAGAAAAGGCTCGAGCAAGATAAGCTCACTAATAAAAGCCAAGGCCATAAGTCTCAAAGCCTAACCTAAGGCAAGACAAAGAGCCAAGCACAGCCAGGATGAGCTCGAGCAAGATAAGCTCGCCAAAAATAGACTATAGCCAGACATCTCAAAGCCTGTTCATGGTAAGGCAACACCGCTGAAATGCATAAGGGGTAAGTCGAGTTGTTTGCATCTTGGCAGACGAGCAAAACGAATAAGGTAAGCCATAGCCCCGAAATTCTAACAAGGGCAAAGGAAAAGCTCAAAGCCTACGGGAAATTCATCTCACAGAAAATTTAGAACAGATTAAAGGTACGAAGGCAAAAATGGAAAATCAACTTCCTTTCTTTCATTCAGATCAATTTACTGAAGCTTACAAATACAAATACAAAAAAAAAATAAATAAATAAAAACCAGTCAAGGAGCTGCGGCAGATGGGCTAGCAGTTGGATCAGAGGCTTTAGAAGAGGAAGCAGCCTAAAGATCTTTCTCGGTAGTGGGGGCAGCTTGAGCCTCCTCGGTGCAAGGAGCAGCCTCTTCAGGACAGGTGGTCTTAACTTGCCTTAAGTCAGTGTTTAATAATTCATTATTTTTTAAATTTTGAAAAAACTAACATCTTGATATCTTTATTCAGTATTGTACTTGATTAAATCTAAACAGGGACTGAATTGCTTTGTTCATTGCTCGTTATTGGGACATCAGATACTACTTTGGTCACAATAGAATGGGTCATGTATGAGCTTGCTAAAGATCCAACGCGACAAGTTAATCAATCACCAATCTCTCCTCTTTGATCTTAACTGTATTGTTAGAAATTTTCTTATATTGATTCCTTCTATATACCACTACAGAATAGTTTATTTCAGGAAATTCTATCGGTTTGTCGGTCTAACAAGTTTATGGAGGAAAACATGGCACATATTCCTTACTTAGAAGCTGTTTTCCATGAAACTCTGAGGAAGCACAGTCCAGCTCCAATAGTTCTTTTACGATTTGCGCATGAAGATACTAAAATAGCAGGATATTTCATTCCTGCCAGAAGTGAGGATTTTGTTCAACTTTCCTCTGAAATCTCTGTAGTTCTGACTAATATCTGCAATAGTAACTTTAATTTACGTTGTATAGATTACAATAAACATATACAGATGCAACATGGACGAGAAACAATGGGAAAACCATAAAGAGTGGAAGACTGAGAGGTTTTTTCATGACAAATACGTTTCTCTGGATTTGCACAACATAATGGCCTTTGGAGCATGGAAGCGGGTGTGTGCAGGTTCTCTTCAGGCAAGTTTGATAGCTTGCACAACAATAAGTAGGCTGGTACAGGAGTTCAGGTGAAATCTCAGAAATTGTGAGGAAGAAAGTACTGATATTGTTGGCCTCACTACTCAGAAGCTGCATACATACATACATATATACATACATACATACATACATACATATATATATATATATATATATATATATATATATATATATATATATATATATATATATATATATATATATATATATATATATATTCTAATCTAAGATCTTGAATTTTGTTAAAGTCTGATAAAGTTATTAAGCTTCACGGTTTATAATAGCTTTTTCGTATTTTAGTAAAGTCTTATGTTTGGGGAATGCCAGAAGGCCTGCTAGAGGACAAATCAGCCTGAACAGAAGACCCGATCACTAGCAAGAAGACACCCCTGCTCGGTGTCAAAGCTGGTCGGGGTCAAGTGTTCTAAGTTAGTCGGGCTCAGATATTCCCATCCTGCTCGAGTAAGGTCACAAAGAGCAGGGATATCCTCAACCATCGAGCTAGCCCCGGTCGCATTATGAGCAGCACCAAGAATAGGAAGAGACCAAAGCTCGAGCAGAGCAAACCTAAACATGGCAACCCCATATCTATAACTCGGGACGGTGAACACTTCTCTCTGAAAAGAAGTAAGTAGCCGCCAGACTCCTCCCACGCCCTGACATCTCGTCACGACGATCGATAACTGACAGGCACCCCCACGTCATAGAGTTTCATCACTGTTACGGATAACCAGCACATACCCCCACAGTATCATCATTTCATACATACCTACACGGTATCATCATTTCATCACGGTAACCCATAACCGTCTGATATCTCATACTCCCAAGTTGTGCCACTGTGATTCATAGCTGTCAAAAAGACGCAAGCATAATGAATGCAAGGGATGGCGCCTAAGTAAGCGTGGCAGGAAAAAATGGGAATAAATATCATATAAAGGGTGAGGTAAAGGGATCTTCTTCTTCATTTTCTTTTGAACTTTCTATTTTTCAGTTTTTCTCATATTTAAAGAGAATTTCAAAGAACCAACCCGATTACTGACTTGAGCATCGGAGGTTTTTCGCTAGAAAAACATCCAGCGACCTCTGATACTTTTTCAGTGGATACAAGCAAAAGAGATCCACCGTTCCAGCGAACCAAGAAACCCAAGAATCAACTAGAAGCAACCAGAAAACTACATCAACATTTTAGTTTCTAGACTAAATCGAGACTATATATATATATATAGACACACACGAAACACCATAATCTTCATTTTTCCTCATTTTCACTCTTTAGTAAGAACTAAAGCTCCGAAGCCTCTTTTTATTCATAATGTGTTAAAGTGTGAGAACTTTTAAATTTAAAATATTCTAGTATAGCCTGAAGAGCCAAAATAACAAACCTTATGTCCAGTAAAATATCTGCCAAATAGTTTTGTTATTCTCAAAATGAATATCGGTATTATGATAGTGTCATCTTTGTTCATTTTTTTACTACATATGAATCTGTGGTTCAAGAAAGATGTGATGTACTATAAAGAGGAGAAAAGAAAAGTTATTTTCGAAGTATAAACTCTCACTTCATGAGTTATTGCTAATTATGTTAAGAGTAAACATACACACAATAAGAATTCAACAAAAACAGAAAGGTAAACTCCATTTTTTTTTCCTAAAGTGCTGGTACTGATATTTAACCACTTGAATCAAACTCGTCCAAACTACTAAGCGATACTTAAAAAGTGCATGACAAGTTTAAAATTCAGCAGGCATAGAAATTTAATCCATATTAGTCTTGTACATGTGTGTCCTACCACAATCCTTCTTTTTTTCTACGTTTTTTTCTGTTTCACAAACTTTCCATGCTATTGATTTTTTTCCTAATCTATGATTGCTAAGAATGTAACCTGTTTGAGAAATATCGAACATACTTGCTCAAGGTCGCCTGCTCGAGATTAAGCTAGTCAAGAGTAGAAGCATACATTCTGCTGAAGATTAAGCTAGCCAAGAGCAGAAACATTCATTGCCAGCCAAGTGAACTCTCATCGAGTTATAAGCTACACCTAAAGTAGATACAAGTCAATCCTCGAGTGGAACTCAAACGTGGTAGCCTTAGCCCATAGTGGGAATCGGTTAGACAACACTCTCCAAGAATAAAGGCGGTGACTCCCACACACGATTAACTCTCATAAAGATAACTCAATAACTACTTGAAAACAAATAAGTTAATGGGAAGTTAAGAACACCAATCAGGTGAGGAGCAACAAACGAGATAAATGAGAAACACTGATAAATAGCCCAAAAAAAGGAGAAAAGGGATTCGATCTTTTCTACACAGAAATTTAAGAAAAAATTAGGCCAAGAAAAATGAAGTAAAAGAATACCTTAATTCTTTTTTCGAAATTCTTAAAAGTAAAACCTTAATATTGACTTGAGCATCAAAAGTTTTTCACCGAAAAAAACATTTGACGATTATTTTGTGAGTGCAGGTTGTAAAACATTACTTGTTTCCTGAATCAAAGAAATTCAAGTATTTGCAAAGGAGTCTGCTCGAGATAAAAACGACCAAATTTCAGTATTAACATAACTTATTACATTGATTATAACCCATAATTTATACAAAGCATCTTGCTTTATATAAAGCTTTTTTTCCCCTTTTTTTGGTTTAAAATAATGAGTTTCGATTGTTTGTTTTTGTTTGGTGATTATCAGCCCGGCTTATGACAATCGCACGTGGCTTGAAACCTGCGCAGCAGCAATATACCATTTTAGAGGTTCAATGAATCAATTTCATTGGAATCTCCCGTTCTGCTTCTATTTAAGAAATACAACCCGAAGTGAAAAGCCCAATGAGTTTAATTTTAGCCCAAACTCTAAATTATCCATGTTTTGCCAGATGTTCAACTATTGGCACTCTTTTGAAATTCTATTAAAACTCGACTTCTAAAAGTTATCTCATCAAATGTATACCTAAATTACACTACTTTTAATAACACCCCCCGTTGATTCCAGTAGTAACCCTGTAGTTTCATTTTGACGGAATTAAAATAATAAAAAAGAAAAACACACCATAATATAGTTTTTAAAGTTTGAAATAAAGTATTAAAAATAATGACTAACCATAAAAAAAAAAAAAGCAAAGGTAAATTTTTTTTTCCTTCTTGTTATAAATTTGAATATGTCTAAATTTAACTAGAGTATGTATGATTCTATATATAAATGTATGAATGACATAATTATGTTTTGATGTTTAAGATCCGAATATAAGTAAGTATTTTATCTATTTTTATAAATAAAAAATATTTTAAACACGGTTAATTGATATTTATGTTCTTATAATTAAAAAAAGGATTAAATTATATAGTTCATAAAATAAATATATTAGATAGATATATTTTTCATTATAATATTCACTTCATGACCTTTTTTATCAAAATAAAATTTTATTTTTTTATTAAGATATAAATGTATGAAAATCAAATATAAATTAAAAAATAATAAACAAGTGAATTTAAAAAAGTATGAAATCAAACAATTTCATACTTCAAATGTTTATCAAACAATTACTAAGTAAAGGATACTTTGAAAATCATATGTTAATTGATAATAATGATTATCATGATACAGGAGTTTAATTAAAAATATATGATATTTGAAATATAGTCAGGGCTAAAATTATAAATTTTTAAGTGTGGGATGTGAGAATCATAGAAGGTAATAATAGTTTCACTCTTTTGTTAAAGCTATAATATTTTTAAGGGTTAATTTTGACACATTGTGAAGTAACAATCTTCAAATTATCTTCTAAAAATATAAAAATTTTAATTTACCTCATAAAAATCATTATCTCTCAGTTATTTCTATCAGCTAAAAGGAAAAAAATAGTATTTATGTATTCTCTAATAGTCAATAAACAAAAAAAAAAAAAAAAGGTCAAACCTCAATGTGGACTTATTTTTATGGGCCAAAATCTTCCAAAGTTTTACATAATGCACATAAATATTTCAAATATTTATAGTCCTCTTGATAATACTTTCAAATATTTTTATTTTATCTCCATATGATTAATTTTTTGAATGGATTAAATTTTACCTTTTATTTAAAAAATTTATTTTAGAAATTAATTAAAAGCCACAAATAGAAAAAAGAATAATATTTTACCTTTTTATATTTATTATTAATGTCGTTATTATTATTTTTTATTTTACAAAGATATTTTAAAAAATATAGATATAAGAGAATTAAATTATTTTTTACTTAATTTTAATTTATACAAAAATATAATAATAACAAATTTTATATACAATATCATCACAATAATCTTATCTCCATAAAAATACTGAAATAGTGAAAGAATAACTGACACCGATAAGATTTGGCCAATTTACGTATGCGCCACGAACCATGGTCAATTAGTCAAACCGTCCACCGCCATAGATGACTATTTTCTTAACGCATCGGCGTGATTGTGATTGATGCACTTTATTCTGATTGAACACTGGAGAAAGAAACGTTTCAAATCTGGCAATCAAAAGTAAACATACTTGTTTTCAAAGCTAACCCATTTCTAGAATAAATACAATAAGCAATTTATAACCAGGGCACATAAATTTTTGACCTCTTTGTTCTCTCTCTCTCTCTCTCTCTCTCTTTTTTTTTTCCTAATGTAAAAAAAGTACTTGTGCATTAACGTAGAATCTGTAGAGTAATTGCAATTGAACAACATTGTACTGTCTCTGTCACTTTCCACTACCAAAACAGAATGCTCTGTCGTCTTGCAAAAAAATAATAATAAAAGGTATATTTGCTTCTGCGCCACAGAAAAATGATAACAAAGAACAAATTGAGGGAAGAAGCTAAGGACGTGGGGCGGGGGTGTCCCTTTGGTTATAGTCAGTCTCGCGAAGACCGTCAAAACCTGAAACAGACAAGAGACAGGGAAGGGAGAATCAGAATTTCCGACCCTGTGAGTGTGGGTATCTTTCTCTTGGCTTGGGCTGATTTTTACTGTGGGCTGGACTGGAGACGCTGCCTGGATGTTTAAGGCAATAACTTATTGATGAGGGACACGTGTGTACCGGTGGTCAATTTTTCAGAAATGAGTCTGTCTGTCAGCAGTGAGTCCAAGTTCTTGGTGTAGCTAGCACAGCACCGGAGTCTTCGTCTACGTTTGTTCAGTTTCTTGGAGTAAGACAAGTGTCTGGTGCAGCCATCTGCCCAGTTCCCTCCCTCGCAATACATAGTCATGTAATGCAAGGGTACAGTATTTTATGCATGAATGAAATCGCATGATACAAACGAATGGGAAGTGTAAAAGTAATTCAGTGGATTAAATTATGAAATACTATTGGAGAACGTTTTTTCAGTTGCAAATGTAATAATAATAATACAAGGGAATATACACGTACATTATGCAGAGGGGACAAAAGAGAGGGGCAAAATCGAAGGAAGGTGCAGAAATTACAGAACCGAAAAATCCGGTGACAGATGATGAGAGAATCTTTGATGTGCAAAGAGTAGAGGAGCAGGGAAGCCATTGAGACTCGTAACGCAGCAGGCAATCCAATTATTGCTTCCCACGCTGCCCGACAACAATGATGCTGTCGGTTCTCTTCAATCCTAATTTCATTTCACGCACTCTCCTCTCTCTCTCTCTTTTCCACCTTTGACGGTTATGTTAAGCCAGCTGCTGAAGAAAAGGCTGAATCTGATGACCAGTCCTCTACTTAATCTCCTCCACCCGAAGTTAATAACAAGCAAGCCTTTTAACTTTTATCTAAGTTATTAATCAAATTAAATACATACGTATGTATGTATACTAAAGACTCTGCGTTAGGCCTCTTTGTTGTGGCAACTAGCAGTTGGCATCAAGAAGTGGTGAGAGATATACGCTTACACAGCTAATTAACTGGTAAACAAAACGGAGCCGCATCTCCAAAACAATTTATTATTATTTTTTTATTAAAAAAATAATCAAGCCGCCTAGCCTCGCAGCCGAGCCAATACAAAACGTCGTACAAAAACCCTTCTTCATCACCGCTAGAATTGTTTTAAGTTGTTGGCCGGGCCCCATTTTATCTATTATATAGTGAGTTATTTATTTGTGTCTTCACTCATACGCTATAGCTATAGCTAAGCTCCGCTATTGAGACTGAACAGCCCTTTCATTTCACTCTCCTGCACACCACTTTCTTCCAAAATTAAACATTAATTATTTATCAGCACCTTCGTTCACAGACACCCCGCGAAATGCCATCGGAAGCAACTGACAGGAAACTGGCTCGAGGCCATAACCCCATAAGCACATACCCACCCCCAAAGGTAACCGAGTCACTGCCGTGCCCACGGTGCGAATCAACAAGCACCAAATTCTGCTACTACAACAACTACAACCTCTCTCAGCCTCGTCACTTCTGTAAGTCGTGCCGCCGCTACTGGACTCAAGGTGGGACTCTCCGCAACATCCCCGTTGGTGGTGGCACTCGCAAGAACTCCAAGCGCACCCGCATTAGCTCTTCATCTTCTTCTGGTGCTGTTGTTGCCACCACCCATTCTTCAACTTGTTCCTCAACTGTTACGCATGATCGTGTGGCTCAACCCGCTAACCCTGTTTCGGCTTTGCCTTGTGGTAACCCTGGAATGGGCTTAGTTACGATGACTGATGTGAACCTGAACGAGAGTGTCGACGGCCCTGGTAGTGGAAGCTTTACTACTATGTTGAATATGCAAATTCAAGGCCAGAATTTTCTTGGACTTGGTGGGTTTCATAATCATGGGTATGATATCGGGTCGGGTCTTGAAGAATTGGAGCTTGGTTTTGGTAGTACACGGAGTTGGGATATCCCTGGGGCCAGTTACGCTTACGCTGGCGGTGGTAGTGGTGCTGCTGCTTCTGGGTGCAACACGTGGCAGATGATGAACGGTGATGATCATGGTGGTAATGGCGTTGGTGAAGATTGCTTTGGTTGGTCTGGTCTTGCTATTTCGACGCCAGCTGGGAAGGACTTGAAGTAAGAAAAGTTCATAAAACACGAAAAGAAAAAAAAGGGTGTTTGCTTGCTTTGTCAAATTTCAATGGGAAGAAAGGAGAAGCCTTTTTGTCGTTTTAATTTCTTTGGTTTTTGGTTCAGTGGTTATTGGTGTTATTATGATTGCGGTCGTAGGATCCAGTGCTTGATAGGTACAGATAATTAATAGGATCATATAACAAACATTAGAAGAAAGAAACTCAGTACTTGGATTGCAATAGTCATACTTGTTGTGTCCCTGTATTAGGGTTTTGTTTGTTTGTTGGGCATGTTTGTTTCTGTAAATCCTTCGCATCGGTGAAAGAAAAAAATTAGATTAAAAGGAGAGTTTTTTACAAGTTGCTTTGATATTGATCTTGATTTTGCAAGTGCATTTGCTATTTGGATGCACGCATTGGATGTTAGCCTGATCAGTTCTCTATACGCTGTGTTTACTTAGCTGAATTGGAATCGGGTGGGAAATCGGAACAATAATTTATTTACTTTTTAGTTCATGTTTCAAATTGAGCTTGGGAATGAGTTTTGTGGGTCTTGCCGAAATTTTTGAGATTGATCCATCTGTGATTTTTTTCAGAATTGAGAACGAGACTCTTATTGTTTAAATTATAAAAAAAAATATTTTAATATTTCTATAATGTCTTTAATAAAATTTTTTATATTTTAATTCTTATAAAATTATGAAAATATTTAAAAATTTTATATTATTTATAAATAAATTTTTTGATAATAATAATAATAAAAGTAATAATAATAATAATTACTAATGACATGTAAATAATAATAAATAATAAGTAAAATAATAAATTTTAATAAAATAATATTAAAAATAATAATGATTTATATTTATATTATTATTATCATCATCATTAATTATTGTTGTATTAATTAATATAATTTTTATAATTATAATAATAATTTTTTATAATTAATTAAAGGTATTTTAAGAATTTAAAATAATTTAACTTACTTTAATTTTAATTTTAAGAAAAAATAAATGCAGTAATATAATTTCAATCTCTTTTGATTTTAAATTTTGTAGTTTAAATAAATAATTTATGTTGATTCATAATTTTAATTTATTTTAATTTTAATTTATTGATTTTAATATATTTTAATTATTGATATATAAATACAGTATTATTATTTTGAAAAAAAAATAATTAGATAATTTTTAATTCCGCAGAACAATCTGGTCTGGTGAATGCGTATGAATTTGAAATTCCAGTTTTCTAAGAATGTCAGCAGAGCAGAGACTTGATCGCCAAGTGTGCAAAAGTGCAACTAACTTGTTAACTCACTCAAGGTGGATTTTTCTGCTGGCTATGTTGTCTTCGGTACGTGCAGACGGAGCCAAATACATGAAGTTGTTTTCTGCGAAATAAAAATTAATTAATGAACAGTTATCTTCTTAGTCGCCCTTTGACTTTGGTACGTAAGCGTCTCACCGACCTCAATGTTCTTAAACTGTAATTTTTTATTTTTAGTGGAATGAATTTTTCTGAATATAAATATATTCTTTAACTTAGTTGTAAAATTTCTCACGCCCAACATTTAATCTATGACATATGACTATGAATGAATAAGAAATAAAATCTTAACGGATATCATTTTTTAATAAAAACGATCTTTCACGGACGATGCAACGGGGTTAATGGAAGGCTGCCGCCCTCTCCTTCATTTTTGGCCATTACATAATTAGAATAATGATTTACGGTCCAGGTTGGTTCATGGGTCTGATGGTAGTGTGATACTGGAATGGATATGAACAACGTGTTCGTATAAAAAGTAACAAAATGGATGTCCCAGAAAATATATATATATATATATATATATAATTAAAAAAAAATTGGCAGCCACAGACACAGTGCATTTTAAAACATTTCTTTATTCGTTTCAGTAGTGAACGATGCTCAATCAAAATTCAGTGTTAATAGCTTCTTCTTTGTTCTTTCTCTGATCAGACAGAAAAATTTTGTTTCTTTCATTTGTTTACTATGAGGCACGGTAAAGTTGGAATAATCAAAACTGCTGTCACATTCACAGGGCGAAAGTATTTTGTTGTATCATGGGTCGCACAATATGATGCTGAACATTAACTGGATTTCATCCTCTGATCCAAATAAAATGATATTGTGTCCATTATCAATGTGTCGGCATGAAATGTCATCCTGGAACAGAAGCACCTGTTTCTGTGCCATCGGAGTGGCAATGAAATGAGTAATTGTTGATGGTCCATGATGTTTTAACCCCATGGACAAATGAGGAACATTATTATTTGGTCGGTGGTTATTTCTAACCTAAACAATACTATTGATGCTGAGAGAAAATTATAACTTGAATCATTTCAATAGAACCGTTTAGATGATGACCACTGAACAATCCTATTTCCTCCAAAACAGAACTTATTTTTCAAATGTAATCACTGCAGCAATGGCATTCATGATTCATGTTTCCATATTATTATGCTTGCCTGCTCTATAGAATGTGACAGTGACAAATGACAATGAAGCCTTGCAAAGTCCGCATGCCTAACAAAATTCGCCACCTAACTTTTGATGGCTTCATTGAGCTTATCTTTTCAAATGATGACGGAGCCAAAACCTGCCCGCGGTGCAGTGCCATGGTGGAAAGCAGCAATCATCTGAAAGCAACTGCAAACTGCTAATGGCAAAGCTAATCAATGGGCAGAGACTAAGATTTACTTAAAAAATGATTTGTCAGCTGGATTTGGGCCTATTCTTTATAAAGTGCGCTCTCAGTATCTTCAGAATCTCGGACCATACCTTCCATATTTCTTCTCATTACTTTAAATCAAAGTGATTAGGAGAAGAAAATCGTACAATAAAAGGATTATGTTTAAAAACCCCTCCTGAGGTTTGGGATAATTACACATAGATGATGAATTTTTTCTGTATCATCACTTATCTTTTTAGTCGTTAGTATAAATATATATTAATTATTAGTGGACTATCAAAATGACTAAATTATTTTTTTTTTTGGGTTAATAAGTTAAGGAGAAATATAGTTTGGTATTTAAAATTTGGCGGCAAATAATTTTCTTAAATACTCCTATTAAATTATAAATGTGCATTGACCAATAAAATTATAAATTTTTGTTAAAAAAAGCTTCCAATATTATCATTGAAAAAAATCAAAATCAAGTTACAAATACCCCTATAATAATAATTATTATTACTTTTAATACAACAATTATAATTATCAATTATTATAATTACTAATTTTTATTATTTTGATAATATTCATTGCTATTTTAATCACTAATCATTGTAATTAATACTTCTTATTATAAGTACTAATAATCATTATAATAATAATAATATTATTATTATTATTATTTAACAATAATATTGGAAACTTTGATTTGTAATTTTACAGGAATATTAATGGTCAATGTACATTTATAATTTTACAGGAATGTTACCTAATTAAAAATTGGCGGCAAGCAACTTTCTTAAATACCCCTATCAAATTATAAATATACATTAACCAATAAAATTATGAACTTTTGTTAAAGAAAAAGAAAACAAAGCTTCCAATATTACCATTGAAAAAACATCAAAATCAAATTATAGATACCCCTATAATAATAATAATTACTACTATTAATATAACAATTATAATTATCAATCATTATAATTACTACTAATAATAATTATTATTATTATTATCATTGCACTTGTAAATTGCTTGCCGCCAAATTTTAGATGCTTAACTATATTTCTCCTTAATTATTAACCCAGAAAAAAAAAATATTTTGGTCAATTTGATAATCCACTAATGGTCAATATATATTCATACCAGCAGAGGAAATAAGTGAGGATACAAGAAAACTCACCACCTAAGTATAATTACCTCAAACCTCAGAGAGCCTTTTAAAAATAACCCGACAATAAACTTACATGAAACTGGTGCTGCCATGCACCATAAGTAAGACGTGCATACATGGAAGTTTAAAATTGTACGAAAATACCAACAAATACGAAATAATTCTCCATTGTTTTTTTTAAAGCTTTAACATGCCCTTTAGCTAGTACTGACTGCTGTCAACTAGGCTTGAAGAATTTCAACTTAAGCCCATTGTTCACCAGACTCCAAATACCGCCAATGGAGAAGGCCAAGCTAAAGGCGATTCCCAACCAACCCAGGATCCAATTGAAATACCAATTGAAGCTGTATTTTGTAGGCTTTTTTATTAGGACCCACATGAAGCAAGGGTAAGCAAAAGTAACTGGAAGAGTGAGTCCTCCTAAGAGACCGGCAAGGCTGGAGAGGAAAGGGAGTGCCACACCGATGAAGAATGAGACAAATCCATAGAAAACCCGGAAACCAGATCGAACCCAGATTGAGCACGGTCGGTTGGTGCGGCTGGTGTAGCTTGCTTCAAAGCTGTCGAAAACAGGCATTGAGTATATTTGAAAGCTACTTAAACAGTTGAATACAACAAGGAGAAAAGTCATTGCAAGAAGTCCTCTTGATATATCGTGGCTGTGAAATGCAAACAATGCACTGAGCATCCCTCCCGAAGGCATCTAAAACAAGAAAAGATAAAGAATAAGAATGAACTGAATGATAAACAGATTACAGTCGAGGGTGGTCAACTACGTCATTCATGATATCTACATAAAATCCATTATCATCTGACAGCATTTTGATATTGGAAGAGTAGCATCTCATTATAGCAGTCAACTCAATAATTTTGTAGTAGTACATAATTTAAATGAACTATCTGAAGAGAGAGATATATTTTCGGATAAATTCTACAAACCTAACCATATAAATTTTTATTTGAAAGTAAAAAAATAAAATGTACTGCTCTAACATTTGTTAACTTGGGGGATTCTTTACAATTCAGACTTTCTACATTTCTCAACATATGCAAGTACTAACTACTAAGTACTTATTTCTTCCTTCCTATTGTGAACTAGTTATGTGCCTTGGCATTAAGTATACTTACAAGAATTCCATAAGCCCAAAAGCCTCCAATGGCAACTGGGAACAAGCACATGGCAATGAATAAATAGGCAACTTTGGCTCCTCTCCACATAGGCACATGAGCAGGATGCTTAAAGGTTGATGGCATTGTAGCCTGAAAAAATGCAAATAAATTCCATAGAAACAAAATTAACTACCTGCAAATGTAACATATTTTGCTAGGTGGTTCAAGAATCACAAACCACAAATATACCTGAATTTCCATAGCTAAATTGTGCCCTCTAAATGCAAAAGCGATAATCCCGAGTGCATTCATGACAGAGAAGACAGTAGCTGCAGAGGATGGCAATGAAAGGGGTTCATAAGAGATAGTAGGTGGCCTTGGTTGGCTAACAGAGAGCACCCACACCATGGTGGAGTAAGTGATGGCTGTTATAGCTCCTATCAGTGAGAGCCCTGCAATTGAGTTGAGGTTTGGAAGCTGAGAGAGAACAATGCACAGAGAAGTGAACACCAGATACCACTCAACTGTTGTTAGAGGATTTGAGGTACAAAGAGGCCCACAGACAATCTGAAAGAACATTTTCATTGTCTCTCCTCCTATGAGAATCAAAGCCGTTGCTGTTCCTGCAGATAAATAAACTGTTGGGAAGAGAGCAAGCCAGACACCAAGTCTTTCCCCTGCAAAGGAAGGGAACACAACCTTCAACTCATTATTTTCCAGTAAATTTCATACTAAGAACATAAATTTAATACCTCAATACCAAGTCATCATTCTTATCTTCCACAGTGAAATGATACTAACATGGTTGCATTAAAAGATTCTACAAGCAGCTCGCTAAAAGAAAATTGTAAATTGCTAGATTCATAAGAAAAGCATAGCACAACCACATTCATTTTTGTGTGTCTCTCATTTCATTATTTTGGTTTTTTTTTTTTTTTGCCCCCTGCATGAAGCATTGTAACTGAATCTCCAAAAAATAGATGTATTAAAATTTGAACTTAAGCATGTATTCTCACCAAATGCGGCTTGTGCAAGCTCCACATATCTGTTGTATCTCTTTCCTGGAACAGCTTCATGCAGCTGAACCAAAATCCACAAAGTGTAGAGTTGCCAACAATAGGCTATTGTTAAGGAAAGTATTCCCCAACTCCTGCAAAAACCATGACGAAGAGGAAACCATTTCAAACAAATAATATTTCTTCTCTTGGATGGAAATAATTATTATAGAGATGAATAGTCTCAAACTCAAATGAGCAACCAAGGATACCATTTTAGAATGCTTAAAGTTCAATCATAGTGCTTAATTCCCCAAACAAATTGCCAGCAAATTTTTCCCCGCTGAATTTCAGTTGCAAAAGGCTCAAATATCTGAATTTCATATGATCGAAAAGCCAGAAATCATCTTTCCCTAAAAATACCTCTGCAGTCAATTAACCGTTACCATACATGCTAATATCCTATCGGGCAAGAAACAAAACATAGGATTTTAGCAGTTTCAAGAAGTTGCAATGAAAGTAGTTGAATTAAAAACCTACATTACTCCTTTTTAAGCAAAGTCCTTTGGTAAATAATATTATTAAAGAAAAACTAAAAGTCAAGGAAGTAAATAAGTGCCAAATGCCAAAGGTTCACTGCTAAAAGCAACATTGTTTGATTTGTCAGCATGCTTGTGAAATTTTGATTCGCTGGATGCTCTGAAATCATGAGAGGCGGATATAATTCATGAGTAATAATGAGATTAATTTAAAAATAGGTCCCCGGGCGTGATCCTCTAAAAAGAAAACAAAATCACCTATGCCCCAGTACTAGACTGGAAAAATATCTATAATAATTGATCAAACTTCTTTACATGCAAAAGATAAAGTACTGAAATGACTTGCCTCAAGGATGCTTGTTTCTTTATAATCATACTATAATTAATTTTTAAATAGAAAATATTTAAGTAGAGCCGCACGCTATTAACTTTATATTATGATTAGCAAGTAAAGGCAGAGGCACTGGAAGAAAGACCGAGAATATCTGGTTATGTACAGTAGTAGTAGTACCGCAGACTTGGGAAAATTATATAAATTGTGACAAAAACATACGTTCTTCACCGAGATCAAACTTGTAACAGTAGAAAAATATAAAATGAACAGGAAGTAAATAGGAGTTTTTTATTTTTATTTTTTCCAAAGAAGTAAATAGGATATTAGTATGGCTGAAGTTCACAAATTTAAAGCTGAAAATTGTTAAATTTGATAAATTAGGAAAAATAAAACAAAAAAAAAAATCAAACTAAGCAAACCTACGAGCCATAAATGCATATTCAGTGATACTGTCCACTTCAGCCAGTCCTGTGCTTTATTCTTAAATGCGAGCAAGCATGACTCTATAATTACTGCTACAAGCAAACTAAACTAAACACAACACTAGCTTGTTTTGCAGAAGCAAAGGGCAAAGCTTAAAATAAGAAAGGCAAAGAAAATTCAAGAAACTGAAGCCACACATACCAGCCGAGAAAAGCGAAGGCCACAGGCAAAACCAGCGCTTGAAACCCAACACCAGCATTCAAGTTATGAAACGCAGCGTAGTGTGCATTCCCATTACGCGATTCAGTAATGGGGAGCCAAGCGTCTTGTGGATTGAGCTTGGTTAAGTGACCCACCTCCTCTAAATAACCCTTCATGTTTACCAAAACCCTCTTCATTGGCGTTCCTATAGGACTCAAAAACCTCGGTGATATAAACGAAGTCGGAGTCCATGCCGTTGAAGATTTCGCCTCCTTTGATGCTGGCCTTGGCGACCTTTGACCTGACGGCGTTTGTACCTCCGGTGTTGACGCACGTGGCGTCGCCGGAATGGATATCAGCTCCGTCTCTGGCCTCTCCTCCATAGTGTTAATATTGCTCATCAATTCTTTTTCACTTAAGAGTGTGTGCGCGGGCGCGCGTGTCGGTTCTTTGGCTTACAAGTGGTGGTGAGTACGATAAGAAATAATGGAGAGGATTCGGTTTTCTTTTTCTATTTTATTATATTGCTAGCTGGTTTCAGTCTGCAGTCACTGAGAAAACTGAACAATGTCAATGCAAAATTGTGGGTGGCAGGAGTCATAAAAGTTTGAACCTCTTATGATCTTGACCGTTGGGTAGCGGTTCAAAATGAGGTTTGACTAGTTTGATTTCGATTGATTTTGTTTGCTCATGTAAGATTTACATAATAGAGCGAGGTTTATCGACATATATGTATGTATAGGGACAAGTGAGAGAGGGTGGGCTTGTGTGTGTGACGAACACGTGATTATGATGTGGGCTTTAACGCGAAGTGGTGGGTCAAAGAGTCAATCAATCAAAGATTATAGAGCGTTTGATGAATAATCATTCAAATGGGTCCTACGTCTGGCGCCTGAATTCCCGCAGTGGGCCAAAACCTGATGGAGGTGGGGAAGGCCTTACGCACTCGAAAACAGGCGCGTATTGGGTAAAATTGCTTTCGCCAATTTTCATTTTGAAGTAAAATTACTTTTTCCAATATGCCAATTCAACACTTCAACTTCAACATTATGGGGCGCGTGAAAATGTAGTCGTGCACGCTTGGAAAGATCGCCTGGAAACGGTCCCACCGTCATCGATTTGTGTTTGGCGGTAACTTTTGAGAAAGTAAAGTTGCGACGCAGAGAGAGGGGCAAATGCAAGCTGTTTGATTTTGCCAACAATACCACGTGCCATCTTCTCGCGTGGGCTGCAGCCTTTTTTTACGGTGATAACTCTGCGGTAACAACCCGTGCAGGAAAAAAAGTTTTACCGCCCCAAATCCATGGTGATAGTAGTAATTTTGAGCCCATTGCTGGCACGCCTTTGAAGTTTCTACTCGATTATAATTGGAGGACAGCATGCATATTGTTCACATCATATTGTTTTATGCACAAGCGACTGAGCATGCTGCATGCATAACTTGAAATTTGATCATATTAATCGAATTAGTTGTCTTAG
This sequence comes from Murraya koenigii, assembly GCA_025617385.1. Lineage (NCBI taxonomy): Eukaryota > Viridiplantae > Streptophyta > Magnoliopsida > Sapindales > Rutaceae > Murraya > Murraya koenigii. The sequence goes on along the minus strand of CM046812.1, from coordinate 39,703,934 downwards.
CACATTTATGGGATAATTTAATAATTATAAAGGAACTAATGGAAGGAAATGGACCACATAGATAACTTTCGCCCGCCGAAAGTAAAATTGACGCTAATATAACTATGATATCTCGATTCTCAAATTTTTATACCTCTTCGTCTTTTTGGAATTGGGACTTCCTTTTCCTATGATTTATGTTTCTGTAAATAATAAACATAACAATATACGTTTCAAATGGAAAAAGGAAAAAAATACAGCACCAACCCTTACTTGTTTTAATAATAGTTTTATATGCAACATACACATCGCCTTCGGGATTTAAGTATGGGTGGTGGACCAAAAAATATGTTTCTTTTACCATAATTACTTTAAAGAGTGATGCTATTCCACTGCGCTCAATTACCGTCATAAATCTCCTTTTAAATGGTTGTATGCTAACTAAGCTCTATTGGAGATCTTAATCTAGGAAAAGAAGAATAATGCGCTCAAATGGCCCAAAAGCCCGGTCTTAATCCAATGGGCTTAATGTCGTATTATATATATATATGTATGTTGTGGTTGTAACCAAATTCGTACCTCAATGTTCAAAAGCCCTACACTTTTGAGTCCCTGATCCATCGTTAAACTTATTCTCCAGTTTTTGTTGGGCCTCACTTGCGTCGTCGTATTGCTTATTTCCTCGCATATTGAGCTGTACAAAAATGGAATCCTAATCAGAGTGGTAACAGCTAACAAGCCTTATCCCCAATCTCATATCAACGAGTAAGGCTTACTAAGTAGACCGCATCCGGTCCAAACTCTCTTTCAATTTAATAACATCTTCCCCGTAACATTAACTGTGTAAGCATTTATATGTAGCTTAAAATTGAAGTACATGATAGATTGATATCTTTCGCTATGATAGAATTTGATTAGAGATCAGGATAACAAGGTTTAGTAAAGTTTTTTAATAAATTTATTACCATGCATTTCCGGCCAAACTTCTTAAAAAGAAGCGCGCTCGCGCACACACACAATCACAATATCTTTCGTTTTGATAGACTTGATTAGGGCTTCAGATAACAAGGTCTAGTAAAGTTTATTAACAAATTTGTTACCTTGCATTTTGGGCCAAACTCCACATTAGTTTCGTGAAGTAGGAAACTGTGTTTTCATATGATATTGATATGGGTGAGAAATATTTGTATTTTAAAATCTACTCAAAATTTTTTTTTCTATTCACTAGTTCAATAATTTTTTAAAAAATTTTATCCTGCACACTCTTTCAAATGCCATAAATAATTAAATATTCTTTATTGAAATTATTTCATTAACTATATATTTTTCTTTGTACACCCGTAAAAAAATATACGTCATTCTCAAGTTATATTACGTTACTCAATGATTCCTAAACTTGTTGTCAAGATTCAAGATTTGCTATGAAACTTTTTTAAGCGAGATTTGATCACGGGCTAACACATATATATATTCCATTAAATTTGTAAGCAGGTCTAAAAAATATGATATATGCCGTATCAAACACGCGTGTTTATTTTTTTACATCAACGTCCTTTCTTCTTGTTAATTGTTGTTGTTATTATTATTATTATTATTTCACATTTTGGAATGTAAAGCAGCAAATACTAAAGACTGTGTGGGTGGCTTGACGATTTTCAAATCAATTCGGGGTATATACAAAACGAAGCATGTTTCTTTCACAATATATTAAAGTGTGTTGAGATTATTTGTATGGGTGCTGCTTTAAGAAGAAATTAGAGTGACTTCTAGCATACTACTATGATAAGATAGTTATTTGATAAGCTCAAACAAAGCATCTCGACTAGGTGGTTATCTATCTAACTCGGGCACATCATCTCGACCAAGAGTTTATTTGTGAACTTGACCAGATTGTTATATAGAGAGCCTGAACAGATTATCTCGACCAGATGAATAGGTTATCTGGTACAGATCATCTCGACCAGGTAAACAGATTATCTGGTACAAATCACCTCGATTAAGTGAGCAGATTATCTGGACCAGGTGAACAAATCATATACAGCAGATGATCGCTTGATAACTTTGAACAAAACACTTCGCCCATGGGGTAATTCTAATTACCTCGACCAGATATGTACAATTCATTATTATAACAATTATCATGATAAATGATATTATGATGATTATTATTATATTTATTATGGTGTTCATTAATACATTAATGATTATACTTATAAGGGTTACAACAATTATAATCATATGAGTTATGATAATTATGATTATTTATTTGGATAGATTTATTGATTTTTGGGATCTCTTCCATGAAAAAAGACTCTTCTCCTCTAAGACAACAAATGAGTTTTCTAGTTCATCCGACTGGGAAAAACACTCAGCTAGAAGGCAATAAGAATTAAGCCATTCGGTGCGTGGTAGAATTTTACCTGCAAAAGACCCGATTATTGACTTGAGCGTCGGATGGTTCACATAGGAAAAACTTCCGGTGCCTCTAAACGTCTTCTATGATTTTGGATGATCGCAAATAATCTGACTAGCAGTTGTAAGCATCCATGGAGATTGGCAAGTTACTTTCCCGAAAAACAAATATAATGATGATGCTGAAATCATGAGATCAGCTCGATGGAGAAGTGACCAGATTTTCAGCATCAACATTTGGCGCCATCTATGGGGACCAGTACAAAAAGTCATTTTATTATTTCTTATATGTCATTCAATATAAGCATTAAACTAATTAAAATGCATGAATATATGTAATTAATTGTTGCTAAATTACTACTATGCATGAGAAAATATTAGATATTAGAATATCTATATTTTTTTTATTGAAACAAATGTTTATATTTCACGTGGAATAATTTTCAATAGCTGTTGAAAAATGTTAAAAGTATAAAAAGTTAGCGGAAATTGTTAAGGCCAAGTGCTGGCATGTGGTTAACTCTAATTGCTTCATTGGACATAATGTTTATAGATGACTAAGAATGAAATAACATATTTTTTTACACATAGTGTGCTTTGAATAAAATGATGCAATAAAAAATTCATTTTTTGTTTTTCTTTTCTTATCGAATTTTCTCTGAAGCGGGTGAAAAGATTGAAATGTATAAAATCTTGAACTAATAAGAACAGTTTAAAGTTACTTCAGTTAGTAAAATATTAAAAGCCTAGAAGTCTTCTATAGGCAAGGTATAAGACCTTAAACTGATAAGAGTTGCTTGAAGTTGCTCAAGTTAGAAAATGGTTAAAAGGCTTGAAGTCTCAAAGCCTGCTCGAGGTGAAACAAGAATAAGAAAATCTACCTAGGTGTGCTAAACTAGACGAAAAACGAACATATAACCAGTTTCAAAATATTTTTTCCAAATACTTTAAGGCAAATAGAAATGTTTAAAGTTTCAAAGCTCGCTCGAGGCGAGACAAAAAGCCGAAGTTTGCTAAAATTCATTTGAGCAAGATTAAGCTCTAAAAACATATTAAGATTATAAGTCTCAAAGCCTGCTCGATGTGAGACAAAGAGCCAAGCAAAGCCAAAGATGACTCAAACAAAACAAGCTCCCAAATTAAGCTAAGGCCAAAAGTCTCAAAACCTACTCGAGGCAAGACAAAAAGCCAAGTCTAGCCAGAGAAAGGCTCAAGCTGATTAAACTCTAATAAAATACATAAAGTTTCAAAGCCTAATCAAAGCGAGACAAAAGTAAATTTTTTTTTTTTTTGCTAAATCTTGATTATTTCAAGCAGATTTAAGTTTTTGAAAATACTTTTAAGGCAAACAAAAAGGCTTGAAGTCTCAAAATCTGCTCAAGGCGAGACAAGAATCAGAAATTTGCCCAAGTATGCTCGACTAGACGAAAGACGAATAAATAATCAGTTTCGAAAATATTCTTAAGCAAACAAAAAGACTTTAAGTCTCAAAATATGCTCTATATGATAACACGAGCATGAAAATAGTATAAGACATGTAAAGGTCTTGTCTATGATACGCTAATTTAAGCAACCTGAACTAATTCACTTCGAGATCACTTTAAACTTTATATAGTTTCTAGTCTTGATTCGTTAAAACTCTCAACACTAAAAACTGTGGGACTAGTGCTTGAGAAAGAAATCAGAGTGACCTCGAACAGACTACTATGACCAGACAGTTATTTGATGAGCTCAAACAGAGCACCTCGACCAAGTGGTTATCTGGCTAGCTCGAGCACATCATCTCGATCAAGAGTTTATTTATGAACTTGACCAGACTGTTATCTGCAGAGCCTGAACAGATTTTCTCGATCAGATGAACAGATCATCTGGTGCAGATCACCTCGATCAGGTGAGCAGATCATATAGAGCAGATTATCTTAACCAGGTGAACAGATCATCTAGAGCAGATAATCGCTTGCTAACTTTAAGCATGATACTTCGACCATGGGGTAATTCTAATTACCTCGATTAGATATGTACAATTAATGATATTTATTAGTCATTATTATGATAAATGATATTATAGTGATCATTATTATGTTTATTATGGTATTCATTAATACATTAATGATTATAATTATGATGGTTACAATAATTATAATCATAGGGTTATGATAATTATGATTATTTTTTTGTATGTATTTATTGATTTTGGGATCTCTTCTATGAAAAAGACTCTTCTCCTCTAAGCAACAAATGAGTTTTCTTATTCATCCGACTGGGAAAAACTCTTAACTGGAAGGCAATAAGAATTAAGCCATTCGGTGCGTGGCATAAATTTACCTGCAAGAGACCCGATTATTGACTTGAGCATTGAATAGTTCACACCGGAAAAACTTCCGGCGCCTCTGACTGTTTTCTGTGATTTTAGGTGATCGCAAATAATCTGCTAGCAGTTGCAGATATTCATGGAGATTGACAAGCCGCTTTTTCAAAAAATAAATATAATGACGATGCTGAAGTCAAGAGATCAACTCGAATGAGGGACGACTAGATTTTTGGCATCAATAATTATTAAGAGTAATAATATTTTTAAAATCTTATTAATGTCTTTTATGATAAATTCAATCAGAATTATTTTATTATAATAAACGTGTCCAAAATATAAATTAGAGATAACAAATAATTCCATCCTATCACAATGGTGGCACGGACGCGGAGGATGTGATAAATGACAATCAAAGTTCATCAGACACCGTCTCGTTATTGTCTAATTATATACAAACAGTGCATTATAGTCAGTCAAAACTAGCTGCTACAAGGGATTGGTAAATTGGTGAAATAAAATATTGTTTCAAATGGTTGAAAGCTAGTCAAAACTCTCAGGAGTTGTAATTGTTCCCTATATTAAATCAGAAAATCATTGCATTATTTTAAAATTATAAATAATATGGGATGTTATCAGCTTACTGACGACCAACTCCATTGCTGAGGTATGCGCTTACGCCACTAGATGCGTCGTCCTTTGGGAGTCGGAGTAACTAAGCTCCTTTTAAGTCAAGTGGTTTATTCTAACTAAGACCCCTTCGGCCCTTCCATATTTTTGGAAGTCCCCTTTTTTTTCCTTTTTCTTTTCCTTGTTAGGTTTTTAATGATGTTGCAATTTCATCTGCAATTCATTGTGTCACTAAGGCTCACCAAACCGACCTGATACGATAAAATTAAGAAGTTGATTTATATTAAAGGAACTAATAATTTAATTTTTATATTTATTTAATAAATAAAATATTAAAAAAAATGAAATTGATCAATTATTCAATGTTACCTAATTAATTCATTGTGTATAAGTAGTATACCATACTAAAAAAAAAAATGAATATGAGATATATTGGTATTGCTTCACAAAATTTAGTGTATCAAATATGTTAAATTCTAAAAATTCAAAAATTTTTCTTGATTTTTTTTGTGAATTATCTTATTTATCCCTATCTATTAATAGGAGTGAAATCAAAGTCTTATGTTTTTTGAAATTTAATTTTTCCTAAAAAATGAAAATATTTGTATTTAATAGAATTTGTGACCTTGTACGTAATTTTATAAATTTAAAATCGTCATTTCAACCCAATGCAATCGGTTAAAAATGTTTAATGTAGATCTTCTCAAGATTCAAGATGGGTCAAAAGAATATAATTTAGAAACAAAGGGTCTCCTCATAAATTCCTCATATATCGGCGAATACTTTTTGAATTTTACAAAATTGAGGGGACAATTACAATTATTTAGCATTGTGTAAGCGCAATTGAAGGCCGTCTAAATGTCAATCGGATTTTCCACGTCAGCTGGAAGGAAGGTCCACGAAAGTTGCAGGAAGGTAACGCACGGATAACATTACATGCCTTCCCTGGTCAGAGTCAACCTCAACTAAACACCAATCAATCCAAACAAATACATGCACTCGCCCATTGAGAAATGCCAAAACTAGCCTCCCTATTTTCTCCATTTACATACACACATATTGAAAATAAATACTAGTGATTTTAATTTTGTCTTATATCCAAACATAGGCTATCCTCAACTTAATTATCATATAATAGAAATTCAAAAAAGTTGAATTTTGTTGCTTTTCTTTCTTATGCAAAAACAGGAAAAAATGGCTTCGCTGGTAGTCGCGTAAATAAAGAGAAAAAACAAAGCCTTTTTGGGTAAGCAGCATATAGCCGCCGTCTTATTATAATGCTTTTCCTTGACTCTGGAGTCCTACTCATTATTTACTTCTCCGGAGTCTCAAACTCACCGTCTGTTCGTTGTGCATTTGGTTTCAAGTGTAGCTCCATCTCTCTGCCTCCTGTAGAGAGAAGCAAAGCGTAAAAGTAAATCAGAGTGCTAATTTTCTCCAAAACCCAATCTCACATCGGCGTTCGGTTTTACCCTCAAAGCCTCAATTCAACCTTCCCGCTTCCGACTCACTGAATCAGCCCGTGACAATGTCATTTTTCAGCTTCTAGATCTCCTCCGATCAACCATTTTAATCTCCGAAAGCGCAATTCAACTAATCCTCACCAAACTATTCAAAATCGCAAACATGGCGTTACGTGTCACCGTCAACTTCTCCGGCTACGTCGCTCAAAACCTCGCCCACTCCGCCGGAATCCGCATGGGCTTCTCCACCACCTCCACTCGCTCCTTCCACGAATGCTTATTCCGCCCTCGCGTCTTCTGCCAAAACAAAAAAACCGATCTTGATCCGCCCCCAAATTATCAGCCCAAAGCAAATTACCGATGTAACGCACTCGCCGCCGAAATATTCGGTGACGGCGCTTGCAACAGTCCCATCCTCATGGGGTTGGTCTCGTTGATGAAGTCAACGGCTGGTATGCACGGTTCTTCCGGAATCTCCATGGGTGTTTTTGGGATTTCACCGTTTAAAGCCACTTCGATTATTCCCTTTTTACAGGGATCGAAGTGGCTTCCCTGTAACGAACCGGGGACCGGTCCGCAGAGTGATTACGTGGATAAAGAAGGGACTATTGATAAAATACAGGTTAGTGGGAGTGAAAATGTGGATGGTGTAAGCTTGCAGTTGAAAACGAGCGGAAGTTGGCTATCGAAGTTGTTGAATGTATGTTCGGATGATGCCAAGGCCGCCTTTACGGCTTTGACTGTTAGTTTGTTGTTCAAGTCGTTTTTGGCTGAGCCCAGATCAATTCCATCGGCTTCTATGTACCCTACCCTGGATGTTGGTGACCGGATTTTGGCAGAGAAGGTGAAGCATCTTTAACCTTTCTCTGGCTTTTAAGAGGCTGTTACAATTTGGAATTATTTTTTTTTTCACAAACTTTTGGTCTTGTGGTAAATGATAATAATTATTTTTGTTTAGTAATTTATGGCATAAGCAAGCAGTACCCTATATAAAGCCTGTTATTCTGCATAAACTTACACTATAGCCTGTTATTCTGCATAAACTTACACTCAACTAGATTAAGGCTTTTGCACAACTTGATTCCCGCTGATTTACGAAGTTGATTTACAAAAATATCGATTTACAATTTTGTAAATTTTAGGAAGTTGATTTACATGAACAAAAAATGATGAGCCTTTTGCAAGGAATATTCTATGTTCGAATTCGGGTCCAATGGAAAAATTAAGGCTTTGGCTGCTTTCATTCTTAAAATTCTGCGCTTCTTGAGGTTACAATGATTCTTGAGATTGATGATCGATGAATGAAAATGTTCAACTTGTGGAATTATGCAAGAGACTGATATACAGGTTGAAATCCAGGATTAGTTTCTGAGATATACGGATATGGCAAATTTACATCCTCGGATTATTATCTGATGTCCTTTTGCTATTTTCTTTGGTCTATCAGGTTTCATACTTTTTCAAAAGGCCTGAGGTATCTGATATAGTTATATTCAGGGCACCTCCGATCTTGCAGGTATCACTTAACCTCACTTTTTGAGTTTGAGAAGTAGGATCTCTTTTTTTCTGTTCTACTTCTATTTGCTAATTTTTTTACCTTGTGGCATTTTAGGAAATTGGTTTCAGTTCTGCTGATGTATTCATAAAAAGGATAGTGGCAAAGGCTGGAGATTGTGTCGAAGTAAGCTAATATATTTGATCCCATATTCCCATATATCAAATTTAGGTCCTCCTTTATCCCCTATTCTTCTTCCTCTTTTTTTTTTTTTTTGGGTTAAAAATTGTAATCAAATACCTGCTTTCAGATGTCTGATGTCATTCATGTGGTTTTTGTTGATAGGTTCATGATGGGAAACTGCTTGTAAATGGTGTCATTCAGGATGAAGATTTCATTCTGGAGCCACTTGCTTATGAAATGAACCCAGTGGTAATGTTTCCTATTCTGGTTCTTTTTCTCTTTTGATTGGTAGTTTCTTTCTTGTGTTACCAAACATGATCAAATTGGCTACAGGAGTCTAATGTGCCGTTTGTGTTTTTGCAGGTTGTGCCTGAAGGCTATGTCTTTGTATTGGGAGACAATCGTAATAACAGCTTTGATTCTCATAACTGGTAATTCCAGAATCTCTTAGTATCACTGAACCACTGATGAACTTCTAGTTTATTACTTTCCTAAACTTCATGTAATTCAGTAGTGAGAAATTTTTTACATGTGATAATTAGTGTTGCAACTTGCAAGTTATTTTGGTTCCTTAATTTGTATAAATAAGTGCAGTTTCATATGTTGTTGATCTTATTTTCAGGGGGCCGCTTCCTATTGAGAACATTGTCGGTAGGTCAGTGTTTCGTTATTGGCCTCCGTCCAGAGTATCCGACATTTTAGATGATCCTTATGCAATGAGGAATGCTGCTGTGCCAATCTCGTGACATGTTTCTACCTGATTGCAGGGAAGACGATGAGACATTAACAATTTTAAAATTATTTTCAAGACTTTCAGCTCATTAACAGGCAGCTGTCAATATTTTGCCTTGTCAAGTTCATACTTATCCTGGACATTGTTTCAATAGTTCGTCTCTTTATTCAGTGTGTATATTTCTTCACGGCCCAATCATGGCCGATGACAGCTATTTTTATGTAATCGTTTATTCTGATATTCTTTAACAAGGGAGTGGGAGAAAAAGCAAAAAGAAATTCAAATGTTTTGACTTGTACGTTTCTTTTTTAACATTGTGTTCTTTTGCCCTGGTGTCATTCCAAATCTTGGAGCATTATTAACTGATATTGTTTTTATCTGAAAGCACCGGAGGAGAAAGTTGTAAAGACAGAAACGAGAAAAGAAAAGGGCAAAAATCCTTTGGATTTCTTCGTAGTCTTATTTAATTTGAAGCCAACTTTTGCATAGTGTACTGGATTTTTTCCTATCTTCTAGAGTTCTAGTTGTTATTAATACTTATTATTTTTATTTCCTCCGGTCTGTTCGACAATAAAATCAAATTATAACTGTTAACAAAATATGAGCAACGTAAGTAACTAAAATCTATCAAGCCACAACATGTATCATCCGTATCAATAATTCATGACATCAATTGCATGATCTTTTGCCTGCTCAGGCTATCGATTTGATTTTGGTTTCTAAGAATCACGTCAATTACAAAGGAATTATCGTATTGCCTTAATTTCTTTGCTTATCATTCCTGCTGTCTTTGATTATCCACCTCTGAAAATACCAATTGCAACGTGGCAATGGCTTTGATGTAATGTTAATGTTTTCATTTACTGAGAAATAATAATTTTTGTGATTAAACTTTATTTTAATTTTTTTAATTTTTTTGATTTGAGGACGAAGTTATTGCAAAATTTATTATTTATAACTTTTTTTTTTTATCTTTTATATATTTTTTTCATATTTAGATATTAATTTAATAGTTAATATGTACAACCATTAATAATTATTATAATTTTGATATAATTGAATTTATCAAAATAAAAAATATTTTGATCATAAATTTTAAATTAAACTCAAATAGATTAGTTTGAGTTAGGTTAAAAATATTTGAACAGATTTAATTTAAATTAACTTAAAACCCCTTAACCTAATCCTGTCAGGGGGGAAGGGTGACTCGTCAATGATCGCGCTTAGAGACTGCGAGTCGTGCCAACACCTTGTGAAACGAACACACTTCTTAAGACGAGTGAGTTCTCACCCTACTTCGGTGGAGCTCACCGGTCAATTTTTGGAAGCCCTCGCCTTAGGGCTGGGGCTCACAAATCCCAAATACACAACGCCATTTTGTTATTTTTCAATAAAAGATGCCACAGTAGTTTTTGATAAACGTTAATCGGGCCATACTTTTTTGAGGATCTATTTGGCGAATGACTTTTACGATACCCTGTGCTAAAACCTGGTCAAACATATCACGCGAATTCAAAACGCATTACATTGTCTTACATTTTTCTATTCCTGTACTATCACACAATTACAGGCGGCTTCTTTTCAAGTTCACTGATTGGCAGTTCCATCATCTTCTTGTACATGGGCATATAATGATCATGAATTTATCAAAATAAAATATATTTTGGTCATGAAATCGAAACTAAACTCAAATAGTTTGGTATGGGTAAGGTAAAAAATATGAGTAATGTTATATATTTTAAATTTTTTATTATAAATAATCATCTCAAATGATGTAATATTCATTTATTGATTAATAAAATAATATAATTAATTCACTTTAATTTTATCAATCAATCGATGAATGCCACATTATTTAAAATAATTATTTGAGATAAAAAATATGGGATATATAACATTATTTTAAAAATATCTGAGTAAGTTTAGTTTGGATTAACTTAAAACACAATTCAAACTAACATATATCGACCCCTAAATTTATGTGATTATGAACCATCATGCACCCTGTTCAAGAACCTATTTTTCTAACATCTCCATGTCTTACAAACCAAATATACATAGTTAACTAGTGAAGGATCTAATGTTGCATATATGTAACTTGGAGAGTTGATCAATCGACGAATAACCGGGCTTTGAATTTCATCCGTCTCTTTGGTTGGTTTCCTGGTAGACATTATTTTTATATTACTATAGTCAATAGATAAAGGTCCAGTGTGGACTGCTACAACAAGATTAGAATTTACAAAAACCATTAGCAAGAAAGCCTTAAGGGCTACATATGATCTCTAAACTCTCACCATTTCAACCTTTTTCTTTCCCTTGGTATCAACATCTCTACAATCTTCTATTTGCTTCATTTCAACCTCCTTATATCTATACCAAGACGCACAAGCCAAATAAAACCCGAAATTTAACACACTTATCCCAGCCAGCAACCAATAGAAGTAATTGAGCTTATCTCTATTCAAATTGTTACTAGCCAACCATCCACCGCTGACCTTGTTCACAATCTCTACCACCACAGAGCTCAAAAAGTAGCCAAATGCCATTGAGCACCATGAGATGGCTGTGCTCAATGACTTCATTCCAGCTGAGCTCTCCGCATAAAAAAAATCAAGCAGCCCAACAAGAGTGAACATGTCAGCCGCTCCAAATATAGCGTACTGGTACCCCAGCCAAAACACGCTCATTGGCAGTGGCTCAATAGTGTCAACCATGTTGTGCTCAATAGCCACAGATTTTCGCTTGGTTTCTACAACCGCAGCAACCGCCATGGAAACGGCTGAGAGTACTAATCCAATTCCAATTCGTTGAAGTTGTCGAATTCCAGTAGGGATTCCTGTAATCTTTCTAGCAATTGGGATGAACACGCGATCATATATGGGGACAAGAATGAACATGAAAACTAGCGGGATAACTGGAAGGGAGGGTCCGGGCACCTTAAAACCAAATAAATTTGTGTCCATTGTTGTGCTCTGTTGGATGGAAAAAGTTTGGAGCTGAGCCAAACATGTGTTCATGAACACAGTGCTAACTATAATTGGAAGCATGCGAAGTAGAATCTTTGTTTCCTCAACTTGTGTCACTGTGCATAGACGCCAGGGTCCAGGATTAATTGATGTCGATGCCTTACCATCACAAGCTGTCCTAGTGATTGAAGCGCGGTCCAAAAACCTGAGGATTTTTTTATATGAATATTGATCAGATAAACTTAAACTATAGTTATAAATCAATTGCGAATTTATGGCAAAGTCAGACAAATTAAAACACCTGAATTGATCAGTCCTCTTAAGGATTTCAGTGTCCAGCCCTGCTTCTTTGTCATGAATCTCGTGTAATTGATCTGCCATTTCAGGTTTAGGAAGCTTTCGATTATGAATGGCAGCAACAAAAACCTGAAGAATGCGAATGATGGGGCTTCCCTTGGGGACATTATGGCGATACAAAGACTTGCCCATGATTACGAATATTGTAGCAAATAGGACAGCTATTGTGCACACACCAAAACTCCAATCCCAACCTTGGTTGGTACTAATCCAAACAATGAACGTGACACCGATTATTGATCCAGCCGTAAGGCTAAACAAAAACCAGTTGAAAAAGCTTGACAATTGAGCTGCCTCTTTGGGGTCCCTTTCATCAAATTGGCCAGCTCCCAATGATGGCAACGCTGCTTTAACCCCACTGGTGCCACATGCAAATAGGTATAATCCGGTAAAAAGAATCGCAACTTGGGTTCTATCAGCATCGTCGCATTGATCCACTAGGTTTGGTGCAACACCTATGCAGGGTTTTGGTCTTAGCTGGTGTAAGTGTGCCTGTATTCCCAGGATTGCAAGTCCCTGCAAATATATGTATTGATTTGTCATGGTTAGATCCATCATATTCTAGAATTGATTGAGTGGGTGCTGCTTTTGATTTTTGAATAGTTTTCAATTCACCATTTTACTCTCCGCAAGAAAGACAAATCATTTGGGATGCTTATGGTGGGGTTAATTTTTTCGGGGTGATAGGATTACTCTTCTTAATGTAATTAGCTACAAAAATAGTGTTTTTCTGAAAATAATCCGATGTAACCAAAAGAGACATCTAACAACTTCTTTTGTTGTGCTGTGTTGAAATCATGACTGGTCTCGTCTGGTTTTTTTCTATTCTTCTTCATTCTTAATAAAAGCTATAAAAAGTTACCTCTTACAAAAAAAAAAAAACTGACTAAAATAAAATATAAATAAATAAATAAACATATACCAAATTCTTACGTTGTGTAGAGCTGAAATCATAACCCCTCCCAGTTCCAACGAGTTATTAACAATTTATAATCTATTATGATACGTAGTTTCTCAGAAAAAATGATAAATGGTTATTTTGCATAGTTGGAGTCAAGTAAACGACTTCTTGTGCACTTTCTCATATTCATCAAAAATTTTATAAATTAGTTAGGGCTAGGCGTCAACCATCGCCAATCTCCCTCGCTACCCGCTAACTAAATCATGCTCAGAAGTGGCGACATATCATTGGGTGGAATTTTATTCAACAAAAATAAGTATCTAAGCGGTAGGTGATACGATATGAGCGCATGCAAGTAAATTATTTATATTTACATATGACAGTACGAGCATCATACAAAGTAACTCGCTCGTAGATACTATAACGTTTTCAAGAAAAACAAGCACTATCATTTAAGTCACGGATCAATATAAAGAATTAAGAGCCAAAATTTGAGGAGCTTAGGGAGAAGCAACTAATTGAGGGAAGATTATCAGTAAGGGACATTAATTACGTACCACTAACTCAGTACATCCAAAGAGGATGCAAGTCGTGAATCTTGACAAATACGTGTCAGAGATAAACCCACCGAAGAGTGCTAGTAGAAATGATGTTCCCATGAAGTTGGTAAGAGTGGTGGCTGATTTTGTTAAACTGAAGTTCATATATCCGTAGAAATATGTTACCAGGCTCACCGCATTCGCCACGAACGACATACTCTCAAGTGCCTCCATTGCTGTGTGTGTGTATATATATATATATATATATGCATGCATTAATTAATTCACAATTAGACACTAAACTTCATTTATTGACAATCTGGCTAAGACAAGATAACGAACGTAAACTAAGCCGCTGGAAGCTTAAATATTGGACTTGCAAATTTACCGTATACGAAAAGAACAGCTCTACTTCCTCCAAGCCTACGTTCTTTCTTAGGCTGTGCTTTGTGATCATCTCTGCTGCTGCTGCCCTGTTAAATTTTATCACACAAAATGAAAAACTTTAGTAAAGCTACATGTTCTCATGACTCATGCGTGGCATGAGAACATTGCATATTGAGAGAGTTTGTGGGGGTCTGTAACATTAATTACCATTGTACTGATGAAAGCTATCTTTGTCTCTTTTTACACAACGGAGATAGACAAAGGGTGGCTGTTTTGTTGTAGCAATCCTGAAACTGAACCATTTCCACTTTATAAAGACGCCAAATAATTGCGTAATCAAATGTACCGACAAGAACAACGGAAAGGAATCAAATGGCATCTACATCTAGCTACTATATGTCTTTGAAATAAACTTAATTTATGGGTCCAATTCATTTATAATTTTGTATTTTCAGACACCTCACCTCCTTATCCAGCTATCCCCACAACGGATTAATTATCTAATGTCTTATTTTGACTTTCTTGATTTTTGTTAAGTTGACCCATACAATTGTGTGTGTGTGTGTGTGTGTGTGAACGCTCAATTAATTATATTAATCCAAGCATAGTTCTGTCTCACTCTGCTAGATGTGGGCCCACGGGTGGTGGTTAGCAGTATATCATTGAATTAACTACCAATCTTTCTTGTTCACGATTAAATTCTTAAGTAACCAGTCGGAGTATATATGTAATTGCTGTAAACAGCATTGATACAGATAGAAGCATTTTTTAATTTCGTTGCCAATCAAAATTTAATTACCCATGTTGGAACTCTTAATGGTCACAAGAGCTAAATTGGCTAATCCTTTTAGTGAATAATTTTATTTTAACCTTCTCTTTCACTTGCCTTCCAGTTATAAGGGCTAGTTGTTCATTGTAATATTTTAAAGTTTAAATTATTAGCATGCTTTTAAATTCTAAGGGTATTAGTTAAATCAGGAGAACTGCAATCTCAGAAGAAGAAATTGCAATGGAACGTTAATTAGTTATTTATGTTTTCTAATTATTTTGTTAAGGGATTAGTATTGTCGTGAAACTTCAGATGAGGTTTCTATTATCAGTTGGAACACTAAAGAGAATGACAACTCTGAAATAAACTTACAATTAACATTTGGATGTTTACTTAGACCTAGTTAACTAGCACACAGAACAACAAAAATCCTAGTTAACTAGCACACAGAACAACAAAAATGGACACGTATAGTTATAGCATAGTCAAGCCAGCAACTTCACCGGCTGCTCAAAAAGATTAAGACAGAATCATAATCTATAATTGTAATATCTACCTGTTGATGATTAAGATTTTTAGCCGGACATTAAAATTCTTAAGCATCTTCGCAATAAATAGTCGCATGTCTGGGACATTAGATTGTGATTTGTTCGCATTAAATATAACTTCTAGTAGCGTACTTCTGTGAGGTCTAAACTAACTGAGCCTATAATGTGTATGCTCGCGTTTTTTTTTTCCCTTTTCTTTTTCTTTTGCTTTTTTTTTTTTTAATATTAGGTTCCTATGTTTGTATATTATTATTTGCATAAAATAAATTGGCTTCAACAAATCATTCTATAATGCTGTGATAAAAGTTACGGTATCAATACCGTAATTAAATAAGAATTATGTATATGAAACATAAAACTTATAAATTTAATATAAAACTTATAAATTAACATTAATTGCAAAATAAAACATAAATTTAAGAAATTAAATATAACACTTGTAAATAGAAGGTGAAATGAGTAAATTAAAATAAAACTAGTAAATTGATGTATTATTAGTAAATAAAATAAAAACTTGCAAATATAGCATAAAACTCGTAAATCAATATTAAGTGCAAAATAAAACACAAATTTTGGAAATGAAATAAAAGACTTGTTAATAGAAGGTAAAACAAGTAAATTACTATAAAACTAGTAAATTAATGTATTATTAGTAAATAAAATAAAAACTTATAAATATAATATCAA
The DNA here is from genome assembly GCA_025617385.1 of Murraya koenigii. NCBI lineage: Eukaryota > Viridiplantae > Streptophyta > Magnoliopsida > Sapindales > Rutaceae > Murraya > Murraya koenigii. The sequence continues at coordinate 39,687,574 of CM046812.1, read as the reverse complement.
AATAGTAAAACAACATTAAGTACCAAAAAAAACATAAATTTTGGAAATGGAAGATAAAAAAAATAAATTAATGTATTAATGATAACAAAATAAAAACTTAGAAATATAACATAAAACTAGTAGATCAACACTAACTATAAAATAAAACATAAATTTTAAAAATAGAACATAAGACTTGTGAAAAGAAGGCAAAAAAAGTAAATTACTATAAAATACGTAAATTAATGTATTGCTAATAGATAAAATAAAAATTTATAAATATAACATAAAAATAGTAAATCAACATTAAACTCGAAATAAAGCATAAATTTTGAAAATGAAATATAAGACTTGTAAATGGAAAATAAAATAAGTAAATTAATGTATTATTGGTAAACAAAATAAAAACTTACAAATATAACATAAAACTAGTATATCAATACTAACTATAAAATAAAATATAAATTTTGGAAATAAAAGATAAGACTTATAAAACGAAGGTAAAATAAGTAAATTAATATAAAACTGATAAATAAAATGAAAACTTACAAATATAATATAAAACAAGTAAATCAATATTAAGTGCAAAATAAAACATAAATTTTGTAGATTATGCCTAAAACTAATGAATAAAATGTAAAATAAGTAAATTAATATAAGAGAAAAAAAGTTCACAATTGCAAAATAAAACTCCTTATAATATTTATTACTTACTATATTTTTTGATTTTTTTTATTTAATTGAATAACGCTAGTTTTGCATTTACATAATACATGTGATGTTTTATTAAGGATGAAATTTATTATTAAAATCATATTTTGAAAAAAATTTATATTAATATCTTTCATAGTTATTGTAAGATAAAGTTGTTTTGTATTTTTCTACGCTTCTTTAACAACAATCCTAAATAGTATATAAATACAATTGAAAAGTTTGAAACTACAAAATGTATGCATTAAAGTTAAAATAATATCTAATTTTATTAGTATATCATATATGTGTCTAGTAATATAATATAATATTTTATTTTATTTTTACTTAATTCACATCAAGATAAATAATTGTGTTTAATTCACTTGTGTAATAAATATATATTATCATAGAAAATGAAAAAACAAAGTATGTAAATGTCCTAGAATAAATATAGAATTTATGATTAAACTAATTTTATAAAACTTATTCCACTTTTTTTAGTATAATTTTTTGTTTAATTTATGAGTAATTATTTTATTTGTTTAGTTAAAGAAAGTTTATTTTTTAGCAAATGAATAAAATATTTTTTACTAAAATTCTATAGAAACAATGTTAATTTTTTAAATAATTATAATTTTATATAAATTTATTAATTTTATGTGTAATTTATAATATTTATACTATAATTTTTATTATGACATTATAAAATTTTTCCGACTTCAACTTTGGGAATTATTAATTGAATGTCGCTTTAATTATTTTAGTGGCTTAAATCCCTAAATTGCCCGGAGTTATGCAGGAGTTCATGACACATACTTGTTGGCTATTATGGTCTTTTCACTTTCGGCAGCACCGTCTTAGTTTAATCATTTATGTGCCTCGGACATGTCACATTTCACTTTTGATTGTCAAGTTAAAGCAAATATTTTTCTCACAAAAAAAAAATCAAATTAAATTCGATTAATGAGGGGTTAATACTCGTTCAATTTTTATATTTTAATTTAAATTTAGTTTAATTTGTTTATTTTAAACAATATCTTAAGGCACTCTTATGATTAAATATATTATATTTCTATCTTTATTTTTTTTCTTTCATTTTACAATAATACTCTTACAACAATATTTTTGGGTATATTAATGAAATGAAAAAATAATAATTCATCAGATTAACCTTAGAAATAAAAAAAATTAATATAATTTTTTATTTTATTATATTTCTTCTAGGATTAATTTAGCAAATTAATTTTTGTATACAATTATTAGTAAAATTATTATAAAAATATTAAACACTACTATAAGTTGACTGATATTAATTTATCTACAAATAAATATTATCAAGATTATTGCAAAGATACAAAAAATATTAGTCTTCTCATACCAATATATGTTAGTTAATTTATTAATAAATAATTATTGGTTAGTTTACTAATTAATTTTTTTTATAGCTAAATTAAGTAATGTCAATAATATTTTTTCTAAGGTATTATTGTAGAAGTAAAGAAAAATAAGGATAAAAATATTATATATTTAATAACAAAAGTATATTCAGATATTTTTTAAATTATAAAGATTAAATAAGTATTTAAATTAAAATATAAATACTAAACGAATATTTATTCAAGTATTGAAGGTTGGGACAGTCGTTCGGCACTGTAATTGAATTGATCAAATGAGAGCCACTGGCCAAAGGCAATAAACAAACCCAACCTACTTTGAACATTGAAAATTGTGTGGGCTATACAGCCGAAGGTGCGTATTATTTTCTAAGTCATAGTTTATATTTATTTTACTTAAGATGAAATAAATAAGAAAAATGATTGTGAATATTGAACCTTAATTACAGTTCGTATTTGTCGAATATAGGTTACAAGACACTTGGACGATGTAGGATAGAGTTGCTAAAATGTATGTTTAGAAAGATAAATTGCTTTATTTATGCAAACAGAAAACGAAAATCTGTTTAAGATATTTTAAAGTACTTGTCAATGAGCCTAGTGGAAATATTTTATGGAAGCTAGAAGAAAATACTGTAATAAATTAAATAAGCTGGTCTTCAGAAATGCAAGTCTATTATAAGGTAAATAAATTATTGTATGAAAATTGTGTTTTGGCCTATTGTGCTTGTCCTTGGAACTGCAAATTGCCATAAAAAAAGGGGGAAAATGTAAAAGGTCGTTTTGTGATCATCTAGAACTCTTCGGGATTTCTCTTAGTCTCTAACTAACCGAGGGTTGTCATTTGTTTTTTTAAGCCTTCTCATCATTTTTGTCATCATAAAAAAGAAGGATTAGCACCCATTTCAATTTATTGGACATACTGATCTGTGCCCAATCAAATGTAATTAGCATTGATAACTAATTAAAATTATTCCTATATATAATGGCCAAAAATAAGGTTGCTGGCCGACGCCTAAACCTACGTTTAGAGCACTATTACTACAAGCACGCACGACATGCAGAAGCCGAATTTGGGTACTAAGTTTTACCAACTCTCCCGGCCAAGAGAGAAAAGAATAAGCCTGATATATATTAAGAAAATGCAGTTGAAAAGTATTCAATTCTTATATGTATATATATTTCCTTGAGAAAGAGAGAATGCAACTACCATACATGAGGTGGTCTTTGTACACGCACCTAAAATGAATTCGAGCACTGAATGACAATTCCGCTGCTTCCATCTTGTGAGTTGGTAAGATGCTTTCTGGTTGCAAGAATTTGGTTTGTGGGCGGCTTTATGTCTAATTAAATAATAATTAAGTCAATATCTTATTGACTTGTTCTGATAGTTGGTAGCAGGCGTTACATTAGCAACATGTCTTGGAATAGTGTTCCTTCGAAGGAATAGGCGAACAGCTGCCGACTTTTTGTCTCTATTTAGGAGTAAAGCTTCTTGAGTCATGCATTAGTCATGTGACACATGGAAGTAAGTAACAAAAAATGAAGCATGAGCCATTGATTTTTCGGCTAAATGTAAATTAAATGCATTTGCTTTCGCATAATGAACTGACCCGTCCGAGTCCATCATCTTACAATGACAAGCGCGTATATCGTTTCCATTCTAACATAGTTTTTATATATACTAAAAGAATTTTGTATAACCGTTTAATTAATATATGATCCTTGAGGAAATTTGAGGACATAATCATAAATTTGATACTCTTAGAAGGTAAATGCTCATTTAGTTTTTAAAATTTGACTCCAATATTACTTAAAATAGCAGTTATCTTCAAGCATGGAAACTCTAATATAAGTGTTGCCTTTTTTCACATTTAAAAGAAAAAGAAAATCCGTATTAATGAAAATTCTAAAAATTAAGTTGGTCTTTGGAAATTAATTAATGCGAGTCTATCGAAAGGTAAATCAATATTTGTTTGATAATTATGTTTTCGCATATTGTGCTTAAATCTCTTGTTCATGATACACTAATACTTTTATAACCCTTCTCTTCTCTATTTAATATTTTTTTTCCAAATTTATATATGTAAGTGCCAAAAAAATATAATCACTTGCCGTGCATCATGTGTCCACCAAACATTGTAAATTCAGATAACAGATTTGGCTTATATATGATGATATGAAATAGAGATCAATAATCATACGGTAACTTGATGATCAATGATCAAATTCGAAAATATCAACAATCAGTAGCATATGATCAGAATTTAGTCTATAAATGAAGCCAAAAGAATCGCGGGAAGGTCTTTTGGCTTATTTTAAAAAAAAAATTCAGAATTTAAATATAGAATTTCTCTAAACACAAATAGAAATAAAAACATCGGAGTATCTTTTGTAGGTACATGTTATAGTCCAATTTTAAAGATCTTCAAGAACAATGAAATGATACCGAAACTTGTTGTCTCTAATCATTTGAATCCTGATAACTTGGAGGTTTTTTTTTTTTTTTGAACCTTCAATATAAAAATTACCATTAAAAATAGATTGAGAAAAAATGTAAAAAGTCATCTGATCATCTAGAACCTTCAATAGACTGACATTTTCTTCGGTCTCCTCCTCGAGGGTAGCTTTTGTTTTTATCCTCGTCATGGCTTTCGTAATCATCAAAAAGAAGGGTTAGCAACCTTGTCAATTTATTGGGCCCATTGACCTCTGCCCAATTAATGTTATTGGCATCACCAATTAAAACTGACAAACCAGGGTTAGCGACCGATTACTAAACCTGCGTACGGATTACAGCTCTAGTGATATAAGCAGGACACGTAGATGTCGAATTTAGGATTTAATTCGTTGTGTGAACTCCCCCAAGAGAGAAAAAAATATATATTAATTTGTTACGTAGTTGAAATTTCACTGTTCATTTCCTTAAGTTATATTTTTATCTATGAGAAAGCGAGAATTGATGCAGCTACCATGAATGAGGATTGAGGTTGTCTATGTGTGTATTGCGTACATGCACTTGAACAGTTAAAATTTAATGAATGAGAGCATTGAAAACAATAACCTTTTGATTTCATTTGATTTATGTTACTTAATCTTCTTGTCCTGCATGGATGTAACTGTAAAAAACGTGGAGGAAGAATGAAAATTTTTTAAAGTAGTTAAATATTAATCTACACTGCCATTAGAAATACACATGTTATAAGATTTTTTATTTTCAAAATAACTGGAGAAGACAGATCGTAATTTTTCGCAAGACGGAGCTGCTAGTGGGAGGTCCCGCTGGTCTGTAGCGAATGGTGTTTGGATTGATCAGTCGCTCTCTTTCAAGAATACTTTCAAACATTTTGTGGACAATATCTACAATTCTTCTTCTAATCAAGTCGATTTCCAAAACAAGGTGAAAATTCAATGTTTGGTGCATCATTGTAAGAATTAAAAATTGTTTAGATGGAATTGGCATTACAGAAACATGAATCTCTGTATACATGTATTGTAGTATTAATTTGTTAAAAGTTTTTAAACATATTGTTTGGGGAATGTCGAGCAGACCCCCTCGAGGACAATCTAGATAGAGCAGAAGATCTAATCGCTAGCACGAAGATATCCTTGCTAGTGTCAAAGCTGGTCGAGGTCAAGTGCTCCAAGGCTGGTCAAGCCCTGATCTTCCCATCTTGCTCGGCTATAAGAGATTCTCAAACTATCGAGTAGGACTCGGTCATGTTGCCGGAGGCACCACGAACAGAGGGGAATCAAAGCTCGGGCAGAGCAGACCTAAGCATGACGGCCTCTCCTCCCGACAACTTGTTATGACAATCAATGCATGACAAGCACCCCACGCCATAGGGTTTCGTCACTATAACTGATGACCGGCACAGGCCTCCACAGTATCGTCATTAAACACGGACCTACACGGCACCATCATTGGGTCACAAGAACCCATACCCGTCTGACATCCCACGCCCCCAGGTTGTACTGCAGCAACACCTAGTTGTCAGGAAGACACAGGCGCAATTAATGCAGAGGTGGACGTCCAAGCAAAAGGGGGCAGGAAAACAAGAGATAAATATCGAACGATGGACGAGGTAAAGGGATTCTTTCTTCTTCTTTTCTATTTTTTTTTTCGACTTTGGACCTCAACTTCAACTTCAACTTATCTATCCAGACTCTGATTTTCTCTCTTTCTTGACTTCTCCCAACTTTCTATTTTTCCGGTCTCTCAAGTTAAGAGGGATACCAAAAGAATCAATCAGATTACTGACTTAAGTGTCGGAGGATTTTATCAAAAAAACACCCGGCTACCACTGACACCTTTTCTGTGGACGTAGGCTGGAAGACATCATTGTCCAATAAACGGAGAAAGACAGGAGTCAGCAAGGAATCATGTTCGAACAACCAGCGAGCAAAAGTTTTACAGCACCACTTGGGAGCGAGCAGAAAACCGTATCAACACACACACACACATATATATACACCGGTGTTCACATGCAGATATCTACACAAGTTTAAGATGCAGACAGTGATGTTCGCATGCAGATGTTTGTACAAAATGAAAATACAAACAATGCTACTCACATGTGTAATAGTGGTGCTAGAAATTCAATTTAGAGGAGCTAAGTTTAAACAACAATATAATTTTAATAAAGGTCAAAAAAATAAAATAAAAACTTATTAATATATTCAATTTGATATATTTATAGTTATCATCGATGTGTTTTATATGTTGAAAATATTGACGAATAACTTCATCATCAATATTATAAAATATATTTTTTTCTATGTATATAATTGGTTTCTTCTACCGGATTTCACTGATAATTTTTCATAAAATTCATAGTTGAAAATATACTTTCTACTATAGTTATGGTAACTGATAAAATTAATATTAATGTAACTAATAGATATATTCATGAAGATAATTTATTCTTCTTATAATCAACTATTTTTCTTAGTAGTTCACCAATATCTTTCAATCCTAAAATTTTGTTATAAAAACCACATTTATAATGTAAATATCAAGTTGTATTTCAAGTGCTATAAGAACTATTGAAGAAAAGCCAATTGAATAGAAACTTAGTAAGATTAATGATGTATGTTTCTTTGTGTGAGAAGAGTTAGGGCCCTAAGAATTTCCAATTAATAATATTTATTTGGGAGTTAGAGGTGTAAAAACAAATATTCAATATTTTGTAATTTTCTAATTTTAACAAGGACTTTTATGGTAAATCAAATAAAAAAAGGGACAATTTGTAACTTTTGAAAAATCAAGTAGGGTTTCAGCCCTTGCTAGCTCTAATATAACACCACCACGAGAATGACCGCAAAAAATTTAAATGCGACAGAACTAAAAAATAAGAAAAATATGGATCTTAACACACTATTTTTTGTCTCTTACTATATTAGAGATAAAAATCTTTTATCTTTTAGTTTTGTCTACATAATTTTTTTTGCACCATGACGATATATATATATATGCACTTACGTTTTTTTTTTAACCTCGTAGGGTTCGAACCCTTACTCTCAACATTGTGAGTGTAATGGCTCTCCCACTAGGCTATAAGCCCATTGGTAAACGCCAGTACCAAACCCTTCACGCTTAACTGCGGAGTTCTGATGGGATCCGGTGCATTAGTGCTGGTATGGTCGCACCCATATAGACGTACAGCTTGCATTGTAGCCGACCCACACTCTTAACTATTTATTTAGTTACTATAAAAAAGTAGTGCTATAATAAACTTGATCTTTTAGCATTGATATTGATGATGTGATGTTTGTCATGTTGATGGCATCCTTAAATACCCACGCTTATTTATTTAGTTGCTATAATAAGGAGTGTTACCATAAGCTTGATCTTTTAGCAGTACTGATACGGATGATTTCATACTTTTCATGTTGATGGCATCCTAATAAGGCCATTGAAGTGTCCAGTGAAGTAAGTTTTTGGGTTGAGAAAGAGATCAATTAATGGACTTATTAAAGAGATTCTTTCTCTTGGGTTAGTTAATGATTCAAGCAAGCTCGTCTTTGCAAATACACTCTACTTCACAGGAGCTTGGAATGAAGCATTTGATTCTTAAAAAATAAAAGAATATGATTTTCACCTTCTTAATGGAGGATCAGTTAAAATGTCTTTTATGATCAGCAAGAATAAGTAGCTTGTCTCCGCCTTCAATGGTTTCAAAATTCTCATGTTACCTTTACAAACAAGGTGAGGATAAACGAAGTTTCTCCATGTATTTGTTTCTACCGGATGCAAAAGATAGGTCGCCGGCTTTGGTAATGAAGATGCGTTCTCAATTTGCATTCTTAAAAGATCACATTCCATATAAAATGATAGAAGTAGTTGACTTCAAGATTCCAAGGTTTAAGATATCTTTTGGAATTGAAGTTTCTAGCATCCTCAAAGCATTGGGATTATTGTCTCCTTTTTCTAGAAAAAGAAGGTGGTTTGACAGAGATGGTGGATTCCCATGTGGGTTCAAAAGTCGTTCATGGAAGTTAGTGAAGAATGGACTAAAGGTACAATTGCTTCTACTGCTGTGATAACGTTAAAATCAACTCCTCATTTTGATAAAGTAGATTTTATGGCTGGCCACCCCCTCATATTCATAATCAGAGAAGACGTGACCAGAATGGTGATGTTCATTGGTCATGTTCTCAATCCTCTTAATAAACAAAGCCGATCTTCATTTGACTTCGAAAGTTTTTTCTAACTTTGCAACTTGAAAGTGCACACTATTGTAAAGGAGTTATTATTTTTTTCCAATTTGTTTTTATTATAGTTCTCTTTATTTTTTAATAATTAATTAAATATCTATATTTATTTAAAAGTTGGTTTAATTATCACACATTTGATTAATCATTAAAAAATAAAGAGGATTAAAAAGAAAAAAATTAAAAGAGAATCATTGTCCATTATGTATTAATTCCTTCTCACATCAGACTTGGAGGATCGAGAAAATTATAATTTGTCTTTGTACATGAGTGGGATGGGGTTTGAGGGTGTGTAAAATGAGTGTAATATAATATAAAAAGAAAAGTTAAAGAATAAAAAAATTAATTGATGAAAATAATTCTGCTACAAACATATGACAACTGGTTTCAGGTGGTAACATAACATAAAGATATTTTAACGTTTGTGTACACTTTATTTTAGGATGTTTTGGCAAGCAACATCATATTGAATCCAGCTTTAACATGTTTTCATTTAAGTGAAAAGGGAAACTAAAATTTGTCTAAGATATTTTGCATTCCTTTGCTAGAAAGTATAATGGAAATTTGATGACCTTCAGAGATGCAAACTTATTAATCTGTTTCAATTTATTGGACCTATTGATTAGTACCAACTAATAATGTAAATAATTAGAATATAGTTGTAAGATGATCCAAAACGAGTTTGTTTAATAGAAAATTAGAATGTTTGATTCTAAAGATTTCAAATCAATGTTACTGTGTAGAGTACAAACTACTATTTCGTAGAAGCAAACTACGAACCACACTCTACCATTTGTCTATAAAAAGTTTGTAAACCATAAGAGGAATGTCATGTCACATGCACAAAAGGAATAAGCAAGTAAGTTACATAAATTTTTGGTTAAGTTAGTTTTCTGCCACATGTTTCAAGATTTAAATAACGTCGTACGGTCAAGTTTGTTAAATAATTCATTTTGCACATTTCAAGATACCACTGTATATATATATATATACTAGAAATTATTTTATTTATGATTTTAGTCTTTGTTAAAGTTTAAGAAAATTATTATAACATATGGTATAACAGTGGTTTTGAGATTTTTTCAAACAAAAATAAAATCTTAGATCCGAGACCGGATCATTACTCATATGTATAAAAATTTCATCAAGTGCACAATAACGGATTACATGCACCTGATCATTGGTTGAGCTATGAGATGTCAGCTAGTGATAAAGTGAAACGTCACCTATTGCACATAATAATGTGTGTGATGACGAGCACCTGACATGTACTATATATAATTTTTCTCTAATGCAGTTGCTGCATATTTTAAACTGTAAATTCGTTGTATATAAATATAGTTTATTTTATGTCCAAACGAATATTTGTAACCTAAATTATGACTTCCAAAATATGCCCTACTCATTTTATGAAACTAACTAATATCAATCTGTCACAATGCCACTTCACTTTTAATAAGATGGAAAATTTTCAAAACCTATCACCAATTCTTCTTTAAACCGATGAGTTTATATTTCACAATAAAATGGTAAAATAATCATATTAAAATATAAATAAATATGTACTCTTGTTAATAATCTTATTATAATGAGTAAGTTGTTGTAATATTCATACATATACATATCTAAGTGGCCCTTTAACATTAGTGTTTAGCCTTAGTACCTTATTTTGTAAACTCTTATATCCACAAAATCAAACTTAATATATAATAGTAGAAGTTCACTGATAGGCCTTTGATTTAGTGAGAAAGTTTTTGCTCTCACAATATATAAAAATAAGTGTTCGAGATTTTAGAAAAGTAAGTATGAAAATTTAATGTCCTTCCTTAATTATGAATTCATGATTGAATAGAGATAGTTTTTTTCCTTATGAAATATGAGTAAAGTAGGCGTATTTCGAATATTAAAGAAGATAAAAATTTGAGTGGAGTAGATGTCTTTTGAATATTAAAAAGGATAAAAATTTAGATGATACTATATAAAATTGAATATATTAACTTATCTTAATAATTATTTAATTATAAATATCAATAGTTATCTCATTTAATATAAAATATAATCTAAGTATTAGTTTAATATAATTTTTAAAAAAATAATAATAGAAGCTCCAATCGATTCTCTATTCTCGGCTAATTGAAATGCTATTGCTTTTGTTGTAGGTTCTCTTTTTTCCATTTAGGTTCAAGCATCTTCCTGCCAGCATAGTCATTGTCAGTCTCTTCTTTCTCAACTTCAATAAAGAGATACAGAGAAAGAGAGTGTTCTTTTTTGGAGGAGAAGACTAATAGGATTAATTTCGAAATTAAATTGGGGTCAAAATTGTTTTCCATTCATCAATTAATTTTGGACGTGGGCCAAGAAAAAAAATGTTTTATGAGGAACTTAGGGGTGTGCCAATAGCACCAGTCTTATTAGCAATGGTTCTTGATTAGATTAAATACGGAGTTTTTTTTTTTGGAATAAAAAATACGGAGTTTTTTTTTTTTGAAATAAAAAATACGGAGTTTAATTAGTTATGCACACAAAGCGGGTTGTTCTTTGGGTTAAAAATAAAAGCCCAAAGCAGTAACCAATCATCAAACCCTTAACCAACAAGGCCCACGGTAAGCTTAGTTCCTACGCAAACTCTTTTAAGTTTTACGACGCTGATGAGATAGAAGCCAAAAAAAAAAGACAAAATGCAAATACGCGTAGTCTCTCAAACCGCGGGAACCGTCCTTCGAAATCCACGTCACCAAAAATAAGACGTCGTCATAAAATCGCGTTCTTTGGCTCGTTCCTGCATTTAAGTAAATTATCTAAAACCGGTCAGTCGATTTCTTCAACCTTTCCAGAGAGAGTAGTTCGCAGAGCATGGACGTACGCGAATCAATCAGCAACCAAACCGACGTCGCTTTGTCTCTGACAAAGCACGTCGCCCTAACCGAAGCTAAAGACTCGAACCTCGTCTTCTCGCCGTCATCGATCCATGTGCTGCTGAGCCTGATCTCGGCTGGATCCACGGGCCCCACTCTCGACCAGTTGCTCTCCTTTCTCAAGTCTAAATCCAACGACCAACTTAACACCTTCGCCTCCGAACTCGTCGCCGTCGTTTTTGCCGACGGAAGTCCCATCGGCGGGCCCCGCTTTTCCGTGGTCAATGGTGTTTGGATTGATCAGTCACTTTCTCTCAAGAGTACTTTCAAACAGGTTGTGAACAATATCTACAAGGCTACTTCCAATCAAGTCGATTTCCAAACCAAGGTACACATTCCCTCTTAGTACACTACTGTTGTTCATGAAGGTCTTAAATTTACTTGAATTGTTGGCATCGGCAATCAATTGTTTTAAGTAAGTATGTTGCGTTTTGGTAAATTGTGGATCATTATGAAGACATTATTTAGTTTTAGCAATAAACCATGGGAAACTCTTGCGAGTAGTAATGTTGGCTGTACGAATGCTTTGATAATTGCTTTTACGTCTTTGTTAGTGATTTGACATGTATTCTGTTGTTTGCTGATATTTATGAGGAACGAGTGGTTGCAACTATCATGCCCTTTCGAAATGAATGCGAGAGCCCTCACAAGCAATGCTGTAGCTTGTTTTATTGATCAAATTGGAGCATTGCTCATGACTGTCTCTGCAGCTTAGAAAATGTAGTTTGTACATTTTATCTTCCTTGTGCATTTAGAGCACGTTTGAGATTGTTTTAGATTGTCAAGTAGTGATTATTTGACAATCTAACACCCAACAAGTGTTTGGTAAACACTTTTAAAAATGAATTGTTTGAAAATCTAATCATTAAATAATTTATTTTTAAGAATTTGATTTTGTAATATTTCATAGCTAAGCCATCTTACTTTAATTATATATTTTCAAAATTATCCCGAAACTGTAATAATTTAACCAATTATTATTATTATTATTAATTATTTTCAAATTTAAAAAAAATGCCGGTGATGTTTTCGGCGCCGAAGGAAAAAGAATTTCACGTTATTCCTTTCGGGAAGGGAGGATTAGGAAAATCCTATTGATTGCAGTTTTCTCCAGACCTCCGCGAAAAGCATGAAAAAAAAAAGGCTCGAATGGCACGATCCCTCCGTCACCCCAGAATGAAATGAAAGGGTCAATCTCGTAGTTCTTGGTCTGTGAAGATACGTTGTTAGCGTTCGTCTAACAAACTTCTTAGGCAACACCACTAGTACTATTAGATTGAAAATCGTTTGAACAATGCAAATATGGCATCTCCGTTGGAGAAGCAAATATTATGGCGGCACATGCACTTAACAAATTATTCTAGCCGCCACTGTGCCGCCACCAAATGACAACGAATTGAGGTGTACCACCACTGTCGTTGAACAGATCGGCAATATCTGATTACGATTATGGTGGTTTCTAAGCCAAGCTCGCTGCTGTTTAAGCAGCGGTTAATAATGGCCGTGAACTTAGAGTGGCGTGTTCTCCGCCACTGCACCACCGATGCCGGAGAAATTTCTACCTGAGCAGATTATGAAATTTGTGATCAGTGGTGCCTATTTAATCAATTTCTGGTCAATATATTTGAATGTCGGCAACATAAACTCTATTATTTTTTTTTATATAAATATTTATTTATTGAATTAGTTTATTTATGGAATGATAAATTGATTATATATTTTTAATAAGTAATTAATAAATGCATTTAAAATTTTAATTAAATCTGAAGATTCTATATTGTTTTATAATATAACAAACTTTGTACTTTTTGGTCATTGCATAGAAACATTCTAATTTTAGTATTGATTTACCAAACATATTTAATAAATTATTTTAAAAATGATTGTATCATAATCTAAATTTAGCAAACATGTTGAAAATTATTTCTAAAGCGGATTATTTCAAAACCCAATGTAAAAGTGATTGGTTGAGAATTTGAAGCAATTCTAAACGTACCCTTAGCTTATTTGAACATTCAGCTTGTGGCATGACCTTACACCATTAGATGTTTTCTAGCATGAACGTTGTTTTGGGTCCTCAATTTTCATGAAAACTGAATTTATCTGATTGTAGTATACTTTGTTTAGAATTTGCCCTTATCATTGAACTTGGATACAGATAAAATACCATTTATGGCCTAATTTTTTTTTTTTTTTTGGGAGCTTGGCAGAATGGCATTACAAAATCATGAATTGTATGTAAGATAGAGTGAATTTATTAAAACTTTCGACAGGTACCCTGTGAGTCTTACATTGGTGATGCTTTCCTTGGCTTGCAGTGTTTATTTAGTTGCCTGAATGATAGTGTTACATATTAGTTCCGCGTCGTTATTTGGGCGTTGATATGATGAATATGCTCATTTTCTGTTTTCTCTGTTGATGGCATCTTTAAAAAGGCTGCTGAAGTATCCAGAGAAGTGAACATGTGGGCTGAGAAGGAGACCAATGGCCTTGTTAAAGAGGTTCTCCCTCCTGGTTCGGTTGACAATTCTACCAGGCTCATCTTTGCGAATGCACTATACTTCAAAGGAGCTTGGAATGAAACATTTGATTCATCAAAGACAAAAGACTATGACTTTCACCTTCTGAATGGAGGCGCCATTAAAGTGCCTTTTATGACTAGCAAGAAGCAGCAGTTTGTGAGTGCCTTTGATGGTTTCAAAGTTTTAGGGCTCCCTTACAAACAAGGTGAGGATAAGCGCTGTTTCTCCATGTACTTTTTCCTTCCCGATGCAAAAGATGGGCTGCCAAGTTTAGTAGAGAAGATGGGATCTGAATCTAAGTTCTTAGACCGCCACCTTCCATCCCAAAAAGTGGAAGTGGGGGACTTCAGGATTCCAAGGTTTAAGATTTCTTTTGGGATTGAAGTTTCCAAAGTCCTCAAGGGATTAGGACTAGTGTTGCCTTTTTCTGGTGAAGGAGGTGGTTTGGCAGAGATGGTGGATTCCCCTGTGGGTAAGAACCTATGTGTTTCAAGTATCTTCCAGAAGTCCTTTATAGAAATTAATGAAGAAGGAACAGAAGCTGCATCTGCTTCTGCTGCTGTTGTAATGCTTAGGTCGATGCGTATTTTTGATAAGATAGATTTTGTGGCTGACCACCCATTCGTGTTCATGATAAGAGAAGACATGACTGGGTTGGTGATTTTCATTGGTCATGTTCTCAATCCTCTTGCTGGCTGATTAATACTCTTATCGAAGAGTGTGCAAGTATATCAAATCTAACAGGTTTTATAACCAAAATAATATGATATACTGTAGATGTGCTGTAATGTGCTAATCTTTGAGAGAGCCCACAGTGGTTTATGTGATTGTTCAATTTGGGGCCATGACACTTAGTTTTGAGTTGTGTGTTAGTTTGGTTTTGTGCATGCCTTTGATGTTCTTTTTCCTTGCTGCTGCTGCAATGCCGTACATAATTTGGTAATGTTTGTATTTGCTGAATAATGTGATTGTAATGACTTGTAAGTTAGGTATATTGTTTTACAGAGTTTTTGCACCCCACGTGAGATGTTCTCTGTGTTTGTCGGAGAGTTTTATTTGTTATTCAAATTAGAAAACAGTGGATGCAAGACTATGAATTTGGCATGTGATGAACTCTGAAAATTTCCCCTTTTCCCAGATTGAAAAATATGACTTGCCATTATCCCTGTTTGATTCTGATTTTCCAAAAAGTGTGCTGTAGTCTGAAGCTCAGTTAAGTTAGCCGTGTATACGGAAGAGGCATTGTTTATTGTATTTCTTATTCTAAAGTCGGTACTGCATGTGCATGCAATGTTTCAGAAGAAGAATGTGCAGCTGCAGCAGGTCCATTAATTTAGGTGTTCCGGATTTGACTAAGCAAATATAACATATGATTTAGAAGATGGTCTAGATCCAGGTTCACCTGCAAAAGCCGAAGATGTCGATTGTAGAGCGGGAATGGGGCTCTGAAACCCAATTTAGTATTCACTTGAATTGCATTTAAATATCGATGGAGCAAAGATCGGTATAAGAAGGTTTCTATAGTGGGTGCCAATGCCTGTGCTGCTAAGTTTACAATGAAAAATCGTTTCTTTTGATAGATTTATGATTTATCTCCAGTGGCATATTGGCATGTACTTAATTAGTTATGAAGTAGTTAGGAATAAAGAAGTCACATCAATAATATGCATGGAGGATGCAGCACTGCCCCACGCGTTGCATGGCCTTCACGTGACTGCCCGAAATTTTAAACATCTCTCTGTCTCTGGATATGGCTCACCAGTTCCCAGCCCCTCTCCTTAAGTATTTGAATACCGTATTTGGCACCCTTTTTCTTCCAAATTTACATTAACGCCATTGTTGACTGTTAAAACTTTTTAAACTCCTTCTTCATACCATAACTCTCTCAAGGCTTTTTCTTAACGATTTTCAGTTAAACTGTTAAAGGCAGACGAGTGCCTTACCTCCAGGGCGGGAATTAGGACTTTTTATTAGTCTGAATTAATTTATAAGTTTATAATAAATATGTGTGTGAATGTAAATTCATATAAAAGAGTAAAAATAATAATATTTATATTAAGTAACATCATATCAAAATTCTTAGTATATATATATATATCAAATGAAATAATAATAATATTACAACAAATAAGTTTATAATATTAAAATTACATAGTAAAGAAATTATTTATGAACTTCTTTTTTATTTTAGTGATAGAGAATGTAATATATTTAAATAATTTGAGTTA
The DNA here is from genome assembly GCA_025617385.1 of Murraya koenigii. Taxonomy (NCBI): domain Eukaryota; kingdom Viridiplantae; phylum Streptophyta; class Magnoliopsida; order Sapindales; family Rutaceae; genus Murraya; species Murraya koenigii. The sequence continues at coordinate 39,671,129 of CM046812.1, read as the reverse complement.
ATGAAAAGAAAAAGATCAAGTATAATTGAAAAAGAAATAAATTATAAAATTATAAAAATATTTTTAGTTGTTACTATATTATTTTGTAACTTTCTTCTAACAGCAGTGATAATAGTTTCACTTTTCAATAAAGGGTCCCTTACAAAGTAAGAAATAAGTAAAAAAAGATAAAAAAAAAATACAAATTTCAATAAATTATATGGTAAGATTACTATACTAAAGAACATATTGTTCTTATCTTTTAATTTAACTTATCGTTAAATTAATCTTAATGACAATGTTATAATAAATATTGACATACTTTTTCTTTTCTTAATGAGACCAAATCATAATATCTTTTATAATAAGTTAAAGCAATACTAACATTTTAGTCTCCTAGCAATTTCAATTTATTTAAGGATATATAATTTAATTATCTTGTAAAATAAATCTCAAACTCTAATTAAAATTTTTTAAAAAAGTTCAATTGGGGGACACATTTAAAAATAAAATAAAAAATTTTATTATAATATAGAAACTTAAGGGTGTAAATGAAATATTTCAAGGCTAGACGGTGCTGTAGCTTCTGCTTATCTGATTATCTCTCTTAATCGGCGATAGATTTCAATATTTCATGTCTGGTTACAGTAACTTAGGGATAATTATAAGCTTGATTTGACAAATGAATGAATCAAACGAAGATTTGCATACGATTAGAATTTGGTGGTGTATATTTAACGCATTTGCATAATTGCACTCATTTAATTAAGCTATTTTTAAAGGCAATCACGATTGATGGGAAAAAAGGCAGAGAAAATAAAAAGACAAAAGCATCATGATTGCGACATTGCATTGGCTTAACGGATAAAAGTAAAAGGGGGGAAAAAAATAGTGGAATTCCAATTGTGAACCATATCACACATGGAAGAAGATTTTTTTTCTATCGAATGGAGTAGAATAGCGATCTCTTCCTGGGGCACTCTATTCAATGTCATTTGGTGGGTTCTTTCTTAATTTTGGGTCAAAAATCAATTCGGTAGAAATAATATTAGGAAGATGATTTAGATAATTCAATTTGGGTGATTCCGTTTCCGTGCATGTAGCCTGTAGCTACACCCACGTGAACGTGGTTTCTACTTTCTAGTTTCTACTTGTTAATTGAGAGGCAGACATGACAAAAACAGCAATAGGAGAGAATATACACCTGTCCCCTCTTGTAAAATTTTTAAGATGGCAAAATGGTAATTAGAAGGAAGTTGAACGTTAAAATATAACAAGTACAAAGCTTGTAAGAAGTGCAAGCTCGTTGAAGCTGGAGTAGTAATAAAGACCCACGCGTTGCGCCGTGCCCATACGTTACGATCTGTATATATATTATAAAAAGGAATTTCATTTTAATAAATTATTGTGCTTTGGATACAAGACTACCTTAACGTGATCCAAACTCTCTCCTCTTTTGCTTTCTATCTTCCAAGTCTCTTTCACCCTCAGCTTCTTTGTACTTTAATCATTTACGAAGGATGAGCTCCCTGCATTAATGATAAAATGACCTGAGCTTCTTCTTGATATATTTTTCCATTTTTCCCCCTTCTGGTAATTAAATATATTTCCGTTTTTGTCAGGAAACAAATAGAATTTGTTCAATATAATCTCTAATCCTATGTTTGCGTTGTCTATGCATTAATCTTTCTCTTGCCGGTGATTCGCAGCTTCGAGAAGTAAAACAAATACACTCGTTCTATTTCTCTGTAAAACCCAAACAAAGAAAGAAAGAAAGAAAGAGAGAAGTAAGAAGAAGAAATGGGGGAAACGGCACACCACCACCCGCCTCCACCACCGCAGGCGGCACCGCCGCCTCTTGCAGTCTCAAGGGGTCCCACTTGGACTCCAGCCGAGCAACTCCAGCAGCTTCAGTACTGCATCCACTCCAATCCTCCGTGGCGTCAGTCTCCCTCTTTTTCTCTCTTTTTCATGATTTTCTGGATATTTTTATTCTTCTTTTTGTTTATTCTGCTACAAGAGCTACTTAACGTTATAACTTCATAGTAAAGCGAATGCTTTTCTTTCTTTCCCTTTTTAGCATTAATTTTCTACCTTTGCTGCATGTCTATGCGAGTAACCATTGCCCTCTTTTTGTTTGTCATGTCTTTTTATGGCTTCCTTTTTATCCCAATTCTGCTGATTTTGTATGTATGCTTTTGGTTCTGATTCCATTTTGTATTTCTTTAGTCCAAGTAAACGCCTTTTCTGCTTTTTAATATGTGTAAATTCTACTGCTACTTCCAACTAATCTAAACTACAGAAAAGAATTTCTCTGAAATTTCATATCAACTACCCTTTGCTTTTCTGATTTAAGTTCCTCTCATATGAATCCTTTTTTCTTTGGAATATGTTAAAAAAAGAAATATTTCTGCCTTATTTTTGGGATATGCTCTGAAGTCTTTTCTTCTTTCTAACTAATCGTGATAAATCAATCCAATTTCACAGCTCAATCACTCTTACTAGCTTTCCAACACTATATCGTAATGCTCGGAACAACAGTCTTAATTGCCACTACTCTGGTGCCTCTAATGGGTGGAGACCATGTAAGTCATGTGCACAGTCTGTTTTTCGGTGACTAACAGATAAATGAATATCAACTTAAGCTATCTCAATGTGGTATTTGCTATGAACAGGGTGATAAGGCCCGAGTGATTCAATCTTTGTTGCTCATGTCGGGTGTGAATACGCTGCTTCAAACACTTTTTGGGACAAGACTTCCTACGGTGATGGGTCCATCTGCTGCTTTCACCCTCCCAGTATTGTCAATCATCAATGATTACAATGATGAGAGCTTCACATCTGAACATGAGGTATGGAAAGTTCAAATGGGATGCAATTGAAATGAAAGAAGAAAAATTGGTGCATGATACATTCATATGTGAGATACATATATTTTTTCCTTTCACACGTAAGAGACCTTGTATGATGATGTTGAGGGTTTGTAATTACTTACAACTTATAAAAACTCTGTGTTACCATGATGTGTTCACCATTACCTGACATTGTTTTGTGATTATCTCCGTATCAACTCATTAACTTGCCATTGTCTTCTCATTTGAATGCTCTGATGCTATGGTTGCTGCTTGCAGAGGTTTCTCCACACAATGAGAACTATTCAAGGATCACTTATAGTTTCTTCATTTATCAACATCGTCCTTGGATATAGTAGGGTCTGGGGAAATTTAACAAGGTACCATAGTGCAGTTTGATTATCTAATTGTTTTCCTCATCAAAGTTAATCTTTAAAGCTCTGTGGCATCTTTTTAGCCATAGTTGGATACCTATTGTTGAAATTTTGTGACTAGCTATTCTGCTTGTCTCCCTTTACTTCCACTCATTTCAGATTCTTTAGTCCCATTGTAATCGTACCAGTTGTTTGTGTGGTTGGGCTTGGTCTGTTCATGAGGGGCTTCCCACTGGTAATATTCTTATTGAGGTTCTTTAATCTTCATAGCATTGAAGATTTTACAGTAATCCAGACAATAACTTTCTGCCGTCTGTACAGCTTGGTAACTGTGTGGAAATTGGCCTGCCTATGTTGATTCTACTGGTGATTTGCCAACAGGTGATATATTTTCTTCAAATTACTGCAATTAGTAAGATTATACTAGTACTCTTCTTTAAATATGAGAAAATCTTATCTACGTGGCAGTATTTGAAGCGCTTACATCCGAAGGCCCGCTTTATAGTTGAGAGGTTTGCTTTGCTTTTCTGCGTTGGAGTTGTTTGGGCTTTTGCTGCTATCCTCACTGCCGCCGGTGCTTACAATAATGTTCCAGAGCAAACTAAACTGAGCTGCCGCACGGATCATTCTTTTCTTTTGTCTTCTGCTCCTTGGTATTAACCAAATGATTTGGCTTTACTCATGTTTAAATGGATGAGATTTTCCATTAAAAAGAAATCATTCTTTGTTTGACTCATTATTTTTGCTCTTTCTTATTTAGGATTAAGGTTCCTTACCCATTTCAGTGGGGTACTCCGATATTCAGAGCAAGCCATGTCTTTGGGATGATAGGAGCAGCACTTGTAACATCTGCAGAGGTTCAATTGTTATTTGAGAGAATTTCATTAGTACAATTCAAAAAATTTGACATATGAATTTCTGTTTTTATCTATTTTAAAATTTTGACCTACTTATATAAGTTACTTAGGTTCTGGATATAATTTAAATATATTCTGGGTCCTAAATGGTGCAGAGGCTGAATTTGAAATCTGGTCCTCTTGTTTCATCTGGACAGAGTAGAGAAATCTGCTGTTTAACTATTTGCTTTCTTAAATATTTCATGCAGTCAACTGGAACGTTTATCGCAGCATCACGGTTTGCAGGTGCTACAGCTCCTCCAGCACATGTCCTCAGCCGAAGTATTGGCCTGCAGGTCCTGCAACTGAGCTCTTTGCTCCATTTTTTTGCTTATTTATTTCTCTATATTTTCACATATGTGATGAATTCTTGTTATTAGCTGACCATTTAGAAAATGAATAATGGTGTTGTTTATTAATGTGCAGGGTATTGGCATGCTGATTGAAGGAATTTTTGGTTCTATTGTTGGTACTACTGCATCTGTGTAAGGAAGCATATAAAACCGTTCTATGTAGAACAGTGTACTGTATGAAAACATTGGAAAAAAAAAATTTTTTGCCTCACCAGCTGAATGATTTTGCAGGGAAAATGTTGGCCTCCTTGGACTGACACACATAGGCAGCAGAAGAGTGGTGCAGATTTCAACTGCCTTCATGATCTTTTTCTCCATATTTGGTTTGTTTTTCTACCCTCATCATAACTTGATATTGATCTTGCTTATCATTTTGTATTTGACTGTGATATGTTTTCAGGGAAATTTGGTGCCTTCTTTGCATCCATTCCATTGCCAATATTTGCTGCTGTATACTGTGTTTTATTAGGCATAGTTGGTTAGTGATTCTGTTGTCTTTGTAATTTTTCAATTTTTTACTGTTCATAATTCCTTAATAAAAATTTGCTAATTGTTTTTTTTTTTTCCAGCTGCTGTTGGAATTACTTTTATACAGTTTGCAAATAGTAATTCCATGAGAAACATTTATATTTTGGGCCTCTCTCTGTTCCTTGGCATATCAATTCCTCAATACTTTGCCTTGAACACCACTCAGGAGGGTCATGGACCAGTTAGAACGGGCGGTGGATGGGTAAGTTGCTTAGAGAACAAGCTATATTTTCTATTTTACTTGTTCATTTTTGGATGTATTGTTTATTACTTTCCATTACAACATTGTCGGAAGGAATTTAGCAGTCCAAGCCTGTAAGGCAAGGTGCCAGAGAAATTACTATAGGTATGGAATGGTAGTAGAATCTGCAGCGCGCACATGAAAGAGATAGGCACTAGAGCACAACTGAGCATTTGCTACGTGCAAATCTCATGCCTTGAGGCATGATGAAATTCCCCTATAGCGTACAGCAGCTAGGCTTAGTTTTGAATTTCCAATTTATATCCTCATATGAATCCCCTGGTGATAATGTTAGATCACCTTTTTTGGCCCCCAATTTCCAAAGTATGCTGATTTGGCAAACCCAAAAAATATATATATATATATAATGAATTTAAAACTCAGGATCTTTTTTTTTTCTCTGCATTGATTGTGCTCACATGCACACATGAGCACATGTGTACATACTTAAATTCATGGGGGTGAATTAGGGATCGTGTCTATTTACTTGCTCAGGCAAAAACTGAGGGAGATCAGTAGGTTTCTCTTTATACTTTGAGAATGGTTGATTTGACTCTCTGCATGATTTTAAACACTGAAGAAGCAGAGCTTTATATTGGGAAAACCTTAGTATTGAGTTGTTTTAGTTGTGAGACTGAAAATATTGCTTTATGGCAAGCCATTAATCAGCACTCAATGTTTATCTATGCTGTTTTCTTTGTTTCTGCCCTCTGCTCTTATGTTAATACATGTTGATAATGATCACTGGGTGCCTTTTGCAGTTTAATGACATATTGAACACATTCTTTTCATCGCCTCCAACCATAGCAATGATCGTCGGGACCGTGCTGGATAACACACTTGAGGCAAGAGATACAGCTGTTGACAGAGGACTTCCCTGGTGGAAACCCTTCCAGCACAGGAAGGGCGACGTTAGAAATGAGGAGTTCTACAGTCTTCCCCTTAGGATAAATGAGTATATTCCTACTAGATTTCTTTAGGGTACAGTTTAAACTGCTTGTATATTATCCATGCTTCCAGCAACTTTCATGTTTAATGTGCATGATGGGGTGCAATTTAAATCAGAAAAAAGAACCCCCAAGTCCAAACTAGAACCAGAAGGTTTTTCCAGTAGCCTTCTCAAGGTTCCACCTAGCTAGAAATAGACACACCAAAATGAGTTGGTAACTTGGTATGATTTGCTGCTATTTAATTTTCACTGCTCATATGTCCTTACCGATGTCAAGTGTGAACGCTCCATGCTTTGGCACAAGTGTAGTTTTCAAGAAACCGACTAAAGCAGCTGCTGGGTGCTGACTCGGACTTCACGATTGGAAATGATTATACACGTCTGTCTCAGGGGTCCACAATTTCATTCTCTGGCGTTTTCTTATGGTATATCACAGAATATTCCTCGTCGCCCCTGCGATAAGAAAAGCGATGTTGGACTTTTATTTAATGTAAATGTCGGATTATTCTTTTACGGATAGGTTATTTTTAAATTATCTCTATGTTTTTTAAATTTCATGAAAATTTCAAGTTATTTTATTCATTTAAAAAGAAAAAGATGAGTTGATAATTTTTTATTATTTTTTAATAAAAATAAAAAGTAAGTTGAAGTTTTTAAAAATAAAATAAGTGATTTAAAGATAATTAATTTATAAGTAGATAATTTTAAATTAATTATTTATTTAATCGAAAAGGATCAAAATCTTCAGGCTCACATTGAGCTGTAGGAGGCAACAAACGTACGGTTTGGAAGCCGAGCCCGAACACGGGTGCTTAGGACCCATTTCAACATGAACCTTGCATTTTTTGTCCTCCTTGTTCACTAAATCCTCAATTTAATGTCATGTTTGGGATTATGATTGTTAATTAAATAGGTTGTTAATACTGTGTAAATGTAATAAATTATTAATTAAAAAATAATTTGATATTTAGTTAATCATATTATTGTGATTGTTGTGGTTGCTGTGAATTAAAAAAATAGTGTATATACAATTTAGTAAATTATCAAATTTTATTATGAACGTATTGTTTATTATATAATAACTAAAATAAAAATAAGTTTAAATTATTTTTATTTTTTAGAATATGTTTTATAATATTTAGAAATGTTTTTTTTTCTTTTTTAAACATAAAATTATATAAAGTGAAAAAATTTTAATTAAATAAAATAATAAACTTTATAATTTGTTAATTAAAATATAATAAAAGTTTATATCAATACATAATTTATATAAAATGAAAAAAATAATATTTATTATATTCACATTAAACTTGTTGTAATAAATATCACAATTATAAAAAAATAAAAAAATAAATAGATTAAACATTAAAAATAACAGCTTCACAACTGCTATGAAAGGGGAGATATTGAGCTATTGTATTTTAGGGAGTTAATTTATATTTTTTATATTTAGCCCAAATCTTCAATTATTAATAATTGAAGTAAAGCAGATTTCATTTTGTTTTATGGGACCTCACTTTGTTTCAGTAGTGAGAAAATTGGGAGAAAAGAAAAAGTGAATCCATAAATGGAATTTAATAAAAATATGGATATTTTAGGTATTAAAATAAATATAATTGAAAAGGAGATTTCTTAAGAATTTTAAAAAGATGTTAGAAACATTACACTGAAAGGGATAATATTCATATTTAAAAATTATTTTAAATAATAAAATATTTATGAATAAATTAATAAAATAATATAATTAATTTAAAATTCTCAAAGTTTTTAACCGGGTAATATTATATGAGCTCCACACGCAATTCAATCCTGACGTCAGCCCCACCTAGGAGAAAAAGTTGCTTAAGACTTTTGCATCCAAAATTGACAAATACATCAACAGAAATTGAACCCATTTTATCATTTAGATGTTCAATTTTCAAGTACCAACTTTTGGACGCATATTTTCAACCGATCAGAAAAAAATGTATGGAGATTAAAGAAGAAAAAAAGTGCCCCTCTTATCTGCTTTTCAACGTTTTCCGGCAGCCACCCATGCACAAAATTGACTAAATTGAGTGTTGAACGATTTTAATTTTATTGCTCTGTTAAAATTATTCACATTAGAAGCAAGCTGGTAATTCTATCAGAGTAACACATTTTATTCATTCATGAAGCCAATCTAAACTAAAACATTTCTCAGGAATCTGAACATGAAGATTTGTCATAGTCTTTTCCAAATCCTTCCACGCCCAAGAAACGTCTTCCTCGCATATCACTTGCCGTAGAGACTTCAACGAAGCAACAGATTTTGGTAGACTCCACATTTGAGAACACTCTCTCATGTCAATTTTCTCCAATCTTATTAAATTACCAATCCCTTGAGGAAGACAAGACAAGCTGACACATTGAGAAATGTTCAGGTACCTCAAACAAACCAGTTCACAAATCCTAGCAGGGAGAGTCTTTAGATGGGGGCAAGCATATATCCGGAGAATTTGCAGAGATTTCATATTACCAATATCGGCAGGCAATTCTTGTAGACTGTGGCAGTTAGTGATACTTAAATTCTTGAGTAACTGCAGTCCACAAATGCTTGGAGGTAGCTTCATTAGATCATCACAATGATCAAATGTGAGCTCCATGAGGCAAGGAAACATCTTGGGCAGGTCAACTGCTGATTGATCGAGACTGTTGTTAATCTTGCAGAGAACAAAAGAGATCTTCCGCATTTTTTTCAAGGGGATTGTAGATTTTGGTAGTTGAGAAATGGAGACTTTTTCAAGCCAGATGCTTCTCAAGTTGGTTAAATTTGAACAGACTGAAAAGTTGCCGAGAGTTGCATTTGAAGCACTGTAGTTTATTACAATGAGTGCTCTGAGTTTTTCCATGTTCTCGATGAAGGGAGGCAAGAAGTACTCCTCCTTGGAAGAGAAATTCAGGATTAGCACTTCAGCCTTTGGGAATTCCATGCGGAACCAGTCCATTTCCCTCATATCTCCTATGAAGCAAAAGATTTCAACATGTGAGCACAAAATATAGAAACTCAAGGCCACATTATTATACTGTCACAATCTTTTTCCAATTGGATGACAATCATTGTGTTGTTACAAAAACAACATTATAAAAGTGGCAGTTAACCTGTATGAATGGAAACAATTTGAGCGTTGAATGGCTGATCCACATTCCGCACCCATTCTTTAGGTAGTTCAGTGTCTCTTCTTGGCATAAGCAATCGCTTGCGATCATTGATGTTCTCTCGGTTGCTCAGGTGGAGAGCAAGGTCTCTCAACACATCATGTTGAGTGACAGATATCTCATAATAACTGCTATACATGTCTCCTGCCCTGCTAAATTCAAAACACTTAAAAGAATTTCGACACAAACCTTGAGAGAATAAAAATGGAAAATCTGAAGGTACTCAATGTCAACTTACAAACATACCGTGCATCTTTCACAATCTTCAAAAGGTTTCTATCTGAAAGCTCAACAAGGATGGCAAAAGCCTCTTCCTCATCAAGGTCATGGATCTCAACCCACATATTGATTAGTACCTCCAGAGGAATCTTCTTGTCTTCTGGAAATGATCCCATATCCAAGAAACATTCCTTGACCTTTTTTGGCAAATATTGGATGCTTATAGCCATCCGATCAAGCAAGTTGTTTTCATGAGACTCACAAATAGGCTCCCCTTTTGATAGCCTCTTCTTCGCACTTGTCCAATACATTTCAGGTTGCTCCCTTAGTGAAGCTCCAATCACTTTAAGAGCCAGTGGCAGGCCTTTACACTTGTTTACAATCTATTGCACAAATATTTCACAACTATCACTAACATATAACAATAAGAAACTACCAGTTACCGGGACCAAATATCTCTCACTCAATTTCCAGGCAATAAAACGAGAGTTTGATATTACCTGCTTGACCAAATTCTCATTTGCAGCGGGAGGAATAGTCTTCTGCCCAAAAGCAGAATGGCAGAACAAGGATAAGGATTCATCTTCTGTCAACAATTCAACTTCATAAGTAGCATTAAGAACTGTCGGAAACTTGAACCGTGAAACCACAAGTGTTTTACAGCCAGGGACCCTGAAAATCAGCTGTTCCAGCACAGCCAATGACCACACATCATCTAACACAACCAAACACCCAGCTCCTAATCTTGACTGAATTTGTAGATTCCAGAGGGGAGTCACGTAATTAGGTCCCGTGCTATCACAACCAGATACAAAGCCCCAAACTTTAGCCCTCAATTGCTCCACATTTGGCGATTGTGATACTGTCAAGAACAAAATCCTGTTGTTGAAGTAACCTGCAAACGGAGACGACCATAGAAAAGAAAAAGCCAATTGAAATTCTTGCATAAAAAATTAAACAACTATAAATGACAATTAAAAGAGAGAAGAGAACAGAGCTTACTTATCACTTGATGATCTCTGCAAACCTCAACAGCAAGAGTGGTTTTTCCAGAGCCACCAATCCCACAAATCCCGAGAACGCTCAAATCATCCCTCCCCATAACCAGCTCTTTAACTTGGGTTTTTCCTAAAGCCATTCCAATACCCATCATCAAATTCCCTAAACCACCCTCCACCAATGTATCCTCCATTTCAACTCTCTTAACGGCCTCATCCACCCAGCCTTCACCTCCAACTCCAATCCTCATCGCCCCGAGTCGCTGCTCGAGCCTTCTAGCCGAGCCCTCCATCCGATCAAACCTCTCAGCAGTTTCGAACCTCATATGATGAACGTCAGCTAATACATGGGCTTGCATGGGGCCGTTTAAGAATCTTGAAACTTTCTTTTCCAGCTTGTCCATCTTTCTCGCTAGCTGCAAGTTCTTGTACACGTTCCAACGTGCTGAAGCAAGAACCTTGCGGGATAATTCGATGCCGTCTTTGAGAGTCTCTGACAATCGGTCCAGCTGAGTCTGGCGTATGGCCGGAAGTTCAACGCCGGAGTATTTGATTTCTTGAATGGTAGGGAGAAGCTCCTCTATGGTTGTTCTGAGCTGTTCTGCACTTGATTTACAGAGACTGGATCGCCGGCATATTGATATTAGCATCTTTAATAGCTCGGCGGCGATTTCACCGGCGAATAAGTCAGTTACCGCCATGGTTGGTGGCGACTGTTGTATCTGGCTAACTGGCTGAGTTGTTAAACAGAAAAAGGTGAACCACGAGGGTCTTCATACAAATTGGAATTTAATTTGTCATAAGTGAAGTGCTTCTGTTTTCTATCATTTAAAAACAAAAATAAAAAAAACTCATAATTTCAGTTTGAAGGGAAATCCACCACAATCTCTTGAGAGTTGAAATAATAAAGATGATAAGAGCAAATAAACCTCACTCATAAACTAGTGAATGAACCGACCGAACCCTTCGAAAAATAAAAAGTGAGTTAAATAATAATATTTTAACTCACTTGTGGGTATATAGGAAAATTTATGATGGCTATAGCCATTTTCTTTTTTTTTGGTAACGTGAATAATATGCTTGGATAGATATATGCCAGCAGACGAAACGAAGTCGGCTAATCCAAAACTTCAATAATTTCTTCTTCTTTGACTAAAACAGATACATAGTTGATAGTCCCTGCTAAAATAAATTTACAAAAGAGTGCAATCATGCATGGACTTGTAGAAGTTAAGAGTATATATTTCAGTTCTATGATAAGGAGTGCAGAAAGTAAAATATGCACATATACCGGCTAACACCACCTTTTACATTTTTGAAGAATATTGAATTCAAAACTCATAATTAACCCTGGTAAAAGCAATAATAACAATAATGAAAATTTTTCCAAATTTAACACTCAGGTTTGGTGGATGATTGGATCATTTCTTGCACTACTAAAACAACTACAAGATATTGAAACCATGAGCAAAACCATTGACCTCAAAAGCTTATGCATTCCCAAGTCAATCTTGACTGAAAATAATTGCATGATCCGGGGCAATTAATTAATTATTCAAAAGTTACACCACCACAAAGATTGGGCTTGTTGACCGCCTAATTGACGGTCGCACTCGCACCCTTATAAGTTTTAAATTATTTATTTGTATATATTTTTATTGCCTGCTAAAATAATGGGAAATTTATAAAATTAACCAAAAAAATTTTACAAATATCTAAAATAGCCATTTATATTTTTTCTATCATCTTTAATCATTTACTCTTTTTTTTCCCCATAATACCCATCGCTCTCTCTCAAAATCAATCTTCCGTTAGCTTCTTCCGGCGACCTCCGAGCAGCGATTGCACTGCCTCCGTGATCTGTGAACTCAACTCCGCGACCTCAAGTGAAACGCTGAATGAATTTTGACGATGAACTCAACTCCGTGGGTTTCTATCATCCTCCATTTTATAATTTTCGGTAAGTTTCATTTCAGTAAATTTCAATTTTTTCTATTTTGATAAGTTTGATTAGTGAAAAATGAATGTATGGATGCATATAGATGAGATTAGGATTGTTTGGCAATAAATATTGGAGATTGTTAAGTGAAATTTAGGTTTAAAGAGTGAGTACGCTAGGTGCTTCGATAAAATGCCCTTAGACTATATTAAATAGTTGATGGTGTATTGCAAGATTAAAGTGTTGATTGTGTGATTGTAAGGTGGAGTATAGGTGTAATAAGAGTATAAATCACGAGTCGAACGGTAGAAAATATACACGCTGACAGTGTGACATCGCACATGGCATGATGGGCATCGCAGTCGCGATGGACTGACATCGATTGTAAAAAAAAAAATCTTGATTTTTTAAATTTTTTAATTATCAGATTAACTAATTATAAATTTGATTTTTTGCAATCGTAATGGCCACAAAATCGAGCGCGATGAAGATTCTGAAGCGAAACACTTCCCAAGCGTATGACAAATACTTCAAAATTTGGGAATGTGATGGATGCTATCGAGAGGAAGTTAACGAAACAAAAATTAAGATTATTCAGGAAAGATATATTTGGTTATTTTGGAAAGATGGATAGCTACGTGTTTTTTGAAAATTTTGACAATGATATTAGATTGTAAATTATATATTTGAACAGATTGTAAATATAGTGCGATTAATCTTATTTCGGGTTCGACAATTCTCCAACATTTATTATGAATAATCATTTTAACAAAGACAGTTTAACATGTCGAATACATAATAAACATAAGAGTTTAAAATACATCATATAATATATTCCTTCAATACTAATAGACCGCTAATTATGATTCGTCGTAATGGGATTCTTACATCTTTTCTATTATGCCCATGTTCATTGCATCGAGAACACATCACGCTTCTCCGTGATACATCCTCACCAACGGATGGTATTCTAAGCTCCTTCCGACGCACCGTGAGGCGGTTTTCTATTGGAGGATTTACTTTCAACCGTTGGATGTGGTGTGGAACTTCCCAAGATGAGACATCGCCAACCATATTGATTGGCACTCGCATATGCCTTCAATAATGATTCCTTGAGTAAAACCGAGAACGAGACGAACCCGAAAGCGTCGCGGCGGAACTCGTCGCGACGCGTGACAGTGCTCGTCGCACGGTAATAGGTTCCGTCCAACCGTGGGACGAGCACTCGCCTCCCATGCGACGAGCGCCTATCGCATCATAATAGGTTACAGAAGCCAGTGGGACGAGCGCCGTCGCACGGGAGACAAGCGCTCGTCCACGGTTGGACGTGAACCGTCACCGCATGCGACGGCGCTGTCGCGACGGAGACAGTGCTCGTCCCACGGTTGGACAGAACTTATTACCGTCGCGACGAGCACTGTCTCACGTGCGGCAGTGCACTGCCGCGCGTTTCTGGGTTCGTCTCAAGCTCGTATTAACTCAAAATAACTCATAAATTTTGATTAATCGAAAATAGAAGTGTAAAATAAATACTAACCTCAATCTGTTTGCTTGCAAGTTGATGAGTTGATGATTAGTGGGTGAGTTTTATGGATTAGGATGTCTTTGGATTTTGAAAATTGTTGGTTGAGAATGTGTGAGATTTGTTGATTTTGTTTATAGATATAAAGGTATTTAAGTCTATACAATAAATATATAGCTACATATGATAGAAAAAGTTTAATTAATTATTTTAGATATTTATAAAAATTTTTGGCTATTTTTATAAATTTCCCAAAAATAATTGACGAAGATCATTTTACCCCTTGGGCTCCATCTAATTAATTCTAAACCCAAACAACTAAACATGAACCCTCAACGTGTGACTCTAATTATGATAACATCTCTGAAACTAGCACATCTGATGGACATATTCGTGGAGGGGCCGCCTGAGTTGAGTGGCCATATGGTTGTGGGAGTGGGGCATTGAGATTCTTTTGGCGAGAAGCATTGTTTCCAGTCACGATTAACAAGGCTGCATACACTGCATCTAGTAACAAAGTGATAGAAGTTTCGGACACCGACTCTAAGGTGACGCAGGATAATTCCGTACAATAAGCCAATATTTTTTTTAAGAGTAATAATTTAAGATATATGTAATACATCTTAAATATGTGACGAGATGAATTAAGAATGAGATAAATTAAACTCAAAAAGTTAAAATTATTTAATCTTTTGGTTAATTTAAAATTTTAATTTTTCTCTTGATCGATGTTTTAAGTTATTTTATTTTTTTATCTATCGTATTTATATATTATTTATTTTATTTTTTATTTAGATTAAGATAATTTTTTTATAAAATAATATTTTAAATTTACTTATTTAATAAATTTATGATATTTAAAATTAGTATAATTTTCAATAACATTTTAGTTAATAAAAAGAATTCGTTTCTCCATAGTTTACCAATCTTTTACGTTTAGCAAGTGTGCTTGTGGGTTTCGCTTAGTGGGAAAAAAATCTAGTGATGTATCTATTTAAGAAGATATCGGTACTTAACATCGTTATATTTATATCTTGAAAACTGATTGATTGGTTAACTTAATCCACAGGGATGATGAACTTGCTCTTACAGAGATCACGGCACGGCTTAAAAATATAACTACAACAAAAAACAAAATCCATGGGCCATAACATTGAATCTCACTCAACCCAGCATCAATTTCTGTTAACTGATTCCATTACTCAACAAAAAAAAAATTCTTTCTTTCTTTCTTTCTTTCTTTTTCTTCACCTTCGGTAGAAAAGATGAAAAGTGTAGTGACAGGCGAAGTTTTCAAACAAAATATTTCAAAGAAAAACTAAGAATCTGATTGATAAATGATGTGCCAAAATACGACTCTTTATCTGTAAATTATTTGGACCCTAATTTCTCCAACACCTAGTCAACTCACAAGTAGCAAACACACTGTAGTCCCCAAAAACAATGACCGTCACAACAAAATCATTGCAGAAGCTTGGATTTTCGGATATAGGGGCTCTCTCTCTCTCTCTTTATATGTATATATTTTACGTTACTTTCTCTCTGTTCCTCGGAGAGGCCTGGGGGATCCATGAATGTGGAAAGCCGTGACAATGGAATTTGAGCTCTTGATGTTGGATATAGTAGACTAATTTCAGCTGACAATCATGCCTATACATTCAAACAGTATCACGCTCGTGGATTTGGAGAGCTGACCATTTACTGAATTTATAAATTCATCCAATATTTAAGAATCTGAAAGCATGTCCGAATTTTAATATAGGTTTAAAGAATAGAGAGGTATAGTAGCATGTCTACAGAGACTATACAGACCACTTTTCAATAAAATCACGCCAATTGATCGAATTTTAATTTATCAATATATGTGGAAATTTGGGGGGTGTAAAAAAATCAAAATTGATCTTAACCTTAACCACATTAAGAAAACTTTCAATGAACCTTAACATGATTTACGTTCCGATTTTTATTGCGTCCATGGTCCATCTCCAATCAATACTCCATCCCCGTTTCAATCTTTTAGGCCATCTCACTATCCTTATTAGCAATTATTCCTCATTGCCTTTCCATCCAAGTGCTTCAAAAAGAAGGGAAAAAAAGGGAAACAAAAACAACCTCCATTTTCTAATGCAATGTTATGAAAAAACAAAGGTCTTAAAGAAAGTGTGCAGGAAATTGAGTTGGCTTAGTGTTATCTATTCTTGGGAAAAGGCCCCACAAATAGCCAATATGAATGAATTTTGAACTTATTATATCACATTTAATTCTGTCTGCTATATTCCACCCTAAAATTGTAAGATGAACAGCCTCTCATTTTATAAATAGGGTAATTACTAAAGTTTGATATAACCTCAAATACTGCAATGTTCCAGGAAAGATACCTTCAGTGAAATACTTCAACCTTCAATTTCCGTCCGGCATTATAGATTTCCCACTGCAAGAAAACTCAAGCTTTGTATGTGGCATCCTGCAAACTGGAAAAGTAACGGGTTTGATGGACCTCCATTTGCCTTTGACGTCGAAAAACTGGTTCCTACTCATCATAAACCCATGTGGAGACACGAGAAAGAGAACCCAAATCCCCCAAGCCTTGTTCTTCCATCATTGAATCAATCCGTTGCAGTTGTTTTTTAACCCATGGGGGATCTTTTGGATCCAGCCATAGAGCTTCATCAGTATCCTTGTGCTTAAAATCTGGCGCTCTTGCGTATAACTTATTTTTTCTGTTATCCCACCATTCATAGGGGTTGGCAAAGTACACATGCCACAAGTACAATTGGTTTTCATACTTTTCCATGCCAGCTTCTCCTAGATTCATGTCAACGGAACAGATGACACAGGAGAAAAGAAAAGGACCAAAAACCTCAAAATAACTGACAATAAAGCAACAATGAGAGGCTTCAATTAATAAAAGTAGCAGTCTGTTGATGGAGAAAATTGCAATTCAATCTCAGCTTAACCAAGCATTAATTTTTGCTGCTGTATGAAGTACTATTAACTCAAGTTCAATAATGATTAGCAACTAAAGAAAACCTTTGATGAATTAAACAATTTCATCGTAGAGGTCCTGGTTATTATGAAAAATTCAACACGAGCATTGAAATTATTGAATTAATACCACCATTATCTTTCAGCAAGTATTGCCCAATCTTTGTCTGTATTAGCTCTACAAATCCTATATTACCACTGGCAAAACCATTCCTTCAATTTTTTTTAATTTTACAATGCTCAGAATTAAGTTGGCAAAAATTTGTGCAGTAACTAGAGAAAAAGGACACATTGAAACTCATTTCAGATATACACCAACTACAACAAAAGGTAAAAAAAATAGTACCTCCTCTGGATTTTGATTCCACAGATTTCTTGAAGGCAAGCCCTTGACCACATTCTTTAACATAATTCAAATCTTTCACAACCACCTACAGGAACACAAATAAAACTCAGCACTCATCACTGTATTCTAGCATGTTCATATCATCAAAAGTTGAATTTTTTACTGTAAAAGTGATATCTCAATTACTGAAAGAAGCATTAGAACTATATCAATATGAACCCATTTCATCCAAAAAAACAAAAAAAATTCTAAATACAAACTACATGATAAGTGATGGACAACGACAGTCAAATAGGACCTCATGTCAAAAGGATCAATGGAAATAAAGTGAAACTGGATCCAAGGCAAGATCACTAAGAAACCTAGAAATAAGCATTTCCCGTAATACTGAATGTAGTCTATGCAAAGCAATCTAAGTTTGCGAAAAACATGACTTATACATAAGAACATTTACATAATTCCATTTGTCGAACTGGAAAACCAACAAGAAAATATATTATCTGTGCGGTGAAATTAAATATTTTGTTTCAAGAATTGTATTCTACCGCTGAGAAACATACACATGCTGCGATAATGGAGAACAGTTTCTACAAAACAATAACAAGTATACCTTGTAATGTAGGCTGAGTTTTCCATTCTCATCCAACTTTGAGTAAGAGCATAAACGACCGGTAACATAAATAAAATCATTCGGCTTCAGATGTTTTTGACACAATTCTGCCATGTCGCCCTCCACTGCCAGTAGTATACTGCCCAAACATTGTAAATGATAGAATAATAAGTAGCAGAATATCAAACAGGGCCACGCATGCATTTAATTCAATAGCCTTCGATTTAATTAGTAAACGAATGGAAATCCCAAGCAGTGTTAATAACAAATTAAACATTGAGGTATTTTTCGTTTTGAAGACAATTTCATGGCTAAATATTGAATTAAAAAAAAAAAAAAACTGACTTAAATCCGCGATCGGAATGGGAGTTTTTGACGTGAAGGAGTGTGTAAACGCCAAATACATTGTTTCTGGTCTTGTATATTTCAAGGGGGCGAACCACTGATCCGATAAAACTAACAGAATTCTCTAACTGAGGTTGCCACTTTATCGTCGTTGGACGCTGAAACTTGAGCGCGTGTCTGTATACCGCGCTTCCACCTCGCTTATCGTCGGAGTAAACGCTCGAAAACCTAGGGTGATCAGACGAAGATAAACAGAATGGGGCAACTCTTCGGAGTGAAAATCGGCACACAGTTCTGAGAGAATGCCCGATACGACACGCGATCATAAATTCGGAATTTGAAGGCGACTGGCGTGACCAAATTTCCGATAATCGGCTGATGCAATATTCCGCCGACGGTGGATTTGACTGGAGGCGGAAAGTTGTATTAGCGCGAAACCTTCTAATTATCGGGCTTCAACTTTGGATCTGCTTCAAAGTATAAAAGGCCGTGCCTCTTTTAAATTGGAGTG
This sequence comes from Murraya koenigii, assembly GCA_025617385.1. Lineage (NCBI taxonomy): Eukaryota > Viridiplantae > Streptophyta > Magnoliopsida > Sapindales > Rutaceae > Murraya > Murraya koenigii. The sequence goes on along the minus strand of CM046812.1, from coordinate 39,652,305 downwards.
TATTACTTCTAACATCCCTCCAATATCCTGATAAAACCCCCTATTTTAAAAAAAAAATAAAATAAAAATCTCCAAACAAAACAAGCGTTAGGTAATTTTATTTTTTCTGCAAACCCCATACTCACTGACAACACAATTTTTTTTATTAAATGAACGATCAATTTAATTAATTTACACAAGCTTGTAATTATCTATTTTTCTTCCTCCTTTCAAAATTAAATTATTTCAAGATTGTCTAGTATAAAATACCTAAGACTTAGTTTTCAACAGGCCAATCAATTTTAATCGCTAAGTGGTGCTAAGTGTTGGTTAATGATTTGGCATAAGAGATATCGTTAGGCAATAATCTTGCGATATCTCTTATGCCAAAAATAAAGATTCGGAAAATTGATTGGCGCTTTTTTTGTCTCTCTCTCTCTCTTCTTTTTTATTTTATTTTTTGTTTTTTTTTTTCAGGTCCTATATTTGGGGGTTAGGTGGACACCCCAACACTCATGAGACCACAGAAGGTATAATTTTTTTTTGACTCACTAGAAGGGTAGATCTTATGCCAAAAATAGAAAGAGAAACGAATTCCTTATGCTCTTCATTTCTTTATTTTCCTAATATATTCGTATAGTTATAAATATGTATATACATATATAGAACTATAAAATTTACAATACATTATTAGTTCGGATATGCTTGAATATATCAATATAATATATCAAAACGAATTTCTTGATGAGCTGACTATACTGCTATAAAAATTATTACGATCGGAGCACGGAATAGCTTAGAAATACAAATAGAAAAATTCTTGATTTGTAAGAAAGTGAATATGGCCGGGTTAACTAACCCGACCCATGACCCGTTAAACCGACCCGGTTTCCGTTTCCTTTTCCAACCACATCGCTGATAACGGAAGACACTCTCCAAACCAGAAAACACCGGCGATCGTTTCCCATACCTCGACATCCGCCGGAAACTGCCGTAAAGTAGTAGATTGGAGCACGAACTCTCACGAAAAAAGGGACCTCGACCCACCGTGATTTTGCCTTATTTGCAGCACCCTATCGGCTGGATTTTGGTCATCAGGTTACCCCTTTCAATTTAGAGCCATCCACAGTCGACAAAATGCCGTCATTTGGCGCCGATTAAGCCGTCGGTGTTTCAAGTTTTTGGAGCCCGATCTGTCGCCGTCATGGCGAGTTAGCTCACCGCTAACGTGGTTGGATTCCTCACGGCCTGAAGTTTCAATTCTGAGCTTCCCGGTCATCGGATCGTGATTTCCAGCCACCGTGGAATAGTAAGGATAGTTTGGTAATTTATCGTTTTAAGGGTATGTTTGGTATTCTTGAAGTTTTAAGGTAAATATCATTCAGATCCCTAACTAATCTTTAAATTATGATATAGCTCATATATATTTCAGTTTGTTCATAATATTTGTATTATGACTAAAATTGTAACTAACATATGAAATAATTGCAGAGGTTATGAGATTGAGATTTATAAATTTGAAATATTTGTATATATGAACTCAAAATTTTTAACATTACGACCTGAAGATTTGAAATACATCTTTGTATATATCTTAACTATAAATTTTAGATTATGAATGGTAGTTTATTTATATAAATTTTAGATTATGAATGGTAGTTTATTTACTAAGATTTTGAATTTGAAGTTCATAATTATAATATATATTAACTTGGAGTTCGAGACGTGCACTTAGGTTTTATACAAGGTACGTAGATTTTATTTTTATTGTTATTATTAATTTGACTTAATTAATTTTATTAATATAGATTACTATTGTAATCTAAAGTTTAGAATGCAAATGAGGTAGGATAATATGAAATTTTGTCCTTATTAAAATTCAGAATTTGAAATTCTGAATACCACTAAGAGTATAATATGGTAATATTTGAATCATGACATAAATTTATTATTTTCTGAAATAAATATTTGAATCATGACAGAAACTTATTATTTTCTTAAATGAATATAAGCATTAGAAAAATATTCATAATATTGAGAAAATTATTAAAAGTGAACGGTTTAATTTTGTATTTATTTTATGTCTATTCTTTTATGTTTTATTATTATATTGAGATTTATGACTGGTTTTGTAATACATCCTATGTTAGTATTATTTTGATATTATAATTTATTTAATATCATTTGAAAAAAAATTCATTGTATTTGGTCCTGCCAACCAATTGAATGCTCGAGAACAGTTATGTCTTATTCTCAATCAAATTCAGAAGAATATAATGTGTTTTGAAAATATTCAATAAAATATATATCATGTCGAGATTGCATATATAAAAGCATTGAATACATAAAATTCTACATAATAATGAATCAAAAATTCATTGTCTAAAATATTTATATTGTTGGCTGATTGCTTTTGGACATTCATAAATTATAATAATGAGTAGAATTATTGAAATATTTTCATGGACATTTGTTAAAGAAATAAAAATTTATATTGTCCATTAATTATTTATATTAATTACTCATAAGAAAAATATGTGATTTGATCATTTTCTTTTGTGATTAGTCATAAATATCTACAAAGAATTTGAGGGACATATATGAATTAATTTATCCACATTATATACTATTTTACTAATTTATGATTTTAAATGATGCATTTGTATGGTGGTCACATATTTATTTGTTATACACACGCAATATTCTATTTGAATAGCTGATTGCATTATTTTATGATCATAATATTTTAAACCTCAATTGGGTGATTTTCACATATTTATAGATTGTCATTTAATTGATAAATAAAAAGCATCATGAAGAAGGCATGAATTATCTTTGAAAATTTTCCACTTTACCTCAATTACATTATTGTACTAGTTAATGTGAGAATGAAGTATGAAGGATAATATTTTTGTAATAAATTACAAAATCAATTACCAAATGCATATATAACAAAGTAATCAAGTCACGTTTTACAACTATCAATACAGTAATTGTTCCTATCGAATAATCAACTGTATAAATAGTAGTACTATATTATTTATTACATATCATAAACATGGCATGCCATTTGATTTCAAAGAAAGTACTCCGAGAATAGGAGATTGAAATATTAAGATCCTATTGAATGTTTAAAATAAAACTCGAATTATAAATATATTCACATTATTTGCATCACATTTCTGTATGAATTTATTGTCTTTAAAGTGATATAAATCCCAAAAGTAATAGTAACTTGTGAAAATGTATTTATAAATTGTGAGATTTCTATTAATTATTCTCAGGGTAATTTTTATAAAGGCGTATGGTCCTTGATAAAACTAAATACTTTCAAATACCTTTTGAAGAAATACATATCCATAATAAGGCATCAATCCTTAAAATAGTTAGTAAATAAATTGTCATCAATAATATATTTATGTTTACAATAGCTACTAGCATTATAATTGATCATGATCCTCAAACTATTGATAAATATAAATTATGGTATGATTGATCTGAATGAAAAGAAACAATCCACTAGAATTGGCTTATTTAATGAAATGTGAAGTTTTTTTGACTTGTGGTCTAGATACCTAATGATATCAAACCCGCTGGATGTAAATGAAAATTTGTTAAGAAATGTGATGAATATAATAAAATCATTGGATATAATGCGCGCGTAACTAATGACATAAAGTGTCTTGCAAAGACCTGGTATTAATTATGAGAATAAGTATTATTTAGTGATAAATACTCTTACGTTTTGATTTTTAATTTGTTTATAAATCTCATATAGATTTGACACATGTCTTATGGACATAATGATTGTATTTTTATAAGGGTCAATATACATTAATATTTATGTGAAATCTTGAAAAATTCAAAATGTCTGAAACATTTAAGTCAAAGGATCATAATTTGTGTTTAATATTCAAATATAAATTTATATTTTTAGCAGTTTATGTTGTTGACATGAATGTAATATGAATTTATAAATAACTTTTAAAACTGCCAAATATTTTAAAAGAAGAAAAATTTGACATAAAAATTTTTGGAAAAATAAAATATTGCCTCAACTTATAATTAAACACAAAAGAAATAGAATTATTATCTATTAATTAGTTTACATTAAAAACTCTTGTCAATAATACTAATTTTACTATATCATAGATGAAAAAAAAAAAAAGGAGAAGTTCAAAATCACAAGGATATATTCAAATTTATTATTTTACGCTTCTTACTATTTTCAGTATCTGACCAATTAAGTTGAGAAATAATTGAGCTGAGCTCATAATGATACTTTTGTAATTGATCAATTAATTTAGTGGTAGTTTTGGCACGGACAAATATTCTTCATGATGAAAGAAAAAGAAAATTATGTTTTATGATATTATCAAGAAATATCATTAAGGGACCATAATAATTATTTATATCCAACAAACCAATAGGTTTTTGTGGATGTTCAGTTGTGCTCATAATACAATTGTAAAAATTTCCTCTAAGGTGCCAAGCCCACCTGTTAAAGTAATAAAAACATCAGCATGTTCAATCATTGTTATGATTCGTTCATACATAAATGAGATAATGAGTTATTCCTCATTTGTTTTGCTGATGATAGTTTCTCTAATTAAAGCTTTTGGAATTATACCAAAAACTTAGCTTTCTCAATTATTTGCTGGTTGTGAGACATCTCACATTAATCTAATATTACTTCCTTCGTATATTAGATGATTTTTTTTTTCAAATGATATCTTTCCAAGGTATTTGACAGCTTCAACAAACTTTGGAGTATGTCCAGAAGATGATCCATAAAATATACAAATATTTTTAAGTTGTCGAATTAGAGATTCTGCCATTATTTTTGTGCAAGTTTTAAATGTTTGAACAATAATTTTAAAAAGGTTTATACTAATGCATCACACTACACACTTCTTAAATACACAATTATCAGCTATATTATTATATTATCATTATGAAGTTTTTTAAGAAAAACAAAACTAACTACTTGGTTAGTTATGCTCATACGAAATTGAATTTGTATGTAAAAGTAAATTTTTTTGTCGAAAAATATTTAAAAAATTGTATGGTAGTTATCCCATATCCAGATACACTTGATATTGTATCTTGATTTAGCTTTAAACTAATCATTTTTTTTTTCAGTGAGATTTTCTTTGAGCATATAATTTGATGCGATCGTTTGAAGTCATATATCTTTCGTAATTAAAGAAGATGAATAAGAAAATTAATATTAAGTAGATACGCTCTCTTCAATATAAGATTTGTCTACATCAATATTAAAGAAGATATTTCATTAGGGGAGCGTATTTTTTTGAAATAATATTTGCTACAGTTATATTAGATAAATGTGCATGGTACTCTTTTTTTTTATCAAGTTTTATTCTACTGGGTTTATTGACAAGGTTTTAATGAAACAGTATTAAGCACGTAAAATAATATCTTTATATGTAAATGAATATAAATTCAATGAGAAGTGTTGTGCAATAGTAGATTTATTATTATGTTTATTTACATAAAATTACTATAATGCCCCTGCATATTTCTATATAAAGAAGAAAATAAATGAATAAGTAAGGCGATGATTTTGAGCACTGCACATCCGTTTCTTTATACTCTTCGTTTCTTTGTTTTTTTTAATATATTCATACAATTATAAATATACGTATACATATATAGAACTGTAAAATTTACAAAAGAATGGACCTAAGAGTACACAATATACAAGTAAGAAGTTTTTCGATCATTTGAATAAGAGTTAGTGGTCTATTTAATATGAATAAATAAATTTATATCTTTGTTTGAAACCCTATTGATATACCAATGTATAATATAATTGCATTACAATATTTATCGTGGTTGACGTCAGTGTTGGTATATTCTTACTCCTTCAAAACTCAATATTTTTAGTGAAACAGTGTCCGCAGCGGCAGCACCGCACGTATCACGATGATGACAGTCTACTGCTCGTGCTATCGTGGCGTCCGCTTAAGCTAATGGTTGACAATTCAAGTACACTTAACCGTACGCACACGGCGTGTCGAGTCTCTCGTCAACTAAAACCGAAGATATCGTTGCATACAAATATGTATCGCGAGACACGTATTGACTCCCTCTTACACAGTAGGGTCACTTTCAGCATAGTGGTTGAAAAAAATTAATTTTTAAAAAAACAGACAAAGTAAACTGAGAAAAAACTAAGTTGTTTCCGAGGCTTGAGGGTTGAGTCAGAAAAGAAAATATCTGCCACAATACTTCCATGATGCTTGCTCATCCATTTTGGTATCTCAGCGATGCAGGAAAGTGGCAACGCTGGTAATTTTTTCAAAAATCGAGTGCAATCGTCGTCTTTTAATAATCGGAAGCTGACGCGGGTGAGAAAGCTTAGGCACGTTCCTGGCAATGAACTCGGCTTGTTGATAACTGACCGTATTTGTTCCGCTTCTGCATCGCCTGATTCGGCCCGGAAGTCGCCGTCTCCGGGCACGTCGGACCACTGGTCTTCATCGGCTGTGCCAAAACCTTTACCGCTTCCCGACTTGGCCTCTCTTCTTCGAAAACCGGAGTCTTCGGGTTCGAATTCGGGTCATGGCTTCGAATCACCCGACGGAAGGCCACACCGGGGAAGGTGCATATACTTGTTTCACTTGCTTCTATATACCAATAGTTCATCAATTGAAATAAGTTTGTGAAATGAACTGTATTTTATTTTATTTTTTCTGTTTTGGGTTTAAACTTGAAGCCGTAGAAATTAGAATATGTTTCTCAAAAAAAAAGAAAAAAAGAAAAAGAAAAAGAAATTAGAATACGTTAATGAATAGCTCGTATTATATTGCATATTAGCAGCTTGAAGAGTCTCAGGCTTCCTGACCATTAAATCTTTCGTATGATTAATCTTACTTTTTTGTTCAACTACTTAAATTTTGTAAATACAAAAAAAATATTTCTACTGTTTCTGTTGCTAGTCATTGTTAAATTTCTGTTATCATTTCTGTTTGGCTAACTATCAGGAAAAGCACAAATCAGACTGCCAAAGGTTCAGCCAGTTATTCAAGCCTTTTCCATAAGGGTGACTCCCAAGTTTTACATATTGAAAGTGTTAAAAATGACCTGAGGCCATGTGTTCCGGTGAGAAGCGCTCCACCAAGTCATGCTGTTAGTCCACTGAAATCAAATTTGCAAAATCCCACTCCTCTGCACAATGCGAAATCTATTAGCACCCGTCGCAGGGGATTCTCTCGTGATCTAAACATTGAATGTGCTAATTACAGCTCAAGGGCGGATATTACTCCCAAGAGTGCCCCGACTAGTGTTTTCTCGAGTCCTGCTGTTAGTCCACAATCATCAAAAACAGGAAATGTATTCTCTTCCTTTTGGGCTCCTAAAGAGATTCAGGATTGGTCAACTGCAGAGGTCCCTGACCTAGGTAGGTTTGCTGGTTGTTCTTCACCGGTATCACCTGTTAAAAGAACTGTATATAGCGCTGACCATTCTCCCCTTCCTAGCCCCACTAGGCAAAGTTCACAAACTAACCCGAGGAGTCCAAGGAAAGTTTATTTTTCATTGCATCATAAATCTCTTCCACAGAATTCAAAGGAGTTGCTTGATAGTAGTAATTATCTCAATGCCCATCCATTGCCCCTTCCACCTGGAGCTTTATCACCACCTAAATCATCTGTAACATCAGCCATTATGCCTCACATCATGGAAAAGCCAAGTGCATCCCCAAAGAAAAGTCAATGGCAGAAAGGAAAACTTATTGGACGTGGTACATTTGGGAGTGTTTATATTGGAACAAACCGGTATGCAAGTATGCTGAAATTTTGCTAGTTGTTTCTTGTAGTTTTTTAGTTAACATTATTATTATTAGTAGTAGTAGTAGTAATTTTTTTGTTTTGGGGGTGTTACAGGGAGACTGGAGCTTCATGTGCAATAAAGGAAGTTGATATTATCCCTGATGACCCCAAATCTGCTGAATGCATAAAGCAATTGGAGCAGGTTATTATTATCTGCGTCCTGTCAACCAGTTGCTTACAGCATAGTTCTATTATTTCACTTAATGAGGAAATCTGCAAATTTAACCCAGATGATTATATTGAAATTTATTTATTAGGGCATTAAGTTTCAGGAATATGGGATTGGAACCTGCAACTTTCTTCTACAAGTTATGGTCCCAATGGTTGATTGTTTGAACACTTTGCACTTTGCTACCATTGATAAAAGATAAAGCCAGAACATGAAATAATGGCATATCATAGCAAAAAATTGGCACCACCTAGTTCAGCCTCCTTTTTTCCTCTTTTTAGTTTTCAGGACCAAGGACCAATTGTTAAGATGCCTTCTCACTGCCATCCGCAAAATCCCTATAATCATGCTGATATGTTATTTCATTTGAAGTTTCAATTGTTGTTCATTTCTACTTCAATTTTTTTAATTAAGAATACACAAGATACCATGTGACCTCAGATTGCTTAGACATTCTGTTATAGATTCAGAAAATTTTCATTTCTTTAAAATTTACTGCTATAATGACTCATTCCTTGTTGCAGGAAATTAAAGTTCTCCATCATTTGAAGCATGAAAATATTGTGCAGTATTATGGAAGTGAAGTGGTATGTGGCCTTTTCATGGTATGGCTAGATGTGACCACATTTGCTTTTGTGCAAATTTTTGTAACTAAGGGAGTGTTGTTTCCATTTCAGGTTGATGATCACTTGTATATATACTTGGAATATGTTCATCCTGGCTCAATTAATAAATATGTCCGTGAACATTGCAGAGATATTACAGAAAGTATAGTTCGCAATTTCACTCGTCATATTCTCAATGGGTTGGCCTACCTGCATAGCACCAACACCATTCACAGGTGACAATTTTACTTGATATGGAGTAGAGAGTTATGGTGATTTTACTTCTTTGTTAATGTCAGTTATTGTATTGTCGGTGGTCCTGTGTTCAGAAAAACTAAAATGATTGTATATGTAACCATTATATGTACTTGCTGGTTGAATTTTAAACATTGTTGAAGAAGTGGCACTTTTTTCGTTCATGAAGATTATTATTATTATTTTCTCCTATACTTATGGTAACTGATATATAAAAATCTGATCTATAGGGATATTAAAGGTGCAAATTTGCTAGTTGATGCATCTGGTGTTGTTAAGCTTGCAGATTTTGGGATGGCAAAACATGTGAGTTTTTAGATCCTTTAAATACTTGCTTGCGTAATTTGTGTATGCTTCTCCAATTTCTTCTTGTGGATGGTGCATGTTGTTATATTTCCTCAGTGCAAAAGTGCTTGTAAAATAGCTCCTTCTTTTAGTGTGTGATTACTGTTCATCCAAAACTTTTCCATTCTTTGGCTGCATTCTCTTGACTAATTGACTAGTAACTTCTAATATTTATACATTAAAAATAAATGAATAATTTCTTTTGAGAAAATTAGTTGACGGGTGCTTCCAGGAGGATGGATCTGAAATGAATTTTGTTCCTATTTTAAGAAATCTTCTTTCCTTCAAGTAATTGTTGACAATGGTTCTTAAACAAGTGTCCCTTAAATAAATCCCCTAAAAAATAAAAAAAGGAAAAGTGCCTGTGGTGACATTGGATTGGTAAGCATGAATGAAATCTTACACGGTTTATCATGGTCATTATTAGCATCTAGAAATTTGATTATACCAAATACTAAGATTTCTAATTTTGATCCAGTGCCTCGGTGTTTTACAATATGTGCTATACTGTGTAACCATAATTTTTTTTTTTTTTTCCCAAAAACTTTGCTTTAGTAATGTCACCTGCATGGTTATATTCACTTCAGAACCTCAGTAACTTATTGATTTTCAATTTATTTATTTGTATTAAGCTTACAGGGCTTTCCTATGAATTGTCACTGAAGGGCAGCCCAAATTGGATGGCTCCAGAGGTAAATCCAGTGCACCAATTTGTAATTTTTATAAACCTTGTTTTTAATTTTTATTCACACTTGTTACTATTGCAGGTCATGCAGGCTGTGATGCAAAAGGATGGAAATCCTAAGCTTGCTTTAGCTGTTGATATATGGAGCTTAGGTTGTACTGTCATTGAGATGCTCACTGGTAAACCTCCTTGGAGTGAGTTTGAAGGGGTGAGTCCTTGATTGAACATAAAATTCTTCCATATTTAAGCTATTTTAACATACCCACTATTTTGATGGTTCAATGCTTCAATATAAACTTAAAACACTTTGAATTTACCGGCCAAGTTTTGATGTTTGTACTAGCAAATTTGTTGCAGTTATTTTTCATGTTTGTACCATTGTTTGCTATTATTTCTTGAAGAAAGAATTAGGCATCATGACATAACTTTTTAACTCTTCGCTTGTTTTCTTTGTAAGGTCTGCACATTCATTTTCTATATTAATCTCTTTCTCTGTCGTGTCTTTAATTTTCCAGCCTCAAGCTATGTTCAAGGTCTTGAACAGAACCCCACCCATACCAGAAATGTTATCTCCCGAGGGGAAGGATTTTCTTCTACGTTGCTTTCGCAGAAATCCTGTAGAGCGGTCATCAGCTGTTACGCTACTGGAGCATCCTTTTATACGAAATGCAACTTATCAAAATATGTTGGTCCCTATGCATGTTTTTTCCAAAATAAACCCAGTGGCAAGTATTAAATACTTCTTGATTTCAGCTGTTATTGGGTGGCAAAGTTACTTTACTTTTATTTTTTCTTTTCCTTCACAACATTTATCTTGATAGCATAATTGTGTTTGTATAGGATAAATCACATGATCAAGCAGAACGTGCTATATGTAAAACTGAATCACTGCCCGGTGAGACAAGAGTTAGGAATAGGAAGTTGCCTTGTAATAGGTAAGAACATTTAATTAGTATAGGATTTATTATTAACTTTTGTATGATTACTTGCTTTTGATTGATTATAATGTTTACTCTGTGTTTTTCTTTATCCAGCGAAACTTGTCAACGATGTTACACGGGGACTTTTAATTGTGCTACAGCTTCTCATCACTCTCCTTGTTCAACATTTGGGGTATCTCTATCCACATCTAATTCGCATAATTTTAGCCCTTCTTCCAGGAATATGCCCTTTGGTACTGTGAACAACCACCCTTGTGCGCCTTTAAGGACTCAAGGACGGGAAATTTCACACATCTGAAACATGCTTTTGGTTGAATCAGATTTATATGATAACAAGAGTTCCCTGTGTACAGCAGGAGAAGCTAGCAATAGCTCAGAGAAGCTCCTTGAGCGCCTATCCGAGATTTGGATTTGTGTCTCTCCTGACTTAACTACTTTTTAGTCGAGTTTATCTTATAATTTTCACCTGTAAATACTAAATACAAGCTATCTTGGGAAATGAAGACAGTTTAATTTTCATATTCTTGATTAGAGACAGAACTTGTGAAAGTAATAAAGTCATTTTGACTTTCAATGGAATTTGAGAACTTGATATAATGGACGAGTTCCATTCTGAGTTTGATTTACGTATAGTTTATGAAAAATAAATACTTGGTCTTGTTTGGTATTTAGCTGTTGAAGGTTTTAAGTTATAATTATTGTGGAAAAAAATTATAATTATAAAATAAAAGTTAACAGTTTGTAGGAAATATAATTTTTGATAAAATTAATAAAAATATAATAAATATTATATTTTTTATAATATAAGTATAAAATTAAATTAACTTTGAAGTTAAAGTTATAATATTTAATATTGTAATTTAAAAGTTACAGTTAGTCAAACTGCCAAACAAGACTTTTAGTAAATGAACTTTGCTATAATCTATAATATGGCGGGAACATAAGGTGAAGGTATTTGCACACTTACAAAATTCTTATATATGTTATTCTTGACATCCATTTACAACACAAGTATAATTAATTCACTAATTTACTTGTCGAGTTCTCGTGTTTAATTCAATTTTCAACCATCGTTATAACTATCATACACAAGATGAACCTTATTTATGAGAAATTGAGTACACAAGATGCTAACGGAGAGTTGCATGATGAACTTTACAAAAATTGAATAAAGCTAATAACATAATGCAGAGAAAACCTTTACCTCCACTGGCTCTGTGAAATTGGGTATTAAAAAAAAAATTAGTTGTTTACTGTTTGATTAAAATTTGATGGAGCTGGGCTATTGGCACCTTTTTTTTTTTTTTTTTTTTTTTGGTGAAGAACTATTGGCACCTCTTTAGTCTTGTCTCAAACCTTTTTTCAGAATTTTTTTTTTAAATGTCTTTTTTTAAAATACATTCTGCTACATTTTACTTTATGAGTTGGACTATTGACATCCCTGCTCATGAAATCCATATTTTAGTTATATTCATTTATTTTAAAAAATGTCCTTTTTTTTAATACACTTCTAAATTTTCATTTAATTTTTTATTATTAAAACTCAAAATAGAATTTTACTATTTTTTATTTCTTTTACAATCTTATTATTACCTACACACAAATTAAAAAAGTTTTTTAGGTGATAATTTTTTGTACGTTAATCATTGGCATAAACTACACATATTTTTTAAATTATAATTTGAAAACAATCTTAAATACAAAAATATTTAATCAATAAGAAATATGAAAAGAATAATAGATTATCTAAATTTGTACAACTTATTTTAGTTAGGTAGGAAGTAACAAGTAGGGAAAAAAAATGATTATGAATGTAAGTAATTTGTTAGAAAAAACAATCTATGTGAGTTTAATTCTTATTTGTCGCTAACTATAATTTTATTTGAAATTGGGTTTAATAAGTATAATGAATGGGTGCCAATAGCTTCACTCTTAATTTATTTTTTTATTATTAAAACTCAAAGTAGCATTTTGTTGTTTTTTTCTAAATCTTGTATTTAGTCTATACATAAATTAAAAATTTTCCGAGTGATTAATTTTTTAATGTCAATATTGACTTAAATTAAACATATTTAAATTTATAAATTGAAAGCAATCTTGAGTACCAAAAAAAAATTTATTAGTAAGAAATAGGAAAATAACATAAATTATTCTAATTCTGTGCAACTTATTTTAGTTATAAAAATTTAATTGATTATGAATGGAAGAGATTTATTTTTTAAAAAAATCAAATGTATTTAATTCTTAATTATTCTTAAATGTAATTTTATCTAAAGACGAGTGTTATAAGGATAATGAAATGTTGGCAATAAATTCGCTCCAATTATTGTCATTTTAACAAGTTCTTGGGAATAAAAGCTAATTTAGAGATTAAGTAAGAATGTATAATTAAGAATAATTTTGATATTTTCTAAGGGGTGTTGAGTAAAAAATTATTTTCAAAATTTAGTAAGTGGGGTATTTGAAAAAAAAAATAGTGTTCAAACTTTAAAAAAACACTATATATATATATATATATTAATAGTGCAAAATACCCCATCGTTTAATTTTTGTCATTTAAAAGAGCTATGCAGCATTTATTCTATTCTTATGAAATCTAAATATATTTGAATTTAACTGGAGTCAGTATGAGTTTAAATACAAATATATATATAATATACTTATTTTTTAATATTTAAATATAAGTAATATCTTATTTATTTTTATGAATAAAAATATCTTAACTATAATTATTTTACATTTATATATCAAAACGAATAAATAATTATGTTTTATAGTTTAACAAGAATAATTTTTAAACGACACAGGCTCATTTTAATTTAATTTTTTTGATTTTATATATGTCACATATTGGGGGTTTATTTAGACGAGGTTGATGTTTTTTGGGAAATTAACATAAATAGTCATACTCAATTTCTAAATTTCAAAATTAACCATTCACTTTATATTCTATCAAATATAGCCAATCAAAATTCACATATCCTTAATTACCCTCCATATTTAATTTTTATTCCCTTACATATAAATTTTCATCGTCCGTCTTACAAACACCGTTCCTTGCAACTAAAAATCAGAGCCAGCTGCGTGTAAGGTAATATAATTGTATTAAATATTTATATAAGTGTTATGAATTTATGTGGTGTATCGTTTGTTGTTCATGTACCGCCGAGCATTAGGGTTTATATATTTGGTGCGACATCCAGTTTGTGAGACAGTAGATTGGTGCCACAGCAGCCTGTCGCACTAGTACATCCCGTCGCACTAAATTTCAGAAAATGCAACAGACACCCTGTCGTACAAAAATTATGCGACAGACATACCGTCGCACCAAATTCCAGAAATTACAACCCAAGAATTTGGTGCGACATGCAGTCCGTCGCACCAACTTCCGAAATCTGAAATTTCCTGCGATGGTGCCCGTCGCACCAAACTGGTGCAATGGACACTCTAGATGTTGCCATCACGCGGCACCGCGCTGGGCAACACCCATTTAAGACAAAAAAAATTTTAAATGTCTGACTTATAAAATTACACTTTCCGTTAATCCATAGAAGATTGAGATCATAAATCACTCGAAGAACTGTGAGAGAATTTTGGTCAAGGATGAGTGAAGATGACAGGAGCAGTTTTGTCCTAAAACTTTATGTTTAACTAATTATGATTGCTAAAATCTTTGAAAATTATTTATGAAAAAAATAAAATATTTTAAGTTATTGAGTAAATTTCCCATGTTTTTTTTAGGGGAAAGCTCTATACTTTGTTTTACCACTTGCTAGTAAGATTAGTTTGTTTCCATTAATAATTGAGTTAGATTCGTTGTGCATAGTTTACTATTCAGTTTTGGTTTAGGCCAACGAAGCACTTGTATAGAGGTGTTTTGGATTATATCTGACATTCAATGATTACTTCCGTCAAAACAAGATTTTCCAACTTGATCATATCTCAAGAAATTGTAATAAGGCATTAGCTATTTTTTTAAACTCTAATTATCTCGTATGGGTGAAAGATTTTCCATAATTTATTATCTTGTTATCTTCGAGTTATCAATTGAAAAAAAAAAGAAAAAGAAAAGAATATTACTACTAAAAAAAAATTTGAAAATTATAAAATAAGTTTTTCTTAGTAATAAAAAATTATAAAATAAGTTGATCGGCTACTTTGAATGACATTTCGTATTCTTACATTTTTGGGAAAGAAAGGAGCAATAGGAAGGAGACAACCACGTAAGCCGTTAAGAAGAATTTTCCAAGTGGCGGTCTAAAAATCCGAATTGTTGCAATTGTAGTATCGCAGCATTTCATTCAACTCGAAGACAAGATCCCTGTTCTCCAGAGCCTAGTGATACATGCACTTACTTTAAAAAACGCTCCGGATGGCGAAGAAAATTTTCTCTCTGTCCTCTCTCCCTGGCGACGAGGGAAGTGATTGAGTGTCTGCAAAGAATCGAGCCCCGAACGAATAAAAAGGGAAAGCAGTAAAAAGGCTTTCAATACTACATTTGCTGGATTCTTGATCTTAGAAGTATTTCTCATGGAGATGGGTAATGCTTTATTACTCCTTTGAATTCCAAATTTTCATTTTATTACTGTTTGTCAATTGCATTTCTTCTCCATTTGTCACACTGGGCTGGGCTGGTAGTAATTGGGGATTTGCAATTTCATTTTTGAACCTACAGAAGGGGCAGAAATGCAAGTTTCTAACAGTTTAATGGATAAGATTTACGGTGTGTTCTCCGACGGCATACATTTTGCGACACCAGTATTGACCTCGAGAACAAATGAAGTTGACTTGGTATGCTCATGCTTTTGGCTTACTAAGATATCTGGCATATGAGCCGTTCAATTTTGGCATTTATTTATTTATTATTACTATTTTTTGTTTAATTTTCAGGTACGAGGTGTCTTACAAATGTTGCAAGGTCTTTCTAGTTCGTTGTTTTATTGGGATGAGAGTGTTCGGAGTTTTTGTGTCAAGACTCGGATTTATGTGACTCATCTTTCCCAGAAAAGTTTACATGTTATTTTGAATCAATTTATGTATGCGGCAACATGTTTGAAACTAGTAGAAATTTCTGTCACTAGAGTGGAGACTTCAGTGAGAATAAATTCCCCTACCCTTAGGGCATTTTCATCCTCTGTTTCTGCATGGCTTCAGGTATGTAGCTGTGGCTATAAATTTGTCGGATGTATTTTTTAATTTTGTAGTCTAGCGTTTTTAGGTTTGCTTTGCACAAAGAGTGGTAAATTTATCCTTGAATCAGAGGTTCAGGGGTATTGCTTTAAAGGAAGAAATGAAGATAAGTGATTCAAGTGTTCGAAACACACCAACCCTATTGGGGTTAGCAAGTTCTTTATCAAGGTTAGTGATTGGGATAACGTCAGATATTAAATTTGGAATGTGTGAGAATATTTGTTGGTTTGGATATTATGTTAAATACCTTTGTGTGAGAATGTTTGTAGGTTTCGACATCATGTTAAATAACTTTACTATTTATTGGTCAACAAATGTGAGTTGAGTTCATTTATAACTATTCATTTTGGAAACTCTTACTATGTTTTCTTAGGCTCAAGGAGCCTGTCAAATAATGATTGTACAAAGATTACATTCACAAGGCAATAATCTTTCTACATCCGTTATATGTTCTGTATTTTCCTTTCAGATCCATCTTAAGCACTAACATGTTCATCATGCTTCTTGTTTTCTGTAGGAAAAGTTTTATCGCATCAGGACATACATATCTGCAGTTTAGTCCTTGTTGCATATTATTTATTTCCCAGGTTTTACGTGGAAAATTTTTATAATGCACTCATGGTCTTGATCCCTTCTTCCCTTGGCTTATTCTTGTTATAGAATTTGCTGATGATCTTTCACTTATTTAGTCTTCGCTCAGGTGGTGAATATCTTTTGCGAATAGTGGACGGAGTGATTCCGCAAGTATATTTTCAGTTTAATATCTCTGTTCCAGCTGCTGAAGTGGCTGTTCATGTCCTTGATTATCTTTACAAGAAGCTGGATGAAGTGTGTCTTGTGCAGGGTGGTGAGGTTGTAGCTACGTATTTGGATGCATTGCGTGTCTTGCATTTATTTCCATTTTCTGTTTTCATAATTCAAACTTGAAATATGTGCTGATGTTGTTCAGGTGGAAGAATACCAGATGCTACTTCATATATTTGTTGGAAGCTTATTGCCATATGTCGAGGGTATTGATTCCTGGCTTTTTGAAGGAATGCTTGATGATCCTTATGAGGAGGTAATTGGTGATTAAACTATTCTATGATATCCCAAAGTCTTAAAACAGTTTGTTTAGGCATGATGGAATAGATGGTATAGCATAAAAAAATTTTGCAGTGCCATATACCTAGATTATTCTTGACTTCAATGATGAACATGATATTTGATATGCAAGCTCATTTGACCTTGAAATTGTCTTGGAATAGATGGTACGGCATAAAAAAATTTTGCGGTGCCATATACCTAGATTATTCTTGACTTCAATGATGAACATTATATTTGATATGCAAGCTCATTTGACCTTGAAATTGTCTTCCCTTGCTGCTTAATTCTTTGATGCTGTCTGCTCTATAAAATGTATGGTTGTTACTCTCCATGCAGTTGTTCTTTTATGCCAACAGAGCTATCTCAGTTGACAAGGCAGAGTTCTGGGAGAAGAGCTATGTATTGAGACTATTGCAGTGTTGGAAATCAGATACTGAGTCCTCTGGCCTAACTTCTGAAACCAGTCTTGTACATGAAACAAATGAAAAGAAGGAAAATGGTTTGAGGGAATCCATTTCCCTGTCTAGCTCTGTGAAAGGACTTCAAGCTTGTCCTTTATTTATCAAGGACATTGCTAAGTCCATTATTTCTGCCGGAAAATCATTGCAATTGATTAGGCATGTTCTAACAGCATTCACAGTAGTATCTAGCAAGAGTAATGGCAATGGCATTGAATGTCTCTCAAAGTTCAATGATGGTAGTGATTGGAGCACGGTTCATCGTGGACAAAGCATAGCTGGATTGACCCTCTCTGAAATTTTCTGCATTTCATTAGCAGGTCTCATAGGCCATGGGGATCACATCTTTAGATATTTTTGGCAAGATGACTCATGTGAATCTGAGTTTAGCCCTTCGCTACCATCCTACATGAATGGTCAGATGATGAGGAATGGGAATACTGAAACTTTGGCAGTCTTATTATGCTCAGAAAGGACGTGGTGTAAGTTCTTACTCGATACATTACTGCAGAAAAGAGTGATTGATCAAAAATCTGCTAATAAGGTTGCAAGTGATGTTCTAAAAATGAAAGAAGAGAAGATGGGTGGTTCAGAGATCGAAAACAATTTGTTCACCCAAAAATCATTCTGTCCAGAAAATCCAGTTATTTCTGTGTGTGATGTGTCACTTAATATTAATAAGAGGAGTAATGTCTGTAACGCACATAACTTGTCTAGAAACTTTTATCTTCCCCCGTTAAATGATGAGGTCCTGCGGGAGGCTGTTTTGGGTGCACAGAGTGGGGACATTTCTGAAGTTAAAGGAACAAATTATGCTTTTGGTTTCCAGTTTGATGAATCTGAATATCTTCGTTCTCAGTGTGATACAAAGTTGTTAGAAGTCCTGTTCCCCTTTCCTACTATTCTTCCATCTTTTCAGGTAAACCTGGATTGATATTCCATTAAGCAGTTCTGTCTCGTTTGTTAGAGGTTAATACTAAGCATTATTCATAATTTGTCACAGGATGAACTTCGTATCTCTGAGCTCTTACCTTTTCAGAAGAATAGCACCCTTCCATCTAGAGTACTAAGCTGGATTCAAAGTGTTGAACCAAGAACTACTCCACTTCCTGTGGTTATTATGCAGGAG
This sequence comes from Murraya koenigii, assembly GCA_025617385.1. Lineage (NCBI taxonomy): Eukaryota > Viridiplantae > Streptophyta > Magnoliopsida > Sapindales > Rutaceae > Murraya > Murraya koenigii. The sequence continues at coordinate 39,633,610 of CM046812.1, read as the reverse complement.
TGCCTCACTGTCTACATTAAGAAGCAGGTACTGCTTATACCCGTTTATCGAGATTTAGTTCCTTTTTCCTTTGAGCATGGTGTTGATCCTATTGAAAAACTTACTTTTACATGTCATAGGTGGATCATATTGGCAAGCTGATACTGTCAAATTTAATGAATGACTGGAGATTGATGGATGAGCTTGCAGTATTGCGTGCCATATACTTATTAGGATCAGGTACTACCTAGATTGCTAGCTTCCACTTTCCTGGTTATATTGTTATTTCATCAAAGATGACAACTGACGTGTTGTGGTACTTTGCTACCTGCAGGTGATCTGCTGCAGCACTTTCTGACTGTTATTTTCAATAAGCTGGACAAAGGGGAAAACTGGGATGATGATTTTGAGTTGAACACTCTATTACAGGTGCAATCACTCTTTCAACAATGTGCTATGCTATTTGTTTAGGTTTATATGGGATAAAAATTTCAACTTTACCACTTAATCTTTAGTATATGAGGTTCAAGTTTTAATGATATATGATGTGAAAATTACGTTATTGAATTCCACTGGATCTTGGGTTGTCTCTACACTCTAATGTGACACTGCTGCTTTGGAGTGCATAGAATTCTGGACCTGTTAACATCTTCTCAGTTTTTTTGTATGTTCTCATGTATCCAGGAATCCATTAGAAATTCTGCTGATGGCAAATTACTAAGTGCTCCAGATTCATTGGAGGTCTTGATCACCGAAAGTCATGGTTCTGATGGTGATGAGCAACCTAATATGATTAACCTTGCATCAACTCCTCGTAAAAGTCATCCCCGTAGCTTTGGAATAGATGGTCTGGATTCACTGAAATTCACATACAAGGTATATCCTGCAGTCAAGAACGCTTAATTTTGTTTTTTAATCCTTGTCTCTGAAAGAAATTATTCTAATATGTATATTCATTGTTTGAGACAGGTCTCTTGGCCACTTGAACTTATTGCTAATATGGAGGCAATTAAAAAGTATAACCAGGTAACTGTTTCACTTGGCCTGTATTTCAAAACTGTTGTTCTAATTTAGTTTTTCTGTTAATTGTTGTGAGTTTGATGTAGGTGATGGGCTTCTTGTTGAAAGTCAAACGTGCCAAATTTGCACTTGATAAAGCTCGGAGGTGGATGTGGAAGGTTATTCTTTGCTATTAACCCCAACCTTCGCCCTCCTCCACACCTTGAAATAGGAAATCCCATTAAGATTCTTGAAGTCACCTGACTCACCTACAGGGCTATTCTTCTTTGATCACTGATCTAATTCTTTAGTATTGTCACTTCCAGGGTAGAAGCACTGCAACAAACAGTCACAGTTACAAGCGCCATTGGTTAGTGGAACAGAAACTACTCCATTTTGTGGATGCCTTTCACCAATATGTAATGGACAGAGTATGAGCTTTCTCAATATTCTCTCTTGAATGTAATTTGGTTGAGGTGTATATTTGGGCATGTGCATTTGCTACTTTGATCCCCTATATGATGTTTGGTAGTTTTGTTGAGCTACTTGTAGAGGTCTCCTTTAAGGGAAGTATATAAACATTTTAGTTAACTGACTTTAGATTTCATAAGCAGGTATATCACAGTGCATGGCGTGAACTCTGTGAAGGCATGGTGGCTGCTGGATCTCTGGATGAAGTTATAGAAGTACATGAGGCTTACTTATTATCAATCCAGCGGCAATGCTTCGTGGCACCAGACAAACTGGTGGGTACCCATCTCCATTTACTAGGGTCTTGGCAATCAATTCTGACAATGTTCTCTTTAGCTGGCGAATATTGTGGGTAAAGAATGTTCAATGGTCTCTTTTGCATACAGTGGGCTTTGATTGCCAGCCGTATCAACAGCATCCTTGGATTAGCTTTGGAGTTCTATTCCATTCAGCAGACTTTAAGTAGCAGTGGAGCAGTTTCTGCAATCAAGGCCAGATGTGAAATGGAAGTGGATAGAATTGAGAAACAGTTTGATGATTGCATTGTTTTCCTACTCAGAGTAGCCTTCTACCCACCCTGTTGTCTTGTTTAGTTCATTATTTGATCATCTAGTTTGTAGCATCTCACTCACATTTCTTCTTGGAATCACTAGCTTCATCTTTCTATTTTATGGCAGGTCCTTTCCTTCAAACTAAATGTGGGGCACTTTCCTCATCTGGCTGATTTGGTTACAAGGATTAATTACAACTACTTCTACATGTCTGGTAGTGGAAACTTGATGACTGCCCCTGGCTCTGAAACAAGACTCGGCAGGACCTTTGCTTGTAGAACAGATTGATAAAGAGCGTTTCTTAAGATGTGGTCGTCTCTTGTCCGTTAATGAATGAATATCGGACAAGTGCCAGCTGTTTGTACAGCTCTGAGAAGAAAGCACTGTAATTATTTATTTATTTATTTTCTTCAATATTCTAATTAGACACCGTATGACTGTCCGTGAGGAACGTTTTGTTGGCTAAGGGCATCTTTACGTTTTTCGAATGAGAAATTACGGATTTAAACTTTTGATGTGATTAAAATAAAGCAGTAGCTATGACGTAGTTGTTTGACTATATTACATTGTTTAATAATTATATAATTAAATGATAAATAATAAAATAATAAATTATTATTATAATTACGTGAGGTTATTAAATAATATTCTACGATAAAATTATTTAAAATAATTTTATATCTTTAAAATAATTCTTAAATACATGATCGGTACGGTACAGTGAATCACATTCATAATTATTTTTTTTTAACACGTGATTTTGATTTATAAAAATGCTTTTCATGTCTCATGTACGTGAACAAGAAATGATTAAATTTATATCATTCTAATTCTTGATTCACTTGTTCGGTTCGATTTACTTTATAAGTTTTTAATCAAGAATATCAGCAAATGTTCAAAAGACTTTAATTTTATGCCACGGTTAGGAGGTCGGTAGGTTGACGCTGAGGAGTATAACGCAAGCCACATTATTCTCCCGCCTTCCACCCGGTCCCGCGCTATTTCCCGCTCAGCTGTCTCCACTCACCACTCTCCATCAGCTTCTTTAAACCCTGCAAACGCAAAACGAGAAAACTTTACAAATTCTCTTATCGTTCCCTGGTACAATCGCTAATATATGCTTCTCTTAAGAACATAAAACTCGTAAGAGTATGGAGGAGGAAAATGTAAAGGTTCTTACAATCGCTGAGCTAATCCACCGTGCTCGGCCCCTTTCTGGAACATCCTTTCTCCACTCCCGTCTCGACCGTCCGATCTCTCGGACTTCCTCATCAAACCACCGAACACCTCTCGGTCCCACCGATTCAATTTCAGACTCTATTAACCCTAAAATTCTGACTCCACTTAACTATCCAGTCGTTCTCATCGGAACCCTAACCCTACATTCCTCGCACGATAATTGCCTCGAATTCACCGATACTTCCTCTGAAATTTGCTGCGATATTCTCGATTTTAATGTTCGCGCAATCGGAAAGAGGATCCACGTTACGGCTTGGAACTTCATTCCCTTGAAACACACTAACGGGTTCTTGGAGATTATCAAATGGAATTTCCCAGAGTCGACCTCTGTACTCGACGGATGTTCAAATACCGATTCTTTTGATTCGTTTCCGTTATTTCAAAGTTCCATCTCTGCTAGTAAAACCGATAATTCGAAGTCTCGTCGTCGCTTTCATGGCGCGATAGAATCAGTTAGTCCTGTTTCAATTGTTCCGTGTTCACGTCCTTGTTCTTCAAACGATTCAACTAACAGTCGAGGGTTTCTAATGCGAGTTTTGGCTTGTGACTGTAAATTTTGTACCGCTAAAGAGAATGAAATAACACAGGAATGTCATTCATTTACCAACCCGGAGTTTGTATATTTTTCCGGTGCTGCTTCATGTTGGCATCCGGTGGCGACGAAGCTTGTAGGGAAAGTTATTACTATCTCGGGGCTCAAGAAGAAGTTGGTTTTCATCGGGAAGGAGGAGTCTCAGTTGATGTTTGTGACGACAGAGAATTCTGTTTTACACGTGCCTCGGTTGTCGAAAAAGTGGTCACCCATTTCAAAGACTGTTATTAAGGGGAAGGGTGAGTCTGGAGTGTATACTGGTGTTGTGAAAGGCGTATACTTGCAAGGCTTGCTTGTCGAGCTTGACAGTGAAGTGTGGCTTCTACTAACTGATAAATTACTCACTGTACCACACAGTCTTAGATTGGGTGCTGTTGTACGTCAAATAACTTTGTTTCTGTGTCTCTTCATTGTATGACGCTTCTGTCTCAGTTTATAATTTTTTTTTTTTTGGGTAGATTTCTGTGAGAAATGTTCATTTTGTGAATCCAAGATTTTCTTGGACAAAAATTTTAATACTTGGGGCTTGCTGCAAGACTAGCATTATTGTAGAGTCATTTTCTCCATTGGAATCAGGGTATGTACTGTTTATTATGTCATTGTTTATATATCTTAGAATTCGTATCAAGTGATTACAACACGGTATCTCTAGAATTGGTTCTTAAACTATTGGTTGTGGTTATCAGTTATTTAACCCAATTGTCTTTTTGGTCTTACTTTAGGCTCTTCCTAGGATGCTATTCAAAATGCCAATAATTCATTCAATTTCTTAATCAGAAAATGCCCCAACACTTACGAAAATAAATTCAATTGTTTGTTGCAGTTGCTATATGAATGCTGGGGCTCGAAGTCTATTGGGGAAGTTCATTGAGTCTTTATCGTTTACTGCTAGACTCTGGTATGAATTTTGTTTATGCTTTTAGGAATTGTCTCCTTATAGAACCTCCTTTTGATCTTTGATATTCTGGGTTGATTTGGATTTTAGGGCACTTCTTGTTGTCACATGTTTCCGGAAAAAGTTTTCTGGTATCTTATTGGATAAGGAGATTTTGGGATCAAAACATGTAAGTATTCTTTTTCTTGGTATTATATTTTGCTCTTAATGGAGTTTCTTCTTCTTCTGTGAAACCTATAACCTCTCTTGCACAGTCATTTTCATATCAATATTTGATGAGCTGATGTGTATTGTTGCAAGGAGTTGTCAGAAAAAAGGACTAGCTCAGGTGTATGCTAGCTCACATTTACCATCATCTGTAATTCGAGCTCGGGTAACTTGGTAACTCACAATTAGATATGTGAATATATCTCTGTTATGGTGATTACAGTGTCATCTTCTTAATGAGTGTCTTTTTGGCAGCATGGGGTGTTTACAGAATTGTGTAAGCATGAATCATGTGGCTGTGGTAGCGAACCATATTGTGGTAACCTTAGATTGGTAAGTCTATGTCTGTATTTTTTTTCCTTTTTTGGGTGAGTTCCCCCCACCCCAACAAATACATTAGAATTAGCTAGTCTTTCTTCAATGGGTGGATTTTAATTGATATGTTCATGTTTTTCACATTAATTGACTGGTAAAGGGAGATTAAGATTTAATATTTTCACATTAATTGATATGTTCATGTTTTTCACATTAATTGACAGGTAAAGGGAGATTAAGATTTAATATTTTCTGTTTATCTTCAGGTGGCGCCAATCTCGGGTTTCATCTACCACTGTGAGGCTACATGGATAAAAATGCTGTTAGAATTTGACAATGACTGTCATTTATTGTGTAAGAACAACAGATACATCTTTTTATCTTCTGAAGATAAATCCTATGGTCGGTCAAAGAGGCAGATTGTTCATAGTGAAGACATTGGCATTGTTTTGCTTGGAAGTTTAAAGGTTAGTAGTTTGACTGCATTTTAGTACTGTCATAGAACTTTTCCTTACAATACTCTATTCCAGTATGGCCAAACTTGTGTTTAGGGTAATAGGAGTTTGTATAAAAGATATCTGCTGATGCTAAGTTTTGGTTGTTGACTGGGGAAGAGAATGAATCATAGATTTTCTTATCAAAGCTATTTGATTTATTGTTCTGAATTATAGATTATCATTTTAAGATGTTTGGTTTGCTGTTTTAGTTATTACCATTAGATGCCATCCTTTGCACTTTCAGAGTATTTTTTTCTTTGACTATGAAGTTTTAATCAGATACTTCCAATTTGAGAGGCATACAAACTTCTGTATATCTAATCGTGACTATTTACATTTCAGATTTCTCCATCTTCCGGAAGGTTGCAATTGGTAGACATGACTGGCAGCATTGATGTTATTATTCCAGACCTTTCATTAACTTGGAAGAACAGCAGTATATATGAGGTCAGATTCATTGACGATTCGACTTCCTATTCTCCTCCATCTTGTTCTAAACTGCTTTTACTTGTGCTACTTTTTTCCCCCTCAAATCTATGGAGTAACACTTGCTAGTGCTGGATTTTCAGATAATTGACTATACCCTAATGATGGAAGGCTTACCTGAAGTTGTGGATCGGATGTGGTTGCCAAAAACTGTGTCATTCTCATGCAAGGCAATTTTTAATTGTGCTCCACTGGCAAGAAAGGGAAATTTATCAACTTTTGTCTACTTTCACACGTGCAATTCACCCAACAATTATCTTCCCTTTTATCCTTGTTTGGGCTGGACAAACGATTTCAAGGAACTTGAAAGTGGAAAGTTCCATCTGATTCAGGTGACACACAAATTTCCTTTGCTACGGAAGGTATGTTATATCTTTTAAATGATGTGATAATTCATAAAAGTTTCATCTTTATGTTTTATTTTTTAATTCTGTATGTGTTTTCACTAAGAAGCCATAATGGAGGAGAATAGCTCAGTAGTAACTCTGTTCTCTCAATAAGCAACGCTTTCTTATATTTCACTGATTGTTAACATTTTACATCTGTCTTTTACCAGTTTGAAGGTGATCCTTTGGTACCAAACAGGTCTAGTATGTTTGTTGAGGCCATAGTGTTGCCATGTAATCTAGTTCTTTATGGGAAGGATGGAACTGAGCATCCGACTAAGGTTTTAAGGGTTCCTGAAAAGAGGTGTAAAAGTAATTATACATCAAGCAGAGCACTTAGTTCAGGTTTGATGGATGACTTGAGTTTTGTTGAATGTGAATTGAGTGCTTGTTTTCAATGGGAATCTAGCAAGGAATGGAAACATACACACTTTGAAATTTCTCATGAAATTCCATGCAAGGCTGTTGTTAGAAGTGCTAATAATCAAAGCTTGGTTAGTTCCGCAATCTTGTGTCACGCAAAGGCCAGTTTAAATAGTAATGTTAATTTCCAATGTTTAACTGCTGAGAAGATCTTGCTGGAATTTAACTGTGAAAGTTTTTCGAAGTATCAGGTATCTGATTGCCTTTTTGTTTTTCTTTTTTGTTCTATCTATTTTATTTATATATATTTTTTCAACTAGTTTGCTCACCTTTTGTGGGCATGATAAAACGTTTCCTTATTTTTCTCAATTTTAAATCAAGATAACATGTGCTTATTTTAATCTGAATTCCAGTTGTTGCAGATTGGTGGTTATTATGTCTTTAAGCACCATATGGAAGATTGTTTTTGTACCATAAAGGACTTGGAGAATGTCAGCAATGCTAAAGTCCCAGTCAGTTCTAAAACACAGATGTGGAGCCTTACATTCTCTTCTGATGAAGTTGTCCCCCATAACAGACCACCTTCAGATGATGATTCTTCCTTCAGTAGCCATGAAGCTCTGGCAGTAGATCAAGTTGAACAGCTTCTTCAGAGGCACTCCGAGAGTTATTTAGGAAAATCTTCAGATGTCCATCTTTTTCTATCTGCCAATGCAAAAGAAATCTTGAAGTTAAATCTCAAGGATTTGGAGGAAGAATTAATTAAGGGACCAGGTCAGACTTCCACCACATTGGCTGTATCTGGGCTCTCACATGGACCTCTTGATTCTAATTTCCTGTTTCCGGAGGGAAATTTAATCTCTCTGCATGGAGATGTGGTTGCAGTACATGATTTTGATGACAGTTATGTCAGTGAGCATCTAAGCCGTGAAAGTCTTAGTGATGTTCTTCAGTTCAGATTCTTTCAAGAACTTGGAAAGAGCTTTTGCATTCATGTTTTGGTGGACCATAAACCTGTAATTGTCTATTATAACATTTATTTCTCAATTTTTCTATTTTATTGTATGAAGATTGCGTGTCTTATCTAGTCATCTTATTCTTTGATTGGTTAGGTAAGGATTTTTGGTTCCCTAAGCGAACATGTGTATCTGATTGGATTTGGACCTGGTGTAAATGCAACATTTCATAGGATTCTACCAGCAAGGTTGGGTTATCTGCTCCTAAAAAGACATACATTTTGCAGTCTACGCTTTAATACTAGAGTTAAACTTTCTTCTAGTGCATTGTGATTTATCTTTCTGATAGTATTTTAACTCTTAGTGTGACATATGGAAATTCTGAGACAGGTCGTAGGGTTTTTGTTTTTGGGTACTTTCCTTGGCAATCTTCAATTGTTACTTTATGTATTCAAACCCCAAAGTTGAGAGAGCAGTAAATTGTTCAAAGAACTCTAGTCTCCTCTCTCAGATACACCCTGTTGAAACAGTAGATGAGAAGATTACTTCTTGGCATGATTAATGATAGAAAATCCGAATCCTCTGTACCATGGTCTTTGTATGCTGCAATGACAGTTATAAAATTTAAGGTTTTTGTGGAAAACCATTGCTGATTTGCAGTGTGTCATCTATTAAGTTGATTTATGATCATATGATGATAAAGTAGCTCTGGCTTTTAGAATAACATAAGAAAGGATTTTGGCATTTGATGTATCCAGAGATAATAATCTGTCACCAATCAAAATTTTCAGAAGAGACCAGTTTATAAGTGCAACAATCTTGCATTGGAGTTTGTCAACATATCCTTAGATGGATTGAAGCATTACCCATTGGGAAATAGATCATAAGTATTGTTTGTGTTGCATTAGATTTTGTTATGCAGGCTTGCTTTGCAAAACTCTTGCTGACCATAACAAATTCTCTCTTCTTTCTCTTTCTTTCAAGTGTGAGTTGTGGACATTATATATATTGGCAAATGTTACAATTTCATGTTAATTGTTCATGCCTATGGTTTACACTTCACAATTTTAACATTTTATAACCTTGTACTAAATTGCTTGTTGAATCATCTTAATGAATGCTAACATAATTGCTATTTCATGGTTTTCCAGGGTACCTGACAGCTTCACGCTGTTATCTATATCATTTATTGTAGTAAACTCCATAAGAGTTGTCAATAATCCATTTATTGACAAGATTTCCAACTTATGGTCTAATTCTGATATGTGCAACATAGTCTCGCCGGACACTGTTTCTTCTGGGTTGATGTCAGAGTTGGTTCAATGCTCAGATTGCAAGCCAATGCGCTTCTACTGCAGGGTAAGTCGTATTTAAAGCCAAAAAAAAAAAAAAAATTCTTTCATGTCACATTTATCTCTTAATCACGCTCTGCTGCTGTATTTGCTTTTGTGTTCTTATGCGTGAAGTAATTTCTTGTTATGAGGATGTCAATAATCATATTTACGCGTTCTTGTGATAGGTTGTTTCTGTCCATGTCCTCATTCTGGAACAGAAGAACCAAAAGTGTGACAGTTTAAGTTCAAAACCTCATTCCGAGGCCCATCTTGTTGACATTCCTCTTGCTGGTTTTGTGTTGGGTGAGTTACTTGTCCTTTTTAGAGAGAATTAATTGAATGCATGAATTGATAGTCCACATAATTTTGACAAAAGCAATGGCATCAAGTCATCTCTTAACCTTTTAATGTTTTTCTAATGACATTGTTTTGCTGTACCTGGTGGCACTTTTAAATTTAGCAGAATGATGGAATAGGTCTCCAGCGTTGCATAAATCAGCTTGCAATTTTTGTTTTGGGATTCTTTCGTGCATTATTAGAAAATGAAGCACATTACATATGCAAATGAGATGCATCATATAACTCTAGCTTATCTCATGCGAGCAATGGTGCTTCATGATATTATTTTTATTTTTTCTTACCTTTTTGTCCACACATTTGCATGTTTAGATGATGGGTCATCCTCTTGTTACTGCTGGGCTAATGCTGACCAAGCAGCAACCTTTCTAAGGCTGCACGATGAACTCCCGCAGAGTGCTCTTGAAAGCAATGGATGGACATTGAATTGGATTGGCATTGATAACAATGCCTGGACCACCACTATGTATCATCTTGAAAGGATTGTAAAGAAGCATGACAGAATTACTGTAAAGAACTATGGTTCAATAGCTGATTCTTGTTATCAAGATCTCAATGTTTCTGTCAGTTCAGAAAATGTCCTCACCAGCTCAGATGAAAATCTCCTCAAATTTATAATCTACAATGCTTGCTTTGGCTCATCCTGGGTGAGTTATATATAATAGATATTTTTCTTTGAGAAATAAGTATATGAAGGAAAGCAAGATGAGGTGCAACCCCATTAAATTTTGTATGATAGATTATTCTGTTTGTGCAGCTCACTGTCTGTTGTGTCCATGGCTGGCCTATTTTTTAAGTGTTTTTTTTTTTAAAAAAACTTTTTTGCGGTCCTTTTCTTTCTTGCATTTCTTTTGCATTCATTATTCTTCAATGTTGAACCACTGATTGAATGGGGTATTTTCATTTACCCTGGCAGACTGTTGTTGCCAGTCTGATGGATTCAAGGGCTGTCAGGTGGTTGGAAAAAGAACACCTTATGAATATGGGGATGACAATGCATTCTATGCAAAACATATGTGCTACAGAAGTCTATTACACCAATCCAATCACCGAGGCCCGGAAAGTGATTCAAGAACTATGGGACAGGTAATTGTTCCTACTGTTAAATTTGCTTGATGTAAGATGTATAATTACCCAAAAAGATATGAAGTCAACCAGCCATCAGTCAGGGTGGCACCAATAGCTGTATTTAAATGATATATTTTCCCGACATGTATAGCAATTTATTTCCTTACATTTTGACCTAGACTCTCCAGATTTTTCACTCAATCAAATGTACTTTGATTCACAGTTGTAAGATGTTAATGGAACTTACAAATCCTCAAGTACTTTTCACATGATGTAGAAACTTGTAGGTTTCATGATTCTGCGATAGAGAAATGCTCATAGAAAGCTCATTTGATGCACCATGCCCACTCATAATGTGGCTAATCACCGTTTTCTATTGTATTAAGCTAAACTGCCTTTGAATCATTACTGACAAAAGTGCTCCTCGCACATCAGTGTGGTGATGGAAGTATGTACTCCCTTTTACGATTGTACTTCAGTTGTCAAATGGAATAGTTGTATTTTTTGTTTTCTAATTATGACTACTTGTATTTATTTATGTTGCTAATTATGTCTACCATGGCCCCGATAAAAAGGATGTGAAGCCAATTTCTTGTAATGGCTTTGGTGGGTGAAGTCTTGTTTGTCCCGATCCATTGTCTGTGCAGGCTCAGATGTGGGTGATCCTTGCCAACTGGCACAAAATAAATAGGGTAAGCTTATGTTACATTTGCTGTAAGTAACAGCAACGGCGTGAACACTTGACCAACGCGTACTTCATTATGTGTTAAATTGCTTCACATCCGTTGGATTTAAAATATTACAAATCTAATGATCCATATCATCCAACTCTTTGTTACCGCAAATGTAACATAGGCGCTGCCAAATAAATAAGCTCCAGGAAAAAGATCACGTCAGAAAAGGAAAAGAATTGAGTTAAATTTTACTATTTCGTGATCAGGCGACTGGTGGGTTACTGTCACTATTCAGTTTAGCCCTGACCCTGAGCATAAAATAATCTTGGGCTGAATTGTAAAATGCTTATGGGAAGAACTAAGAAGGATGTCAAATCGAGCAGCCCCTGCTTTTCATATATTAACTTCTTACATAAAATGTTTCTCCGAGTCCTTAACCCCTTTTTTACTTTGACCGTGTTAGTGTTAATGTAAATGGACTTCTCATTAAACTCATCTCATATGGTCCAGTCTCAGCTCAGGGCCATAAAAAAAAATGCAAAGATGTCTGGAGAGGGATGCAATAACATTTTTCCAAGTTAACTATAGTTAAGTTTGTATTTGAGTGGGGAAGAATGTAATCAATCTTCTCGTCCAAGTAATTAATTGTACGGGCTTTGCCACCCAAGATACCGTTTAACTACCATGGCTTCCGTATGGCAAAGGCTTGAAAATGAGTTATAAGTCTTATGGAAAGTGGTGTTCACGCGTTACAAGTGAGTGTTTGACTGTAGCATTGTTGTAATACATACATGCTATATTGTTAAGGTTGTTTTCCAATTGCTTATTAGGTACCAGAAAAGGTACTGCAAAAGTTCGTCGACGTTTTTGAGAAGAGGCTGTCTAGGAAAAAGGTTTTGGACTTTTTAACTTTTTGACACACTCCTTATAGATTCCCTCGTCTTTTCTCATCGACTTTTTTCTATTTTCTGTTCTTTCGTCCTGTTTACTGTCATTTCATTTGGGTTCTTCATTAAAATAGTTTCTTTAAAATAATAATAATAATAATAATAATCTAGGCCCCTCTTCATACCATTGGTTATTAGATCTACCGTGTTAAGCACCTGGACATCCGGCACATTACAATTTTATTTCGAAGTTAAGCACCCAGTTCTAAATTTTAAATTTTTATTTTGTGTATTATACGTTTTCTTCAGTAAGAGTAAGAGAATCTCTCTCTCTCTCTCTCTCTGTGTCTGTCACCAAAAGGAGCTACACTACAAAGTACAAAGTAATAATAAAAGATTTAAAGCCCTTGATTTGCCGAGAATGGATATGGATGAGGCTGTGTTTTCTTTCTTTTAATTTATAAACACCTGGACATCCGGCTTGTAGACACCTTCCCCAGCCCAAGCCCTCATTTACACTTTCACATTAACGTTAAACAAACAGGGATTTTAAAGCAACCAAAAATGCCCATGTCCTTAACCCAGCAACCACCAACAGTGACCATAACCCAGCAGTATTACAATGCATATCCTAGCCACGGTTCCGTTGGCCCCGTCATAGCGGTACTGGTGGTGATCATAATATTAGGCGTACTTGCTGGCATGATCGGACGGCTCTGCTCAGGAAAAAGAATCATGGGTTACGGTCAGTACGATATGGAGAGCTGGGCGGAGCGCAAGTTCTCTTCTTGCATTGATGGAAGGCTCAGCCCCACATTACCTTTTCCAAGGCCGCCTATTAATGTTTCGGACACCTTTGTTTCAACTCCAACTCCAACTCCAACTGCAGTGCCAACGCCAACGCCAACGCACCAACAAGAAAGAGAGCAAGAAGAAGAAGAAGAAGAGGAAGAGGAACAGCACCCATCTTCTTCAAACCAACCTACACATCACATGTAGATTCTTAACAAGGTTTAATTTTGCGGCCATATTTTTATTTCTTTTTGTTAACTTAGTTCCAACATCCATTTGATCTTGTACTTGGTGTAGGAGGTCCTTTAAACTCAGAAATCTTTTTGCCTTCCGCAGCCCCTTTTGTAAGATTTTTTTTACTGTTCCCGTTGTGTAGTGTGATGGTTACTACATTCAATCAAATTAGAGAGGGGCGGCTTGTTTGATGTATCCTTTATTTCGATGTTCAAAATCAAAACTCCAGAGGCTTGTGTGAACTATGGAGCAGAGTAGTCTAAAGACAATTAATTGGCCATTGAAAAAATTGGAACTTAAAAGTTAAAACGGCTTGGGTTCCTAGCACTGCACAGAGTCTAAGATTGAAGTCCCCTTACAGTTGGTTACACCAGAAGAAACAATTACTAGCTTGCTGCCACGGTTTGCATAAGGCCTGGGACCTCTCCCTTTAGGAAGCGTGTGCGTATTGTCCTTCACTATAAATCAGAAGATCCCAGGAAAATTATTTGAATAGCACAAGTTGCACAACCGTAACATACACCTTGTTGATCGTTTAGAGTTGTGCCCTCCACAGTTTTCCAACGACCTTATTTAACTGACACCAATATTGCCAGAGAATAAAAACTAGTACTTCAATTTGCACCATTTCAATTATATTAAGAACAAATTGTCTCAATTCAACCATCCAAAGGATAAAAGAGATTTGATGCTGATGGGCGAACGACTTTCTCTCCTCTGAATCAATTTCACTACAAATAATTACAACTCCACTGACCACTCAAAATTAAAAACAATAAAAAATTACAACTTCAAAAACGTCTTTCCTGAACTTACAAGGATATGATAGTTTCTGTTGATTTCAATTCGATTTAATTTAGCTAGTCTTCTTCAAAGGGCGCTTCATCTTGAGAAGATGAGAAATACCAGCCACTACATGAAGTCGACTGCTTGGAATACCCGTCTTTGCCAGAGCCTTCCCATCTTTGTCCAACAGTACGAAACAAGGAACATAATTAATGTCATAATGGAGAAGCTGCATCAACAATGAATATAAATAATTTAGCAATCCAAAATGAATTTCATTTTATCATTGGGATTGATGATTGAAATTCCCAAAAGGGACAATACCACTTCTAAAGGAAGGAACTAGCAAATGGAGCTGACAAGATAATAAAGCTCAATGAAATTAATTATACCAGTGTGTGTACACATAGCTAAATGTGTTAATTATTCCACTAACTCAAGCATTGACATAAAATCTCAAGACTAATTCAAAGCAGCAACCGTTGACAAGAGCTGCCAGTGGTTGAGTGAACTGAGTTGCTAGCTCTTTTAGCTTAACTCGTGTTTGATGCATCTTCTTCTGCAGACCTTCACAATAAGTAGAACAAGCAGTGATGTATTCCATAAAAGTCAGCAGCTATGACGCCATATGGGCTACAAAAGTCTATCACACCAATCCTATCACACTGAAGCCAGGAACATCATTCAAGAACTACTGGATATGTAATTTGTTCATATTGTTAAATTTGCTAGATTTAAGATTTATCATAATCTTTTCAGCATGTCTATCCAACAAATTAAGAAGCCAACAAGGGAAGGTGGCGCCAATAATTGTGTTTAGATGATCTATTTGCCCAGTACATATAGCAATTTAATTCTTTAATCCTTTTGAACTAGACTACAGATTCTTCACTCCATCAAAATTCTTTCATTCACAGTGGTTGCATAATAATGAATCTTGTAAATCCTCAAGTAATTTCACATGAGATGAAAATACTACTTTTATCATAATTTTATAATAGAAACGAACATGAAAAGCTCACCATTTGATTAACTAAACCCGCTCATTCTCCTTTGCATTAATCTAAACTGTTTTTGAATTAATTACTGAAGTGCGCATTGCACATCAATATGGTGAGTGAAATATGGACTCACCTAGTTGGTAAAGCTTCAATTGAACTGAACAGTCATACTTTAGATATCAAATGGAGAAATTATATGCATGTTGTCTAATTATGACAAAGATATCTAGATCTATGAAGCCAATATCCTATACTGGCTTTCCCATTGAAGTCTTGTATCATCTTGATTGATTGTCCATGCCGGCAGATACCACTTCTGCCACCCTAATCTGGGAAATACTTGCCGTGAAAAAATGAAAATTATTGTCAAGTATAACTACTGGCAGAAAATAAATGAGCATCATAATATCTCTTGATAGAAAACCCATAAAGATGAGGCTGAGCATGTCAGAAAGGGAAACAATTTTCCTAGTGCATGATAAGGTGATCAGTTACTATCAATATTAAGTCCTGAGCATTTATGCATGTTTCTTGATAAAACTATGAATCTTGTAAGCCAAACTAATACAAGATAGAAATAATAATAATAATCCATGAATTTAAATGAAGTAGAACTGATTATACCATGAGGCATGCAAATGACAATAATAAGATCAAAAAGTGAAATAAAATAACACAGGTAGAATCTCCATCCGCATGCTTTTGTTCACACACAGAGAGATCATAAATTGTAACGCCAAACAAGCATAGTTATCGCCTGATGGTTATAGCACATAACAGAACAAGTTTAAACCAACCCAGAGGGAAAGTCTTAATTTTCAGTCCACACATTTCCAAATTTCAAGCATCTATGTAAACAAAGTCAGGAAGGGAACACATTACCTCAGGCAGCCATTTCTCGTTTTCGGCATCTGCCATGACAATGTTCAGCCAGTTTGAATTTCTGCCCTCCACTTCTGTGACAAAAGCAGTTAAGGAGTTGCACAGACTGCATTTGGGTGAGTAGAATTCAATCACCGTAGCCTCTTTCCCACTTGCCAGCGCCGATGCAAATGCTCTTTGCTCGGCCTCTCCTTGTTCTTCTGGGCTCAAGATCCTTTTCTTCGACTTCAAGTTATTATTTTGACCGGCTTTACCATACAATGGGGAGTGAGCAAAGGAGTTGATCCATGAATTTGAGGATTTCGAAAACATGTCGAATGAATTGAAAGCAATGGATCCAAGATTTCGCAATGAATTGAATAACCAAGGGCCTTGGAAAGTACAAACAATAGGATCTTGAGGGTTTTGATTATTAAGCCATGGCCATTTCAAACAAAAGAAAGGCTGTTTGGGAGAAGAATCCATCTTCTCCAATGGAAAGTACTGCTCAAAAAGATAAACAATAAAGACAATATATCAACAACAGGCATATTGGTATGGAGAATCAAAGAAAACAAGATTATGAACACTGAATTGCTAATATTTTTACAAGGTTATAACATTTCTACAAAAGGGCCCTCTTTCCGCAATGAACCTAATTAACTGGAAGTAATACATGAATTTAACTTTATTCCCAAAAAAAAAAAAATCATTATATGTATGATATGGCATATGGGTTTAGATTTTAGAGTTCCTAAAAGCAAAAACCCCATAAAAACCCCCAAACTCCAAAATTAATAAAATGAAAAGAATTTAAGAACGAACCTTTACGTAGCTACTACAATTCGAATCG
This sequence comes from Murraya koenigii, assembly GCA_025617385.1. Taxonomy (NCBI): domain Eukaryota; kingdom Viridiplantae; phylum Streptophyta; class Magnoliopsida; order Sapindales; family Rutaceae; genus Murraya; species Murraya koenigii. Next base: position 39,616,827 of record CM046812.1, on the reverse strand, counting down.
GTCGATGTAACGAATTACAGCTTAAAGAGAGAAGATATACGGCTTACTGCTCTAGCACTATCATCTAAAAGAGAAAGCGGACAAATCGAAACGGCACCGCAGATGATGAGCGCCAACTAAGTTCAATTCCAGTGAATAGCTTTCAGAAAATATATCAAAACTTTTAATTTTCTAACCAAACCTGTCAATGTCATCAAATAACGAACCTAAAACTAAAACCTTCGTGAAATTATAATGCTGACGTAAGAAAGCGCACCTCAAAACGACGCCGCTAAGTGATTGCCAAAGGAGTTTTGAGTAAAATTGATGATATACGTTTAAAACTTTTAAAAATATATATATATATAAATCATCAAAATTCTTTTCTTAGTAAAATTATCACAGAGTTTGTAACTTTGTATTATGATTTAAATTCTCATAAAAATAACTTAAGGAATTAATTTATTTTTAAACGATTATCTACTTTATCTTATATTCAATTCATGTACATTATTGTATCATTCTATTATTTTTGTTTTTATCAAAAGCCTATCAAGAAATCTTAAAAAAAAAAAAAGAAAAATTAAGCCAAAGGCAAGATGAGGAGAGGATCTCTAAATCCGCTGATTTAATGTGTATTCTTCTTTCATTTATTTTGTTTTTATCCAACATTTTACCACGTGCTTGCTTGCTGTTTGGGAAAATTAAGTTGCAAATTAAATTCAGATAAATGAGATGTGAAATGTTTAAATTTCATCAAACTATAATTTTGAATAAAGAATTATCAGGTTGCAAAGTCTGCATTTATCCGAATTTAAGACGACGTTCGCATATTACTCTTAGCATTCGAGAAAAAAGAGTAATAGGTCTAATAAGCGTTCCCCCGTGTGTGAGAGACAATTTCCCAATGTCAACAGCAGTGAGATAATCGTGGGATTCAAGATGGCAAGCAATATCACCATCTCCACTGAAAAGCCATGACAAAAACTCGATTACTTTTGGGCCTAGCTGGACAAAGACAAAAACTAGAATCCGTTGCCAGTAAGTAAGCACCCAACAATGGACAAAGCGAAAGGCCGGCCCATACCATACGCTTTCTGTTTTCTGTTGTGTTTTGTTATTAGTATTGAGAATACTCGATCTCGAATCTGCTCCGTCTGTGTGACCGTGTGAGTAGTGATCTCTCATCTTTACACACAACGCCACAAACAGCATCAATAATAACCAAAACTCAGTTCGCGTTCTGTCACTGCAGCAGCGACTAAGTACACATCTACTATCGTTGTCTTGTCCGATGTATTTCTTCTTAAGTCTGCTATTTGTTCCTCAATATTAAAAGTGTCTACTGATTAACATTTTTATTCCTATTCTCTATGGGCAATTTTCCATTAGTTGGATTATTTGATAAAGCAAAAATGTTTAGAGCAACTCCAGCTATTTTTGTATTAAACTGGTCTGTCTGTCTTGGGTCTGAAAATATTGCTTGAGATAAAATGTCATAAACTAAGACTATTATAAGAGTAAGGTTGGTGTTACCAATAGACTTTTAATTTAGTAGGAGATTCTTTACACTCCTAATATTAGTGTTAAAAATTATTTTATCTAAATTTTAAAATAGATTATAAATAATACCCCTGTAATTATAATGGATGTCATTCCGATTCACATAATGACAGAGGCCTTACTCTCTCAATATATACACGAGTAAAGGTTCAAGCTTCCGTAAAAGTCTGATTATCAATATTAAAAAAGAAAAAAAAACAAGGTTGGTGTTAAAATTTGTTTTGGACAAATAATCCTCCAAGAATCTTAATGGATATCCTACCATCTGTGATGCACAAGATGAGAACAGAACAATAAATTATTAACACGAGATGACTTAACCATAATGCAAAAACTTTGTTCAATGCATGTATTGCGAAACTACATCGATAATGGGATAGCTGAAAAGACTAAAACCTTCCCATTAACGTTAAAGTTCCCTTCCGTACTATCAATGATTAAATAACAATAATTTAATCCAAAGCAATAAAGTTTTCAATCAAATAAGAGCTAGACTATTAACATTTATTTTCCACTTAATTTCTTGGTGCATGTAACTTATATCTTACACAAATCGTAAGATAAAAAAATTCATATAAGATTTGATATATATGAAGTTATTTTAATATGAATTTAATGTTTGTGAATCATATGATCCAGGATCTCTTTAATTTTTATAAAATGTAAATTGTATAATATAGGTAGTATAATTAAATCAAATTTAATTAATAATATTAGTCTTCAGAATTAGAAGAATAGCTGAAAAAGTAGTGCCGCAAGACACGAAGCGTTGGCACATTTAAAAACATGGGTGCTGCAAGCCTCATATAAAATTATATTAATAATGAACGTGAAATTGCGAAAATGTTGCCATGAAGTAGGACACAGCTCTACCAACTGTAACTCTAGTTTGTTATACTTATACATACTATTGGTGGAGTTGCTCTTTGAAAATATATTCTGGACTCGTCTGGTCCCTTGGATAGGTTAGAATGAGATAGAAAGGTATCCAATAAGGTAAGATTATATTTAGTGTTGTCTCATAATTAATGTATTATACATAGGATTTAGACTAAATTTTATAATTTAACTTTTGCATGCATGTAAATATGATGAAATTAAACCATCCTTTCTCCAAGTGATCCAGCTCAGACTTCAGATGCCAGCAACACCACTTTCCAGTTATGGAAAGTTGAATTGTTTAATTGAATATTAAATGGTCATAATCAAGCATGCAATGCAAAGGTGACGTGGCATGATGTGATTGGCCATAACCCGATAACCATGAGAGGGGAAAGAAAGAAAACCAAAAAAAAAAAAAACTTAAAAAACGATCTTGTAACAAACAAATGATAGTTAATTTGCTTTTCTCTTCGTCGTTGGTGACAGGCTGTAATACCACACGAAATCACACGGACACAGATGATAAAGAAGTATTTTTAGTAATTAACTTAATTCTGTTTAATTAATGACAAAAAATAAGAAATGGAATGCACGCCCTGAGCTTAGGCATTCAGGATCGATCTTAAATTATAATCCTTCATGTCTTTGAGTAATTAATACATCCCCATATGAACACCAAATCAATCAAAAGGGCCGAACAAGGAGGAGGAATAAGGAACACCACTACACCCACAAATGAATTAAAGAAGCAAAGGTAGAGTCAGCAGTCAAGCACGACGCCGTATCTCTAATGAAACCCTGAAGTTTCGGACAAAGTTGAACTCATATAATCCCTCACTTCCCGGGCTATCACACCCCTCATCGCATCCCAAAACCCCGCCGGTAAACTCTCCGTCCTTGCCGCACTACTATCATTAATATTAATACTACTACCTCCCGGCGGCCCCAGAGTCAAAGCTGTCAATGCGTCATCTTCCAATCCCATGCACTGCTGCTGCTGATGATCAGATCCTGAAACCGCAAAACCTCCAAGTCCAATATTTTCGTTATTATTATTATTATTGCCACCATTATCAACAGAGTCCATTAATTGCTGTTGTTGGTGGGGTTGCATTTGGGCTAGATGTTCCCTGGTTCTCCGCTTCAACGTGGAGTTCCAGTGATTCTTTACCGCATTATCAGTCCGGCCAGGTAGCAATCGGGCAATGGAGGCCCAGCGGTTACCGAATCGAGCATGGGCAGCCAAGATGGCGTCGTCCTCAGCTGGAGAAAACGGCCTGTGTTCGACACTCGGGCTCAACTGGTTACACCACCTCAGCCTGCATGATTTCCCAGACCTTCCCTTAATATACCGGCTTATAAGAGACCAGTTTCTCGGTCCATATCGTTCAACGAGCCTTGTCAAAATCCTGTCTTCTTCTGCACTCCACGGACCTTTAATCCTCTCGGGTTTCTGGGTCGCTCTTGCAGTTTTATTGTTGCCAGATAAAGATGACTCCGAAGATGATGATTCAGAAGATGAAGTTGAAGAATAAGAACAAGCTTCCATTAATATAAAGCAAAAGAAAGAGACGATCGGCAGTGATGACTGATGATATTATGCAACGCAAGAATGATTAAAGGGGGAGTTTGAGGCTTATATACTGTATGTGACTCTGCGATAAAAGGGAGGTGCATGAACAAACTAATAAGAAGAAAGGGGTTACTTCCAGGAAGCTTGCTTTTGTAAAGTTGGTAGGGGTTTTTAACTCGAATTAGTGTTTTTATTGCTTTGATTTTACTTTCTGCGAGCTAAAGTTTGTCGCAGAGTCCCTTCCACTTTGTCTCCACTTGTTTATTGACCATTTTGGGTTTTATATTACGTTTATTTATAAGATTGTATAGCATAATTAATTTATATGTGGGGACAAAATCATTCCAAGATCATCTTTCGAGATTAGACCAGCTAATCAAATGTCTCTATGTCGAAGACTCCAAGACAATTTTGTTAATCTTGTAATTTTAAGCACTACGTCTACAAGGGAGTAAGACACTGAGATTATTGACAATTCTTCCCGTAATTCCATAGATTACATTATTATATGGTAGTATGTACAGACAAGAAGACCAAAAAAAATAATAATTTGTTGTTCTTGAACTAGTGGCCAAAAGAAGAAAAGATGGGCATGCTTAAACTGTGTACAAAGCTTGTAAGTTACTATTCTTTGCTATATGTATGATATCTCAATAGGACAATGCTTATTTTCTTTTATTTATATATATAATCCAAGCTTGATTAGTGTCACATTGGGTCACAATAGTTAGGGGTAAAAATGGAATTGAAGGGATATGGGTGGAGAAAAGAAAATTAATAAAATCATTCTCGTACTCGAAAAACTATGCTAATAAAAGAGCGTTTAAAACATGACAGGATAGGAAGAGCTGTTTAACACAAAACAAACGTTTTTTAAAACGGAAAGTGGGGCCAATTCTTTTGACTAACTTTTTGCTCTGATTTACAGATTTACAGCTGTTAGGCTAGGTTAGTCCAAATCCGTATCCTCAATCGCTTAAATCAACGGCTCAAATCGACAGTCTCAAAAGACCCCCTGTTTAAAGGAACCTCTTAAAATAACCAGTTTGAAGATGACTTCAACGTCTTCCACGTAGGATGGGCCCACTCCCAGCCTGTAAGAATCTCACGTGATTCGAGTTGAATCTCTTTGACTTTGTACTATAATCCACGGTTACCCAATCGTCTCACTCTTCTTTTAGGAGCGTGTCTTTCACAATCCAAATCATTGCACTTTTTAACAGTTTTTGGGAGCGGGATTAATGATTTTGAAACAATCTATATATGTATAAAGACTTTAGACTATGTTGCAAATCTCAAAATATCCAAAGATGAGATTTCTAAATATCAATTCTGAATGTTTTCTAAAAAAATTATATTTGACTTTTGTCAAAAAAATGAAAAAAGATTTGATGTAAAAATATTGTTGCACCAAGTTTTCAAATATTCTAAAGAAACCTCGAGTCTAATTAATCAAAACAAAGTACTATTTGTACCATTATTTTAAAAATAATTTAAAAGGTTTATTTTATATAGAGAGTGAAAGTATCTTTAAATACATATTTTAAGGGTCCCGAGGAAATTGATAAGATTATTTATATTATAAAATTTATTTTAAAAGTTTTATTACTTTGTACATTTATTTATTAAATTTAGAAAAATTTTATTTTACATTATACACTCTTTAAAATACCAAAAGAATAAATTATTTAAATTAATTTATTTAAAATATCAATCAAACTATTCAGCAGACTTGAAGAAAATTTTTAAAAAAAAAATAGCACAACTTACATCAATGGAATTGAGTCAAATTTTAAATAAAGTATTTAAAATAATTTTACTTATTAGTTTTCATTAATTAAAGAATGCATTCAATGTCAATTTTTGCACCCTCAAATTCTCTAAGATCAAGAAGTATGGACTTTCATTGCCCTCCAATAACGATTGGAAAACAAATCTCCACCTCACACACAAAAAAAAAAAAAAGACGCTAATTGGGTTAATGGTTTTAAAGATATTTTAATTTTATAAAAAATATGAGCACCTTTATAATATTTTCAGTTTATTTTATTTTTTAAAAAATCTATGGGTCACAATATTGTGTCCTCAAAATAATTTAAAATATTAATTTGTAATAAATTCAATGAAATATTTTTTTAAATGTTAAAAATAAAAATAATTATATGTTACACAATGAATGTGTTGTATTAATGTTTAAAACAATTAAGTTACATTAACTCATGATAAATTATCTTTAATAATAATTCATATAATAAATAATTTTTTAATAAATTATTTTATTAAAACAAGAGCGTTAGAGTGATTCTTGAGATGGATTTTATTCCATTCAGAATAAATGGATTTATACGAAACGTGATAATATAGTGAAAAAACCACGCGCTTAACATAGACTGGGGGATTAAAGCGCGGAAATCTGAATGGGACTGATATCATCATTGCATCCTAGCCGCCCACGTGGCGTTATTTATGGATTTTGGTGTGTTATGGCGGACCTTGTGATGTAACTTTAGCGAGAAGCAGTTGGGCAGTTGATATTACAGCTGGCTGCAAACCCTAACTCACACTCACCGACTGGATTGAAGAGCCCTTTTTTTTCAAACATCTGGTGAAAATATACGGCATCAACATGATCGATGAGTGAGTCCTCTCAATAATTATCCACTAGTTGTTGAATGGTGGGGCCTAAAATAGGACCCTGTCTGTTATACGTATTTAAATTTTTATGATGACAGGAATTTGAGCCGCTTGATCTTGATTTTGTAGCCGTCAGGTGGGACCTTAACTGTTCCCTTCCAACCCAATTGCCGGTCGGTTTGGTTCAATCAACTTCGACTGTTTGGTTTGGCTCAAAACCGCGTGGGAACGGGTAGTTTGTCCTCTTGTGTACTAGTCAACAATTGGTTACTTTTGTTGAATCCTGTTATGGTTTTGTTTTGTACATATGGTGTTTTATTTATTTATTTATTTTTAACTCATGCACTAAGTAATAATAGAACAGAAAGAATAATGAGTTTTAGAATACATGATAGATATTGTATCATGTATACATTAAAAAAATATATTATAGTATTTATATATTTATTTTAAAAAATATCATATAAGTGATGAATATATTAAGTTTAATTACACGTGTTATATATATATATATTTGTTAATCATATAAACTCTAATGCATTAGTTATTTATGATAATTATGAATAGTTAAGTTTTAGTGTGATTTCAAAACTAAAAGTTGCTTACCGTTTAAATAATTGGTCTGAAGTTTTCTTAGTATCAACAAATTGGCCAATGAGACATAAATTAAAATACAGTGTAGATAAGAAAAAATTAAATAGAATGGCTCCAATACGACCATATTTTAATAAAAGTGTTGACGTGTATAGTTTACATTCATCCCATGTTAATATTCTTGTGTTCATACGAGTAAGTCAAAAAATATCAAAATACTACTATTTAATAGTATCATTTGTGTATTTGTTGTTAATTATATTTGTTTACTTATTTTTAAAAGTTATGTATTAGGCAAAATTCACATTGATGACTTAAACTCTCTGACATCTATGGGATTCAAACGGCGATGGCCGGCCGCTTGGCCAAGTAAATGAATCTTGGTTGGATTTTATTGACTTATTGTGCGAACGATGTAGAAATATTTATTGTACTCTCAAACAATAAATCTTACTGGAACTTTTAATACAAAAGTATTTTAAATGTGGTTTTAACTGCATATAGTATGTGTGCGCGCGCGCGCGAATATATATCCGTACATGTGGTGACCAAAATTAGTGCTAGCTGATATGACGTTGGGCTTCATTTAACATGGAACGTCGCCTGAAGTTTCCTGAAAACAGCTCACTACCATGACCATCAATTGACTGACTACGGGCCTTTAGGGGAAGCCTTGGGTAGCTTTGCTAGCCCCGTGGGTAGGTCCTTGAGAATTCAAAATTATCTGCGCACACATGACACAATATTGTTTGCATCAAAATGAAAAGGATCCTCTGTTACAGTGTGGTCCAGTGGGCTAGCTCCATCAGGATTTTTCTTGCGTAGTTGGCAGATGTTTAAATTCGAATTTCGATTGCGGCCGGCGGGCTGGGTGCCCAAATCGATTTTAAATTTTTTCTGACGCTCATTATATATATATATATATATATAATCCATTTGTACTGTTAAGCATTTTGAAGATGTGAATTACCACTAACTAGGCCCAGTGGCAGCCGAGGGAGGAGTATGGAAAAGCCAGCAATTAAATGCTTAATTAATGTGTCGATGGATTTCGGCTTCCTACGATGGATCGTATTCAATATATATATATATATAATGAAAGGGAATGCATCAAGTCAATGTTTTTCCAAGAAAGAAACATCATCTGCTGCAGAGATTTGCTTGCTTCCTACATGCGGATAATATTAACTACTAAATATAAGCTTAATTGTATTTTGCTCTGAAAATTTTAGAGACTATCTGATATGGTTAAAAACTCAGCTAAGAATAGAGAAGCAGAGAATTTTTGTAACACAAAGGATATATATATATAGTTTTTAGTTTATACAGTGAGATGTAAGTACCATGTAAGAGCATTATGTCACGGAATGAGTGTTTTGCGTAACAAACTCGTGCGGCAGTTAGATAATTTTTATCGGGATGCTGCTAAGTAAATCTTTAAATTTCTCAATAGCTAAGCCTAATCAAACCAAATTAGTGCATCTTAACTCATTTCTTTGGACCATTTTTAAGTTAGAATCGTGCGTCCATAACAATTAGCAGTGCTATTGGAAGAAGCTCTAGGAAGGAAATGAAAGGTGTTTCGTGGCCTTTGAAGCAAATGGTAGGTAGTCCCAACCCATCATCCACATGATCTTTTTTCGCCTTGTTGCAATCATCATCTAATTCCATTGAATGCGGTCCTTCATCATGCACGTAATAATAATAATAATAATTATTATTATTTGGTTTTAAACAAAAAGAAAAAGGAAAAGCCAGATAACTGACAAGGATGTCAGACATCGTTTGATAGATTGATAGATATTTCACCATCCATATTCCGTAACATTGATTCCTCCACAGTACACATTTCTTGTGGGCAAGGCAGCTTCCAGATTTGAGTCCACTATAACTAGCACGCCTTGAGATTAGGTGAAAACCTTTCCTTGATTGTATCCACTTACTATCATGATAAGACTTTTAACTTCATTTGTTTGTTTTCATGCCAAATAATTGAGCTTTAATTGACAATGATTAATGATTATCGGAAGAAACAAAACGTCAAGCATCCTCATCTCCCTGAGATATCAATATTATAATTACTCATTTCCTCCGCATTATGATATTTCAAGTATTTTCTCCCAAGCTTTCAGCATTTAAAAAAAAAAAAAAATTCTCTGCTGAGTGCTGAAGCTAAAGGCTATAATCTTTGGCATGAATTGGAATTGGGAATTATGCACTAGGAGCAAAATTATATGCATATAGGACTACAAAGAGATGGCCCATAATGATCTTCGTCCTTCTAATCATCGAACAATCAAAAAAAGCTCAGGCGATTTTCTTTTATGGCACTGGTGACAAATGTTTAATTCACAAAATTAATTAAGTAGTACATCTACAGTTAAAAGTAAAACTCTAATTAATGATTTCTGACAAAGAAAATGCTCAATTCAGGCCCTGCTGCACCGTCTGGATTAATCATATACAAAGCCTCAGAATCCTTGGACCCAACCACCCTCTCAAATCTTGCTCTCATGTAAGTCAATTCACCGTCTGCACATGTGCTTCCTTCCTTCTCATTTGGAGTCGGAAGCACACCCGCACCCATTGACACACCTCGCAAAAGTTGCACCACATGAAGCTCATCGTCTGACATTTGCTTCCTCCTAATGGAGTACCCAATTTTTCTGCCATTACAATACACAGCCCAAACAAACTCCTCTAAGAGCTTCTTCTTATGAGTCTTGGTTTCAGATTCCAGCGCGATTCTAACAATATCAGACGCCATTTCCTTTTGAAGAGCGCTTGTAAGCATGGGTAGCTCTATAACAAACATTGGCAAGCAATGAGGATCTTCTTGTATGGCCAGACACACTCTCCCTTTGCGAAAACCAAAAATAGTACCCGTCGTAGCGCTGTCTTTAAGTAAAGGCTTTCGCGGTCTGCCCAATAACGCAACCATCTTGCAACCTGAGGTTAGCATAGGAAAGAGCTTGAACATCTTTAAAAGCCCGCCAGTGGATGATGACTTGGAACGCTTCCGTTCACCGGTAGTGCTGCTAGTAGTATGCCGGAGTAATGATATTATCGCCGGATTGTCCATTTGGTAATATGGACTAGAGTGTACTGGTGGCATCTTAGAACGTAACTAATTAGGGTATGTACGTATGATTTAATATTTGGGCGACAGAGTGGTGGAAGATAAATATAGGTGTGGTATGGTTATGGCGTGTATGCATGAGTCAGCTAGGAAGGTGGTTAGATTGTCCTTGGAAACTTTTTTAAGTGGGGAAGGGAAGATAAACAAATTCAAGTTGGTTAAATTAATGGGACTAAAGCTTTGATGTGACTAAGTTTAGTGATGAAAAAGAGAGAGGGTCGAATTGAATGTGATATAAGATAAGGGCGGGTCGGACCACAAGGTGTGGGGATGGCACTGTAGGTGGAAAAAAGAAAAATTCAGAAAAAAAAAAAGATAAAAAAAAGGGAGACTCCTAATGTTGGTTTAGCATGTGCCTTTCTGATCATTTCATAGGGCATCAACATCACTCCACTTGCTTTATACTTTCTTTTTCCAAACCCATTACAAAGGTATCTAATTATTGAGGTGCAGCTCATCTTTCCTCAAACATTTTCTCCTGTTCATCCATGGAAATTTTGGTTTAGTTTTTGCTTTGTGGGTTCGGTGACTCTTATCTTTCTCTGGTTCTCATGAGTTACTTCTCTTTTTTGGGTGTCAGAGCACCTTGCAGTCTTATTCAATAAAGTCATTTTAGGTAACAGAAAATGAAAAAGAGAATTGAACATTTAGCAGTTCTTTACATTTGGTCACGCAGCAAAACACAAATTAAGCATTCGTTGCTTAGAAGCAATTTCAAGCATTTTATTAGGATAATGTTCAAAACAAGTCAATTTCTCAGATGGGGTCCTTTAAGTTTTCATGACGTGATTAAATACGAAAGAATATATATATATATATATATATATATATATATATATATAGGTGTCGGCATGTTACCATTGCAAATATGAATATTTATTGCTATGTTAAGTTGTGCCGATGAGCTTTTCATATTAATCAGTTGTTATAATTGCGTTTATAATAGTATACAATTAAGATTTAATAGATTTTTATATTTTTCTATAACTACCGATCACAGCATTATAAAAACTCAATTTAGCATAGAGTCGAATCCTGGCATTACCTCCCCATAGTAACGTAAAGTTTGCCAACGTTAAATAAAATTTCCAGGTTAGGTGACTATCAATTCATGTTAAATTATCATAGATTACTGCAGGACACATCTGGCAAGCTTTAGTTGATGATAAAAAAGTAAAGTAAATTAAATGACAGGAAATCTTAGACAGGACCCCAAACCGGACATGCATTACGCACGTGTATTGATTAGACAAAAGTTATGTTCGTATAAGCATACTTGTGGGGTGTGGCGTGTGAGCTAGTCTTACCGAGAAGAGTTGAAATTTGAATTGACGCATCATCAAGTTTAAAGAGCTAGCATTCATAATTAGGTGACTCTTAGAGCAGAAAGTAATAAGAACGCCAACTTCTCATTTGAAAAGTAGTCATCGACTAAGGACATTTTAGGTGATTATTGATTATGAAAGGAAACTCATTTGATTATTAAAAAGTTGGTGATTATTTTCCTTCCTGTCATTGATTTTAAAGCATATATGACATCAAAGGGGGGTGGGGGGGCTTCAAATCAGTGAAAAAGAAGTGGCCTAAAGTGATTCTGTAAATCTAATTAATTTGCTTTTGTCTTTGTCTTCTAATTAATTTTCCTAAGATGGAATTGTTGCCCGATCTGCATCAGTTGCAGTTCAATGTGACATTTACCGGTTTCGTGTCGCTAATATAGCTTAGTTTAAGAAAGAAAATTGAAGGCGTTCATATTGATAAATAGACAATGATTGAAGATTACAAACCCATGAGATAAATTTTTATTAGCTTGTCTCAACATAATTACAAGGCCTTGATCCTAAGTCTGACAAGGGTCTAATTATAAGTTGCCATCCCACACTTGTATGATTAAGAGGAGGGGCAGCAGATGGGCTGCAGCGCATGAAATGCTTTCCTTAATGATTGATGCTTATTTCCATACACCAGTAAGTGCTTCTGCTCTTGCCTCCTACTTCAGAACCAGATTACATGAACCAGCTGGTACTTTTTTCTAAATGCTTTATTGTTTTTATGAAGAAATCTTGAAAGGACTATTTAAAAAAGAGTGAAAATTTGCTATTAATTTGGAAGAAAATTATTCATATGCCTGAGCGTTAGAGCATGTATTATATAATTGAACCTCATCCAACTTCATAATTTAGTTCTGATAGCTAGGTGGATAAGTGCCCCCACTATATATATATATATATATTTTCCCCAAAGAATTGCGAGAAAAGGGGTCCCCTGTTGTTGTTGGCAAGCGCATCATCAGGCAATACAGCGCAAGGTATTTTGAGTACTAAAATGAAAATTGATCGAGCTTCTCAGAAAGCAACTATGTATAATATATGGCACCCCAGTTGTATCTCATTAAGGTAGCTTACTCATTTAAACATTATTCTTCGGAAGTAATATTAAGATGCCCGTGCTTGCCCAAAAACATGGACTTAATCAAAAGAACTTTTCTTCTCCATTTGTGTACAATGCCCTACAAAATAATGAGACTATATATCTAGTTGGAAATGCATCATTGCTGTGTATAATCCAAATGCAGTTACATTGGTGAAGAGGGGCTGAGAGATTAATCACTTGATGATAAAGCCGGTTGGTTAGTAGTTGGTGATAGTAACGAATCTTTGCCACCCGTGATCAAAGTAAAATGTTCAGGTGATTAAATTAAATAGTGGAATTATTTAATATTAAGTATATACATATATTTCATTCTCTCTAATACCTACAACTGAACGTATTTACTACAATTTTTAGTTCGAACGACTAACTAATTCTCTTTTAATTTGATCAGTTTTTTCTAAACACGACGTCGTTAGTGGGCAGAAGAGGATTTTAACTCTTACCAAGGATGATGTTACGATTTTTTTTTTTTTTCTCTTTTTGAAAATGATGACAATGTTTCAAAGTTGAGAAACACTCACCCGTTTATTTCCTAAATTTTCTTTATCGTGTGTACTTAGAATTAATTTGGTTGTTGTTAGTGGCATTGCTGCTTTCTCGGCCACGGAAGAAGCACCCAAGTCACTAATGTGTAACGGAAAGAACCATGAGGAAGCCCAAATACATAAAGTAGCGTAAAGGGGGCCGCGCATATGAACGCAAAAAACGCCACAAGAGTGTGGCACAAAAGATTCCCGCCCAATTGAAATCTCCATTTACGTAACAAGCCCTCTATCTCGGCTGCGCCAACTCGATGGCTGATTGATTCAACGGCTGTAAATTCGGATTCAAGGTTTCTTATTTTTTATTTCTTTTTATTGTTCTCGCTCATCTTGATTTTGAATTTTGATACATCAATTCTTGTACCTCGTAAGTGGGTCACTATTTAATGTGGTTTATTTTGCGTGAGATTGCTTGCAACAGTGTCACTGACACTACTACGCTTGCTGATTACGCAGGGATTATAGTGGTGCGTCATGGAGAAACAGCATGGAATGCTGTTGCAAGAATTCAAGTTTCTTCCACTTTCTTCACCCTCTGTTTATATTTTACAGAGAACGTGATTGTGTTGTGATTTAATTTTAACCTTGAATGTACAGAAGTCAATTATGTGACAAATGGAGCACATTTAGGGTTTTATTGGTTGATTCACATCTGTGCATACACCTCAACTATCATGGAATGATTTTGTTTGCAAATTTTTTCCTTTTTCTCGGTTATAGTTTAATTTTTTTGTAGTTGAATGATGTTGGAAGACAACAAGCAACAGCTGTAGAAATCTTAAATTTTTTTTTTTCTAGTCAAGGTCGCTGATCGACTTTCGAAAGGGGGGGCAACCTCTGCTGTGTACTCATTTCTGCTTTATATATCATAATCAGATCAAGGATCTCTGCCTGCGTTATCTGTAATAAAGAGTGCTAAAATCATAGTAGAAGTTTGTTTGCCTACTTGCTAACTAGACCATGGTAAACTATGTAGTAATGCCTTATCTATCCGGTTTGAATTTATTGGGAGATTAGGCCTAAAATTTAGGTATCCAATTTAAAAAATTAGCTTATTGGGTGGAGTTATGTATTCTAATTATAAATCAAAGTATCTCTCCTTTATCAGCCAATATGGTTCTACAATTTAATCAAGTCAGAACTAACACTTCTTTGGACCTTGAACTAGATCTTTGCAAGAAGCTTTCCAAAAAGATTAAATTGAAAAATGATCAATTGATAATTACCAGATACAACTACTTAAGAATTAAGATTCATTCACTAAGAAATTTACCAAAAAATAGAAGTAACCAAACCTAAGAACAAGAAAAGATTTACGTGATTCAGTTGTACCAATGAAGCATAACTTATATTCACGGGATAAGCTTTCTGATGAGATTTTATTAATAATCAATGGAGAATTTTACACACCAATTACAAGAGTTATTACAGAGAACAAGATAACACTTTCTCTCTCTTCTAACTCTCTCTAATTAGCTCTAAACGATTATTCCAAATCACTTGGATGACCAACTTTTATAACTAAATCTTAACAACTTAAGTAAACCCAGATTGCATAGATTCTTACCATGTGGGTAACGGTCTTAACGAACTTAGAATAAGCTACTCGTGTGTTCATCATGTGAGTGACTTAATTAATGCTAGAAACGACAAAGAAGCATGTTGTTTTTGGTACTTTCCTTTTTATAACCCAAGCACGTGAAAATCCCATGACTTAAATTAAACATAAATAGCTCTAAAATGTTGCTGTTTCTACACTGAGTTTTGATTCATCGTCAGTCTTCACAATTCTCTACCTTGAATCAATACTTTCCACTCATACTCTTTCTTCATTATTGATGGAGCGGTGTAGCGGAAGCGGAATTGATAGGATGAGGAAATTATATATCATTCTAGAACTAGACTAAGCCAACATGATTAGATTACGCTCTAATCGAAGTGTGATTAGATCCGTTGTAATTCAAATGAGTTTATAAGTGAGATTTTTTTATAAATAATTTCAGAAGAATTATAAAATAGAAATTTTATTAAATAATTGAATTAAAATTATGAGAATAATTACAAGACCTCTCTATTTATAATAGAGTAAACATACTTCCTCAAGTTAACTTAAAACAAAAAAAACTAAATCACAATTAGAATAGAAAAAAAATTCTAAGACACATTCCTTAATTGACTCTAATTAAAATAGAAAATAAAAATTCTAGAATCATAAAATAACAAAAATAACATCATACGTCATATTTCTCCCCTTAAAAGAAACTCGTCTTTGAATTTAAATACAGTCTGGAGGATGAAACTTGTAGTGTAATAGCAAATCATGTTGTAATTCGAATTTATTATCTTTTTTATCAATCTTTCTTGAAATTTTGAAGATTTCATACTTTAACAATTTCCTTCTTTTATACATTTTTCTAGGCGATGAAGAATTACAAGAACGAACAATAATAAAATAACTCTTCTCTTTCCCTAATTGTCGCTAGATGTGCTCTCCAATAGATTTTACTTTTTCAAGCAAATCTTCTTCAAGCACAACCTTCTTGTCTTTAATATGAATAGGTAGAAACATTTTAATCATTTCAATTTTTTCAACTTTATTTTGTTCATCATCTTCAATATTTGTCTTATTCTCTAAGGAAACATCATGCATATTTTTGCACAAATTATTATATTAAAACTTTAAATCAATAAAACATTGTACATTTTCTTCTAACACCTCAAACGAGTCTTTTTTAACTATTTTCTCGAAATTAACTATCTGCTTTTATTCTCCCTTCATGATATTATTTACGGAAAGTGTGAAATCCAAGATTGCTTGCTCCATCGCTGCCAATCTCAGGTTCCAAACTTTCTCAAACACTTGGGAGACTGCTTCTCTAACTTTCTGCTTGAAAACCTTTGTAGACATTACCGGCATCTCTTGATCATCATATTCGGATGATTGTATGCAGATAAGTCCAACATATGAGAATTTAGTGGGTAGGGACGGTAATTTTTTATTTATTATTAAATTTTAATATAAAGGTAAAATCGTAAATAATGTTCAACTCTCGGGTTTAGTGTGGCCGACAATCGATGGATGTGATTTGGTGTAAGGTTGGTCATATCTGAAAAATTTGATGGTGAGGAAGACAATGGTAACCATAGATTAGTCGGATTCACAGCGATTTGTTCGAAAAATTAGCTTGAAGTCGCAGCGGCTTATGGTGGTTGAGGGGCAATTTAACCTATGTTTGGTGGCGAGGATAGTTGGATTTTGGTCGGTGTGGGTTGGGGATTCGTGTAGTGGTGGTGACTGATGGTAAAGGCAGCAGACGGTGGTAATTGAGTGGTGGAGAGAGGTAGCGATGGCTGGCGAGCGTAGTGGTAGCAGCGGCTGGTGAAGATGGTGATCTGGATCGTAGTGGCCGTGGTGGTGATGGCGGAGGCGGCGTCGGCGGCTAGGGTTTCAAGTTTGTTTGTTTGTTTGTTTTTTTTTTTTAATGATAGAATTGGTGGTGGTGGTTGTGGGGAACCAAGAAAGCTATGAGATTCGCACAGAACCGGCTTTGATACCAATTGATAAAGCTATAGCTAAAGCAAAATTGATATGATGAGGAAACTTAGATATCGTTCTAGAACTAAGACAAGCCAACACGATTAAATTACACTCTAATCGAAGCGTGATTAGATCTGTTCTAATCCAAACGACTCGATGAAATTTTTAATAATGCATAAAGATATATTAGATAATATTATAATACAAACGACTCTATAAGAGAATAATTCGAGAGGAATTATAAAAAAGAAATTTTATTGAATAATTGAATTAAAGTTATGAAAATAATTACAAGACCTCTCTATTTATAATAGAATAAACCTATTTCCCAAAGTTAACTTAAAAAAAAGAAATTAAATCACAATTAGAATAAAAATAAAAATACTAAGGCACATTCCTTACTTGACTCTAATTAAAATAGACAACAAAAATTTTAAAATCCTAAAATAACTAAAATAACGTCTTATATCAATTACTAAGCAACATTCAGAAATTGCTTAAGCCTTCTATGTCCAAATAAAGTTTAAACTTAGCAATAGGAACCACTTTAGTAAGCATGTCTGCTGGGTTTTTATCAATATGAATTCATTCCTTATAAAATGTAGCTTGATATCTATGTGTTTTGTTTTCTTATAATGTGCTGGATTTTTGCTCAAATGAATTGCATTAGAGCTGTTACAGAAAACAGGTGCTGACCTCTGCATTTTTCCCAATTCAGATACCGGTCCCTTGAGCCATAGAGCTTCTTTCACAGCCTCTGTTGCAGCTGTATATTCAGCTTCAATAATGGATAAAGCAGCTACATATTGTACTGTGGCTTTCCAATTGACTAGACATCCATCAAGCATAAACACATAGCCTGTCAAATACCTCTTTCTGTCTAAATCACCAGCATAATCTAAGTCTACATAACCCCATAAACCATCACTTCTACTCATCCATACACCAGCCCATAGTTTAAGTTTCCATTGAGGTACCTCATGATCCACTTTACAGCCCTCCAGTGCTCCTTACCAGGTGTGGCCATATATCTACTGACAAGGTTGACAGCATGTGCAATATCTGGTCTTGTTAGGACCATTGCTGAGTCTGAAATGAGGAGCTAAGGGGTTTTGAACTGGTTTGGATTCAGTCATATCGTAAGCAACTATCACTTTCTTCAAGTAGTTCTCTTGTGTCAAAAACAGTAAGTCTTTTCTTCTGTTTCTCTTTATCTCCATACCCAAAATCTTCTTAGTTTTGCCCAAATCTTTCATGTCAAACTCTGATTTAAGCAATAGCTTAAGATCTTTAATCACCTCTCTATCCTGCTTGCTAGTAACATATCGTCAACATAAAGTAGCAAGCACACATACACACTACTCTTCAACACCTTGAAGTATACACAGCAGTCATAATTGCACCTGTTGAATCCGTTTGACACCATAAATTCATTAAATTTCAGGTAACATTATCTTGCAGATTGTTTTAATCCATACAATGATTTTTTTAATAAGCAAACATGGTCTTTCTTGTCAGGATTTTCATACCTTCGGGTTGGGACATGAGTGTTTCTTCTTGTAGTTTGCCATGTAGGAAGGCAGTCTTGACATCAAGTTGATGAAGCTCCATGTCTTCAACTGCTCTGTTAGGGCCAATATCACCCTTATAGGTGCATGTCTGACTACAGAAGAAAATACTTGAATTCAATTGAAAAGGGGGTTTAAATTTTCGTCATTTCCGGTCTGTGTTGTCCTATAATGCTTCCAGTTTCCTTAATATTTCAGTTTGTTTGCAGGAGAGCGAGTGGTGGTGGTCACTCACGGTGGAGTCGTGAGAGCATTTCACAAGCGTTTGCTTGCACAACAAAATTGCCAGGGAAAATACTGAATGCATCAGTGAACGCATTTCTCGTAGCTGGTGAGGAGTGGATTATAAACACTTGGGGGGTGATGTTAGCCATCTTAATAAAACTGGTTACCTGGAGACTGCCTTCGGAGGTGATCAGACTTCTGGTTAAGAGATGCCGTCTGTGTGTCTGTCTGTGTTTGATGTAATGTATGGCAAACATGTGGACTAATTTGAAACTAATATAGACGCGGAAACTGTGCTTTCTGCTTTTACAGTTGGTTGCGAAGGATCGGTAAATATCGGTGAGCATTGTTAGATTATGAAAAAAAAAATTCGGGCGAAAATGTTGAAATCTGACGCCTGTCTGTTTGGCTGTATTAATATCATTTTCTACTCTCAATTTGCATTTCTTTTTTTAATTTGGTTTATTTTATTAGGAATCCTGTCCATTTGTCCGTGGGTGAATGCATTCACCATCACCACCGCATGGGGGATGCTGGCATCAATGTGGCAAATTATTATTCGTTGGAAAGCCGGAGTCAGGATGGAAGCTAATTGTTTGATTTCCTCAAATCAGACGGTGATAATTATTCCAAGATAACGTGCGCTCTTTACACCCGAATACATGATACCGTTCATTCAAATTCAATAGTAAAATCAAATGTCTATTTCACTACTCTCGGCCATTACCACTCTCACTCGCTTCTCTGCTTCTTCATCTACAGCTAGTATCAACTTTAAGTATATCTTTAGCAGAAAAAGAGTCTTGACAGCATCATCTAAGAGGCAAAAGCAACAAAGCTGTAAAATAATGGCTTCAACGAGTCCGGTTCCAGAGACATATTCTGCAACACAAGACAAAATCACAGCGCCTTATGGCTCTTGGAAGTCACCACTCACCGCTGACGTGGTCTCAGGCGCGTCCAAACGACTTGGTGGTACCGCTGTTGACGGTCGTGGCCGCCTCGTCTGGCTCGAATCACGTCCCACTGAAGCGGGGTACGCTGAGCCAACTGAACGGACAACACATAGACTGTTATATAAACAACTAAAATATACGTTTGATTGTTTAATTAATTAATTATTATTAATTTATCTAGTTAGTGAATCAAATTGATTTGATTAAATGAATTCAGGCGAGCGGTTCTTGTTAAGGAACCAGCGGAAGCAGGGGATGAACCTAGTGATATTACACCAAAAGAGTACGCCGTGCGCACTACAGCTCAGGAATATGGAGGCGGTGCATTCAGGATTTTTGGTGACACAGTCATTTTCTCCAATTATAAGGACCAAAGGCTCTACAAACACTCAATAGATTCCAAGGGTAAATTTATCCTGTTCCATCTGTTCACTTTCACTCAATCTACTTCCTAACTGACACTGTTATTATACTTCACAGTGAGCTGAACTGATGGAGGAGCTGAATCTCATGTTAACTGAAATTGGAATGCAATTATGACTACTCTTAACTTTTCCATGCTATAACATTTTGTGGTTGATTCTTTTGTATTTCACATATTGCAATCTGAATCTCACGTTCACTGAAATTGGATGCTTGTCTTCACAGTTTGTTATCATATTCTATTCTGTTCTATTTCATATTGAATTGATGGAGGGCCTAATAATGTCCATGGGCGCTCAACTCTAGGTCATGCCCTTTTAAGGAATCATTAATGGTGAATCAATTTTTGTGGTACACATTAGTTAATTCATTTTTTTTTTTTTTGTGTGTGTGAGCAGATTCTTCTCCTGTACCAGTTACACCAGATTATGGTGAACCACTTGTGTCTTATGCTGATGGAATTTTTGACCCTCGCTTTAACCGATATGTTACTGTAAGAGAAGGTAGAGTATCAACATTTTTTTCATCTCTGAAGGCTGATGCTCGGGTTATTTATTTGCTTTTATATGAAAATCATTTATTTCTTTATGTCTATTTTTGCAGATCGTCGTCAAGATGCTTTAAACACTACCACAGAAATTGTAGCCATAGGCCTCAACGGCCAGAATATCCAAGGTGAAATTTCTTAAAAAGTAGTTAACTGTTTCTTTCATTGTGAAGATATGTTGGACATATTAACACCCAACCCTGCTCCAATTTAAAAAATAATCCAAGATTAAGACAAGAAGTTGCCAATTAGGATCTTTGCTCTTGATAAGTTAAAGAGAACTTAGAAAAAGGAACATGATGTGGTACAATTAGGTTTCTCGGGGATTTTTCTTACGATTGAATATGTTTGTACTGTTTGATGTTATTTTTGTCTTGCTTTTCACCACTAATGAGGAATGATTTCTGTGGCTTCTCTCTTGCGCACACCATATTCCATTCAGAACCAAAAGTTATAGTCAGTGGCAGTGATTTCTATGCCTTTCCACGTATGGATCCACAAGGCGAACGGATGGCATGGATTGAGTGGCATCATCCTAACATGCCATGGGATAAAGCAGAACTCTGGGTTGGCTATATTTCTGAAAATGGGTGAGCAGATTTCTCCACAAGCAGATTTCTTTATGATTGCATAGCCATACTTTACTAACCTTACTGAATAGTTACCAGACTTTTGTTTGCTGTTTTATAATTAAAATGATATAAGCCACTAATATATAAGTGCTTGATTTGAGACATGAAAACAGGATTTACAGAACTCGGTTGAAAACTAGAAATGTGACGCACCTTTTAGCTAATTATGTTGAACTTCCTTATGGTAGCTGATCACTTGACATATTTTACTATGTAGCCTTATGGAATCTTTTATATTCGAAATGTCCTCTCTTGCTTACTCCTGTAGTTGTTCTTTTCTCCTATTTGGTTTTATAGACTCCCTGAACTCTTGAACTTTTGTGCTTTTATCTGACTTCTATACATTCATCTTTGATAAATTGGATTAATTCTTTAATGCTATAACACAGAGATGTCTACAAACGCGTTTGTGTTGCTGGTTCTGATCCTACAATTGTGGAGTCTCCAACTGAACCCAAGTGGTCCTCCAAAGGTGCTTAATTTTGAACTACTGATGTATTCAGTGAGGCTAAGCATGACACTGTGTCATTTAATACATATTACTGAAAGTAATTTCCATCAAATCTGTGCCACTGAATGGATGCATCTAATTCATGGATCAAATTTCTATATGGTTAAGTACCCATAAAACAACTTCGACACCAATTTCCTATGCCACATACTTCTTGTTAACTTAACTCAACTGAGTCAACATTGAGATGTAGTTGGGGATCCAAGAAAAACATTGAAATCCTAGTTCATGCTGTGGATTTGGTTATTATTTTATTTCTTTTTTGTTCGGATCCTCCACTCTTTTTGGAGACTTATGTTGGTTTTACTGGACGGTGATGGTTATCAGATAGCGCATATGACAATTCATATGAGAATGCAAATAAGACATATTGCTAGATTGGCTATCTTTGTAGTTTTAATTTGTTGCATATCTGAATGTTTATCTTCGTATTTATGCAGGTGAACTTTTTTTTGTTACTGATAGAAAAAATGGATTTTGGAATCTCCATAAGTGGGTAAGTTCAATTATTTGACATATTCAGTATTCTAGTAGTTGAACTCTAGAGCTCAATGTTACCTTGTACATTTTTTTTCTTTTTTAATATATATTTTTTAAAAAGGAGAAGGGCCGCACATTAACATGAGAGTGCAGTTAAAGTATTATATGTAGGAAGCTCACAGCTTCATTAATTTTTTAGGTCACACAGCTTGAATGTGGTCATGCAGTTGAACATCCTTGATAATTTGAATAATTTACTTTTCCTTGAGACTTGACTTTCTTCACCTGCAACAGATTGAATCTAATAATGAGATGGTAGCAATTTATTCCCTGGATGCTGAGTTTGCAAGACCATTATGGATTTTTGGCATGAATTCTTATGAAATTATTCAAAGCCATGGAGAAAAGAACTTAATTGCTTGCAGCTACAGGTAAGCTTGAGAAAGTAATTGTTGTTAGGCTCTTTAATTTATGTTGTCACATGCGCGCTTTATGTGAGTGCATGCACACTTTTCACTGGCAAGTTATGGTGACTTTTAGTACGTAAAAAGTATTTTATGTTTTGATGCAGGCAAAATGGAAGGTCTTACCTTGGAATTCTGGATGACTTTGGGCATTCCTTAACTCTACTTGATATTCCTTTCACGGATATAGATAACATTGTATGTTCAAAAACCTTATCCTGTCATTTTTTGTAGCATTAAAAGAGTTTCATCCCTAAGAAGCATGATGATGGTTTTTACGATGTGCACTAATTGTGCAGACTTTAGGAAATGATTGCCTGTATGTTGAAGGAGCATCTGGTGTTCAGCCGTCATCAGTGGCTAAGGTTCTGTTACCTGCTTTTGTTTCTTGTTTGATGATTTGACTTTTGTTTACAGCTCCAAAATACTATCAAATGATAGCATTAAAAGATTCTAATTGCTGATATGAGCAGTCACTTTTTTTTCTGGTCTTTGCAGGTGACTTTAGATGACCATAAATTAAAAGCTATCAATTTCAAGGTTGTTTGGTCTTCCTCACCAGATACTTTGAAGTACAAGTCTTACTTCAGCTTGCCAGAGTTAATTGAATTCCCAACAGAAGTTCCTGGTCAAAAGGCGTATGCATACTATTATCCACCATCTAATCCCATCTACCAGGCTAGTCCAGAAGAAAAGCCCCCACTGTTACTGAAAAGTCATGGTTTGTTGTTCACAAGCTTGGCTTTTTCTTGTTTTCTTTTAGTGCTTGTAGCTATAGGACTCATCCTATCATCTGAAGCTAACACAATAAAAGGAGACAAATACTCCAAGTGTAAGGAATTTATCGCTGCAGTATTTATGTATCTGTCACTTTATATACATCATAATTTAGGTTATGGTTTCTCTGTTAGTTGCCTACAACTTATGTCAGATTTTTAGACTTGCATTGTTGTCCTGGTTTGGACTACACCTGCCTGTGTTTATGCAGTGGAGTTTATGTTTAAACAGCAAACTGTGGAAATGTGAAATATGAACTGCAAAACCTTATAGATAATAGAATAAAACAGAAGAGTCAGAAGGAGTTATGTCTTGAGAAAATGTGAACATTATCTTCCACATCTCTCGTATGTGCTAGTGTACACTTGATTAATAAAGGTTTCAGTTAAGGAATGCGAATCATGCTAATTGAAATTGCAGACAAAGGCTATTGCAATTAGAAATAGTTTCTATCTATCTATAGCCATAAATTGCTGCAAACTTTTTGAGTATATGATCTTTAGAAATTTGTTTTGATGAAGTGAAATCAAGAAAATTAAAACGCCTAGTTGCTTTCCTCTTATAGACTATGCATTTGCTAAATTGTCAAGGCCCCAATGTTCTCTCTCTGTGTCTATGGTATAATTAGCATTCTTTTTAATGAAAGGGTCAATTTCATTTGTATTTTGACTTTATATATGGTTACATGGTGTTTAAATATGGCAGGAGGACCTACAAGTGAAGCACGTGGGATCTTAAATCTAAGTATCCAATATTGGACCAGTAGAGGCTGGGCATTTGTGGATGTGAATTATGGTGGAAGCACTGGTTTGTCTTCAGTACCCTCAAACTGTATATATGCTTGAAGTCCATTTATGGAAACTCATATTCTTATCGTTACAATGATTTGGCAATACCTATCTGCTTCAAGTCTATTTTGTGCAAGATCATATCTCAGTTCAGCGTGTTCTTTACTGCAATGTTTCAACATGTTGAAGAAATTTATATTAGTTCAATATATTTCATCGCATGATGAGGGTAACATGCCTGAACATGTCAGGTTATGGCAGAGAATTTCGGGAAAGGCTTTTGGGGCGCTGGGGAATTGTTGATGTTAATGATTGTTGCAGCTGTGCTACATTTTTGGTAATTACTTTTTTTTTCTTTCAGTTCTTGTTATGTTCTTGCCGTATAGGCTTCCTGTGACTGTTCAGTTGATGTTAATATGCATCTTTTCATCTAGGTTGGCAATGGAAAGGCAGACAAGAAGCGACTATGTATTACCGGTGGCTCTGCTGGTGGCTATACAACCTTAGCTGCTCTAGCTTTTAGAGACACATTTAAGGCTGGTGCTTCCTTGTATGGTGTAAGTATTCCACTTGTCATTTCTGAAGCATTGCGGAGTATCTCTTGTGTGTAATGTTGTCTAGGTCGTGTTTCTTCCCTTAATATAATTATTTTATGTTCTCTAAGGCAGTTTTCAGCCGAAATTGATTCTGCTATTAAATTAGTGTCTAGACTTGATACATCATCTTCCAGTTTGAAATGAAATTTGTGACTTCTGGTTGAACCTAGTTGAACTATTAAAATGCTCTTAGCCCTCATTAAATTTTTGGATATGGGTACAGCATCATGAATAATGTTTATTTAGGTCTATTTAGGATTTGATCTGGCACACAATTTACTAAGGGGTGTTTTAGTGTTGAAGGATAGCATGCTATGATGAGCTCAATTCCTCAATCCAGTATTGAGGTATCTCATTTTAGCCCCTTTTTATCTTTTCTGCATCTGAGTTATGCATTTCAAATGCATGGAGACCCTCTAGGGCATTATTCTGTTACTCTGGACACTACCAATAAGACTACAAATTCTAGCTAGCAGTGGCTCTTCAGAACCTCTTTGGTGTTTCTTTGCTGTGTCTCATAATGTGTATATTCTTCTATTTTTTGATGGATTATTATTATTTGAGGTTTTATATACTTATTATATTGTTTGTCTAATTTCAAGAAATGATTAGAGGCAATGTCCTCCATTAAATAGAAAACTAACAGTGTTTCATTCATGGCAGGTTGCTGATTTGAGCATGTTGAGGGCAGAAACTCACAAATTTGAATCTCGTTATATTGACAATCTTGTTGGTAATTAAAATAGAAGCACACCGAATATGTCATTTTTTGCTCCTTTTGTCCTGTTTACTCCATGATGTAGTGGTGATGTGTACTGTTGGGTTGCAGGAAGTGAAAAGGACTGCTATGATAGGTCACCAATCAATTTTGTTGATAAATTTTCTTGCCCCATAATTTTATTCCAAGGATTGGAAGACAAGGTATAAATTAAATTATGTTTGCTTTTCATCCCTGTTCTGTCCTACTTGCAGTTGAACCCTAGTTTGAACTGAGGTTCTGAATTATCATATGATTTGCATTTAGATCGTGATTGCAAATTTTGGTGTGGCAGAATAATCTTCTTGGGTTAATAAGTAAATATTGATATGTATATTCCCTGATCAAATTGTTCTTTTATTTGTATAATATGTAAAAGGTTTTGGGTTATTCTGATATCTTGTACTTGTTGCAGGTTGTACCCCCCGATCAAGCTCGTAAAATCTACCAGGCACTGAAGGAAAAATGTTTACCCGTTGCTCTTGTGGAGTATGAAGGAGAACAGCATGGATTCCGCAAGGTTTTTACTATTTTACAGGACAGCCAATTACTTTTATCTACATCTGGGGTATATTCTCACTGACCTTGTTTGGTTTGCAGGCTGAGAACATTAAGTTCACTCTTGAACAACAAATGATGTTTTTCGCACGAGTGGTTGGACACTTTGATGTTGCAGATGAGATTAACCCAATCAAAATCGATAACTTTGACTGAGCATTTAGTGTGTATATCTGGTTTTGGTATTTCTAGTAACTGGTCTTGTTTGAGTGAAGTCCTAATAATCAGTCAACTAGTCCTAATAATCCGTCAGCTATGAATGTCTTTGTTATGTTTAATTATATATATATATATATATATATATGTTATAGCAATCAATTTTTGCCTTTCCAGGAAGGTTGTGAATTTGCTCTCACAATTTACCTCACTGAGGGCTTAAAAGATGTTCCTGTTATACCAACAGCATTACATTGAACTTTCCAGTATTTTGCTAAATTTCGATTGAACCTTGTGGGATTTGTAAGATTTTCCCAACCACTTACTGTAATAAACTTGTTTGTGATCCCACACGGTACTACAGTAGAAGGAATCTGGGGCGGTTTTTGTTTTTCCCGTAGGAAGTTAACACTTGTAGCAAAAGGATCAATGGTTTTAAGAGGATATTCGAGCTTAGAGGTGAGCCAGTAGCACCGCTCTTTGAAAAATTAGCGGGTCTTTCAAAGCCCATTTGGCCCGGCTGCTTGGCGGCTAAGCTAGTGGGCCCTTAATATAACACTTTAAACGCTATATCTTAAACAGGAATGCTACACGTCTGTGTGATGGTGTAATTGATTTATTACTAATTAATAATATATTACTTTTACCGTTCAACCCATGGATGTCACGGGAGATGTCATATGAGTTGGAATATAAATTAAAAAAATATTTTAATTGAGTAAGCATGCCATCAGTTGTGAGGTATAACTTTATATCTCATCTTTGAAAGTGTACGCCTTCTCATTTCGAATTTTTATTTTAATTCAAGGCTCTATTTGGCAAATGTGATTATGCCATAAAAAAAATATTGTTCAAAGTGTTTGGTGAACAAATATAGAGTTGTTTTATCAACAAACCTGATTTTTTTGTTTCGAAAAAGGAAATTTATAGTTAATGGTTTTACTAAATGTTCGTGAAATTTTTTCTTAACAACCAGAATATTTATTCTATGATTTTCAAAGCCATGACATCAAATATCAAACGAAGCATAATTCACAATAACTTGTTTCGGTGAGGAGGTAACTAGTAATTACTTTTCATTTTGCCAACGTCAATCAGTGTCTTTTGTTTTCACTTTGGGAGGCCGTATATCATCTCATCATTAATAAAAAACAAATGCCATCATGCCAACGAAGCCTTCCGACTTCTAGAAGTTGACAATAATAATTTGTCTAAATATAAAACCATTTGTCTCCGGTATCGTAAAAGAAAATTATTGCAACTAAAAAAATAATATTTTTATATGCAAGTTCATATCTATCCAATATCCAGCATATTCCTTACAAAATAGTTGTAATAATTGCTCAATAAATATTTGATAGGGTACTGGTGACAGATGCTACGCTGTTCTGTTAATTATTTGACTTTGCAGCAAGCAGCTAAGTCCCGCAGACGACACCGAATTCTGACCCCTTTTTTTCATAATATTATTGTATATTATACATCTTTCTATTCACATTTTTTTCTAATTATTTGATCAGCAATACAATACAATATATTATTATTATACTGGTAGGTAATGCCCGATGAGTTGTCTTTTGTTTCTTCTGATGGGAGTACATTTGACAGCGTTTTAATTTTCCATGTACTTAAGGAAATTACTTTTCTCTGTTCATATTTTTAACCTTTAAGGGTGCAACGAATGATCATAGGTAAAAAAGTAGAGACCATCTAAAATGATTGCGTCTAGATTAGCATGCAATCACGAACTAATGAAATTAATTGAAGTATTAGAATTTGCTGCTGGGCAAAATAGAGATATGATTTGTAAAAATGAATCAAAGATTACAATAATCATGGAACTAGTCACAGTACCAATTTGTTCATCACGTGAACTCTACAAATATAGAAAGAAACAACAAATTATCTTTACAACAAAAATATGTATGAGATATATATATATAAAAAAAAAAATTAAATTGGTATGAAAGAAAGAAAGAAAGAAAATTCAGGAACGTGAGAAAGCCCCAAGTACGTGGAAACCCAGGATGCCAGATTTGTATGGCAAGACAGTTTTCTTCTTCAAATCCTGAGAAGCAGCTTTATTCTTAGTATAATGCAACTCGTGAGCGGAAACCGGTCCTTTTCTGCGACCAGAACCGGAGCCATCGGTTGAGCGGGAACTGGTGTTCCTCGTGTCTTCATTCCTCTTGAAAGCTGAATACTTCCTGAGTGGATCTTTATCTGCCGCCCGTCCCTCAGACGCGCTACGGAACAGGAGAAAATCCGTGAATCTCCATTTTCTTGAAGAACTCTTTGTGGAAGAAGCAGCGGCAGCAGCAGCAGCAGGAGGATGAGGAGGAGGCTTTGAATTAATCGTAGACTGCTTGATGGGTGGCGGCGGTGGCTGCTGATGTTGCTCTTCCTCCCATGGATATTCAGATACCCTGTATGGAGACAGCGATCTTGTTGCCCTGCGGCTCCCACTTGATAAATCATTTCGCCTTTGCCTTCCTCTCTCTCTTTGATGCTCTGTTGTTTTAGTTTGGGCCTGGGCAGCAAACGGATCGGCTTTCTTTTTGTTTCGCGGGGAAAATGCATCGCGGATAATCTTTTTGCCATGTGAAATAGGATTAAGGGATGACCTCGGGGATCTTGGAGATAGCAGGGGGCTTTTCTGGCCAGCCCGGTCGTCAACCTGTAATCTTGGCGGAGGCTTCAGGGGGCGGATTTTACCGCCATCAAAGAGCTCCTCAGCTGTGAGGGAGGCCTGCTCCGGCTCGGTGTTGAAGCTAAAATTGAAGGCGAAATCATCTTCTCTTGGGGATCTTGGGGATTTAGATTTGGGGGTTCCAGGCCTTTCTTCCCAGCCGAAAGGAATCGCTGAAGAATTGTTTCTTCTCCTGCCGCTGGTATCATCATCATTATTATCATTCATCACGAAGAGGCTGTCGAATTCCTGATAAAACTCAGAAATACGGGAGGGACTTGTAGGGGCGCTGGTGTAGTAGTACTGGCCAAAACGTTTTGGGGATGAGGGAGCACTCGGTTGTGGACTTGATCTCGCGCTGTTGAAATCGAATTCCATGCTTCCTGGTCCCTGAGCTCGAGGTATCACTATCTCCATCTTCACCCTAACTACCTACCCTGCCTCTGCCTGCCTGCCTGCCCGCTCTTCCTTTTGCACGCTTTGATTTGATTCAATGGTTTCAGCAATTTAAAGGAGGAGAATGAGACTCTCTTTTTGGATGGATTGGATATATATATATATATATATATATATATATATAATAATAATTATTATTATTATTACAATTCAACAAAGCAAAGGAAAGTGAGGAGAAAGGGTGTTTTGAGGAACGAGGATAAATAGAGGTAGATATTGTTGACCGCGGAAGCCGCCTTTTAATACTTTGCACAAAATCTGTGCTTGCTCGTCAATCCTCATAGCTAAGCGCTGCTCACACACAAATCAGAACATGGGGTCCATCACTTTTGTTTTCTTTCAATACTTAAACTCGTTCGCCACTATTCCCATTATTATTTTTATTTGGTTTCTGGTTTTAGGTGAGCAGAAAGATTAATTAATTGTGTCATGCCTTGAATCTTCTTCGCAACTATAGGCGGGAACCGGATGTTGACAATTCTTTATATATATATATATATATAAAGATTAAAAATTTATTTAGGGTTAAGTTATTTAATAATTTGCTTGCGCAGCACGAGCGGCATCAGTTATTATTATTATGGCTTCATCTCTTTCTCACTTCTCACCCTCCAAGCTTGACTTGTATGACAATAAATCTGCGGTCAAATGAATCCATATGTGGCTTGGCCTCACGTGTGACACGTCACAAAATGCTTTGTTTTCACTCAAATGAAACATAACAATAAGACCAGACACTATCCTTTCAGTCGCCATCTAGAAGGAACTTAATTAAATCGGCTAATTAATTAAACGGTGAAAATTAATATTAAACTTGCAGTAAAAGATAAATTTGGAGTCGAATGACAGGATTTGTCTGTTATGAAGAAAAAAAAAAAAAAGACGAATTTTATTTAGACTTCATGTTTGTTCTGATCTGATGTACGCCTGCTATTTATTTCGTTAAGAGTAATCATAGAGGCAGAGCTACGAAATGTATTTATATAAATAATTTTATATAAACTAAACTGATATAGCATGTGTAATAAAAATTATTTAATTAAAAATATAAACAAGAAAATAAAATACTATGAATAATATAATAAATAGTGTTAATTCAGCTAATTATAATATGTTTGTACAACATTAATGCCTGGACAATAAATTCAAAATTTTTAAATGTAATAATAATAATAATAATAAATTAATCAAAGGGAATAATTATTAATATAAGTAATTGATCAATGGCAACCCTACACACCAATTAATATAAGTAATTAATCAAAGGGAATAATTATTAATATAAGTAATTGATCAATGGCAACCCTACACACCAATTAATATAAGTAATTAATCAAAGGGAATAATTATTATCTAACACGACATTTGCATTATTGTTAGTTGAATAATTCGTGTGAGCTGAGCTGACTATCAAATTCCTTGTGCGTAAAAGTAGTATGCGACCGTTAATTTTTTACTTACTCCGTCCTTCAAGTCGTCAACTTCAAGTATGATTTTTCAATTACAATTAGTGGCACGTGTGTGAAATAGATCAACTAGAATGATTCCTGAATTCTAGATTTTAGACTTTGTAGTTTTAGGCCCCCTAAATATCTGCATCGCACCTGACTCTTCAGTCTTTATTTGATTGTTAGATGACAAACGCATCCAAATTTAATATATAAAAATATGTATATGTTTTTTAACACGATTAATTTTCTTAATCAAACAACAACCAGCTTCTTCTTCTTCTTCTTCTTCTTCTTCTTTTGAAAAAAAAAAAAATTGAGGAGTTTCTTAGCAATTCCCTTTCATCAAGCTTGTTTTTCAATCCAAGATCAAAAAAATATTGTCTTCTAGAATGCAACCGATGTAAGCAATGATTTGTTTTGGTCACATCGGTGTACTATTTGACAATTTAAAGGATAATGGGTATGATTATAAAATAATGAAATTGGGACGTCAATGTGGAAAGTGAACAAATGATATACGTCTGCGGCGATTCTAAGTAAATTTCTTAAATAGCCTTAAATTATTGTAAACCTTAATTTACATTTTATTTTTATAAAAAAAAAAGAAGACAATTTTTATTATCAGCCCACCCTCATTTTTTTTAAACGAAAATGAGAGTTAATTAAAAAAATCGATACATTGATGAATCATAAAATTTAAAAAATGATTGTTTCAATAAAAATAAATTAAAAAGAATTAGATCTCTAAAGATGTAAACCTTACCATGCATTGCAAATGTCGCTCTTAGGGTTTTTTTTTTATGAGAAGAGAAATATTCAAGTCTTTCTTAAATTTGTGCTCTCAATAAAAGCTAAGAACACGAAACCCACCACTAGGCCGAAGCTTTTGCATTCACTAAATACTAATCTCATGTTAAATGTGTGCTACTTTAATTTTAAGTAGGATTGTAAAATGATATTATAATTGTGTGCGTGTTTTTTTTATATATATATATGTATGAAAACACAAAATTCGAAAGAACATGTAGAAGAAAAGAAATCAAAATTTGTCCATTGTAGGATAATAAAAATATTCAATAAGGAATTTGTAAGGCCTGCGTAAGAAACATAATTAAAGAGAGTGTTAATTGTTAAAAGAGTTGAACAAGACAAAATATGGTAAGCTTATCATTAAGTTATTAGCGATTCGCATAACAACAACAATACTGTATAATGAACCCTCCAAATAATGCCGACATAGGTGAGTTGGTCCTGATTATTAAAAATCTTTTTCTATTCGTTTATTTTATTTCTGGGAAAGTAACATTCAAATTTCTTAAAACCAGACTTCATAAACCATAAATACCCACGCATTTTTAAGTTCGAATGACAAGCAATTGTTTTGAAAACCCAAGTGGTGTCAATGTTCAACCGATGAGCCACCATCACTCGTTGGTGCCGGAAGTGATGACCGACCAGTATTTACTCTCTCTCTCTCTCTCTCTCACACACACACACACTCTCGCTCTATATATAAATATAAAATTTTTCAATTTAGGATTTGGACTTTGTTAAAAACTAAAAAAAATTTTATCTAATAGAAGTTATTAATTTACCGAGCATTAAATTATAGAGGTGTAAATATGAATGATTATGTAATATTAAATCTATAAATACAATACAATATATAAATAACAAAAGCAACAAATAATAATAATAATATATGTTGTTGATGTTGAACCATTTTTATATTTGTGTTGTTAAAGAACTATATGAAATTAGATATTATACTAAATATAATATAGTACGTTTGTATTTATGCTATGTCCCATCTTTAAGTAAAATTAATGTCACGGGATAAGTATTTTTGTGGTGAAAATTCTTGCAACATTTAAACAACTGTTATCCGAAAATTGTTAAATAATCTTTGAACTTCTGGGCTAAAAAAGATAGAGAGGAGAATGAGCAATTAAGTCAAAGAAAAAAAATATTATTCAAAAGAGTATGTGTACAGAAGAAAGCTTGCTTTCTTTGTATTATTCAAAAGTGCTTGAGTTGCTTATTTTAAATGGCAAGAAGTCTAAAGAGGTCTTATAGTTTGTAGAGAATTTCCATGCCTAGCAATGCCTAAAGTATTCTACAAAACTCTACGTACACCATACTAGAAGCCTTCTCCTACCTTTGGAATTGACAAAACAAGAACTTTATGTGAGAGTAGAAGCCCCAAAAGGAGAATCTTCGATAGCGTGTGGATCGGTTAATTCAATAAGAAATGGGAGTTCGCGCTCGATTTCGTTGTTAATGTCCAACAGCCCACATTATGCCACTCTCTAGAGAATTTCTAAGTACGTACAAATACAAAGAAAGTGTCAGAGGTTATTAGAGCCGAAACTTCTAAAATCAAGACAAATTAGCACACCTTAGCCTGGGCATTTGAGCAGTCCCTGACACTAAGGCCAAATAATGGTTTAAGGGGGTATGACAGTTATTTTGACATACAAACAATCAAAATGAAGGGTATTACTTTGGTGTATCAACTGTACAGTATATTTGTCACTAGTTTTCTATTTTTGGTAACCAACTTTTGTCAGGTAATAACATTTTCATTACATGTAACAAGTTTTCATAATATTCGATGTAGATAGACATAAACAAAAATGTATATATGATAAAAAAAAAAAAAATGTTGTTATCATTTACTAAAAATATAGTGGATACACGGTACAATTGATGTACCATAGTCACACCCCAAAATGAATAGACTCAACTAACAAATATGTAACAGGTAACTTTGTGGTAACAATCTTCTCCCTCGTGTTGAGGTGGAGGAATTTCTTAAAAGAAAACAATAATAATCCATGGAGGAATTTCTTAAGGGAATTTCATCTTTATCTATGTTGTGCTTTGTTGGGTCCCTGATGAGTTTCCTCTGAAATATTTGAAAATCTGTGCATGTGACTTTGTTGGGCCAACGATGTGGTTGTTTCCTAAATGGGACAATCGTTTTTGTTAGGACCTCTGATAATTAACCCCCTCTGGATATCTCAATATCCCCATCCTCAACTCAACACATGTAATTACTAACATTATCCTATCCTTTAATAAGGATAATTAATATTTTAATTTTAATTTTTTTCCACTCTCATCAGCTCTCTCTCTCTCAAGCATCACCATCATCCCCACCACTTATTTTTATCACTGTCAATCAATCACCACTTATAGAATGTAATTAGTTTTTGTTGTTTGGTTTTATTAAATTTTATAAATAAGTGATGAATTTTATTATTATTAATTGTATGGAATTTGATGTGATGAATAAATTTAAAAAAAAAACTATCATATTAATGGTCTTTATTATTTCTCACCTCTTGTAACTCATCATCATCATAAAAGCCAAAAAAATAAAATTATGAAAATCTATTTTTGACTTAATTTTTTATTTTCTTGCTCTTTCTTTTTTATGCTTCCTCTGTTCTTGAATTTAACTTATAAAATTATTGATCATGATACCATAAATATTGAGCTTGGTTCATTAAAGGAGCAAAGTAGGTTGCTCCAAAATAATAATAATATTAGCGCAAACGAGAGAAAAAAAAATAATTTTTAATAAGGATTAGTTTAGAAGTACATTGAATTAATTAAGAAACGGTGGTTGCTTAGATATACAATGATGATTGTTGAGAGAGAGAGAGAAATTATGCAGATGAGAGAAAAAATAAAAAAGTTAGAAAAATAAATTTTTAAAAAATTTTTAATGAGGGTAGCTTTGGAAATAGATGAAATAAATTAGAAAATGGCAGTTGAGATAGACAGAGGGAGGCAAATATCACCACTTGTTTTCTTAGTGTCGGTTTTTTTCAACCTTCCCATTTATTGATATCATGTAATGACAATTATATATAGTAGAATATCATTAAATTAATAATTAATAAATTGATAATTTCAATTAAACAATAATTTTTTCAGCCTAATAATTTTGATTAGATAATAATTTCTTCCATTGTCGACTTGGGACCAACGTAGTAAATTAATAAATCGATAAATCTATTAGATAATAAGTTTTAAAAAAAAACTTTTCTCTAAAATTCAATTAATATATAAATTAATAATTATCTAATTTGAAACCAAACACGTGTGATGTTTTTATAATGCTCTTATAAAATAAGTTTTCAGTATTGTTGTTTCTTCTAAAAATTAATGTTTTATTCATTTAATCGGTCATTATTGCTTTTTTCATATCTTCTAGATGAGACGCCATTGTTATATTCTAGGTGTTATGTTAAAAGAAACAAAATAAAAATCAGTTTAATATATTACCTCTAAAAAATCTTCTATTACCATCTAATCATAATCTAACCATATAACAATTAGAGGATTGTTGAATGACTGATTGTGATTTACTAAATCAAGATCAAATCAAAATCATATTATACAACTTAACAAAATCACTATATTCTTTTATTATCTTTATGAATTAATAAATTATTAAACTATTGATAAAAAATGATTTTTAATTTATTGATATATTAATATTCACTAAATTAATATACTTTTCATAGTCCATGACTATTAATTTATCGAAGTTCTACTTACCCACCCATGTAAAATGATTAAATAGATATTTTTAAATGTAATTATGTTAATTTAGCGAGCCTCTTATGGACATAAAACCGAGCCTTTGAAAACACAATTTAATAAACCCTTAATGAAACTGAAGGAAATATACTTTCATTTCAATACCTACGACGAGTTCACGCCGGGAGTAGTTAGATCTATCGTCTATCCAGCAGAATGCATGCGTGTCTCAATCATCCAATCAAGTTCATAATCTGTGAATGTGAATTGTGATAAGTATTTTGAATCACATGAGCATAATATGGCCCACACACTGCCAGTCTTCCTTTTGTTCTAATAGTTGTTGGTCACAGCCATCACAGAAAGTTAAGGGTTAATTTGTCATTACACTTCACGAATTAATTATTTTTAAATCATTTTTTTTGAAAATCTTAATTTGTTCTTTTTTAATTAAGAAAGCAAAAAAAAAAAAATTATTTTACCTTTTTAAATAAAAATGAAGATAATTTCAAGCTTTTAAAACTAAAAAAAAAAATTATTTAAAAATAATCAATTTACCGAACTAATTCAAAATTTAGAGAAAATTTAAATTGAGTAAACAAACAGCAGAAACCAAGTACCGGAACAAGAAGACAGACACGGGCTTCAGCTTTTGTTAACGCGTGAGGTGTGATTGATTGCCCCATATGCCCCTACTGTCCTCACTCTTCATTGTCAATGGACAGTTTGTTTCTAAGTTAGGACCACATCACTTTGGTAGTGATTGAATGAATCCATTTTCTTCCTGTTACAGCTTCAGCATAAGACAAAAATTTCATTCCATAACCAAACCGGCTGGTTTAACACATCGCAATCTAAACCTAATTAAATTATCTTCTTACTTTTTCATTATCTTATCTTAATCATATATTTAGAAAGATTTTTAAGTGTCAGTCCCTCTAAAAATATGTAAATATTGATTAACACCATCCACATATAAATTTAATTGACTTCATAATATAATTATGGATCGACATCGATTGTCAAAAAACAGGAACATAAGCTTATAAATGTAAAATAAAATTGTGCACCAGACTTGCTTATCTAAATTAAAGTGGCAGATCTCCTTTCTTGGACCACAAGCAATAATGAATTATGTTAATATAGCTAAGTGAGTTGGAATTCAAAAACCGTATTCCTCTAGCTTAACTAGTCTCAATGGGCAATGATTGCTCCTCTATTCAACATTCATTATCTTCCCAGACACAGTAATGACCCCGTCACTGTTCACACCTAAAACTCTTTAATGGAACTACCGTTTCTCTGTTTCCATTGTCAGTGTAGTTGGTTTATGAAACATGAAACCAATCATAATCAATTCTGCCCAAGTTAAACCTACCCATTTGACTTAAGCTTGCAAACAGTTCTAGTTAAAGCACATGGTATCTAAATTGATTCAGAAATCAACTTTTTGTATACAAATCTTCCATCAATAACTAGTTACAAGAAGAATTTGACATCGGAAGAGAACATTATTCACTTACAACTACATACAAGGAACACTAGAACTAGATTATACATTTAATTTTAATATCTATTCTCTAGCTCTGTACAAAACTGTAACTACAATACTAAACAACCATGTAAATAGAAATTAACTCAGAAGACATGCAACAATTATTCATGTATGTATAAGATACCTAAAACTGAACTCATATGGCATAACTTGGACGAATTGTGACAATGGTTCACTTTTTCCCCTCTCGAGGCATTTTATTGCTTTCTTTCCTAGTTCACATGGTAACTGAAGACAAATCCAATCCAGTAATGACTCGAAGTCCTTTGCAAAGTCGAGTAAATACCAGTCTAATAGCTTTGGGATTGCAAACTTTTTTGATGAAATGCCAACCGCAGCCTGTAGGTACTCTCTTTTGGCAACTTCTAGTTCACTCTCAACTTCAGATGCAGTGTACACCCTCACCTTCATATACCAAGCATAGTCATTAATCAGTAATTGAATATTTCCCCAAGATCTTAACAACAACAACAACAACAACAAAAAGGCTTGGAATGCAGCATTACACACAAAATTTATAATTTTACCAAATCTCTGTGTAATGGACGGATAGTTAATCATAAAATTCCAGAAAGTATAGGACCACCGAAAATTTCCATTAAATTATCTGAGAATGCACGTGGAAATAAAGTAGATAATAAAACCAAATCTATCAATTTTATGAGTGGACTTACAGCAGGGGAGGACCAGCTTCCACAAGAGAGGGCAAATGTTACCAAGGGTTCAGATAACTCCAATCCAAACATGAATCTGGCAGTCATTTTGTCGTTTTTTGCACCCTTTGAAAAGGTCTGTAGTGCATGTAGAGGTAAAGTTGCTGAGAAAGTCTTAATTAACAAGCTGAAAATACTTGAGTTGAAATGTGCAATGCTTACATATTTTGAGTGGTAAGGCAATCTCAGGATAAAATGTTCAATGGTTATTGCATTTAGCAGGTGGCCCCCTACTTTTATTGTTGCCTGAGGAGTGAAAAATGGAATCTTATAAAATAGTGGTTATAATGTTATAAGGTACAAGATGGTCCAGGAGCAAATATGCTTTTCCAGGAATAAGCTTTTAAGCATCTAATAAACATAACGTTAGGCCAAAAGAATAGCACACGAAATAGAAGATCACTTCTCTGTTTTTTTTTTTGGTAAATTTTCGAAAGTGATACAAAGAACACTTTAACAAGAAATAAATAATTCCTAAATGTTTCATACCTTTTGCATCAATGCAACGACCATCTCAGGACTCTCTGGTATTCCATTCTCAAGGAATCCCTGAAGCATATCAGTATTAGAACTTGCCTCTCCGTCTTTGGACTAACAAGGACAAAAATAAGAAGCACACAGAACATACATTCATCATGCAGGAATTGTAAATGTTTATCCAGAATGCAAGCTTCTCCTGATGAGTTAGGTTTACTAAATTGACGGAGGCAATTTTCCCAAGGAGGATTCTGAGAATTTAGAATACAAAATGGCCATTACTACCAGAATTTTATTTTTTATTTAAAAAAAAAAAAAAGAAAAAGGAACGAAATGAGAAATTATTTAAGTTTTAACAACTTACTTCAATCTACGGACAAGAAACATGGAACTAGATGTTCGATTAGTATTGATCGAGTCTGCCTCAATTGCAAATAAGTGCTTATATGGACCTACATCTCTCTCTCCAAATTGTGAACAAATACCATAGGGATCCTGGAATTCTGTTTCTTCGTTGCTTTCTTTAGATGCTAACGTCGATAAAAAGTGCAAATTTTCAGCAGTGCCCTTTCTCTTACCCGAGCTCATGCGTGACAAAATGCTTGATAAACATCTCACGATGTCCTCGGAAATTCTGTTTGGACCATCATCTCCAGAATGTCTCTCATCTGACGCACTAATTGTTCTTGCTTCTTCGTTTTCTGGGTTTCGTATTCGACATACTAGCTGAAAATTAAATACAACTTAACGTCCATTTCTCAGAAAAGTATATTCGCTACAACATTTCGAGTGTTATCAACGTTAGCACAAACCTGTTTCTTCTGAGGATCTAAATGCCTCTTTGTCTGTTTACAGTCATTGGAAGGTCTCTTCAAAGGAGTTCTGACTGTTTGGACTTTTTGAACAGAGGATACTTTCCTCTTGATAGAATTAGTACATAGTTGATTCTCTTTTCCCCTCCCGTCAGCTATTAGTATATCAACAAGGAGGAATAAGGCGTGAAAGCTTGATTATAATTCAATACCAGTTAACTAAATACACATTGTGTGTAAGGGTTGAGCTGATCCCTACCAGAAAGTGATGCCAATTGCCTTATTGCCGATGTCATGGATCCACCCACATTTCGAGCTAAGAACTTGGATTGCTCTTGTTTAGAATTTGTATCATCAACGCATGGATCACACAAATCAATTGAACTCTCCATGTTCTTCTTCGAGGATGAAATGTAGACCGCTTCCTGATACAAGTCTTGTCGGAAATGCACTACCTGTTCCTCAAGCCTTACAACTTCCTCCTCCAATACAGCCACTTCTGCAAGAAGCTCCTTCGTCTACAAAAACCCCCAAAAAAAAAAAAAAAAACAATTCAAACATGACTGTGAAAATCGAATTTGACAACGAAGAACTACAAAGCGGATGGTGATTTTATTACTGACAGAAGGAGGAAGATAAGGCGGTAGACGAGGCAGAGCTCCCAGAGGCCTATTGAAAGCTCTCTCCAAAGCTCTGTGAACATTCTCTTCATGTCTAAGCTTTTTCTTCAGCTTATCAACCTGAACAATTCCAAATTTCATTACAACTATATATAACTAAAAGAAGCTAAAACAAAATTAAATCCGAAATAGCAAATTGTGCTGTCACCAAAAGGACAAAAAATAAAAAAATCCCCACATCTTGCTGTAACGCATGTTTTCGCTGCGGGTTAGAAGCTCTTCGACTCGTAGTTGTTTTTCTGGCATCTGCTACTTTGGTTCTCGGCATTTCCACCCTCTCCTTCATTGCATTTGCACCAGAAATTGAAATTTATAAGCGCAAGATTCAATTTGAAAATCTAACATCGGATTCTAATCAAAACAAGACCAAGTGTTCAAAATCTTTAGGAGCGGTTCACTTTCAGGAGCCTAGGTTCTCCACATCGATATTGAAGCCATATTATATATGTGAAACTATACTACCCCCCCCCCCCCCTCTCTCTCTCTGTCTCTCTCTGGCTCTGTAGGGAAATAATTACGACATTCCATTTACAGGATTTAGCTTGAACAGAACAATCATACTAATAAAAGCTAGGGGCCCCAGTTTAAATATGCAATCAAAAGTTGATTTAAAATTGAGATGAGTGATTACTTTATCTTGGTTGAATGGAGCGTTCAAAGATTGGCATTGCAGTGAAGTCCTGAGTCTTCTACTCATCTTTTAACAATCTCTGCAAAAGTACAACAGCTACGACGACTTGTGCGTAATCTGAAAAAGAAAAATCAGAAGACGTCATGTTGAAATGCATTCATATGAGTTTGACAAGAAGAGGATCATCAAACGCAGACCTTGCCTTGCTGAAAGTCTTGTGTGTGTATATGTACATAAGCAAAGTTCAATAATTGCGAAGCAGGGTCATTGTGAAGCACTAAACGAATACGAGGCGGAGAAAAGAGGAGAAGGATTGAGGTGGAACGTGGAAGCAGAGAAAGAGGCGGGGCAACTGGCAAAGCTCAAGGCTGAAGCGGTTGGCTAAACTTTGTTAAAAAGACGTACATAATGGTAATAATAATAATGTACCACCGTACGTTGTCTGATAACTTGGTACTCTTTAGCCTTTAAGTGAGTCTGTCTCTACTCTCTACGGATTTCGGATTGGGGATTTCGGATCTGGATCTACCGTATCCTATTCCTACGCATGTCATCATACATCAGTAAACGTGCGTGCCTCTGCGTCTCCCCTCTCCTTTTTTTACATAAACTATTTACCATTACTATTTCTCCGCCAATTCCCAAATATCCCAGCTGAAAAAATCTTTTAGGCGCTTCAATTATTCATTAAATAAACAGAAAGAAAACAATGCTCTTACTCTTCTTAGAACACTAGCCGCTCAGTCTTTCACATTATTCTCTCTCTCTCTCTCTCTCTCTCTCTCTCTCTCTCTCTCTATATATATATATATATATATATATATATACCCATACCCAAATCTTTCAACTTATACTGAGTAAATTCGGATCTTAAAATAAATAAATGAATAAAAGCTCAATCGCGACACACTTGTATTTACAACAGAAAGTGAGGGGACGAAAAATAACGGCTTTCGTTTTCAGCGACGCTGTGTCTTTAATTATTAAGCTCGGCTTGTGAGTCAAGATATCCAAGCCCAGCGGAAAAATCGAACCCTCTCCCTCAAACCAATCTTATTAATTGACATGCGTGGGTGGTCAAAATTTAGAATTAAATGTTCGATTACGGGTCAGTGGTGTGAGTGTGTAATGGGTGAATTAAATTAAGGTACTTGATTGAAGGCAAAAGCTGCCCAACTCACATGTGTGCCAACTAAACATATTTTCGAGTTAAGTTAAAAAAAAAAAAAGAAGAAATTAATTAATTAAAGCTGGTCCAAGCCTTTGCGGGGATTTAACATTTAATATGGCGGTTCGTTGTCTCTGTTTGTTTATCCTATACTTGCATTGTATGCTGTAAATTTATTGCAAATTAACTCGGTTTGCGAAATGATAAAATATTATTTATACGAGTTAACTTTGTTCCATTTTATACAGTTGTTATGTAAACCACCCAGATATTATTTTGCACAGCTTCATGATTTATATAAATTGAATTAAGAAGGCATAATAAGGCAGTCAACGAAATGTCGAAAGGGATCCAGCAAATTAATATCTCTTCATAAATGCATCAATTTTTTATAGACAAAAATGCCAAAGTTATCTGATTGGAATATAGATTTACAAACCCCACGTCGCGTGCTATGTCTACCTCTCAAACCAATGATCTTATTCTATCTGTCCCTTCAATATATTTGTAAACTCTTTTAATCAACACTACGAAAATGAAAGATGACATATTCATTGTTTCGTTTTTGTTTATGTTTATATTATCATTTTTATTTTATTTTTCTGTGAAAACGGGAGGATATAGAAACAC
Source organism: Murraya koenigii (assembly GCA_025617385.1). Lineage (NCBI taxonomy): Eukaryota > Viridiplantae > Streptophyta > Magnoliopsida > Sapindales > Rutaceae > Murraya > Murraya koenigii. The sequence continues at coordinate 39,574,696 of CM046812.1, read as the reverse complement.
ATGGATTGAGATTTGAGAAGCTATCGTCATGATTGCCGGTGATAAAAAAGATGAGAAATGTAATGGACACACCACTCATAGCCACGTGACAGTGACTTTTTAGCTTGAGAATTCAGATCAAGTGAATAAATATTCATTAATGCTTAATTCATCTTAGCTGTTGATAAATGATAATGGTGTTGATGATTGTGATTTCTGAAAGGCGAAAGCTGAAACTTAAAAGAAAATCAAATTCAGTGGGGTTTCTACAATTATTAATTAAAAGCTTTTTATTTTGGGTATAGAAAAGATTAATTATTATACTCTTATATATTATGAGGCAATTATAATAAATCAAGGATTACGAAAAGACGGCCCCCGGGGCTTGCTTGGCCGCAGAAACGGACAGAGCCAGATTCTAAATTTTCGTGGGCCAATTCAAGAATGAATTTAATTTAAGGGAATACCATTTCAACTCATGATGCAAGCATATTAAAAAAGTTCATAAGGGCTTAAAATTTTGATACAATTTAGGGGATTTTTTTAGTCGACCAAAGGCCTGTCCTCTCTTAAATTTTAACTAAAAAAACTCTTTTAATTTAATTTTTCAAATATTCAGTTATTTATCTATGTATCAAATAAAAGAAGAAAAAAAAAGTCATCTCCTTTTAAATAAAAATAAATATATTATTTTTATCCAACTTTTTCCTCTATAAAAATTATAATACATCACTTTATGATAATGCTCTTAATTGCTTATTTTTTTTAATAAAAGTATTATGTCAAAACAACGTCATTTCCATGGGTAAGGTTTTTTGCAATTTGACAAAAAATGGCACTTTGAAAATAAATTTTGTGATCGATTCCGCAATCCAGTTTGGTAACAACCTTACCTTTGTGTCGGTAAATTATGATTATGTGAGAAAACATAATAATTAGACTTCATGAGTACAGAATCATTTAAGTTCTTTATCTTACTATTAACTATATCACATTTAAGGCGAAGATCTTTGGTTAGTCGGTTCAACTGTTCATTATAATTTAATTTCGAGCACTGGTATAGGAACTAAATCTTGACAGAAATATGCTTAAGACAATATTATTTCAGATGAGTTTATTTATTTATTTATTTTTTTTAAAGAAAAATTATACTTAAAACGACGTCGTTTTATCCATATTTTTGTCAGGCTCTTATCATTATTTTTTGCCCCAATCATTTTTGTTTAATTCCATTCAAAAAGGTGTTAGTCTTTTGTGTCAAAAAATCCATTTATTTTATTTTTCAAAACTGGAATAACAAAAGTATGCGAATTGTTGCAATATGGTCCCAATTATTTACATGATCTGGTCCATCTACAGTAATATTTTTTATTTTTTCCACTTCACCGCCCTTTTGGCGGCAATCCATTGCTCTGGTCATTATCATAAGAAATGAAAAAATATCGCTTGATTTAGACAAAATAGTAATATTACAATTCTTTTATATATTTTTATAATTTTGTAATTTTTTGGGGAAAACGACATAAATGTTAGAATAACCCCAAAACTTAATCTTGATTACAGAAGGTGAAACTGACTCTTCTGTACGCTAGTTGACTTTTAAAATTAGACAAAGAACTTGGCTGGATTTTTTGAATACATGTATGTATGTACGTATTTTTATTGAATTTGTAAATAATAAAAAATGTTAAGATTCTCAATAGCTCTTGATTTGTCTTTTAAGTTCGACTTTGACCAATAATAAACTATTAAATTAGAGGTAAATTTATTATTAAAAGGGAGGGGTAAGAAAAAAATAAAATTGTCTGATGCTCAAATAAGGGACACAAAGACGAAGTTGCTTGTGACTGTCACCCAATGTTCTTGTCACAGGAGCGTAACGCATCTCCAAGCAGATAAAATGTCAATCTCAAGAAAGCAAATTATATTTTAGTATATATAAAAATTTATTTGCTATTTGTAAATCTATTATTAATTAGCGGTGTAATAGTTTGATTGAGTTTGGATTTACATGATCGTCGAGGATTTTACAAGTCGAAATGTTTTTAATCTCATATTTGAAGATATGTATAGATTGACATAATTAATAACATTTGTATTTTATAGTAAGACTCGGATTATAATATATAAGGAGGGGTGTGGTTTGATTGAATTAGAGATATATGATAATCAAGGATTTATGTATTATATAGTAGAGTAGGATTATAATATATAAGGAGGTGTGTGGTTTGATTGAATTGGAGATACATGATAATTAAGGATTGATGTATCCTATAAAATAGTAGGATTATAATATATAAAGAGGTGTGTGGTTTGATTGAATTGGGGATACATGATAATTATGGATTGATGAATTTACAATGCAAAATCTAATATTCTCAATTTTGAAGGGTTTCATTCCACATGGTATCTTATTTATTTATTTTGTAAGGAACACATATATCCCTAATGCTCATAAAAATGATAACATAGATTTGTAAATTTTAAATAAATGATACATTTAAAAATAATATATACATTTAGCTATCATGCCTGTGATCTAATGATTAGAAATGCTGCCCTTCAATTTCAAGGATAACAGTTTGAGCCCCCACAAGTGCGTTGTTAGAGTATTTCATTTCTCAACTATTAAGTGAAGGGTGATGAGTGAACATCCCTCTTATATTAGTAAGGGTTTAGAGAAGATAGTTTGCTTCTTTACTCAAGTGTGAAGATAGACATCTCTCGAACATTAGTGAGGGTTCAAATATGGGCAGTACCTCGTATGAATTAATGCAAACTAATTCCGGTCATAGTCTAATTTGTCAAATATTAGTGAGGGTTCAAATATAGGCAGTGTCTTATACAAATTAATGTAAAATAGTCTCAATCATAGTCTAATTTGTAAATATCAGTTATAGTCTCATGTATAAATACACACACACACATTTATTGGTTATGTAATAATAGATACATTTAAAAATGATTTCAATATTCAAAAAATATTTGAATCATTTAAAATCTATTTGATATATTTTATTATATTAAACTAAATTTTATAATAAATTTAAATTATTTTGAATATCATATAAAATAAATCAAATGTTATTAATGTGTGAGATATATAGAATTAATTGTAAAATCTATTTAAACCAAAGATTAATTTAAAATATTTTAATAAATACAAATATATTATTAAATAAATATAATACTTTACATTTTTATATTATTTTATGTTCTATTTTTTATTAATATTATTAATCTACTAGACATATTAAATTATTTATATTATATTTGTATTTGTTAAAAATTTTTGAAGTCAATTTTTTAGATACTACACTCAAAGGGTATTATAATAAAAAATGAATCTTGATGTCCATTATTAAGAATATGGGGTTTGTTTAATAATTTTCTTGAAATTTGGAAATATGACGGTCTTTATTTTTTCTTCAATTTCATGTGTTATGACAAAAAAATAAATTATTGTTATATAAATCTACCATCTATAAGATAAGATGCATGGCAAATCACGTAAGATTGAAAAAAAAAAGAAAAGAAAAAACCTTGGTATATTATTTAGAATGTTAAATGTGAACATAATATTGTATGTGAAATCAATTGATAAATAAGTAATACAAGAGACATGGCGCATGAGGTTGGATCCTACTATTATGTAAGGGCAAAGACTTTGTTTAGATATGTGGTTTGATCCTGCTCGTATGGGCGGTCAGAAGTGAGAAGAGTTTGTTTTATACCCATGCCATGCTTTAAAAAAATAAAGATAATTTAAGTATTTGGTAACTAGTAATTACACTTGTAAACTCATCAGTTGTCCATATTATTAGATTACCTAAAATCAATGACACAAAATTTTATGTTATCGTTTTAAGTTTATATGTCTCTGTCAAGGTGACAACCAGGTGATGAAGACGATAGATTTGATTTCCAAGCTGTGGATGAAAATTAGAGGAGGTTTCATATAAGAACTAAGAGCTCTTTGGACCCTTGTGTTTATGTACGACTCTTTCACCAACCACGGCCATTTAATTTCCCATTAGAAAAAACAAGACACTTGGGCCTACGCCCGCGAATAACCAACATCAACTTTCCATATTTTCATGCCCACTGACAAGAAGCTACTATGTCACTCTTTTAACATTACGATTACTAGGACTCGTGATTGAAATTTCAATTGGGGTAAATTAAATATGCTCGTGGTTTTTTGTGAAAATGAGAGAGAATGTTGCGTGGGTAGGTCCAATTAAAGAATCAATAACTAATACAATAAGGCATAAGTATACGACTATTCACCAAAAAAAAAACAATCCCAATTGCTCTAAGAGCTGCTGCAACTCAAGAGTGTGTGATACTGTGATGTGATGATTGTGTGCTACTGATTCCTCAAAAGTCAATAATACCCCACGGCCCATTTCTTTCCTTTTTCTTGCACAAACAAACGTCACCCATACATGTTATGTATTCTCCCAAAAAGGTAAAAGGTTCATATAATTACACAATAAGCTTTTAATTAAAGTTCTTTTTTGTGTGGGGACTGATTTGTCACGCCACTGACACTGAGCGCAACGATTATTGTGCCCTTCTAGCCTCTTTCACCAAAGCTTCTCTTTCTTCTTTTCACCTTTCCTCTTCACCCTTTTTGGTTTCAATGATGCTTTGTGTTTGCATATGCTTGTGCCACAACAATTACACTGAATTGTTTATCTGTCCAAGAAATTGTTATTGAAACAATGTACACAACTGGTTCTAGAATAGGCTTTAGGTGGTCCTATTGATATTATCCATCCTTGGCCATGGGTTTCTGGAAATGAAAATAGAAATAACAACTTTGGATTTGTGCCACTCCTGAATCCTGATGATAATCGACAAAAAAAGGATTAAAAGTGGAAAAGCAGTTGCATGCTAAAAGAGCAAAAGGTGTCTCTTTTACATTTTGTGGCAGCTCTCAACTAAACTCAAAGCCACTTTGCGGGTTTTGGGCCCCGAGTCGTTAAAAGTTAATCACTGCCTCTCATCCTCCTCTCCTTGCAATAAGATTTGAAAGTACCCTCCACAATTCACAAATCTCCATTATTGAAAGTATCACCAGTTCAATCAATTAAGATAAAGGAAAAGAAAAAGAAAAACTAGTACAATTTTCACTTTGGGGTTAATAAAATCAATAGGATGCCAGCTGGAAAATACTGCCACCCATGGCCATGTTCCTTGCAGGATTTGTTTGTTTTTCACTTTCCTAGTCACAGACAAGGCATCCATAAACTATAATATCCATGCTTCATTCACAGTTACCACCGCAAGGGCACTTGCTGTTTGATTTTAAACCACTACTGTATTGGGAGATAGTAATAGGATTACAATTTTATGAAAGAGTGGTGGCGGAGGCATTTGCAAACTGTAATAAGACAAAGGGCACACATGGAAACACAGAAAAACTTGGATCGGTTTGTACATAGACCAGACATTGTCCCTTACTTGTCAGCTTATTACTTTGTATCTTTTTCTTTTAGTTATGCCAGCTCTTTATATGGAATTGGTTCCCGTATTTCATTGACCTGTTAGCTCTTATCTTAGTTCATTGTTACGGGTCGAGTATTTTGTATAGCAAATTTAGATAATTTTGATCTCAAAATTGTTAAGTATGCCTTCAATTTCTTTGTTAAATAAATTAAAATGATTGCGGAAAAATTAGAGAGAAGAAAGAAAATATATTATTCATAACAGTGATGTGTATCTCAAATAACATATGTCAAATCTTATTTATAGGAGAGACTTGTCTAATTTTAAAGAATTATAAGTTTGGAGAGTTGTCAAGACGACGAGAGCTCTTATGTCTAGTGAATTCTAGAGAATTATACATGCACGCTACATGCTACACTACTCTAGGAAAATCTAGAGAATCTCCAGCTATGCATAAGTGATGAGAGTTTGTAAGAATATGCTGGAAAATTTTAAAATCGAGATAAGCTATAGATTTGGGCTTTTGGGGTGGCCCGTTACATAATGTTATAATTTTATGCAATTTCAATTTTAGTAGTTTCCATTTTAAGCACCGGAAGAAAATCACAATACTTTGAATGTTATTTCACTTTCAGTCAAGCGCTGATTGCATTTTTCTTGTCACGTCTGATAAGAGCAGGTTAAAATGTTCTTTTGATTATAGTTTACTTTGTTAGCCACTTACCTGAAAAACAACTGGGGTTTTTAATTCTAGCTTCTCGAGGAAATTCCTCCTTTCAATTATGTGTATTGTGTATAACAATTCAGGACCTCAATGAGCTCCTGCATAGTGGAAATTTTTTGGATTATGACAATTGGGCCATTAGCCCATAGCTTATAGCTTGGCCCATATGTTTTTCACAAATATGGAAAAAAAAAAATTGCGGTGAGCGTGGATCGAACACGCGACCTTCAGATCTTCAGTCTGACGCTCTCCCAACTGAGCTATCCCCGCTTTGTTCGTAGTAAGCCAAAAACATTAATACCTATCCTTTCAGTTTATAGATAATACACTGAGGCAATAATATTTTGGTCCTTATTCTCATATTATTAACTATTTATTTATATATATATAACTTCTATCCACATCAGAACAGTGTCAAAATCTCCTAACAAAAAACTATTGCTTAAAGTCAAAATTGAAGCATATAATATCCCAACTTCAAACAATATATATTTTACACTATTTGCTCTGCTTTTTCTAAGGAATGGTCAATTGTGGGTGATCAACTTAATGGAAACTAAGAAATCAAGACATAAAACTATAGCGTAACTCCTTCCAAACCAGTAACAATGGCCAATTCTGTGTTTATCATTTGGATCTCTCTCTTGTGCTTGTCAAACTGGAGCCAGTGCTATGGGTGGATAGATATGAATCCACTGAAATTCATAAAGGAAGAATTATCCAAGGAGAGGGACAATTTTGCATTGACAAGTTATAGCTCAGACACATATACAGCTGCAGGACATTCAGCCGTGCTCAGTAGCCCTCAAGATGGACTAAAAGACAAGGATAAAATTGAAAGCCTGCCTGGACAACCTCTTGGAGTGAACTTTGATCAGTATTCAGGATATGTGACAGTGGATCCTGAGGATGGCAGGGCATTGTTCTATTATTTTGTCGAGTCACCTCAGAATTCTTCTTCCAAGCCACTTGTCTTGTGGCTCAATGGAGGTAAGCTTCTTGTCATGCTAAATTTTCTGTAGCATTATTGCAAACAACTATATCTCTTTTATTTTCTGGTGGCCAGGGCCTGGTTGTTCTTCATTTGGAGCTGGAGCTATGATGGAACTTGGGCCATTTAGAGTTAGCAGAGATGGCAAAACTCTTTATCAAAATGAGTATGCGTGGAACAAAGGCAAGTTTCTAAAACTTCAACACTTGTCTGATCTCTAAAATTCCAAATAACCAATAGATGTAATTTGGTTTCTATTTCTTTGATGATCACTTTCAGATGCCAATATCATTTTCTTAGAATCCCCTGCCGGTGTTGGATTTTCTTACTCAAACATTACCTCAGATTACAAAGTAAATGGTGATATTAGAACAGCACAAGATTCCTATACATTTCTTGTTAATTGGCTGGAGAGATTCCCCGAGTACAAAACTCGAGATTTTTTCATAGCTGGAGAGAGCTATGCTGGACATTACGTACCGCAACTTGCACAGGCAATACTTTACAACAACCAGTACACCAACCAAACGTTAATCAATCTAATAGGAATTGCAGTAGGTTTCATTCATATTACACATTTTGAATTCCATGGCTTTATGTTAGATTTTGTAACAAAAAGGTTTTGATGAATTAGATGGGTAATGCGCTCATTGACCTTGAAACGATGATGAAAGGGACGGTGGATTTCTATTGGACACATGCACTCATGCCTGATGAAATCTACCATGGGCTTACATCAAGCTGCAATTTTACATCACTATATACTTCAGATAAAGTATGCTTGGAATTTATTGATCAAGGAGATGCTGCTGCTGGCGACATCTATTCCTATGATATCTATGCCCCCTTGTGCAAGTCCTCCTCCAAATTTAATTCTGTATGTACAAATTATTTTTTTGCAGCATATCTATAGTTTTTTTTAGTATGTTGATCCCTCTGCTAACAGGAAATAGAAAACAGGTTTCGACATTTGATCCCTGCTCAGAAAATTATATTGAAACATACTTGAACATTCCTCGAGTTCAGGAAGCTCTACATGCAAATGTCACCCGTCTTCCTTATCCATGGCAATCCTGCAGGCATTGCCCAGTATATCAATTATAAGTTAAGTTTCAATCAATATCTTAGCATTCTCATAATTTCCTGATTCATATATTTGTCTTTTGGTTTCATGCTACTTCTGAAAACAGTGGAGAAATAAATCGAAATTGGAAAGATAAACAGCAAACAGTGTTGCCAATCATTCAGGAGCTGATGGCTCAAGGAATCCGCATATGGGTATACAGGTACGGACAATATAAGTAAAACTGTTTATCCTATGAAAAACTAAATCATTTCAGTATTCAAGCTCTAACTAGTGTTGATCATACTATGCAGTGGCGACACAGATGGTGCTGTACCAGTGACATGCGCTAGGTATGCCATTAAAAAATTGGGGATACCGGTTAGGACAGCCTGGTATCCCTGGTACACTCAAGGGGAGGTGAGCTTTCGCGAAACTAAGCGTTCGTTTTTACTTGAAAAGGGACACTTCTTATCATTAAACTAAGTAGATTTGTTTAATGTTAAGGTTGGAGGATATGCTGTTGGATATCAAAACCTCACATTTGTGACGGTAAGAGGCGCTGGACATTTTGTTCCAAGTTACCAACCAGCTCGGGCCCTGGTGCTATTCTCCTCATTCATAAACGGCATGCTTCCACCTCCAGCTTAGAGAAAACTAAGAGAAAGATTACTAATACAGTTTCTTTGTTAATGTATACTTAAGCTTATGTGGAAAAATAATCAGGAAGCACAATTTCTTCCTTAGTTATTTGGTTTTGTTATGCTTGGTGGATTTAGCTGACAACTGTGACGGCTAATTGCGAGTCTTATTACTCAACAGCTTATTTCACAAAATAAAGCTGACAGCACTCCTAATGCTCGCGTGGAAGTAAGGGCAACAAATGAAGCTTCATCAGAATTTTGCTTCTAAGTTTAAGATCTCCGATTTTGATATCATGACCAATTGTCAGTGAAAAGCTTGAGCAGCATCTTTTATTCCGCAAAAGATAAGAGGAGCTAATTAATGATCTAAAGCGTCTAAAGGATCAGATAAACAACAACATAGTCTTCAAATTATGCATAGTAATTTGAAACATTTTTTTTTAATTTCAAAGTAAAATGTTAAGAGATATATATCAATATGCAGGCATAATTTTAACTAAATATCCAACTGGCATCATTTTAGGCTCTCCCTTCAGTTCAATGTGATTCTGGAGCAGCTGGATACAATAACAAAAATGAATGAAGCTCGATTAAGACCAATTATGAAAGTGCCCTTAATTTGGACCATTAAGAAGATGATGCTTACCAAATGCTCAAATGAAGTTGCAAGTAATAGCGTTTCAAATTTGAACACTTATCAACAAAATGGTGGGCCCCATGTTTGCGTCTTTCATTAGTGCAAGATGTACAAACAACATATATATAAGTCGCGTAACCTTGATATTGTCATCTCCATCAGAGAAAAATATTCCCTTTATACAAGAGTCTTTTGGCACTCCAAAAGCTAGACAAAAAGGCTATCAAAAGATGAAGGTTACTCTCACAACCACATGGGGGTTGCTGCTGCTGCTGCTCTCGCTCTCTTGCTGCCAATTGGCTTGCGATGCAAACCAAATCGACAATCTCAACAGGTTGATTAACTCTAGAAAATCCAGAAACCCTCCGCGGACAGAACCGTGGACTGATCCATCAAAAGTCAGAAATGTTATGTCTCAGGTGTATATTGGGCCCCAAGAGGGGATGATGGAGGCTGACAAGATCAAAACTTTGCCGGGACAGCCTCAAGGAGTGGATTTTGATCAGTATGCAGGCTATGTGACGGTAGACCCCAACGCTGGAAGAGCATTGTTCTACTATTTTGTCGAGTCTCCTCAGAATTCCTCCACCAAACCTCTGGTGTTATGGCTAAATGGAGGTAAATATCATGCGGCAAATTCATCTCCGTACCATTATTTTTTCAATTTCCCTGTCTAATTTTCTCATTTATGCCTCTAAAATCTTGCCTTGCTGCTCACGCAAATTACATACGCTTGTTTATAACGTCCCCATGCATAAGCATATTAGATATTAACATGCACGGATTAAAAGAAAATCTTTACACCCTTAACTTGCTAAATCCATCTTTGATTATATCTATATATCCTATGCTACAAATTGCTCTGTGTTGTATGAGACTTTTAGCGGACTTCACGTATTGAGTCAAGAGTGTCTCGGAGAAAAAAATTAAACTGGGCAATTTCAACGCAAACTATCGCCAAAACTTGCGCGTGACCACAGTCCACTTTCAAAAAGGTTTAGAGTATGAAAAGTAAAAGATTCATTCTAATTAAAAGCTTCTCCTAATCCAGCCAGAAATGAAAACTTAGAATACACGTCCATGAAATTGGCTTACGACTCATTCGGACTTATGGCCAAAACAGCATTTTTGTTTTTGTTATTTATTTATTTATAATACCTAATCTTCTTTTTTTTTTTTAAGCTCAAATTTTAGTTTTTAGAAATAGAGATTGTAAAGTTTGTTTGTTTGTTTGTTTGTTTTTAAAAAAAGAGCTGAATTGTTTAAAATGCTGTCTTAGGTATTTCTGTCGTTACAATATTACTTCATTTTTCTCCTAGCAAAACCTTCATTAAAATGATTAAAAACTTGTTTATTATACAGATTTTGCTAAAAGTTGTGAGTGACAACTAAATATTTATTATTATTATTATTTTGAAAAGCTCTACAAATGCCAAAATTTACTCGGAAACTCTAATTCATAAAAAAAAAAAAATCCAGCTTAACCACTCATTTAACAAGAAGAAGAAACTAGGAGTGGAAAAAATAATTAAAGAATCCTTTTGTAGAGGAAAGAGAGCCCAGGGAATCCTGAAAGTTCCATTAAGCAATAGCCAGAAATGTAAATTATGATAGACTCGATACAATAGTCCAAACAAGGAAACAAACAAAAACAGGATGTCCCAGACTCACTGTTGGAAGATTTCTCAATCACCCTTTCACTGTCACCGTCTTAATTGGGTGCTTACCTCCACATGTAATTATCTACGATGAATGCCATTATTCTTAATTCTTAATATGAAGTATGGACCAAAACATAATGTAGTGAGCCACTCATGGCCCGCCACAGAAAACATACCACCCAGCCAGCCCCATTTATGGTGCATACGTAGGTCAAAAGCAACCGTATTCTAGATTTTTATCGGGGCAAGTCTGTTGATTTCAACTTGATCTCCCTTAGGGTCTTAATTAGGATTTTATGTTTTTTTTTTTTAAAGTTTTTTCACGATTGCATCTTGATTTAGTGACTGGTCAATTTCGAAGGTAGCCACATCCATGTGGGCTGTGGCTGGGTGGCGTGAAGTGCGAACCGCTTCCCTCCACATTATAGGTACAGGACTCTGCTTCCTCCCAAACAAAGTTTAAGTGGGGGTAGTTTCCCTTTACCAATATAATGAGCTAGAATTTTCCATTATGGATATTGATGTTTGGCCTAGGCCATATTGGTGGTCCTCTTTCTTCTCTAAGCAATATATATCTGATTTTCTTTCTTCTTCTTTTTCCCCAAAAAGAAAACGGCCGGATTCGCATAGTTGGATAGCTGGCTGGATCCACTACCAGTGCCAACAATTATTACCACGTATTAGTGCTGCCACTTTCTGGATTATCATCATCATATAACTTACGTACTGGACCTAGATACTTGTAAACAAATTTTGGGATCCAAACTCCCAACTCATGGATTCCTCTGACTTGTTATTTCTACTGGTAAATTGACACCTTTTCTCCTATCAGTATTTAGTTTTATGGTTTTACTATTTCCATAATACACTATTATCGTTAACAATAAAACTTTTAACGAAAAAAAAAAAAAAATCCTTATCAAGTCTGCATTTTTTTTTCCCCTATAAAAAGGAAAGGGAAAAAGAAGCCTATTTAATTATGCACTGACTCTTTCAGTTTTCAGAAGCGTTCGTACAATTTCCATCTAAGCTAATTTTAAATCGTAATCGCATAATTCAAAAATAAATAACTAAGGTTAATATTACTGTTGCGGCCTTGTATCTTGAAAATGCAACTAAATTAAGCAAGACTAAACTTACCCTAAGATTTTTCTCCTCCACCTCAGACACTGATGATAATTTCTGAGATGTATACAGGTCCAGGATGCTCATCTCTTGGATATGGTGCCATGCAAGAACTGGGTCCTTTCAGAGTCAACAGCGATGGCAAAACCCTATACAGAAATGAATATGCTTGGAATAACGGTAACATGCATGCACAATGTTACAAGTTTTAATGCTGATGGTGATCTTTTTTTCAGAACGGGATCGGGATCATCACGCCAATATGCTTTTTGTTTTTTTCTTGTTATCTTTTACTATCTAAAACGAAAACGCGCGTTGAAGTTAAATATATATTGCAGTGGCAAATGTGCTATTCCTGGAGACACCAGCAGGAGTCGGGTTCTCATATTCAAATACCACTTCGGACTACAATAATTCCGGTGACAAAAACACAGCTGTGGATTCTTATACTTTCCTTGTGAATTGGCTCGAGAGATTTCCCCAGTACAAAAGCCGTGACTTCTTTATTACTGGCGAGAGCTATGCCGGTCACTATGTCCCTCAACTTGCTTACACCATTCTCTCCAGCAACACAAGTAAAACCATCATCAACTTCAAAGGCATAGCTGTGAGTTTAACCAATAACAATTAAGCTTATCTAATCTTTCATTTTTCATTTTTACAGTAATAATGCTAGTTAGAAAACTGATGTTAATAAATGGACCATATGTGCAGATTGGGAATGCTTGGATAGATGATAATTTGTGCACCAAAGGAATGTTTGATTTTTTCTGGACGCATGCTCTCAATTCCGATGAAACCAATGCCGGGGTTAACAAATATTGTGACTTTGCGACCGGTGAACCTTCAACTTCGTGTGATCAATATCAAAGTCAGGGATTTAGAGAGTTTGGACAGCTTGATATATACAACATTTATGCTCCACTTTGCAAATCATCAGCACCAGCACCTCCATCAGCTGGCACTGTAAGTGTGTTAATTAATTTTATGCTCGTAATCACGTCATTCTTTTAGTTTCAGTTCAATACCAAATCAATATAAAGTTTCGATCCTCAAATACGTTGATTTTCTATTTTCAGCTAATTAATTACTACTTTTAAAGCTAACTCAGGAAACCAAATTAATAATTAAAAAAAAAAATCCGACAGAATTCTCGGTTTTCATTATGGGGTCCAACAAATACCGATAATCAAAATGGAAGAATACACGTTGAAAGCATCTGGGCCTTGCACAAATTAACCGACCTAGCTACTAATAATGATCTTGTGTTATTAGGTCACAGAATATGACCCCTGCTCCGACAATTACGTTAATTCCTATCTAAACCTTGCCGAGGTGCAAGCAGCTCTTCATGCAAAACATACCGATTGGACAACTTGCGGGTAAGACCAAATTTTCTTTAGATTACATTACAAGTTGAAACATGTTTCGGCCAGAAAGATCCAAAAACTCGACCCCTTCCACAAATGTAAATTCTTCTAACTGTACCACCTCTGATCCAAGGGCTGTGTGTTCAAATTAATTGTTCTGAACATTGAAAATTAAACAGGATAAAATTATAAAACCAACTAATAATATAAGTTCTGATGAAGTATATTAGAGGCTTACAGCTGATTTTTCTTTCTGCATTATTTGAATTTCCCAGCAACTTAAGATGGACCGACAGCCCATCAACTATGCTTCCAACAATACAGCAGCTGATAGCAAGTGGAATTAGCGTGTGGATATACAGGTATATAAGTCCGGATCCTAATTCCTAAATAGCTATTATTGCCTATTTAAATTGTCTTTTAATTCATGCTCTGGAGAAATTTTACAATTCGACTTTCCCCCACAAATGTTGAAGCAATAAAACTGAAACAATACATAGTGCAATTACTATCAATAATAATAATAATAAAACCACAGGTTATCGAATGCACTATCTAACACTGGATGCATAATTGTAAATGAAACCTGCAGTGGTGACACAGATGGGCGAGTTCCAGTGACATCCTCTAGATACTCCATCAATAGTCTAAACCTTTCGGTTGAAACTGCTTGGTACCCATGGTACACTAATGGCGAGGTATGAACAATCATTCAATCACATTCAAGCTCCAGAGCTGTAACTACACTACATTTTTATTATATGTTGTTTGTGCAGGTTGGTGGATATGTGGTCGGGTACAAGGGAGTGATATTCACTACTGTTAGAGGGGCAGGGCATATAGTTCCAAGTTACAAGCCAAAGCTAGCACTCATCATGATCTCATCTTTCCTCGAGGGCAAACTTCCTCCCTCCTCTTAAGAAAGACATCGAAAACTGTTACCACAGTTTGACATATTAGCTATTTCACAATTTGAAATTTCAGTTCCATGTAATCTGAGCATGAAGAGTTCCTATGCAATTATGTCCTAAATAATAGTAACCAGAATAAATAAATTATCAATAGAATACAGTATTACTATTTCAAGTCTTTTGTTCCAAAATGCTAGAATGGATCTTGTGATTTGCACCTAGATGCAAGTGAAACAAGTGGAAAAATTATATAAAGGTGGTAAAATGAAAGAAATCTTATGATGAGAGAAAATTTGGCTCCCCAACCAGAACACTTTCCAGTGTTAAGTCATAAGGGACAGAACACTCGAGGAACTTCTTATTACTAAATACAATATTTGAAGAGAACGGGCATTGTAGAGAGAGAGTGAGAGCCAGAGAGACGGACAAAAAGAGAGTAAAGGAACTCATTAACACAGAAACCCAAAAGCCTTAAATGCAAGTTTTCACTAAAACCGGCCATATATGTGACCATAAAGCGCTATTCAAAAAAAAAAAAAAAAAAAAAGGTAACCATAAAGCATGCATTGACTACATCCACAGGACAGCCTATCAGATCATGAAATCTGTCATTCTGCAACAGTAAAATTTGAACACATACAGCATAAATGTCAGATGAAATGTGCCTCAATTACAAGCTTAAAATGTATGGAGAAATTAATCTCAGCTATACTCTTTAACAAAATATACCACTTGTTAGCATTTCAAGAAGTTGAGTATCAATGGTTTACATAATGATGTTAAATCAGGCATACAAATATGAGAAAAATGCATATACAAGTTGAGAAGCCTCTTTTTCCACAAAATCATATGAATGGTCTCTTCACCTCAAGAGAAAGCTTTTCCAACAAGATACAATCCCTCTGGAATATCAACCATCTTGGCACCTTTCTCTTCTGCAGCTTGAGAGGTTCTCTGTGATGATGATGCAACTCGTCCAAAACTCAGTTTTGTTTGGAGAGCTGCTTCAATCTTGCAGCATTTTGCTCATTATGAGCCATAGCCGGTGAGAAAACTAGAGAGGAACGACTCAGTGATTCACTACAGTAGGAAATGCTTTCTTATTTTAGGACAATGGTTTTACCAAACTTACCAGTGGAAAACATTTTCTAAAGAATTACCTCAATAGCGTGGAACATCTAGAATTGATCATGTTCTCTCAAGGCTTCAAGTATGCTATCTACCCAGCTGCCACCAAAAGTATAAAACAAGAAATTAAAAAAAAAAAAAAAAAATCAGCATCCATTTACTAATTTGGGCTAGTTCACTCACTGTGACAGAATTTAGGTTTTGCCAGCCTTGGGTGATCAAACGTTATGTTTGCAAGAATCATATTATGTAAATGTATTAATGCTCCAAGGAACTTCCTTTTGCTTTAAACCAGGATTTATTATATTTTATTTAAGTTGAAATAAGTGCAAATTATAGCTCCCATTCAGCACAGAAAAGCTTATGTCTATGATACTTGAGTTTTGAAATTAAGTTACTTGAGTTTTGAAATTAAGTACGGAATCACTTCTTAATTTGAAAAAGAAATCATGTCCAATTTATATACTAATATCCACACAAAATCAATTTTCTTGCCCAGATAACTTCCACCTCTTATCGTAATCAATCGCAAGGTATATAAGGGGGCTATCGCCATAAAGCAGAAACTTCAAAAAATGCTAAATGAGACCGAGGGTTACCCTTCAAGACCAGGGTGAGTTGGGTAGTAAACATTTTTCAGGCCTAAGCTTTTTGCTGCCGAAGCAGTAGTCTCACCGATGCATGCAACAGAATTGCTCCACTGCTCTCTTTCTGAAATAAGATTGACCCAGGAACTGTTGCAGAAGGGAAGTGTAACTAAGGAAGAGAAATAATTACTACTGGAAAGAAAAAGAATTTGGAAACGAATTACCAAATCATGAAACATTGATCATTTAAGGATCCCAAACACAAAGAAACAAAAATTTGAAGCCTTCCCATGATTCTTAATTGGGTGCCAGGGAAGTCAGTCATGAATTTCCTTGTGAATAGGTATAAAGCTTTTAATGACTATGGTAGATCCAGATAAAACATATTATCAGCTGCCAGCAACTAACTACTTACCGAACTGCAGATGGTGAAGCAACAGCAACCACAGGGGTAGAAAGTGCTTGCTTGAGAACTGTTTGGCCAACATGATGAACGGGTACCTGAAAGAAATTATGAGAAATCAGGGACTAAATGACGTAACTCATTCAATTAGTGACGTCAAATACCTATTCAATTAGATTTTTAGGTCTTCTGAATAAAGCTACCATAGAACAACACTTCATAACCAGCCAGGACAGGTAAACATATGATTTTCAAATATTAGAACAGGGCGAGGGCTCGAGAAGCGTAAGGCTAAGATACCAACTACTGAGAATCTGTGATGGCTTTTGCTGCAGAATTAACTATGGCCAACACACACAAAAACCATGATAGCATCACCACAACCCCAGCACCAGATGAAGAAATGACAACATGAGCTCTTTGGTGTAGATACAAGCTTCTTACAGTTGAATTCTATCTATATAGCCGGTGCAACAACTGATGGGAGACAGCATGTAGCCAACATCATGGCCGCATCCAATCAGCATAATGGTTGCTAAGTAGAGTCCCAGGGATATATATATATATATAATTGAATAGGTACTAGGGATATATTGATCATCAAATATGCAAAGACATTGCAAAAGTATTACTTTTACTGATTATAGAGCTCTCATGCCAAACCAGGAGACAATAACCAACAATAAATTACAAAGTTACCAAATAACCATTTCAAACAAGACATAATATAACAATAAATAGCACACCCTGACCAGTGAACCATGATTCCTTCGATTGTATGGAATACAACATAAAAATAAATAGCTGTCTCAAACAACCATTCTAAACACAAGAAGGAAACAACACCGTACAATCAATACTGAAGACCTGCACTCACAAGTCACAATGCCCACATTGAAACACTTACTGTAGTGTATGTATTCAGCCTCATAACCTCAAATCCACGATTGGACAGACCTTCCTCTGAAACATAAATGAAAAATAGGCATAAATGAAAAATAGGCACTCAACATTACATCTGCATTCTTTCACATTGAACCCAATCATGAAATCAACTGCTACTTTATGACATATTCAGGTATTATATTCTATAATTTGTACCTTAAAAAAATCTATCAGAACATCAGAAATGAAGGAACCTCAATGTTAGAAAATTACAAAAATATTATGCACAAAGTTACACATTGTACCAATGGGTTTATAGCCTAGTGGGAGAGCCATTGCACTCACAATGTTGAGAGCAAAGGTTCGAACCCTTATAAGGGTTATAAAAAAAAAAAGTTACACATTGTCAAAATTATCTATACTATAAAGTGGAAACCATTGCCAGAGTGGATCATAAACTACTGATGCTCTCGGTGTCAAAAGTTCTAGAAGTTTCAAAGGACCAAAAAACCGTACATCTAAGTTCAAATATAACTAGGAGAAAAAGGATCCAATTATAAATTAAACACCAGATTCCAGCACTTCGCACTTAACAAACTCCAGATTGTAACCACAGTAATAGGAAAAGATTAAAAGCAATTGGGGTTGAATAAACCAGTCAGATTAAAGTAGATTGATAAATATTTTGCTCACAGATATAGCAAACATGAAAGTATTGAGTGCCAGAACAGGAAAAAGAAATGGAAAGAAAGAAAGCAAATCAGCAAAAGGAAAGCATAAAACCAGAAGATTCTTACATACCAATCTCATTGCTAGCTTTTACAGAAGCAGGATATAAAACAGTGCATTTTTTGTTTCCATTCTTTGGAAGCTCCAAAGCCAAAATTTTTCCTGTCGCTGCAGTGCGGAATAAATTACAAAAAAAAAAAAATTGAAATCAAGACAGATGCTTTTAGAAACCAAAAGTGGCGATCTACAATCATTTACTAGAAACACCAGAATCAATATAGCTATGATTGTAAAATAACAAACAATAAAACCATTTCAGTGATGTTGACAACTCATATGTCACTTAACATGATGCTTTTCAAAGAGAAAAATGTTGAAATATTATATTGACATTGAAGTACGTTTTCCTCAGACAGAAATGCAGCTAAGCATATCCACAAAAAGACATGGGAGAACAGAAGAAGTATCACCACAAGGCCCCAAACGTAATATATCTGCTATCTAGAGTTTAAATCTACAATTTCATTAATGTAAAACACACACGCAAAGCAACAAGATTTGTATTGGAGAGTTGACAATTTGCTTCTTGTAAAATTTCCAGATTTTTGTTTCATATTATCGCTAATACCAGAAAACATGGGGAAGAAGATTCCTATCTGAAATGACTGCAATATTTTGACTTATGTATTGCATTTACTTGACTCTCCTAGAATACAATGATGCACAACAGGCAACAAAGAAGTCCAGGTATACAGCATTCTTGCACTTATGAACATGAAAGAATACCCTTGGATGGTGCAAAGGCCACATCCAGTGAACACTTTGAAGATTGAATTACTTCCTCGAAAATGCTTGCTGTGCCAGCTCCCACAACACCAACCCTAACATTCGGGGTTCCAGCTTCCCTAAGGACCATAATTTAGGAGATAAAAATCATTGGTTATGGAAATTGGAAAAAATAGAAAGTGAAAAAAAAACTAAACATAAAAAACCAAGGTGCCTGTCAATGCACCCAAATTTATGAAAAAACAAAATACATCAGCATATGAGCATTACTCTATGAAAATAATTGTAGGCATTAGTTGGTCAAGCGTTCCACAAACTATACAGATAACAAACAAATTTAGGATAATAACTAGACAATAATAAAAATAAGACTAATTTTAATAATAAAGGATACTTTGAGAACATAAATCTAAAGTTCCATAAAAATTGGATCAACTCATCCAAAACTACAGCAGAAGCAGTAAAAGAAAGCAGACAAAAATATAGACATCCTAGGATAAACAAGATCCATACAAAATTTTAAGTCACAACATAGAACTGGAGATCTTTAAAAGAAAAAACCGAAAAACAGACTAAATCATCTCTGCAGCAAAGTGCAGAAAAAGAATTAATATGTAGAAAGTGGGATAGCGCCTTGCTAGCAGTTTCTAATCCTTACTTCCATGCCTCTAGAAACACAGAACCAGCTTCAGGAGAAGTTATGATAATCCAGTCAAATACAGTATCTGCTGCAATAAAAAAAATGAAATAAGAAAAAAGAAAAGCGAAATAACTCATATGAGTCTTGACTTTGGCATAATATTCAATAAACAAAGACTTCAATTTCTTCAGATGGAAAAAGTGGTCTTAACATGCAGAAATATTTTTGAAAAAATAAATAAATAAAATTTTCAATGCAGAACATTCGCTTTGCCATAACCAAACTCATGAAGAGCATGGAGCATAAAAGAGAGAGAACCTCAGAACATATAGGAATTAGTTCCTTTTTAGGAATCACTGCCACATGTATTGGAATCATTCCATATTCAAGACCAGTAAAAAGCTAGATCACTCATCTAACAGGGAAGTCGAGGAAAGAACTTACCATTTAATACAGAAGAAAGCCTATCCGTATCAGGCCCCTGAGCATGCTGAATCAGGGGGAGCTCCAAACAGTCAACCCCATGCTTAGCCTGTTATCAGAAACAGAAACACAATTTTCAGTTCATCCTATGTTAAAGTGCAAAGCCAGAAAGAAATCTTTGCCCTCTGTTATTATGATGAATAAACTAATTATGCAAGCGCCATCTGGACATGACCCAGTTTGAAACCAAGTATTTGCACAAGCAACAGCATAACTAGCTTGGAGCCCAAGATAACAGGAGCTATATCTTGTTAACTGATCAAAGATGTCATACATAAAAACCATAATGTGAAATTTTAAAAATTTTAAAAATATGCATTAGAATGAAAGTGACTGAGCTTCTAACAGCTCTCCATTACTTCGTCCTCTTCAGGCTGCAGAGAAATACTGATGATGACAACTGGAAAATAAATTGTTTTTTTTGCATTAGAGGCAAAAAGGATTAAGAGCATGTAAAGTTTGTTAATGTCACTGGTGAAGTGTGAAAAATAGTTGACGCACCTAATACCATATATTAGCAATTGATTTTGTGAGATCTTATAAATAATCACCTTTCCATTTATGTCAGTGGTGACTCTGATTTTGATCAGTGACAGTATTCGACGTAAAAAAATGCATGCCATTCAAAGTATAGCTATTAAGTTCATTAGCAAATCACACTTACACTCGTTTCTTCAGCAGAAAGAAAAATGTTAACAGACATTAAAATTATAAAAAAAAAATCTCAAGATTTATTTACATTTTTATCTTTCTTCACATTGACTACAACATGATACTTTCTTAAAAGTTTTGCCATCTGAAATATATATTTAATTATTCTTAATTTACACAGATTTTTCACGTTGTCTTATTAAAGAAAAAAATGAAAATGACAAAATATATATATATATATAACAAAAATAACAATGATATATGCTACATTCATTTCAGCATTTGATCAAACACATCATGCTAAAAGTGAATCCTCGATTCATATTCGAAAATGTTTACTACAGAAAGCGAAAAAATCCTGAAAACATCTAAAGCTAGAATATTATTGAGCGCTTAAATCCAAAGCTACAAAAATTGATACTGAAACCTTCTAAGCTCGAGCAGTTGCCAAAAATAGAAAAAGATGACAATGTATCAAATTATAAAATGAGGCAGTTGAAGAAAAAACAAAATTGTGTGGAGTGCGAGAAAATAGAACGCGTACCAGGGCCTTGATGAGCTTGCCGTTTTTGCCGCGTTCTCTGGTGACCACGACCTTCGGATTCGAATTGGAAGCAGAAGCAGAGGTTTCATCAGAAGAAGCTTGAATTCTGCTGAGCTGAAATAGGAGTGGCTTGTTTAGTCGCAGACGAAAAGAAACAGCGGAAGCTGTTAATGGGGGAGAGAGAGAGAAGAGAGAGACTGGTGCCATTGAAACGTGTTGAGACTTAGGAGGCCGCAGGGCCAGTTGTTACCAAATTAAGCACTTAATTCTTTATTAATTTATTATTTTCCATTCGCTAAATATCTGAGGAATATTATTATTAAAATCGAGACTAAACAATATAATAATAATCGCGCTTATTGTTAAATAGTGCCGAGCCAGAAGGTAACAATGGGTACACATGTAGAAGTTACTGAAGCCACGTGGCTCTTACGTGTATAACCTTATCATTGTGGAGCCGCGTCGGTAGCTTCCCCTCATGTGCGTCCCCTGCCAACGAAACCACCGTTCAGTAATCATTATGTGTCTTTTCTTCGTTTGGAGTTATAATCATGTGTTTCAAGAATGACCTTTCTATTATGATCTGGACCATAGATTTCTCTGCAATGGTGAAGGTCATAAATTTGTCAGATAATCTAAGGGTCAAGATTTGATAAAGAATAACTTATTCCAAGTTGAATATTCTTTGCTTCCCATCCAGGGTACCCAACTCTACTGTGCTGTGCGCCCCTATGGGCCAACATTGGCCGAATGAGTGGCTGAAAAGTTGTGAGCTTTGATTGTCTATTACTTGGTATATCATAATTGCTTAGGTAACTTCATCTTCTATCGTTGAGATGATTGCTTGTCGTGTGACTCGAAATCGGATGGCAGAGAATTCCGGAGACAATGCCAAATAAGGAAACTGGCAGCATGGGATGGTCATCCGATGCGCCACTGCGGCTGTTGGGGATCAAGTCTTCAAGTACATAGATTACGTTACCTAATTTTCGGGACCGACGTCTTGAACGTCTTGATTTTTTCACTTTTTTTTTTTTTTTTTTTTATTGTGCGATAAGAGTAATAGAAAATTAGAAAGTAAGGCACAATTATAAGCCAGGATCATGTTGGTAATTCTCACAAGTCTCGATAGGACTTTATTAAACCAATTAATCTCAACATTACGATTTACGAATCTATTGAAGAGATCGTTAGCTCCCCACTTTATTATTATTATTAAAATCATAAAAAAAGTAGGATTAGACTGTACTCTATTAAATAATAAAAAAAATATAAAGAGAGTGATTAAACTAAAATCTCTTCACATAAATAAATTAATAAGTAATGTACTAAAAGTTTTTCAAAAACAAGTTAATAAAGTGAAGTTAACGTGTAATACGTGAGATCCTAAAAATATTTAAATGAAGAATACTATATAAATAAAATAAAAAGTTGTATAATTAAAAAATTATTAACGAATTTGATGAGTACATGTCTAAATAATTATGAAATTAATTACTGATGTAATCTTTTAAAAATATATCTAATAATGATAAGATAACCCTAAAATAAAACACTGATCTAACTAAGAAAACAAGTAAAATTTCATGGTACTGAGCCATGAGAAACAATCCACGAAATCATGGTGGTCAAATCATGGTGTATATATAAAGTCAACAATTTTTTTTCTAGAGAAAAAAAGAGTATGATTAATTAATGCACAAAGTGTTAAATGTCCGAGTAGACCAACCGAAAAAAAAAAGTTTATTTAGGAAGTCAATTTCCGATGATATGCAGTTACTTAAACATTAATTTTTATCACGTAACTATCTTACTTGTAGAACAATAACACAAACTGCTTTTCTTTTCCATCCACATCCCATTAAACTCCTTCGGGAAGTCTTGGTCGAATGGCCATAATGACCCTAGAGATGTCAGAATTCATGAAAAGACATTTATCTCCTATAAACTAATAGGAAGGATATAAACTAATAGGAAGGATGAATGATTAAACATAAAATACGTTTAATTTTTTCAATATATAGTGATTTAAATATTTTTTTAAACCAAGTAAGCATTGTGAATTATTTAAAATTTTGTTTTATATAATTATTGAAATTTTTATATTTTAAAGAAGGTAAATATTAAAATATATTCATCATGAAAAATAATTGTGAACAATAAATTCACATCGAAATTAAGGTTAGGCTCATACTGGATGATATAATTATTGCAATAAATTTGTTGAGCTTTAAAATTTTTTATAAACTTTGTGGCAGATTAATGTAGGCCACACGTGTTATTATTATTGAGAATGATTGTAATAATGTTATTGATTTTATAGAAGATTTTTGTTCATAAATTTCAATATTTCATTACAAAAATTATCCATAAATATATTTTTTAAATAATATTTTTCACACGTCTGTCCAGTCTCCATTATAATTTATAAACACAAATTAAAGAAATCTTTCGTATAAAATTGATTTTGCAGAGAGTCAATCCATTGACGTATGCACTTAACAATGTTCCAGCAATGTGCCTGACACCTATCGCCCGCTCCGTTTACATTTTACTGTAGATCAATTGACAGAAAACGTAGTGGTACTTCTTGGTTTCCTTTACATGGCAAAAGCCGCTTAGCCGGTAAAATTTTTTGGGTTGGTTTTTTAATTAAAAAAATTTAAATTTTATTTTTATTTATATATTTGAAATTTTGATTTGATAGGCGATGTTGACTCCATGTGTCTAGTTTTGTAAGTTCTATTTCATAGCTCTCTTAATAAAACTCGAGCTCATGAGCTGATGAGCTTATAATGAAGTGACAGTGCTCACCGGATCAATTTTCATATCCGTTTAATTAAGAGATTGCTTATTTTATAATTATTCTATTATATAATATTTTTTTATAATTATATAATCAAAATTATATTATATTTTTTATTATTTTATGTATGAAATTATACTTTATATTTTACTTTAGAACAACTCTAAAATACTATATTAAAATTATTTTACCACGCAATTAAAATTATAACCATACCCTTTAAATCAATTATCACCAGCTATTTAACATACCACAGCACCAAAACGATCAGTCCATCATCCAAATTCGAGGTATACTTGTCACATTTTAAAACCACAATGTATTTTTCGAAAAGTTTATGAAACCATTGTAATTATCTCATATTCTCTCTCATTATAGATGTGGAGATCGATGTGAATGCATATTACCTACTCGAGCAAGCAATATTGTCAATCACTTGTCAAATAAAATATTAAAAAAAAGTGTGAAAAGAATACTCGGCACGAAAATAATAGCAGTGGAGGTGCATGATTAGCATACGGTTTTTGATCAAAACAACATATTCTCGCTAAACCAAGGTAAAGAGTCGTCAGCATCTTCATATCTTGAGAAGATTTGCTTAAAGCCATATGCGATACGCACGCAATATTAACACAAAATCTCCCAACCAATATTAAGATGACGAACCTGTATATATGCCGAATGATCAAAGGACAAAAGCATGCACACTACAACATATGGCAAGATCAAGTATTCCAATAAATAAGTTTCTCATCTCATTATCACCCTTGGTTCTAGACAAAATAAAAAAATCCAATCCCTAGAAACTACCTCAGGTTGTCAAAATTCAGTTCCGCTCCACAATGGACGGTATTTTATAAGAATTACTACAGAACCAAGAGACTACTGAAGATCAGGCACATTTGCCCTTTCTGGCGTGATAACGTTTAAATCTCTAGAGCTATATGTATTCCCTCCCGTGCAGTTACTTCAGCTTACTTGTTGTTGGTTGCTGCCATACACAGGGTAAGCCGCCCCATAGGCCGCAGCTGCTGCAGCGTACATGCTTGGGTCATGTGGTGGTGGAATAGCATACCCATAACCATCATAAACTTGCCCTCCATAGTATGCCCCACTCCATTGATTGCCATAATCTGCCCTAAACTGCTGTACCAAACATGTTAGTTCACGAGAAATTAACTAATCAACTGTTTTTCAAACCCTTTTTTTTTTTCTTTTGGTTCTGAATTCAATAAGATAAAAAGTTTTAATAGTTTTTACAAGTTAGTTATTCTACCAGTTCACTATTTATTATTAAGCATTATATTCAATTCTCTTAAATTGTGTACTACTAGTAAAAGGGGAGAGAGATGCCTGCTTGTTTGCGGGGTTGCGCCCCCAAGAAAGACGTACAGTTTGCTTGCCAATTACTGTCCCATTCAACTTATGCAATGCTTCCTCAGCATTGTCTCTGTTAGAAGAGACCAGATGGAGAATCACAAGTGACTATGAGTGAAGCAAGAGCTCGACTAGTATTTTATTCACTGATATGGCAGAAGAAAAATACCTGTTGGCAAATTGTACGAACCCACATCCTTTTCCAACTGGTATTTTAACAGAGACTATCTCACCATAATGAGAGAAAGGTTGTCGTAGATCTTCATCTGTGACATTAGGGTCAAGGCCACCAACAAATATCTACAACAAAAACATGGATTAGCCAGTGCTGCTCCTAATGGCCAAAATCAGATGGAGGAGCTAGAAACTCACTGTTGTGTTTGAAAAGTCTCCTTCAGATTGAGGGCCCTGGCCTGGGGCACCATTTGACGCATACCCACCTATGAAAACAAAGAGAAAAAACGATATTCAATTGACAATATGAAGAATTTGTATGAAAACATAACTTGTACAACAAATGTTCTCTCTTGTCTATCTCTTTCCCTCTCTCAACAATGTCTTCTCTTTTCCATCTCTTTCCCTTTCTCTCCTCCCTTTTGTCCTGCATCACTCTCAGAAACAAAAACTGATCGCAGAAACAAAAATAAAGCAGGTTGAACCTAAGTGGCCAAACTAAGAAGTAAAAGTGGTTTCATAAATCTGGAAATAGATAGACAAAGGATAAGGCAGGAAGCCATGCAGTTCTCGAACTAACTGAACCATCGTTACATAAGAAAAACTGGATTCTACTCATTGATAGAGCCAAACACAAAGAGATTAGTTATTATACAAATGCAGACGAAGCATTTACAGCACTTGGTCATCCATGAAGTGAGTCCAAATATACTTTGGGTGCAAACGTTGTAGTTAGGAAAACAAAAATTGGCTGATTATGGTCATAGGAACAACTACGCCATAGCTATCGAAGCATAAATTATTCCATCTAGGCAATAGTGATAAGAGCGGAAGGATCAGACCATGCTTCAATGCATATATAATAACAGGACATATGAAACAGAGCAGTGTCAAGAATCCTCGCGAACCTGTTCAGCATGCACAAATATGCAAGAAGAAAAACCAAGTACCTTGAGAAGAGTATTGCTGTTGATAACCAGAGGACTTCCTTGGAGTTGCAGCACCAATACGCATAGGCCTGCTTGAACAATAGACACCATTCATTTCAGTCATCGCCTGTGACCTCTCATTATCATCTCCAAACCTTACAAAACCATAACCTTTTGATCGACCAGTATTGGCATCAAAGACAACTTTTGCTGCTTTAACAGAAGGATATCTACTAGCAAAAGTTTCATGCAATAAGCTATCAGTAACATCGGCAGCTAAATCTCCTACAAAAATAGAAAGATCAGGACCATTATCTGAGCGCTTGTCACCCGTACTAAATGTTGCCCAGTTCAGGCGGAAAGGCTGATCTGTATTGGGCATCAGAATGCTAGTATAGCTCTGTAGAACTTTCTCAGCTGTTGCATGGGTAAAAAATTCCACAAATCCATAACCTTCTGACAATCCTGTCTGCTTATTGCGAATAACCTTAATGGAGGCAATCTACATTATATATAGCATTTTTCGTCAGAGCAAGAAAAATAATTAACGAGAGAACAATATGGAAGGAACTCATCCATATGGATGAAAATCTAAGTTAAAAAGTTCTCTTAGCTGAATGATTTAAGACAATAGTCAATAATCTTTCGACAGTCTCAAACAAAACAAAATATCTACAAGCTTTTACTACATAATATCTGTATTAAGAGTGGTAGGAAAGAAAAGTATCTTTCTCCAGAAAAAATTTCCAGAACCTTATTTTCTTCAGACCATTCTATCCTTCTTGCAAAGGAAAAAATATATAGAGAAAGGCATATCAATATTAAGATAAGCAATATGAATTTCATTTCCCACTTCTGCATTAAGGTATTATTTAGTTAAAAATACCCACGGCCACCATGGTAATAATAAGCTTAAATTATACTCTACTCTTTCTGTAAGACTCCAAAAATCCTTCGTATTTTCAGAATACTCCAACCATGATATCAAGCAAAAATAAGGATAAAAAAAAATCAAGAACATTATACCTTTTCTTTAATGAGTCAAACTGAAATGTTGAAATAATCTACAGATGAACGTTAGGCCAAAAAGTAGAGAAGTAAGTAGGCCAATGCCAATTGAAAGCAAGCGACAAACTTATCAGCAAATCAAGTAAACAATATGCAAGGACATTTTGCGTCTAGTTATTAAAAACAACAGCTATCTGGTAGATATTACTATTTGAAAAACTACAGAAAACTAACATTGCACATTCCCAAGAATCAAGCAGTAGAAAGCACGCAAGAATTCTCATGCACCTGCAAAATTTTATCTCAATGTTTATTTTTAAAATTGTAGTATTAATTTATTTTGATCAAAAAGTCACCCCATGCCCATGGTGAAGAAAACAACTAGTGCAGAATCTCAAAGTCCTCTCGTACAACACATGCAAAAAGTGCACAAGCATGTAGCATAAGTCTGCTTTTCATTTATTATCATTCAAACTTTCTACCATGGAAGCAAAAGGCCATATTATCAAGAAAAAGTCACGTATATATAACTCCTAAAACAATTAACCCTCAATTCTGAACGTTTCCTCCACACACAAAAAATAGTTTCTTTTTATATCCGGATTAGCATTTTCCACTGAAATTCACCATTTGCTTCACCTTATCATCGCATACTACAAACTAATCATCACCATGAAACTTTCCAAAAATAGCAACATTCAAATTTGCTAAAATAGTTAAAATAATTATCCAAAAAGAAACAATTTGGCCACAAACTTTAGTATTCATTAATACAAGCACACTACATATTACATATTCCGTAAAGTAGTCTGTTTGCGGGGAAAAAAAAAAAAGGTTATAGAGATTTAGTACCTCTCCAGTGGAAGCAAAACAGCTGTGAAGGTAGTTCTCATCCATCCAATGATGCAAATCACCGACCCAGATAGTCTTATTCTCACCACCGCCAGATCCTTGATGCTGCTGCTGTTGTTGTTGCTGTAGGTGCGGCTGGTGGTGATGCTGGTACTGGTGATACGGCATATAGTGAGGTGGCGGTATCGGATAATGTTGAGGTGGCATCAACTGGGGAGGCATTACCATCGCCGCCGCTGGATACTGCATCGCCACCCATGGCTGCTGCTGAGGAGGCGGCGGCTGTTGCTGTTGCCGTTGATTCTGCTGGTCCTGCGATGAATCAGAGCCGTTTGATTGCATCGTATTCATTTATCTTCCTCCTCTTTATTAAAAATAAAATGAAAATGGCAAGATTTTAAGGATAGGCTTACAACAACTGTAAAAAAATACAATTAATGAATCTGAGTTGTTAAGAGAGACAAAGAGATGAATCTGAGAGATTTTAACAAAGAGGAAGAGAGAGAGAGAGAGAGAGAGAGAGATTAGGGTATAAGTGAGAGGATTTATGTTGAACTGAGGATGGAGGATACGTGTGCTGGCTTTGTAAACGCGGTTCAAGTACAGACCAATGGATGAGGAAGTGGGTTTTCATCTTAGCCGTTCATCTATTGTCAAAACTAAGGATATGCATGTGATACTGTTTTGAGTGTTAAAGCCTCTCACTTCCTGGATCCGCCGCCAGCATCCTTAACCTCACCTCTCCTCTCCTCTCTAACTTTATCAAATTCTAGATATATTTGTTCCCTTTTTTTCTGAAAAAATAATAATAAAAATAATTTATTTTTAGATTTACTAGGAATGGCAAATTGTGCATGCCGTGGTATCTTTATCACATTCAGTGTCACGCTTGCTTACGGTAAGTTTTTTCTTACTCCTCAGAGCTTTGTTAACGGCCACTCAAGATTCACTGCACCTGCATTAAAAAGTTAAAACGTCACTCAAGTACATGTCATCTGATGTGATGTGATTACTTTTCGTTTTACCAGCATGAAACTTAAAATTTTCTGAAGCGAAATTACTCGCTAATAATTAAAGATTAATCACGGACTTAATTATTTCCATTTTTTTCCTGTAAAATTATTTCATGCCGCGTGTACAGTTTTGAGCTTGTTGCATTGTTGCCCATTTGAGCAAGTTGTTGTGTTGCCAAATACGGCCCATTTGGCTTGAGTTGACTCGAAAGTGTGCGGCCCAAAACCTTCTTCGTTTAGGATGTTGAGTATATTTACAAAAAAAAAAAAAAAAAGGCCGGATTCCATGAGTTATTTTAGATTCCTTTGTAAAACAAATCTACAACGTGTCATATATATTCTCAGCTTAAACCCGACATGTAGTTTATACTACAACTAGCAAGGAAATGTCATCCTCATAGGCCGTAGCAAGAAATGGTATGTCCTCGGCATTTTAGCTACATGTAGATATTGACATCTTCTTTCCATATTGAAAAGGCTAATATTTCACATATAATTAAAATGGCTAATATTTCCCAATATGATATAGTGGGTGCAAGTGCAACTTCAAATAAGTTTGATAAAAATAGTTCATCTACAATTATTGCACGTGTGATTGTCTCGCAATTATATAATATAATATTGAATTATTCCTTTTAAATCCATTTCTTCCATTTGGATCATTTTTATGTAAAGCAAATAATCAGTTCAATTGCTGAGCATGGGCAGCTGCTTGTACTCCCATAAAGAAAGTGGTCTATACACTAAATTATAAGATTAAAATAACTTTAAAAAAATGTATTAAGTGGTCGACAGTTTCAATGTTTATATCTCTATCCGCATTTAAATGTCCAAATTCATTAAAGTTAGAAAGGGTTTGGAATCGGCACAATATTTTGTAATAAACTCCAGATGTCCTTGAGCAATTGAAAGTGCCATGCACTTGAACCCAGAACACGGTCATGAAAATTTCAAACATATATCTCCATTAATAATTCCCTCCGCTTTGTCAATTAATTAGAAGATTTAATTTTTTAAATTCTGATGCTGCTTTTTTTTTTTTGGACGGAGCACTTTGGATGATATTGGGCAAAGCCTCAACAACTCTATTATGTCCTTTTTCATTCTAAATGTTGGAAATTGCGGCTGTATATTTTTCTTCAGAAACTTTTTATTTGTTTACACATATATTGTTGGTTTTGAATACTTTTTGAGGTCGATGCTACAGCAACAAATTAATTATATATACGGCAAAAACCATTTTTTTAAGATGTGGGGACGTATTTAATTGTAAATTAGCAATGGTTTATTATTGTTGTTCACGCGTGGGAGGTCTCAAGTTTATCGGTGCTCAGTGGAGTATTATATACGAATTGAATTTTCGACCTTAATTAGCATTTTTCCTTTTTTTTCTTTTTTTTTAACCCTTGGAATTCATATTTTCACAACTCATTCGGAACGAATTATAAGAGGATTTTTTTTCTCTCTGATCCTCTCTAGTTCAATCATGGATCGAATTTAATAATCTAATTAACATTTGACAGAAAATTTCAAATACTTATCAAGATCGATTCCCCTTTCATATTTATGTAAATTGATACGTGGACTGAAATCATTGAAATTTAATTTGGAAGTGGAAAATTCTGAAGATCTCTGTTTTTTGGCAACTACCAAGTTACAATAACCGTAGCTTACAACCAATCTAAAATTAGTTTCACAAGATCTCTAAATTATTTAAGTGGAAACCACTATTTATAGGTTATAGTACATTACAACTAATGCAAAGTTGCAAGACTCCTATTTTTATTTTGAAATTAATGGAATCGCAGGAAAATTGGAAGCAAAATCAAAAGGCCGTGGTCCTTTTTTTGGCACAGAGCGTAAACTTGTGTATATTATAATATAATATATACGTCAAAATATAATATACACAAGTTTATAATATAGATGTCAAAGTATAATATATTAAAAGTACACTACAAAATTGCTAGATAAACTAAAATTGAAGGTACGTATAACATGTGATATATACATATAAACTTATCGTGTATTTTTTAAAATACACGATATGGAATGATTTATTCATGATATGAAATGATTTAAAAATACACGATACATGGAAGATAAAAGAAACCCCACAATCGACAACCGTGGGCCGGATAGAACCCTTATATTAAAATTATTACGTACGGCGCATTGCCAAATGCTTACTTGTGTTAAATTATTTCACGATAGACACCCATGCATAATTAAGAAACTATATATATAAATATATATGTCGGTTAATTGGGATGACCAAGGCTGGAGGGTCCAGAAGAGTGGCCAGCGCCGGGACTGTGGCCTGGTGTGGTGGGACGGAAGTCGTCACTCTCCGCTGCAAGTCTGGGAATGCCGGGGCTGTGACTGTGTCCTGGTGTCAATGGACGGAAATCATCCTGTGCTGAAACATTACCAACACCAGGGCTTTTACCAGCACCCGATACACCATTTCCCAAAAGGTTGCGGCGCATATCACCATCATCTCCACAATCTTTTAGAAGCCTTTGCTCGGTGGAGGTGATTCCATGTGACAAAATCAATGCAAAAAGAAAGGCAGCACCGAAAGTGAGCTTATAATAATTATCACTGGCCATAGTGAGAGATTATGGGGAATTAATGCTAGCTAGATCGCTCTTTTTTAGCTGAAGAAAAGAAAAGAAAAGACGAAGGCTCAAAGAATATTCAATTGTTTAGCTAATTAATGACAGAGAGCCAGGTATGCTTGAACTCAGTTGACACCTTGGGTATTTATAGAGCTTAAGAGCCAGTGATGGAGTGGTGGAGCTAAGTAATTTTCAAACAGGTGACATGATTATGTTTCCTTAGATTCTTTTTCTGACTGAGGAGTGTGTGATCGGTATATTCTTTTATTGGTTGAGAGTCTACAATTTTCTATTTTTGCATGTCCCATGCAACTATTCTCGGTAAAATTTAGACACGCAAGTGGTGAAAAGGACTTTTCTGGTATAATTTCAATATTTGACTTAATGTTTGGTTCTTAAATTTGCACTCAAGAGTTTATATGGAGGTTGGAGACTGGAGACGACTGTTTTTCCATTATTCTTTTAGTGCTAACGTGGTGAAATTAAAGTACATGCATCTGCACTTACTTGATGCATCTTTATGGAAGTTATTCTCAATTAAACAGCTAGCTAGCATTTTTTATTTCATTGAAGCTGGATTCCACAATTTGAGTAGGCCAGTTTAATTATGTGGAAGCAAAACTCTTAGACTCTCCTTGGCAAACGGGTCGATTATTCCGGGCGGTCATATGGTAATTATTCTTCTACCCGAATTTTATTTTGAGCTTACTTTATGTTTTTTTTTTTTTTGTTCAGAAAAGAAAAAAAAGGGGAAAGAAAATGACTCCGTCTCGGAAACTACAAAAGAAAAACCCTAATTATTGCAAAAATACCCCAAAAGGCACAAAAGAGTCCGCACGTATATCTCTATCGCCGAAGAATGAACTGATAACAAAGCCATGGGAAGGAGATGATGACAAATTTTAACACCAATATGTAAAAGTTACTGGAATTAAAATGGCATTTTTCTCCAAAATCATGGATCTAATCTCCTTCAAGCTTTTAAGCTTGCTCTTAATTTATGATTTTTTTTCTTTCTGGAAACATGTTGATATTCTCAAATGAATCGAGCATATTGTCTTTGAATTGTTAGCTAACATTAATAAGTGGTTGAAAACTTGGAACATTCCAGTTCCAAATCTTCAAGTGATATTTTTTCACTTATTTTATTTTTACTGTGAGATCGATATCAATGTTGATGCATGTGTAGCGGCTGCTGGAGATAACTTAACCATATGTAGTTGCTTGATTAGTGACTGCATTTTTTTCCCGAGAAAAATCTGTTAGTTATCATGATCAGAATCCTGTGAGGATTTTGTGGGGCAGCGATCGTGCCTGAAAAATCTTCTTCCATGTGAACTAAAATTCAGATTGTAATACTAACAGCAGGAGCTTTAGTTGAGCACTTAAGTTGGCCAGAATCAAAAGTTCCAACTCACCACCGAATCCCAACAGACGAGAATATTAAGGAGCTAGGCTCCAGATAGAGAGAGATTCATTCTTGGATTACTTACTTTCTTGTGATTAATTGAGTTTGGAGAAAAATAAAGAAATCCCAATTGATCTTCACCTTCAAACTCTTGATTTTTGATCAAGCATGAATCCAATAGAGAGAATACGCAATGCACTAAAAGCATCCCAGATCCTCTCGTCGATCGCATATTAATATTATTCATTAATTTTTTAACATATATATGTTAGTGATCTAACTATACTAGGGGTGCACATTATTCAATTAGGTTCAGTTTATGGCCTGATTTGAATCAAACTGAAACTAAATGGTTCATGAATTTTTGAACCAAATACGATCCAAATTATAATTTGGTTCAGTTTGGTTCGATTCGGTGATTTAATTTAGTTTAGTCCGGTTCAGTGGTTTAGTTTGGTTTAATTTCATCATACACATTTATTCAATAAAAAAATGATACAATAGTAATTTTGAGTCTATAAATCCACAAACAATAAACAACATAATAAAATATAATAATAATCTATAAATATACAAATAATAAACAACATAATAAAATCTAATAATAATAAACTTACAAAACAAAGTCCAACATTAATTTAAAAATCTACTATATATTATAAAAGAAACTTCATATTTTTATTGGTAACGACAGCTCTTCCAATCACCGCTTCTTTATTCTTTAATTCATACATTTACAATACTTGCATTATTTTTCTAAGTCAAAGTATGTCATTAGTCAAGTCCCAACAATTAAATAATAAATAAATTAAATTAAATTGTATGCTATGACATTTATAATTTTATCTATTAATTAACAAATAAAAATATCAACTTTATTACTTAAATATCAATTCTTTTTTATTTTAATTTTTTTGTTGAACCATTTAATTTGGTTTTAAATCAAATTAAATAAAAACTAAATGGTTTTGTTGGACCAAACTAAATAAAAGAAATTAAATTATTCATGATTTTTGAATCATTTAATTTTTATATTCTGAATCAAACTGTCATAATACAATTCGATTCTATTCGGTTCAGCCTGAACTGAACTAAATACTCACCTCTAAACCATACAAGAAGCTTATAAGGAGTATCAAGAAATTAAAATTTCTCAAATAGAGCAAGCATCGTTCTAAAATCATGATCAAATCAACTTTAGTAAATGAAAAAATAAGGAAGATATTATATGTCGATTGTGGAACAAATAAAATAATGATGTAAGATCTCGATGTATTGTTGTTTAAAGTGCTAGAGATCTTGACTGAGTGCGGCACTATGTTTTCAAAACTTTTACCACTGAAAGAAAGGACTACAAACTTTCGAACCCCACAGAAATCCGTGAAGGTCCCGCTATTGTGTATAAATATGGAGAAGGAAATTAAAATAAATTTAATTGTGTCCTCGCTAAAACTTAAGCGTCAAACTTCCACTACCATCAAATCTTGAAAGTTAAGAAGTTAATGGTGCCCGGTTGGCTCCTCAAGTTGCGGAAGCTAACTTGCTTCTCGCCGCTACAATTAGTTAGACATACACATAGTGAATTCGCCATCAAATTAAAACGAATCCACTTGCGAAATGATTGAACCCAAGTGGAAGAGCCCACTTAAATGTTTAATATATAGTTGAAACTATAACAGAGAAAGTTGATAATTAGTAAAGAGTATCTAGCTAGGTTAGGAATCTTTGTGAAGTAGGGGCTGGAGGATTTGCCACTTTGAACAGGTTTCTTGACCTCCCTTAGTGGTTAGATCATCATTGTGGGTGAGACTAGGTTTGGAAATTGAAAATATTATTTTAGCAGGTAAAAGGAAGCACATGGGACATGGAGGAGGTCACAAAGAGTGATTCAAAGTTCAGTGCAAGGTTGGATGGGCCGAGCCCAACAACCACTCAAATTAGTTCTAAGAGGAGGCCTTTTGACATCCCTCAAATTTCTTATAAACATTCTTTTTAATTAAAATTATTTAAATAATCATTTCTTATTTTTATATGAAAATTCAATTAAATACTTAAATAGATTATTATTTAACAAATATTTTATACCCAATCTATTTCAGAATTTATGTCTTAATTTTTCAATCAAAAAAATTAATTTTGAGAAAATTATAGAAGTTTAAAGTTATGAAAATAGAAACTATATAATAAAAAATAATAATTTAAGAGTTGTATGTATTTTATAAATATTTTTTTTAAATATACTTTGTTTAGGATTTAAAAAATTTTACAGAAAGATGGATAATTTTTATAATGGGTTTATATTTTGTAAATTAAACTAGATGTATTTTAGGAAATAAAATCTAAAGGGGTGTCATAAGAATTTTATTCCTTTTTTTTTCAGTTTTCTTTCTCTTAAAGCAAAATGAAGTCTTACTTTTTTCAGTTTTATTTTACAATCTTATTTATCAACCCTCCACATAAACAATTTTCCAAGGTGACAAAATCTTATAATGCTAATTGTTGACTTAAAATAAATGTATTTATGTTGTAATTTAAAATAATTATTTCTTTCAAAAAATAGAGAAAATAATGAATCTATAAAGAAAAGAGGAAAATAATAAAGATTATTTCAACATAACAATTGATAAATCACGATTGAATAAGAGCCACAGATATATTTAAAATAAATGAATGACTTGTTGATACATTCAAAGAGTTTGCAGAGAAATCAAACAAATATAGTGCATGTGTGTGTTAGAGGAGTTTGAAGAGGGGAAAGGGTATTACTCACTCTTATATAATTGGAATAAGATGATCAGATTGAGAACAGTGTGATAATAATATAACCTAGCCGAGTGTTTTAAAACTGTAAGCCCATCTAATCATGTGAGTGGATGAAAATACCATTATTCTTTTAATAATAAGTCATTAATCTAAGATAACTAAATTAAAGATGGGATCATACATTCAATCATGGTTGTTTAAGCTTGGAAGTGTTTGCTATATACTTAAAGTGATATAGCTGTTCAAGCATTAAATTTGTTTTTTTTTTTTTTATCTCAAGAGAAAGGTTAAAAACTATGCGTTCAGTAAAATTTATTATAAAAATAGTATTTTATCATATAATGATAAAAATAGCTATAAGTTAAATTGTATTTTATTTGTATATCATTGTTTATGAAAAAGTAAAACAGTGTTGTCATTTTATTAAGACATTAAGGTTATGTTTGGATAGTTGGATTAAATATGGAATTAGATTAATTTTTGGATTAAATATTTATTCAATGTTTGACCAACTTTGTTGGATTGGAGTAAGGGAGATTAAATTTGAATTTAATCATAAAATCATGGAATTACTAATCCTAATTTATACATGGGTTTTATTGAAACAAAATTAATGGAAAAAATTTGTTCAAATATGAGAATTTCATGTGCATCAAACTTCTTTATTCACACCTAATATTGAATAATTAATTAATTTTTATTTATGATTTACTTAAAATTTATTTTTTATTTACTGTCTATGATCTAATTAAATTGGTATGTTTACTTCTACTAACACTTGAGATTAAATTTTCATTATTTATATATTTAATAATTTGTCAATGAAGTTAACAATTTAATAATTTATTGCATTATTGATTGAATTAAAATTAATAATCACAAATATAATATTAAAAATAATTATGAAAATTAATAATACCATTAATTAATTGATTTATATAATATTTTTTAAATATTTGATAAAAAATTAATTAAATATTTAAATCGTTTTATTTTTATTATTTATTTATTATATTATGACTACCAATAACTTATTTACAATATATTTAATTTTCTTATTAATTACTTTTTAAATTTATTTTAATTATTATTATAAAATTTCATGAATAATTAATATTTATACTTAAATATCAACGTAAATACTATTTAATATAGTATAATCTATTATTGTACCCAATATAATATAATATAATATAATCAAACTTAATCTAATTTAATATAATATAATTAAATCCTACATGCCAAACGTAATCTAAAATTATAATATGAACTTTATAAAGGTATGGTGACTTATAAAAAATAATCCTTAATCTACTTTTAAAACAATTATCAAAATAGAGAATTTTACAAAGTAAAAAATTTACAAAACGCTATTTTTATGAAAACTTATGAAATAAATTATTTATAATATTTCAATCCTAATTAGAAACAAGACTATGTCTCTTTAAAAGTAACACTTTTTTAAAAAATGGGTATTTAAGAACATCTTAAAATGACCAACCTTTTTTTACTATATAATTTTTCTCATATCAACTGCTATAGTGCGACGATAATCATGATTCTTGACCATGTTTATCTTGTTGATTTGTTGGTAGGATTCTTTAAACTATTTAGTTTGAGTTAATTGAAAAAATAAGTCGTATGAAATAATTGCATCATGAATATCATCAATTTATCGTATAGAGTAGGTGCCTCACTGCCTTGTCTTCAACATTTCCCAATTGATTTTCGTGAACCTTACGGGTATTTCAGTCATTCAACAAACAGCCACATAAATTTAATTAAAAGAAAAGAAAAGAGAAGCGAAGGAAAGAAACACACGCGATTCATATTTGATGGAACAAGCATGTGCCCGGCGTCACATTCAGGCCCATTTTCAGTGCATCAACCCAAGTCCCAATCCAACGGTCAACAATCTGCAAGATGTGGGGGTTCAAAAGACATCCCGTTACAAACCGAAACACTAAAATCCAGTAACCAATTTTAAATTTTCTTTCCTTTTTGTTTCGTAAAAAGGAAAAGTCAAAATTGAACAACACGTAACCTCTGCCAAAAAAAATAAATAAAGCGAGTTATGTGTAGTGAATGAAGAGAATATGCTATTGTTTAGTTCTTCGCAAACATTCTCAGATGCCATTTCCATGTCGTTTTAAGATAACTTAACGCAACTCTTTTTCATTTTTATTGTTTATTTATTTATTCTTTCATCCACATGCACGCTTTCCCTTTCTCTCTCTTCTTCCTGGTACTTTCTCCCTCCAAAATTTATCTGACTCTGTGCATTAGTAAATTTCTCTAACTGCTAATTGTATTATGTTTTTCTTCAATTGATTTAAATTTGATTAATTTTGCAAAGGTTAGTTCATAAGAACTGCTGTGTTTTTGTTATGATTTATATTTTTTTATTATTTTTTGCTTGTGGCGGTCTCTGCTGTGATTTGATACATTTTCTTTTCTTGAGGGAACCCTAACGTCAGTTTGTTTGCTGAGAAAATATTTTGGAGACTGGAATAACAACGGCTTTATATCTTTTGACTCTAGTGAAGCATTTTTGTGTACTTTTAACTGATGTGCGCCAAACGTGTTTTGCTTTGCGCATGCGTGTAAAATCCTAATATTAGCATAGATTCTCTGGACTTATTTACTTCAAAATTAAAACGGTCGTACTTCATTTTCATTGATTTTGTATTAGCTGATAAAAACAAATGATCTGCAATTACTTAAATGCTAAGGTTTTCTTTCTTGAAAATTGAAAGAAATATTGAACTGGGGTGTCGATAAGTTTGGTAAAAATATGTGATGATCTTTCATCAGTTTGTTAATGCATTTGATTAATATGATTAATCAACTTGAATATTTTAGCATTTCTTTTAATGACATTGGCTTCATTGGACTTGACAGTGCCGCGGAGCTGGTCTGTACCGGAGTTTTGGTTCACACAAATTTTTTGTTCAGCTGCAAGAGCTTGAATTCTGTGATTAACCTGAATTAGTGCAGTCACTGCTTAATGGGTTCTGATAAGCAGTCTGCTGGTTTATTAGATGCTCTCCGAATGGAGAGGGTCAGGACAATTTTAACCCACACACATCCTTATCCACATGAACACTCGCGTCATGCTATAATTGCTGTGGTTGTGGGTTGTTTGTTCTTTATCTCCTCTGATAACATGCATACTCTCATAGAAAAGTTGGATAATAATATCAAATGGTGGTCTATCTATGGCTGTTTGCTCGGTTTTTTCTATTTCTTCTCGTCTCCATTTATAGGGAAGACCATTAAACCAAGCTATTCAAATTTTAGTAGATGGTAAGTTATTTACACTGAAACCTATTGTTCATTTTGCAAAATCTGCATAAGTTATATTTCTGTTAACATAGTCCTTACTGGACATGAGGATGCTTAGGAGCTTTCTTTTTGCAGGTACATAGCTTGGATTTTAGTTGCAGCTGTGTATCATCTTCCTAGTTTTCAGTCAATGGGATTAGATCTGAGGATGAATTTGTCTATGTTTTTGACAATATTTCTCGCATCTATTCTGTTCCTTCTTGTTTTTCACATTATATTTCTTGGCCTTTGGTACATTGGTCTTGTCTCCCGTGTAGCTGGAAAGAGACCAGAGATCTTGACGATTCTCCAAAATTGTGCTGTAAGTGTTGAAGACATATTTGGCCTCATATAGTAAATTAAATATATTTACCTACTTTTTTCGTAATACTTTTTTTTTTTTTTGAACTTTTTGGTGCTTATGTGTAGGTTATTAGTGTATTCTGCTGTGTATTCTATAGTCATTGCGGCAATCGTGCTATTTTGAGACATAGACGGCTTGATCGTAGAAATTCTAGTTGGTTTTATTTATGGAAGAAAGGAGAGAGGAATACATGGCTTGCGAAATTTATCCGTATGAATGAGTTGAAAGACCAAGTCTGCTCATCATGGTTTGCTCCTGTTGGGTCTGCAAGTGATTATCCACTTTTGTCCAAGTGGGTTATATACGGAGAGGTACGATTGGAAGCCATTTATTTTGTACAATCTGGTTTTTTCTGTAAATGAAGTGCCTTATGTTGTTTATAATTTTTATAGTGTTAGAATCTTTTTCTGCTTTGCAGTTAGGCAGTGACAATGGTGGTTCGTCAGATGAAATCTCTCCTATATACTCATTGTGGGCCACATTTATTGGCCTTTACATTGCCAATTACGTCGTGGAGAGGTCAACAGGGTTAGTTTTAATGCTTTGCTTGAAATTATGACATACAGAATATTTTTTGTTGTATGTTGATTTGATGGAGATGTAAGAATATTATGCAGTATGCACGACTACTTTTTGTTTTGATAATGCACGTCTGGTTTGCTTCTTATTATGTTGATCTCTGACTATCATCAGGTGGGCTCTTACTCACCCTTTGTCTGTTGAAGAATATGAAAAGATGAAGAAGAAGCAACTCAAGCCTGAGTTCTTGGATATGGTTCCCTGGTATTCAGGGTATATGTCTATTGTTTCTTTGTCTCGTTTAGCTTTCATGCCTTTATTTTTTTCTTCGATTGGGGTGGGGGGTGAACTTCTTAAATGGAATTTTAATACAAATACTCACATTGCTGGTGCCTCTTTTTTGCAGAACATCTGCTGACTTGTTCAAGACAGTTTTTGATCTCCTGGTATCTGTGACTTTATTTGTTGGTCGGTTTGACATGCGCATGATGCAGGTATAGTTACTTTTTGATATTATACACATATCTCACTCCTTTCTCACAATATTTTCCAAAATTTTTTGGACTTTTTGGGCTAGTTGCTGACCAATATTATGCTTCTGAAATATCTTCTCTTACTGGTTTGGTTGTTGCTTAATTGGCTAGGGTAGTCTAGCTAGATTCCAGGTTGGTTCTCTGTACTTTTAGGCAAAAAGAAACTTTAC
The DNA here is from genome assembly GCA_025617385.1 of Murraya koenigii. NCBI lineage: Eukaryota > Viridiplantae > Streptophyta > Magnoliopsida > Sapindales > Rutaceae > Murraya > Murraya koenigii. The sequence goes on along the minus strand of CM046812.1, from coordinate 39,533,440 downwards.
CTCCCTAGGGTTTAAAACCATTGTGAGAAGATCCATATGTAGTAAGTAATATCTGTGTATTGTTATTTTTATGTTTTTGATTTACTGCAGTTCAGACTTCCTATCTCTATTTTTGGCTAGATAATCATACCCATTCTGTTAATATACTTTGTAAGGTGAATAGTCTCAGAAATAAGAATCATCTGGAGCTTGAGGAATAGAATAAAAAGTTTTTTTGTTTTTGTATTTAACAATATATCTATGTTAAATTTCTTCTCAAATACTTCTTTTACACACCCAGAAGAAAACTAGAAAATCAAATTTTCTTTTCTTGTTAATGTATATGGGATAATTAATGGGTTTGTATCATGGGATAGTTCTATGTCTTCGAATTTTGTATTTCAAAAAATAAAAATCTTGGTGCAAACAACACCCACAACCCCTAACATTCAATGAATGTGTCAAATGGACCCCCACGAGCAAAATCGGTTACCCTAAACCGAGGATTCCCTTTTAGATTCAGAATTAATGGAATGGGCTCTATCTGTCACTTTTTTATGCTCATGATGGTTCATTTGACACACGCATGAAATGTTGAGGGTCTAGGCGTCACTTTCCCAAAATCTATTCAAATCCTTATAAGGATTTTATGACATCTTCGTCCTTCCCATTTTGCCATTATCAGGCAGCAATGAACAAGGATCAAGGAGGTGCGCATCATGGAGATTTCTTGTATGATCACCTTAGTGAAAAAGAAGATCTATGGTTTGACTTCATGGCTGATACTGGTGATGGTGGAAACTCATCATACTCTGTGGCACGACTACTTGCACAGCCTCATATTCAGGTCACAAGAGGTGATTCTGTTTTCACCCTACCACGTGGGGATGTATTACTTATTGGAGGGGATCTTGCGTAAGTTGGCTAAATTTCTTATACATGATTTATAATATGATGTGATGATACCAAAATTAACTACTCTTATTGGCTTATTAGCGTAGTTATATGTTGATTCTATTTTGATAGCAGGGAATGATCAAGTAATTGTTTGCTCTACTAGATTATCAATGTAAAGAGTTTTGGCAGTGGGTAGAGATGTTGAGAAAAGATGACATTTCTCAAGGCTAATTATATTTTATTGAAATAGCTGAATTTTTGGGGTATAATAGCTTGCATATGTAACAGTGATTGTTATTAAGAGTAACTGTTTCAGTTGCTTTTAGTTTGATGTTTTGGTTACTCATTTAGACATTGGATTAAGGATAATTACAAAATCGAACTCCATCATGACAGTTCTGCTGTATAATCTAGTTTCAAAAGGAAATATCCTTGATTTGAATGATATTAACTTAGAGCAAGATTCTGGATTTACATCGTGGTTTTGATTTTGGCATGCTAGCATACTCATTTCTGCAATTGTCTTTTCTGAATCTCCATATTCTTGCTGCTGCCCATAGTAGTGCCATCACAGCTGTCTCCATCTGAAAACTCAGCTTTACTGTTCAGTCACCATTGCCTTATCATGTCAACTTCTTATTGCCACCATTGTCTCATACTCATACGGCCAATCAGTTGGCATTATCAAACTGCTAGATACTGGTTATTGGTTTGCATCAGCCTTTTTGGGTGCTACTCTGTACTAGCATTGTTTTTCTGAACTGATCATATTAGTACCCTCTTAGCATGGTGTTGACACCTTGGTGTTAAGCTTAGTGAAGCTGTAGCAGAATTTTTGTTCTTGCACATGTACATCTGTGATATTTATATGACTTTTATCCGCAGCATATGTGCTTCTGGGATGCTTATATGGCTGTTCTTTTCGGAGCACACTATTCAATAAAAGTATTCGTAATCTAATTGCATATGTTTTTTAACATTGAAGGAAATAATATGCCTTTTGAATTTCTATTTTTTAAAATAACTTATACATGAATTTTTATATACTGTTTACAGTTTGTGTGGATTTATTGTAGGTACCCTAATCCATCAGCATTTACGTATGAAAGACGCCTCTTCCGTCCCTTTGAATATGCTCTTCAGCCCCCGCTATGGTATAAAAAAGATCATATTGCTGTAAACAAGCCTGAGGTACCCAGTGGGGTTCCTGAACTGAAGCAATATGACGGGCCTCAGTGTTATATTATCCCTGGAAATCATGGTTAGTTTTAAGTTTTTGCCTGAGCAGCTTCCAAGTTCTAATATCTTGAACTTATGTTGTTCTTGTGTTTACGTCTCATGCTTTAATAATCTGATTACTTTAACTAGTGAATATGTTTACTTTCCTGGTTTCTGATCATAATATTATGTAATGGTTTAGCAATGGTTTTACTTTTCAAATGACAGATTGGTTTGATGGACTACATACTTTTATGAGATTCATATGCCATAAGAGCTGGTTGGGTGGGTGGTTTATGCCTCAGAAGAAGAGTTATTTTGCTTTGCAACTCCCCAAAGGATGGTGGGTATTTGGTCTTGATCTAGCACTTCACTGTGATATTGATGTGTACCAGTTCAAATTCTTTGCTGAACTTGTAAAGGAACAGGTAATTTTCTGTTCCTCACTGTTTTAACATATATTCCACACACTAGCTCACTAATTAGATTTAGTTCCCCAATGATATATAGATTTTACCATGCAACACAACCAGTCCACCTCCCCACATTTTTCCCCTGCGGACATACAAATTAAACTTAATTCCGCCAATGTTGTTGTGACTGGAGAGAGAGAAGCAGTCTTACTTAGCCTTTCCTTTTCGTGAAGGCAAGTAAAGGGAAACACGCCTTATATAGGGTCATTGTTTGTATGTGATTCAACATCAGAAAATCAGAAGAATAGATTTTTTCCATTCCTAATAGGAAAGGAAGAGGTAGACCTAGGGCATTCTAGATAGGCTGATATCTTGACTTCTTGCCCATCAACAATCAGGCTATCCCGTTAGTGACAATCAATCAAATGTTTTTCTCATCTTAAGCTTTTGCTTCAGATATTACACCTTTCAATTCATTTATCTCTGGCTTGTGAGAATTTTATTGACTCTTTCTTTTTGTGTTTTCTTAGGCTCTCTTCTTTCTGCTTATCTCTGATTCTGTCTTGAGATAATTCATTTTATTATTTATTCTTTTAGGTTGGAGAGCATGACTCTGTTATCATCATGACACATGAACCAAATTGGCTTCTTGATTGGTACTTTAATGATGTTTCTGGAAAGAATGTCAAGCACTTGATATGTGATTATCTGAAAGAAAGGTGTAAGCTACGAATTGCTGGGGACTTGCATCATTACATGCGTCATTCATATGTTCCATCAGATGGGCCTGTTTATGTTCAACATTTACTTGTTAATGGCTGTGGGGGGGCATTTTTACATCCAACCCATGTCTTCAGTAACTTTAAAAAATTTGACGGGACTACATACGAAAGCAAGGCTGCTTATCCTTCATTTGAAGATTCGAGCAGGGTAAATGTTTGGAATTTATGCATATTCTGTGCTGTTCTGGCTTGATTTACCCTCTTTTTTTCTTTTGGTTACTATTGTGTGCTTTTGTCTTGATGTAGATAGCATTGGGAAACATTTTGAAGTTCCGAAAGAAGAACTGGCAATTTGATTTCATCGGTGGTATTGTCTACTTTGTGTTGGTCTTTTCTATGTTTCCACAAGTAAGCTTCTGTTCAGATCCGAATGGTTCAAATTTTTGCTTATTATTTTCTCATTAGGTATTTTAGGACTCTAGTAGCTAGATAATGATGATGTCTTGTCAATGTTAGAGATTTGACTGAATTTTCTCCCCTTATTTCTAGTGTAAGCTCAACCACATTCTGCGAGAAGATTCATTTTCTGGTCACTTGAGGAGTTTCTTTGGCGAAGTGTGGAATGCATTTTTGTATGTGCTGGAACACTCTTATGTATCCTTTGCAGGTGCTCTGCTGTTGCTAATTGTAGCAATTACATTTGTTCCTTCCAAATTATCTCGGAAGAAACGGGCAATGATTGGAGTGCTACATGTTTCTGCTCATCTAGCGGCAGCTCTTATTCTTATGTTGCTCTTGGAACTGGGTGTGGAGACATGCATTCAACATAAACTACTAGCAACTTCAGGTGAATTTTTCATTCTTGTATCATATAATTCTGTACCGGTGAATGATTGTAGTATTTCCAGGTCATGTGATATTAGCTAAATCATTTAGTTAATTGTCCTTTTATGTGGTGAATGATTGTCTGATCAAGATAGTGGTTGCATTATGCTCCTGAGAAATTGACAGCTGCTTATTTTGAAGTATCAAAGTCCTTTAATCCTTCTTTATATTTTCTTTTAAGGGTAGTTTTAGAATTTTATTTTATAACAAAATAAGAGTTCCTATTATGTAACACTTAAACATTTTGAATTAATATGAAATGCTATTTTGTTTAAAAATAATCGTATTATTTTGAGAGGAAAGGATGACATATCTTGTTAACCACAAGATAGGTGTAAGAATACCATCTTCTTGTCCTCCAGGCAGCCATATTTCACTTCATTGGTTCTGAACGACTATGTGGGCAGGGCAGCTAAAGAATCCACTTGTTAGATTATTTCTTATAAAATAATCTGTATTATTCTGATAGGAATGTGCTTTTGAAATTCAGTTGATTAATGTGTTTATTGAGGTGATAACTGATGAATTTTGGTTCAGGGTACCACACTTTATATCAGTGGTACCGATCAGTGGAAAGCGAGCACTTTCCAGATCCCACTGGCCTTCGAGCCCGCATAGAACAATGGACATTTGGCCTTTATCCAGCATGTATCAAGTATCTCATGTCTGCATTTGACATTCCAGAGGTAACAATCTCTCTGTTCCAGACATGATTTTTATTCTTCTTCCTCTTCAGTATATTCATGGGATAAAATATTGTCAGGTAATGGCTGTTACCCGCAGTAATATTTGCAAGAATGGAATGCAGTCACTATCTCGAGGGGGAGCAGTCATATACTATGCTTCTGTCTTTCTTTATTTCTGGCTCTTCTCAACACCCGTGGTTTCATTAGTGCTTGGAAGCTACTTGTACATCTGTGTTAACTGGCTTCACTTGCACTTTGATGAAGCATTCTCTTCGCTGAGAATCGCTAATTACAAGGCATTTACTCGATTTCACATCAATCATGATGGTGATCTTGAAGTTTACACTCTTGCTGTTGATAAGGTAAGAAAGTTCAATTTGCTTCACTTTACTTTCTTGTTGCAGCTCTTGGTATTGTGATTTTTTAAATGCGATCAATTTGCTTTTCAATTATTGCAAATTTTATCAGTTTTTGACCCCAGTTTTTAATATGGAATCTGGACTGTGCTTGATGCTTTTACTGGTTCAACTAACTGGTTAACTAAACAAATTATTTCAGATGTATTTGGCTTTAGGATTAGTGAGTCTTAAATTAATCGCTACACATTTTTCATCCAACTTAAACATGCAGGTCCCAAAGGAATGGAAGCTCGATCCGGATTGGGATGGGGAGCTGAAACAGCCACAGCAGTTGAGCCACCTCAGAAGATTTCCAAGTAAATGGAGGGCAGCCTCTGCACACCAGGACCCCCTTAATACTGTTAAGATTATTGACCACTTTGTTATTCAACAAACAGAGAAACCTGATCTTGGAGCAAGCAACGCATAAGTTTCTTGCTGATCTGCTCGTTTTGTAACATGCATGTAGTTCACGCCATTTAGAAAGCAATGAGGAAGGAAAATGGGGGAAGGGAAAAAGAAGGCATTTTAAATGAAAATGATCTCCATCTTTTATTTTCTTGTTCAAGTAACTAACTATTCTTCATTATTTACCCTCGATGGCAAAGCATAACGTTGCAGATCCAGCAGGACCAGCATCTTTCTCAGGCCATCAATTTTCTTGAGTCTTTGGAAAGCATCCTTCGACCTTGAATGATGTGTAAATACGCCATTCTTCTATGTCATGGCTTATGCATATGTCCAATTCCACCTTGTTACGCCTGAGTTGGTGAGTTACTGAGATGTATACATCTTTTAACTTTGCCTGTCTACTCTCATGGCGTTGTTTACTTTTTGACGAAACTTTTGCGTGGTGAGCATATTTGCATTCCATTCTTGTCAACGGCAGGGTTGTTCATCGTATTTGTTTTCGTGTCGAGCTTGTAATTATGAATCTTTTCGCATGGTTGAATGGTATCGTAAGCATTGGCTAGAGGAAGTAAACAAAGGGAGGATGAACTGAATAAAAAGTAAGCCAAAATTGAAGAAAGAATTGTTATCAATATTAAGCCCTAAAACATATTTATATATACATATATACGCATATAGTTGGAGTATGTTTGAGATTAAGGTTGAACAGTTGTTTAAAAATTAGAATATTAAAGTGTTGGCTAACATTAGTTGTTATAACTTAAAAATTATATTGAGATGATTTTTTATGATGAAAAATTTATTATATATTTAATAATTTTATTAAAATTATTATTTAAAAATTATATTTATTATATAACATTAATTTTTATTTTATAATTATAATTTTTTTTCACACCAATTTAAAATTAAACGTAACTTATATTTCATAGTCGGAATGCATGAATAACTTATATTTCATAGTCGGAATGCAGGAATCTCTCGTATGTTCCTTTCAATGCTACCCGGACATCGTCCCAGTTCTCAACTCGCTTTGATAATGGCCCGCTGTGTATCTTAACCTGACGACTTGTAAGCTCTCTATATGGTAGCCTTAGAAACTTTTGTACTTCTTTGAGTTTCTACGCAATAAATTCCAGAAAAATCTAGTAATTAAAATAGAAGAAAAGAGTATTCAGATTATGGGGTTGTAACAGTATGCAAGTCTTACGGCTCGGTTGGTGATAAGATCCTCGTAATAAAGAACAATCTGGCGAGTGCTCTTTAAGTATTCGATAGCTTTGGCAGTTGTCTGCTCAATTTGCTTCAGTTCGGGTATAAGTAGCGTTGCATTTATGGTTGGTTTGTATTTTGCCAGAATCTCAGCCTGCAATCGCGTTTCCAGGTATGAGATTGCAATTACAAAGAAATTAATACACGAGAAAGATAAATGACTCTTGAGGGAGAGACCTCTGCTGGTGAATGGACATGAGATTGGTGGGTTCCATTCAGTAGCTTAGCATTTCTATCATAGGAATTTGCAAGAATGGATATCATTCTTCGGAGCAAATTTCTTCTGAAGAGGAATATTGCAGAAACTCTCTTTGTCTTGAAGTACTCTGCTATATCGTTATGATGCTCCATTAGACCCTGCAAAATACACAGCCTTCTTACGACTCGAAATGAATCAACAAAGATCATCATTAGCGAAGTTGCTGGGCTATGAGAAATTCAAACTGTGATTTATATTTCCAACCAAATGACAAATTTTGCTTTATCAATTCTGCTCCATCCCTCTACCCAACAGGGAGATATTCCTTTTCGGCATGATTACAAATACAGAAAACGCTATAATAATATGCAAAGCCAAAGCGTCAACCAAATTCAAGAAAAATTTGAGGTGAGAGAGAGGAATTTGTTTCTAGGAACACCTCAACATGGATGCAAAGCTTCCTAAATGTAAGCCAGGAACCTCGTGATCACATCACAAGAGCATTTATTTGCTGGTTCAAATTACCAAAAAGAACTAAAGTAGGATTTCTAACTGTTTTTCCAATCAACTGTAATCAATAACAGGTAAAAAGGATTCGGCCTAGTTACATCAAGACTGGGAGTTGAGCAATTAATTGCAACGACCGGTTCAATTAATTGTAATTAGTACGCAACCTTTTAGTTCATAAAGCCAAAATTCAGTATGAGTATGCAACTCGCCTGATTCGTCATCCATTTGAACCCAACAGCGGCAGAGCACTCATTTTTTGATGCACTAGTGAACCAGTCAAGATTGTACACTCTATCCATTGTGCCCACAATTGAAGAGATATTAATCCTCCGATGCTTAACTGAAAATATTTCTCCATTTGAGCTTACGTTAACATGACTATTTAACAATGTTTCGAACCATCCACTCCCTGATCGCTGCATTGACAAGATGGCAAAATATCGCACAGGATTACATGCACATTCCTCCCTGCAGTAAAACATCTTCCGGTTTTGAGAAAACATGAAGTGATTGAACCAACGAGTACGAGATGGAACAAAATGCAATCCACATCCTAGGGTACCTGCTAAATGTCACAGGATTCGGATAATGCAGAAAGGGAATTTCAGATTGTTGAATGTTGGGAGATTGACACGGCTGGTCAATGACTCTGATGTTTAATAATTTGGTTTTTGTACGTGGGCTTGTTTGCTTTAAGCACATTGAGCAAATATAGACTCCACAAAGCATAGCAAAAAGTAAGACCACTGTCCTCAATACCAATGGAGACTTCTTAGGAGCCTTTATCACCAATGCTTCCTGTAAATAGTAATTCAAATGTTAGATTACCCATATGTTATTTTCTAATGAAGATGCCAATGGCGAAACAATATACATGATACTGACAACATGAAGTTTAAAAGAGAATTATTAATGGCCATAGTACACACCTGTTCTTCCATATAAAACCTCCCTGAAAAGAAAAATCAAAACTAGGCGGATAAAAATGAAACGATTACTGGGTTTCACCTTTTCTTTTTCTTCTCTACATATTGAGAAAAACAAGGCGAAAGAAATGGTCTCGCTTGAAAATATCGGATCAAAGCATGCATATTACAAACCAGCGGGCAGTTCGATATTTGCAGTAACTATCAAGTGGTCCAAGCCTACGTTCAAAAGGACCCCTTTTTTTTGTTCTTTTTAACCCCTGAAAATTAAAAAAAAAGTGATGTTATTAATTAATAATGATATCGGAACGAAACTTGCTGCTCAACGTACCTTGTTGAAGTAACAAATAGTTTCAGCCATTCTTTCAGGAAACAGGGCAAGAAAGGAAGAAAAGATGGCATCGGCATAGAATGGCTGGTTGCTTTTCAGCTTCCTATTTCTCTCATTTTCAGAGCAAAACCAAAAAAAGAAAGAGCCGTTAAATACAACGGAGGGTTTAAGAGCCAGAACATAAGCCATTCCTCGTGAAAAACGACATCATTTAACGCCTCCACGCACTCCACTTTCTTTTACTTTTATAATATATATATATATATTCTATAATAGATTTCTTATTTTCATGCAGGCTTCTTTTATCAATCTGTAATCTATTTCTTTTTTCTTCTAAATCACACAAGTGTAGAAAGTAGAACAACAGATGGATTCATTCGCTTAAAGGAACAGCCGCCTTTCATGCCATTGCCATTGCCGCCAGCCAATTTGTTTCTATTCTTGAAACTCATAAATTTTTTGGGGTCGAAAATGGTAAAAATCTGAAAGGAGACTTGAAATCAACTTTTTATGTTTTAATAACGCAATATGAATATGTAGACTTGTAACCCGTTAAATCTACTACTTTTAAACTCAATTACTAACAAATTATGGGTGCCGTTCAATTGAGCTGGTATATTTTTTTTTTCTCGAAAATAAAATGTCTGAAATTCGAATCCCATTCACATACACGATCGAGATAGCATTAGATAGAATTTAAACTAAATAATAATAATAAAACAGTAGTGGGTGGTTCCAATTCTATGAACAAATTTTCATACTAGACTTTCTAATAAAATTTAAAAAATATTAAGGATTAAGATGGTTTATCTAAATTATTATATATTAAGTGTGTGTTTACTTTCTAGATTGCGGAATCGGAATTATTGACATATTTACTTCGCAAAATAAAAGTAGGAATAAGAATCAGAATTTGAGAATGAGAAATGAAAGATTGATTCTCCAAAGAGGGGCTTGAAAATCAATTTCTCATTCCTTCGATTGACTATTTTGTTCCTCTCTAAAAAAAAAAAATCAAAAATTCAAAAATTCAAAAATTTCAATTTTGTCCTTAGTTATAATTAATTAATTAATATAATAATAATTATGATTATTAATTTATATATTAATATATTGTTAACAATAACTAATAATAATAATAATAATAATATTTGAATAAATAATCACAATAATTATATACTATAATTAATTAATATTTATAGCAAATTAATTATTGTTAATATAATAATAATTAATATTAATTAATAATAATAATTTTTTGTTTAAATAATCACTATAATTAAAATATAAAATTATAATTATAATAATATTTTATTAAGTACTTTTAAGTACTTTGTTATAATCTAACTTATTCTGATTCTGATTTCAATTCGAAGATAAAGTAAACAAATTAATGGCAATTCAGCTTATTCCGATTCTGATTCTTATAGTTCAAATAAACAATTTATTTTGATATTTATTCTCGTTTCAACTCATTTCAATTCTAATTTAGTAAACACACCATAATAGTTTCATGAGTTGTATTGGCAAGTATCTTAAAAATTAGAAGATTGTCAAATTTTCATCATTAAAATTAATATATACCATTATTCCTTTACAATTTTTATAATATTCAAAAATGCTCGTAACACAAAAAGAAAAAGTAAAAAAAAAAGGAATTAACGAGTCATTTGTTTAAAATTTTAACTTGGAAATATAAAATATATATTTATTATAAAAAATGTTTAAAAAATTATAAAAATAAAAGAAAAATATCTTATTATTAATTTTTTTTATTCACACTAGAACGTATATTTCTTATTTTTGTACTTAAATTTTTTAATTTATAATAAAAATAAAACTGTAAAATTATACTACCATGAGATTAATAGCTATTATGAAAACAATGGGAAGATCAATGCTATATATTATTTTCAATAAGGAGAAAACTGATAACCTTCAGTAAAAATATATCTAATTAGATTACATTTTTTGTGAGTGCTAATTGCTAACAAGTTCAGCTAGTAAAACTTTTCAACTTTAAACCCCATTTACATAGGCGGTGAGGGAATTGAATTCCATTAGCCTATAATAATAATTAAAAAAAGAAGAAGTTATATTTAGCAATATTTTCATTGAGATCCTTGATATTTAAATCTATAAAGTTAGACAAACTTAGTAAAATTCAATAGTAAACATGCCTACTCAAGAATATTTTGATCTAACAGTATTTTGGGCTTTGAACAATCAAATATCATTCCAATACATTTTATTGTTCATTTAATAATCATCTTGAGTGACATAATCGTATATACCAAAAAAAAAAAAAAAAAAGAGAAAGACAGTGGAATATCAACAATACAAATGCTGTTTCCATTCTGGGGGCGACCCTCCCATGAGATTGAGAATAATGAATGTATAACAATCTTTCTAGAAGAATACATTGATTTTGTTGTGTGTGTGTAGAGAAAGTGCGCTTTCCATTGGTCCAGAGCTGGAATATGCTGTTGCTGAACAGCTGAAAAAGCAGCCACTCTTCATCTCCACAATGAATTATCAAATTTAAAATTTTGAGCAACAGAAATAGAGCTTTTTTATTTAGCTAGTATGCCATCATTAAATTCATGAGTCATGACAGGTTGCTTAAGCATCAAACCGAAGGACTTTGAACACCATGACTAGATTGCTCCATGGTAGAGAATAGCAGAGCGACTTTCTAAAGATAGTGGAGTTAATACAAGAGGGAGTGCCAAAAAGCAACATCATAGAGAATAAGTTGCCTTTGGAAAATATACATAGGAGTCTGTTTGTGAATTCAGTAAGCATGCCAAAATTAAAAAGGAGCCTCTTACTGTGGCCAAACTTCCAGAGTCGTTAAACAGAGAATGACTGGTTATCATACGATGATCAAGCGAACTATCTGGCCCAGGAACTTGAATGACTTTGCCACTTCTTTCAAGGATTTGTTTCTCTCATCTCGAGTCCAGTGCTGCATTGAAAGTAATACAAAACATTCAACAATGAATATCAAGCAATGCCACAGCGAAAGGTAAATCAAGTCAGTTATACATGGCAGACTCAGGCACACCTCTCCAAGCATGTTGAGCTTCTCACGCACATCTTTCATCATCTCTTCTGGATCCCCCTTCCATCTGTAGACTTCAAGCTTCCTTCCATCTAGGATCTTCTCAGATACCTAGAGATATAAGCAAAAAATGGAATAGTTAAGGTTTTAATTTGATTTCACAAAAATCTCCCCAGATTCACATGCTTATGAAGCATGTTTAATACAAAATCTCCAAGCTTCGCCCAAAAATCTTATGTCTCCACATTCCAATCTCAAGATGCATTGATCAGGCTATGGCTATTAGACAAAAGATAATCAATGGTTACAACCAAGGCATCATGATTTGAAACAGACAGAGCGCATCCAACACAGCAATACGATATTATTTGTGAATATAAAATTTTTTATCATATACTGAATTTCAATGATATTTCTCTTTAATTAAAATTATTACAATGATATTCATCTTTAGTTAAAACTCTGACAATGAATTCCTTGCTAACGGCACGTGCAAGGGCTAGACATGAAACACAATTTTTGTGTCTTCAAGATTTGAAAAAGTCTACTTTTTCAATAGGATAAGTTTCCGATAAATCATTGGGCAAAAGGGACCAACCATCAATGAAGCAGTTGCCCCAAATTTGGAAGTAAATAATCAAACAAATACGCCATTTGCAAGAAAAACGTAATTTTGGATACTTATTTCCCTCAAAATTCTTAACTTAATCAGCATTTAGCAAAATAGATTGTTCTCTAGGTTGGGCCTCCCTCACCTCAAAATTCTTTTAACTTAAATATGTATTTCAAGCGATCTCAACCATTAGAGCTATACATACCTGTCTTTCAATTACTTGACCACCAGCTATATGCGAAAAGTAGATGTTGTAGAAATGAGACAAGAACAATGGGGCACTTTTCTCAGCAAGTTCCTCCAAATACTTGGCATACGAAACTCCTGGAGTGCTGGGTTCTGGAATTAAAATACCCTGCTCGCTAAACCAATCTAAATCTCTTGAAATTCCTCCTGATCGTTCCAATCCAGTTTTCCTGAAATAAGCATCTGCAATAAAATAAACACTTGAGATTCCAAGCACATTATAGAAGCAATTGATAGATCATAAACAGTTCAAGGAGCAAGAGAATCAATGGGAGATATCCAAATATTTAATCAAATCTATGCCCATAAACTCTAAAATGTAAATTTGCCCCTGAATTTCTTCACAACCACTCATAGACAAATGACAGACGAATTAGCTCCATAATCCAATTACACGCTATAAAAGCAGCAATCAAAACACCAGATTCGGTATCATGTCACAATAAAATTCATTATCGGTGAATGTATGTAAGTTTGAAATATCTTTATCGCTTTCTTAGCCCTAAAAAAATGAATATGAATAACAACACTGCACAAATAAGGATGCCAAATTTTTTGGAAAGAAAGAAATAAATAAATAAATAAATAAAACTTACAAGCCACGTCATTGGAATCATCAACAATGCGCTCTACAGTGTCGAAGACAAGCTGGCTATCAACCAAGTATTTAACAAACCCACCCATGCTGGGTTTCCAAGTCTCTCCATCACTATCTTGCTTTACTTCTTGTTCTAGTTCTACGTCGTCGTTTGATGAATCCTCGCAGTCACTGTCACTATTATAAGAAGGAGGGTATTTTTTACCCTTTAAGTTACGGAGTCTCATAGACACAAATCTCATCTCTTCAGTGATACCTTTGCTCTCTCCTGGATACTCTCTCCTGTACCTCACCCTTTTTTTTTTTCGTATCAATGGCGGAGCACTAGTACTACTCGTGCTTCGAATCACAGCCGTTGAATTCGAAGAATCACAGCAGCACAACTTCAGGGGTAGCGAGTGATTCCTTTTTTTGCTTTCAGTTGAAATCGCCGGCTTCAAACTTAAACGAGAAGGATGAACAGCAGAATGCTCCCATAATGTGATTTTACACGGTGTCAAAGACCATAACGACGACATTTTTTTTTTTCCCCGTGAGAACGCTTTGCTTTTCGTATTTAATGGATTATGTTAATGCTGTCACTGGGCTAGCATAATGGCCCATTTACATTGTGGGTTTGAGTTCTAATTTCTTTGGTTACCATATTTTATTTTTTTTGTAATGTATGGTCTAATCAATGTTATTACATTTCTTGAAATTAGGAGAAGAATCATCTTTGATCCTCAGGACATGATTGCGGAAATGGGCCTGGTCTCTCAAAATTCTGTTATTAAAAAGAAGAAAGAAGAAAATGACAAGCACAGAACAGCAAGACATCAACAATCAGTGATACTTTTTCTCTCACTTTCCTCTTTGCCTATTTACAACATTTTAAAACCTAGTGTAAAAGGCCTTATGCACATTCTACATATACAACTGAACCGGAGAGGGGGGGAGGGGAAAGGAAACATTAATGTGCAGCTTTCAGGAAATACAAGCAGAGCTGAGAGATGGAAGGACAAAAAATAATACAGGTGGTGCAAGCTCACGTCTGCAATCTATCTAAGCAGGTAATTTATCTGGGTCCAAAGCCCATACCAACCCACAAGAATCAAAGACCCGCTCAAAAATCTAGCTTGATCAAGGAGGTAAAGAATCAACAGGGGATGAATTGTGAGGCATCTCCTCATGTATAATGGGCTCTCAGCTTATGCAAGAATTCTAATATTTCTGTATATGAAGGATCAGTTTGATTAACTGGTTTGCATGAATTTATATGATCTGTTGACTCTAATACCTGTTTCAAACAAAACAAAGAAACAAAGTTAGGCAAAACAAGGGTTTCGATGAAGATTTGCAAACATTCAATTATATTTTTCTGCTATTCTATACTAGACCAAAGCAACTGGGTTCTGCCCATTCAACCCCTGTAACTAATTAGGCCTTGGAAACTTGCACGCTACATAACTGCAATGACATTTGATCTATAAATGCAAACTCAATTATCCATCTTTTTTCAGAGAGTGCATTCACAAAATCTTTTGAAAAATGCAAATCTATAAATTCAATTAAACTATACTTACAACAAGATCCCCAAATCCAGGATACGCTGATTCAATAGGCACAATTTCCATTCGGAATGCCCATCCTCCGTAACCTTCAACAATTGGAGTTACCTTGGTCTGCAAATAATAAAAAAACAGTCTGTATACCTTCCTAAGAAAAACATACACATGATGACATGCATGTCCACAGAGAGGGTAGTAAAATTTTCAGGGATCAAGTACTGCAGATCTGTTACCTCACAAAAACTAAGGACTTGAAGCACCCCTTTCTTATGAAGGTGACGGATATAGTCATTAAGTTCTACCAATCTTGGAGAACCACTTCTTAACTCCCCTATCTGAGAAAAAACAACAACAAAGAAATGCATCAGTTTATAAATAAAAAGGAAATATATAGAGAACCAACATTATGTGTATATATATATATATATATATATAAAAGAAGCTTAAGTTATTGAAGATCTTGAACTAACAGTTGGTGCTGGGCGAAGGACAAGGCCCATTCGCCAAGGCATGTCTGCAAGTTTGCTTCCAAAATGCGGGCAGCTATAAAACACCTAAAATCATGATACAACATCCAAATCATACAAGTCAATATTAAAAATTTATAAAATGGTCAAGTAAGCATCCAATTACTAAATGAAGAAGTGAAGCATACAAGCCCAACGGTGTTCTTCACAAAGTTATCAATATTTTCAGTCTTCGCTGTATGCAACATCTGCTTGACAACCAGGCCTCCCATGCTGCAGAAATGGCAAGCAATGCATCATATACAAAACAAAAGATAATAAAATTTTCACCCAAAAATAAAAGAATATGTTTTGTTAACTGTTAAGTGCTACAAGAGGACTTATAACAATCAACAAGTGTCATCCACAGTGTAGCTCAAGTAATATGTGTGACAAACCTGTGTGTCACAAAAACAACAGGACGACTTCCAATGCCTGCAGCAACAAGCTTCTCCAGTAGCATGGTGCTGACTTCCTACACATTTCAAGCATGATATTTACAAGTTTAAATAACTATGTCAGAGCAGTTAATCAACCATACAACATAAAAAATCAACCTAACTTGGACAAGCAAGTCTTTCAGGTCAACAACTACAGAGGCTCAATAACAAGCTGGCCAAGGAAGTTTATGAAATAGAAGTATAATATGTAAACATAAATTAAATTCAAACCAAACATCATTAGATAGTGAATGGCAAGACGTTATAAACCAGTAGCTTCTAATTCATCAATCCAAACCTGAAGAGGCAGGCTAGCTCCAGACCATTGTGTAAGATTTGACTGCATCCAATGTAAATTAGGTGTTAGATGTTTATTAATGTGATGGACCAAACATAGAACCAACTTAAGAAGCTTCAAATCAAGTGAAGATCCCAATGCATGAGGGCGCCATATTCTTAAAACAAACCTTGTATTTAAGAGTAAACAAGCGAGCTTGAGGGAAGTCAGCTGAAAGCCATTCAGCTGGCCAAAATGTTCCAAACTTCCCAGCTTCCTGATCAATCTTCTCAACCAAACCTGACTTAGTTGAGTATTTGTCATCAGAAATGCGCCAAGTCTTATAAGGCCCACCACGCATGCCATGAATAAAGACAATGTCTAGCAGGGGAACCACAGACTGTGAGCTGTTCTGTGATTCATCAATGGTGCTAGACGAGTCACCAACATTTGAAGCTTCAGTTTCAGATGTAGATGGACTATTAAAATCAGTCTTACCAACAGAAGACTTATTCCTCTGAACAATGTCTTGATCTTTATCTTCAGAACACTTCCAGTGGGACAGTTCAGGATTAATCAAAAATATCATATCATCATAATGAGGACAGCTTCTGTTTCTTTTTGCTATACAACTGTCAGGAACACCATCATCTGAATCTGAAGAGTCTCTTCTAGCTTGCTGATTGCAAAATACATTTAACAGTGTGGCCCTAGCATAACTTCGTGTTTTAAGGTCATTGCAACCTTGGATCTTTCCATTAGCACAATCCTCAAGCCATTTACACAAAACTGCATCTGCAATAACAGCTTTCTGAATTTCAGGGAGGAGCGAAAGGACAGTTAACAGTCGAGCTGCGTGCTTCCGAATATGAGCTGTCGGTGGAACTCGAACACTAGATGGATTATTTCCATCTGAATCAGATGATTCATCAGAATCATCTGAAGTCCTCTTTGAAGCCTCTACAGCTCTAGAAGCATCATAAGCCTCCATAGCAGCAAGTTTCTCATAATCATCATGTAACAGAAAGCGTCTTAGCAAGCACAAGATCCCAAAATTGGATAATTTCTTTTGACATATTGAATCTTCAGAACAAACTTCTGTAAGTGCTTTGATCCCTTTAAGGGTTGCCAGTGCACAATCAGTAGCATCAAATTTAGATGCATTATCTTTCTTGAGATTCTTTAATGGTCCTGTAAAAGGTTCCAGAGAAAGAAGATCCAACAGTGGGAAAGTTTCATCAGTATCAGTGGTCGTAACCAATTGCTTTACAGCCAGATTGACAACAGCACCTGCTAATTGATTAGCAGTCTGGGTAGCAAAAAGGATGTTTGACTGATCAATCTGAGTCTGCAAAATTTAAGTGACAGTTTTAATCATTGGAGAGAAAATCAAGAGTAAAGAAGCCACGTTCTAGTTATAGAAGCAATACGGATTATACTCAAAGTTGAGAACCAGTTTAAAGTTTCGGCATGCAGAATCATTTTAATGTTAACACAGTCAGTGAAGGAAAAGAATATCTATACCTTCACTTTATCATTTTTAGGCTGTGAGCCATGTTTGGCAGAAGCAGTCTTGCTGGAACCCAAAATTTCATTTAGCATAACAGCTAACCATCCCTGAGAAATCGGTATTGAAGAAGGTCCGTACTCTTCAAGAATGCAGGAAAGGACTTTTATGGCTGAAGACCGGGTATTGTCAGAGGAAGATTTTCCAAAGACCCAAGGAAGCAATATGCCAGACCATTTCTGACTTTCTTCGAGTGATAATCGCATGTCCCTAGTAGAAATCATGTCTAAAACCTTTGCCAATGTTTCTTGCACCTCTTTATGCTTTGTTGTCCGCTTAGCAGCATCTCTCATTAGCTGAAGACCTTTGTCCATCACTACCTCTTGTGCCCTAGGGCTTCTCTCTATAGAAACTGAAAAAGCAGATAAAGCCACCCGAGCCAAAGGAATATCATCATTTTTACTCGCCTGAGAAACAGTTGAAAGAAGACTGGAACTCCAATCAGAAACAGAATCATTTAAGGGCAGATCACGATCTTCCAACAGCAACCCAGCCACCAAACTCCCATGCCACTTCACAGATCTCTCAGGCGCCATTAAAGCAGTCATGACAGCATGCCCATCTTGATCCAATTCTTGAATGTGAGATCTGTTAGCTCCTGATGCCATTGCCCAATTGGCCAATGCCCAGGCAGCAAAAGGCACAGCAACATGTTGACAATGCAAGTCATCCCACAGACCAGGAACAACAGCAGAGGACAAATTGGCTTGTGATGGTGAACTGTCATGCTTACTGAGCAAGGCAAGGGTTTTAGGAGTAGGTCTGTCAGATTCTACTCCAACATCATCAGTGTCCCCCAACTTCATAAGCCCACTAGTCCTTGAAAGCCCTAAAACGGTTGTACCTTCAAGAATTTTAATCCCAATCCCCCTCATTCCTCTTCCACCATCGTCATCGTCTTCATCTCTTTGCGGCTCATCAAAATGCATGCCACCTTCCTCAATCACCTCAATAACATCAGCAATATCCCTTGTTTCAGCATTTCCTGGCAGTGATGGCTTAAAAGATACCTTTTCTAAGCTATCACAATTGGACGTGACAACATCCATAATGGCAGCAACGAGCATGCTCCTACCTTTCAAAGAATCAGAATTATCGAATGAACTACGTCTTGAATGCTGCTCCCACAGAAAAGCTATATATCAATGGTAAAACACAACTCAGAAGAATCAACAAGATCAGACTTTAAACATTCACTAACCAAGTACAAGATGTCAAGAATAACCAATGCAGAGCAAAACGAATGACACAGTAATTAAGTGATGTTTTCGCTTTAGATAAAACAAGCACTCAGATGTCTTATGTATAAATCACTTTCACACACTCGATATTGATTTTCATATGACCGTATTTGAGTATTAACACCAAAATTAAAAGCAAATACAATTCCAATCAAAGACAAGCACGTTAATCACAGTATGATATTTTTCTAGAGCTGGTTAACTTAAAAATGCAAATAGCATAGACATGTATATAAGCAGTAAAATGAATTTCCATTAGCCAAGGATGCAATTTGAATCAAAATACAGTATAATGATTCTGAAATTTCAACGAGGCAAAACGGACTGACCTTCTTGGACTTTGGTTGACAGGAAAAAATAAACCTCAGCAAATTAGGGACGGCACGAGGCCGCCCTAACACGTCCTTAGAGACATCAGGGTCGGCGATCAAGTAAGCAAGTGCCCTCGCCGCCTCGGCTTGGGTCCCACCGCCGTCGTTTCCAAATGCCACCGTCTCCAACAACCAATCAACAACTTTCCCGCCACCCGCACCAACAATCGCCGCCCTCCGTGCCGCATTAGCCGCCGAGATATCCGCCAAAAGCGCGGCTACCCTCAACTCAAACCCAGCCCTCACCTCGTGGTTCGCGCTGGATAACACCGAAGTCAGAGATTGCCACAGCACCGAAGCCGCGACGCCTGTTTGCTTAACGTGGTGAACAACTCTTCTGAACGACTCGTTTGACTTGTAAATTGTGTTCTCAACCGTTGAGTAAATGTTGGTCGTGATTCTATCATTATTGTCGTCGTGATGGTGGCTGGAGAGGATGACGACGGAGGCAATGATCGCAGAGAGGAGGGTGGCGGAGAGGGCAAATATGGAATTTCGGAAGAGTGAGGTGGCTGTGGAATGAGGAGAGAGGTGGTTTTGGATAATTTGTGGAGGAAGCGACGTAGGTGGAGGTTGTGGGGCATGCTGGGGATTTTTGAGGTTGTTAGAGGAGGATTCGGCCGCGTTTGTAGAAGAAGAAGAAGAAATGTGGCGATTGAGAGGAAAGCGGAGGAAACGGCGGCGTATCAAACAGAGACGGAGCATTGCGTCCTCCTTTTTTTTCTCTTCGAAGTATTTTGAATATGTTGTTGAAAAGGTAAAGAAAAAAATATTCTTCCAACTTCTTGATTTATGTTGGGTTGGGTGTAAGTAAAAAGCCTACAAGGCATCTGTGGCGGGAGGAAATTTCGCGATTTGTACGAGAAGTAAGAATGTTGATAGACGGACGCTATGGACCGTCTATGCGATGGAATTTTCTCGGAGAAGATGCGAACCTTGTAAGAGTGGTATAAACTATTATCTACGCGAGTATGGTTTTTTACGCCTCCCAAATTTTTTTTATTAAATAATTAAAATTATATAAACAACTCAAGTTTATTTTTTTTGTTATTTTAAATAAAAATTTAATTAAATAAAGTATTATTTTAATAAAAATTTTCAAGTATTATATTTATATTTTAATTATTTTTTTAGAAAAATTATAAAAATTTAGAGTTTTGAAAATAGAAATCTTAATTTTTAGGACTTGTATATATTTTATAAATAAAAAATTAAAAGAAATAAATTTTTTAGTGAAATTTTATATGAAGGTTAATTTTAATATGCCGGGTTGTATTTGATTAATTAAGTATAAAGGATTTCAAGAAATAAAATTTTAAAAAAAATGGTATTATAAGAATTTTAATAAGATATATCTATTTAGATATATCATGATACATACTAAATTTGTTAAACTCACCCTTAAATATTTAAATTTAAAATTTTATTCAACAAATCTATCTAAATGCCCCCAACGTACCCTTCTTAACCCACTTATTATAATAATATGTTTTTACTCATAAAATCCATTGAATTCATTTTAAAAACCCTTGATAAATACTTAGACTCATTAAATTGAAAAGTAAAATGCAATACAAAACATAAACAATACTGTCAATTATATATTTTGGAGCAAAAATTCCAAGTGCCAAACGCCAAAGCAAAACCGCTGGAGTAAGTAGAATGGTAAAAGTGAGAGCCCTCGGTCAAGTGGTACCGCTACTTGATCTTCAGAAAGAATCGACAATTATATCACTATCTTTTGCTTGGAAGTATTATTAAAAGCACTTGATGCCAGAAAAATAATTAGTTATGTGCTTCAAAAAGTTTTAGTATTGATATAAGTAAAATACAATATCTAATATTTCAATTTGGGAAGAGTCTATGTAATATTTATTTATTAAAGTGTGGAACGTGTATTCTTCCCACTTCAACACGATAACTTAATTACTTAAAAGAGGAGAGTTGGAGTCTTATTATACGAGTCCCGTAGCGGATTCTCAGTCTCATACTTTTTTTTTATTAAGTATAATATAATTACAATTATTAAAATAATTATAATATTATTTTAAAATAAGTTTATTATTATTATTAATAAAAAATTCGTGGCGCTGATCAGGTTGAAATGGTGGTAAAGACGAATGGGAGTTGGTGATGATGTGCGAAACCCGCGGCGGTTGTCTAAACGGCAACAACATGTTGGCCAACCAGCGATGGAGCTTTAGCAGCTAATAGGCAATCAGAGACGAAGTTGGAGCTTTGGCAATGAGGGCAATTTCGAGATATTAAAAGTAAGGACAATTTCGAAATATTATAATTGTAATGGGGTCAATCGTCACTCACAAGAATATGAGACTGATTAAACCCACCTGAAAATCAGTCTCTCATTCTCCAATTCCAAATTAACATGGGTCTCACATATTCGATGCTGATTCTCCCTCTCGATTAGTTTCGATTTACCAATTCGAGAAGGAAAATGCAATAAATGACATATAAAGAATAATGGAGGGTGTTCAAAGCCTCTCTCTGTAAAGTATTCATTAAAATATTACTTTTCAAGGCTCACGTTCAACTTTTGCTCTTAATGGGCTTCATTGATGAGGGACCAATGGTTTGTGGGCTTATTAAATTATCCGAAGAGTTAGAACTTTTGATACCCCTTAAAATTTTTTATATAACATTTTTTTTTATTTAAATTACCTAAACAACCAATAACAAATTAAACACTTGTATAGATTTTTTTTTTTAACAAACTTTTTAGACAGATTCTATTTCATAATATATTTTAAAATTTAATTAAAAATAATTTTTTTAATAAGTAGAGAATTATGGGCATATAAACTATATAATGAGAATAAAATAATATAAGATTCTAGGATTTAGATGTATTTTGAAAATAAAATTTAAAAGAATTATATTTTTTAAAGTGAAATTTAATGGGAGGTTGATAAGCTGTAAATTTGTATTATATATATATATTAACTGTGGGTATTTCAGGAAATAAAATTTAAAAAAGGTGTTAAAAGGGCATATGACAGGTTTTCAAAAAGCTCAATTCTTATCTGAAAGCTTAAAGCTAATTGGACTCCATCAATGGCCCGAGGCATTTGCTATGATACAAATTGACATCCTGAACTAGAGCTGATTACCTCATCAGTCATCAACAAATCATCATAGAGATTTTATTTTGGGAGAAAGAAATAATCATCATGAAGAGATTTAGCTCAAACCAACTGTCAACCAATTTACTAGAAGAAACAGATTATAATTGGACTGCGAGTCTAAGAGGATAAAAGTGAAATCTCAAGCTGCTCTGCTGCAGCCTTACAAAATACACACACCACATGCTTTTTCCTTTTTTAGTTTTGAAATTTCAGCTAATTCTTGAACAGGTCATCAAGGCCAATCACACCACTAAGATAATTTTCGAACAAATCCATTGCCATATTCGCTGTATGCTAAAAGCAAAACAATGACAAATTTTAAAGTATCCAATTGACAATGATTTGGTGTCCATCTTGCCAATTTTCAAGATTGGGGTTTTGGCTTATCTTTCAAACGAAAATGAATCGTATTTTTCACGTATTAATTTCTTGGCAGACGGAAAGCAAAAAGAAAAAAAAAAAAACATATGCAGAAATAGGAATAAATCCCATAACTATAGCTTGCTTTCTGGGATTCTAGCAAATTAAGACATTTTCATGCATGCATGGCTGTTATTAACAGTTCTCACGTAATAAATTTCTTCGTCTTTTTGAAACTACCAAGAAATATGCACACAGGAATTTTGAATTTAGATTAATATGGGTAATTTGATGCTGCTGGCTATTAATCAACATGCATGTTTTTACTATGAAATGTATAAGTCAGTACAATTAAAAAACTGCATAAGTCAAGGACCAGCCAGGTGCATGTTTACCGAACTTTTGTTTAATGACCACAATGAACAGTGCATATCTGCTAGGCTATAAATAAGACTGTTGAATTAATCATGAATTGTCATATTAATCTGATAAATAGTAACTCGGACTTCAATTACTTTCAAAGTAACAGAATTTCCTGTGTGTATATATACAGTTTATTTTTGGTGCAACTATAACATGCAGGGGATGCCATCATCCATAGGCCCAATCCAGCCCCCAACTTATGGGAACCTGATTACTGTTCTCAGTATTGATGGCGGTGGCATACGAGGGATTATTCCTGCTACTATTGTTGCTTTCCTCGAAAAACAGCTCCAGGTTTAATTTTATCAAATTAATTAATCAAAATCATTCGTTATACATGTTTTATTACTTAATTTTGGCATGCAAAACATCAATTTAATGTAAAGACTGGCCTGCAGGAGCTGGATGGTGAGGATGCTAGACTTTCAGACTACTTTGATGTAATTGCTGGGACAAGCACCGGCGGTCTCATGACCTCCATGTTAACTGCTCCAAACCAAAACAACCGACCCCTTTTTGCTGCCAAGGATATCAAACCATTTTATCTCGAACACTGCCCTAAAATCTTCCCGCAAAAGAGGTAAGTAATTAATTAAGCAACATTATTGCTAGCTGCGCTGCTTATTAATTAATTTTTAACATTTACATGTACTATGAAATATATCAATAATTTAAATTAGTTAATTCAATTTGGTATGGTTTAACCACAGGGGCTTGTGGGGATCAATCTTAAAGTTCATAAAGTCAATTTTAGGACCCAAGTATGATGGCCAGTACCTTCGGAAGCTGGTAAAGGATAAACTGGGAAACACAAAAATGCATGATGCCTTGTCCCATGTCGTCATTCCAGCTTTTGATATCAAGCGTCTGCAACCAACCATTTTCTCAACTTATGAGGTACCCAAGTATATATATATATATGTTTCCAAAATCTTTTATATATATGCTTGTAACGAAACATGCACCATTCTCCTAGTATACATGAACTAGGGTTTTGGAATAATAAATTAAAAATTTCATGAGTTGATGCATGCATACAGATTAAAAGATCGCCGCATTTGGATGTTCCACTCTCTGAGATATGCATCAGCACTTCGGCAGCTCCAACTTACTTTCCTTGTCACTATTTCAGCAACAAAGATCTTCAAGGAAACACTAGGGAATTCCATCTTATTGATGGTGGTGTTGCTGCGAACAATCCGGTATGGACACACACACGCATATACACCATGCTGCTAGCATTTTAGTATTTAAAATTTTATTATATTGACTAAAAATTAATAGTTTTGGTATGATCTTTAACATTTCAGGCTTTAGTTGCAATAAACCAAGTTACTAAACAAATCATCGATCAAAATCCTGATTTTTTCCCAATTAGCCCCATGGACTACGGTCGCTTTCTGGTGATCTCAATAGGCACCGGCTCTCCGAAGACACAGCAGAAATACAGTGCTAAAACGGCAGCCAAATGGGGCACTTTGGGTTGGTTACTTCATAATGGTTCTGTTCCATTGGTGGATGTGTTTACTCAAGCCAGCGCAGATATGGTTGACTTGCATATTTCTGTGGTCTTCCGAGCTCTCCATTCTGAACAAAACTATCTTAGAATTCAAGTAATGAAGCGTATTAATTAGCACATTTAAAGTTGTTGCTAGTTTAACTCTTAATTAAAATAATAATTATATACGCGCATGCATGACTAATAGTTATCGTTTGAAATAAATTAACCCAGGATGACACGTTGTCCGGAAAAGACGCTTCAGTCGATATTGCAACAAAGGAAAACTTGGAGAAGCTTGAGCAAATTGGTGAAACACTGTTGAATAAACCCGTTTCTAGGGTGAACATAGAAACGGGTTTGGCTGAACCAGTAGCAAATGGTGAAACTAATGCGGAGGTTCTGAATAAGTATGGAATAAAAACAGATTACAACTCAACATATATCTTTAATTTCCTGATTATATATTTAATTCAAACTTATTGTATCAGCTGCTTTAATTTTTTTTATCTTTTAAAATTTTTATTTCTCTCATCAATCTTCTTACAGATTTGCAAAACTACTTTCTGAGGAGAGGAGACTTCGAGAGGCAAAATCACCGCATAATTAACAAATACGAGGATAGTTATAAATTGTAATTTGATCCGGTGATCGGCTGCAGACTCAACATCAAATTTATATATGATTCTTTATTTATTTCATGCAACAAATAAAACAATGGTTTTATTATTAGGAATGAAAAAGTTGGGAGTATTATTAGCTGTGGAATTATGTGAGTTTGAGAATGAGTTTGTAGTTTTTTTTTTTTTTTCTTTCGATGTAAGGAATTTATGATCTTTTATGATAAAATAATAACATTAATTAAGAAGGAAATCATGCTTCAGTGTTTGAAATTGGAATCGCTATACCTGGGGACAGTGATCTAGCTAGTGGAGGGTTTCGATATCCCACTAGCTAGTGGAGTGAAATTGAGAATTCTCTCTATACCTGGCTGTTTTCATGGAGTTTCAGCCTCAACTACAATATAACAATTCATCTTTATTAATTCCATCTTTTTGGTCAAAGTACGATTTCTTCCACTACTTGAAAATGTGCGACTCATGAAACGGTCAAAATCAGAACCGAATTAAAGCGGATCCCCAAGTGAAGCGCCACTACTTTAATTGGGTCATATATATATACACACACACACACACGCACATACAGAGTGATGATCTGTATCAAATTATGAAATGATAATTTTGAAGAATAAGCACATACAGAGTGATGATCTGTATCAAATTATGAAATGATAATTTTGAAGAATAAGTTGATCCTTTACCGAAACATCACTACTACTTTGGGTCATTTTTGAGTGATGATCTGTTTTTGTCACTAGGAGTACGTAATCGATCGAAACTCAAATTAAACCTTGACGGAGTTGTTGGCGCAATAACGCATGTAGTGGAAGCAGAACAAATGTGTTCCGAAAGTGAAATAAAAGTAACTTATCCAAAGTTAAAACAATTCTCGCATTCTCTCTAAAGAAGCCAGTGGATTTCCACATTACAGAATTTCGTTGACATGTACTGCTTTTGGTTCTTTGCTGCTCCTCTCCGTTTTGTTTTGATTTTCTTGCGTTATTACTTTTCTCCAATGGCAATCTTAATAAATTACCAATATACTGAGGTTATATATATATATATATATATATATATATATATATATAATGTTTTGCGAAAGTATTGGAGTAACAAGTTGATTTTGTCGAGAGAAATTCGGAAAAATTATTGTTGACCCCCTCTTTTTTAGCTAATTATTTGCTAGCCTCCTAATATTTCAAAAATACCCCAAAACCCCAAGCTTTTCATGATTCCATCGATCTTTATCTACAATGAAAATCATACGTGTGCACGCGAGTATCACAAAGTCAACGGAGAAATTTCATTTCTTTGCGACAATTTCAGAATCTAAAAATCACAAGCAAAAAAGAACTGAAAGGAAAATTCACAATACAATATTAGAAATTTGTATTGAAAGAACAAAGAATTATGAGTTACTATTCCATGTCTCATGCGCCGCATCCCATGCAAATTTCGTTGAAAAGAAAATAAGAGAAGAGACAACCACTAGCATAGGATGAACAATCAGCCTTCCCCATAATTTTATTTTGAAATTGGTTAATTATCACAAATACTACAGTTAACAACATTTAAATGAACTAAAAAAAAATAAATAATCCTTTGTGCTCGGCGATTTATATTGTTCAATTGGTGGCGTTTGCAACCTTTCCACGCGGTGATCTCATGTCACGAGTCCGCTTCTCCTTAGAGAGAACTGCTGCGAGTCTACAACATTAAATAAATAGAATAGAAAATCGAATTAGTATAAATATACACTGCAACATAGCACATAGATTGAGATACAAGCTAATTAATTAACAATTACGCACCTGATGAGAGCCTCCTCGTTAGTACCCTGATCACAAGGCTCACACAGTCCAGTTTCGAAATTGACCTTTGTAACTGGTTTCTTCAGCAGTCTTTCACCAATTCCCACAAGGCTCTTGAGGTTCTTTTTAGTGGCAACATCAACTGAAGCCTCGTTTCCAGATAGTGTATCATCCTGGATGCGGAGATAACCGTTTTCAGAATGAAAGGCTTTAAAAACAGTGTAAATGTGAAAGTCCGTCATGTCGCTGCTTGATTGCATGAACACGTCCACCAATGGAGTCGAACTTTCACTCGACAACCAGCCCAACAAACCCCACTTAGCCGCTTTAAGAGCATCGTACTTCACTTCATTTTTTGGCGTACCAGTCCCTAATGATATCACCAGAAACCGAGTGTAATCCGTTGCATTGATTGAGTAGTAGTCGGAACTTCCCCGATTGATTTCTTTGGTTACCTCGTTCAAAGCAACTAAAGTCTGAAAATGTATATATATATATATATTACATAAGTTTTCCATCCTTGGAGAAATTTTCCAGAATTAATTAATTAAGATCGATCGAAATATATAATTATACCGGATTGTTAGCAGCAACGCCACCGTCAATGAGATCAAAACGTCTCACTTTTCCTGTGGAATATTTGGTTTCAAACGTATGGGCTGGAAGATAAGTAGGGGCAGCTGAAGTTGCAATGCAAATATCGGAAAGTGAGGCATCCAGGCTGGGATTTTTCTTCATCTAATAATTAAACCACAAGGAATACATGCAATAAAGTTAGAGCTTAGTTTTATTAATGTTGATTTTTAAAAAAAAAATTTGGAAGAGATATTGGTGAAGTTGTATGTATGGACCTCATAGCTGGAGAAGATAGTTGGCTGGAGTTTCTTGATGTCAAAGGTTGGAATCACAACATTTGTCAACGTCTCGTGCAGCTTTTTATCTCCTAATTTTTCCTTTACAAGGCGATGTAGATATTCGCCATCATATTTTGGCCCAGTGAGAGACTTGATCAGCTTTGTAGCAGGACCAAAGGGGGAACTGTAATACATATAATAAAGAAAATATATCAATCAAAACTAAAGGTGCTTTTTTTTTTTTTTTCTTTTCTTTCTCCCCTTCTCTTTGCCACACTTGTTTCTTATATCAAGATTGTTACCTATTCTGGGGAAAGATTTTAGGGCAGTGGTTCAGATAAAATTCCTTGATATCCTTAGCAGCAAATAGAGGGCGATTTTGCTCATTTGGGGCCGTTAGCATAGCGGTCACAAGACCACCGGTGCTCGTTCCTGAAATCACATCAAAATAGTCTGCAAGCCTTGCTTCCTCTCCGTCAAGTTTCTGTTCAAATTTCCAAACAAAAATTATTATTACTCCATAATTTAACTTATATATATCTTAACACTGATGCACGAAACCATATATTATAATATGCATGCATGCATGCATGCATGCATATGTAGTAACAACATAGTACATACTAACGCCATTAATACTACCTGAAGCTCAGACTCTAAGAAGGCAAGGATTGTTGCAGGGATAATTCCTCTAATTCCACCTCCATCGATGCTAAGAATAGTGACTAGGTTACCAAAAGTTGGGGGTTGTATGGGTGATCTTGGAGTTTGAATTTCCATTAGAAAGACTAACAAGGTAATGAAAAAAGGAAGCAGGGATATCTGGATTAAGAAAGAGGGAGATTGTTCAGTTAATTGAAGCTTTTGGAGCCTTAAACCTGAGTGTCTCTGCTGAAATGATGTTGTGGTAGTACGAATTTTTAAGGAAATGCATGCGCGGTATTTATAGGCCTCTGCTTGACGCAAAATTGATTTAGTGTGAATTTTCGAAGTTATTAATTCAAGAGATTTTCTAGTCTAACACTTTGACCCAGTATGCGCAGCTTCTTGGATGGCTTCTTATTGATCCAATTCTTTCTATTGCTCGGACTTGGATTGAATTGGACCACATATTCGTGTCCAAGTGGGCAATTGAAAATATATACGTAGAGAAGTACAATATATGTTAATAGACAGTAAAACCAAATAAAAAAATATATATATGTTGAACAGGTCAAAAATAAACCATTTAGCCCTAGCGCTGGCTTCCAACTAAATGATGAATTTGAAATTATCCCAATGCATTATGAAAAAGTCAAAGCAGCGACGGTAAGTAACTGTCTGAAAAGTTATCCAGTTAAGACGACCGTTTGTATGTTGATAAGTTGACGAGTTAGTTGCCTTGCGCAGTTACCTTGAGGACGCGAGTGTTTCCTCAGCCGAGTTACAGTAAAAAAACGCGCTATCGATTGTTTTGGAGACTTGTAAAAGTAGACGCGTGTTTGATTAATTTCCACTGTTTGTCCTGTGCGTCTGACCTTCTACCTAAGCAGAAAATTTATTGTACGATTGATTTATCACGTGATATTTGTATGCTCATAATTAATTAAATAATAAATAATAATTTAAAACACATCCCGTTATTTAATTGAATTATCCCATTAAATTTGTTGTACTAAGATTGAAACGGAATGAAGCATTTGCCTGTATTGTTTAGCAGACTGAATTAAATTGGCAAAGTGGGACATTTTGCCTTTTTTCTTTGCTTATAAAACAAATTTGTAGTCTCTAAGTTCCATATCGTTTGCAATTAACCTGACATCACATATCGAATTGAGACAGCAATTTAGTGTCAATCATTCACTTTATAATTTTGTTTTATTTTCTTCGTTTTTGCGTGATCATGCATGATTGTTAAACCTTTTTAAAAATTACTAATAGTGCGATTTCCGAACAGCCACAGGGGCGCGGATAATCTTAATTAATCATGTTTTTATCACGTGAATCGAATGGCCTGCGTTCAGGGCCGCCGCCATTATCCTCGCAGAAAACGTTGTGCAAATAAATAAATTGCTTAACAATAATAATATAATCTAATCACAAATTGTTAAACAAACCCTTTTTCATAACTTTTTTTTGGCAGTTTGTATGGTTTGAATGAATTGACCGAAAAATAAACACGGACCCTGTAATACTTTATTCGACTAATTTATTATAAATAATGTTTTGCGCAACTGTTTGTGAATGTAGCGTTATTTGCTTTAAGCGCAGCCTCTCACATAATTTAACGAATTTGAAAATTACATCTGGCGTATACATCTCCTTTACTTGTGTTGATGCTTGTGTTAAATATTATTGTTGAACCTTTAGCAAGTAGTTTAAATTTTAGGGGTTGATTAATGCTATATGATCGAAAATAACAAAAAATTTAGTAAAAAGACACAAAAGATAAGAAAAATTATTGTTTTGCCGTGAACATTTTTATTGTCTCGTAAGTATTATTATTTTTATCTTATGCTATGGTGTACTAGTTTTATGAGCATATCATAGTTGTTTTGGGTCAATTTCAGTCTGAGAGACTTTTTTTTTACTAACGTTTTAGAAAGATAAAATTCATAGTTATTGGATAATAATACAAAATTAATTAATCTTAATCCTATATTATTATACATATATGTATGGAAGAAGATCATGAAGAGTTTGCATATTTCAGATCGGTACATAATCTAAATTATTCTCTAACATGGTATTAGAGTCAAATGTGAAGTTTAATTCCCATATATCCAAGTGACTAATAATGTGCCAATAGACTTGTAGCCCTTCGACGCCATGTTCGAGTCTCAGCTTATATTGAGACTTATTCTCCTCCTAATAAAAAATTAGGTAAGAGTATATTTGTCTCTAATTTTTAGAGTTGAGTAAATCTCCTTATGATATTAAGTGAGGACCAAATTTCAAGCTGTATATAATAATATGAATATTTTAGAGAGTCCTACTTAACTTCTGATCATAATATCAATAGATCTCTTATTGTAATATCAATATATATTCAAAAAAAAAAATGGCTAATAACATTTGTCTTAAATACTTTTGTTTGAATTTTACCTATCCATTTAAGCATTAGACTATATTTACTAGTATTATTATTATGCCATCTCAGGTAATATTACAAGAAAAAGTGCCAATTAATATGTCATTTTCTTATATGACATTGTATACATTTCACGAAATCCTTCAAAGCTGAATAAGCTCAGATATGGAGAGGAAATCTAATTTAATAAACAAGAGGCTAGCTTTCCAACCCATCCACTTGAAACAAAATACTTATTTTTGTGTTTCTACAAACTGTCGTGAGGAAGAGGCGTATGTTTCACAATTATTATCAGAGTAATTATCAATAATCTTTGATTTCAATTGTCAGTTGAGGTAAAAAATATATTAAGCACTAGGGTATCTTGATCTATTGACGTTATCGTACTTGATTAGCTAGAGATAATGAGAATTAAATAAAATTAATTTGCAAAACTAAAATGGTATGATTTAGGAAGCTGACCAATTCTCTTATACAATGGCTCCAACTGTTTAAATATCGCAACAAACTAATCTGGGAGTCTCTACCTTTTTAATGATGTGCTCACAGTTTTGATTGTAGAATCATATATAAAGAAAGCGAACCAAGCTTTGAACAAGCAGAATTAATGGTTATAAGTCGAAGGCGCCGACAACGAGTTGTAAGCAATTGGAAGAGAGAGCTTCAATTAATTTTGTATAATTAAATAAGCTGTGCATTGTTTTTATCAATTGATAAACAGATCTGCTGTCACCTTATGATAAAACAAATAAAAATTAGTTAGCAGGCAAATTTCAGATGATTTATATATTGTTCCGATGGACGACACATTTTGTTTAATTAGGATATGATCCAATGACGATTTCTTTACCTTGTAAAACCGTGCACGACATTGCGCCGATGACATGTGATTCACATCTTATTAATTAGTACAATCGTTGGAAAGAGAGAGTATTAATATCATGGAAGAAAGTCTCCGGCCGGGCTGATCTAAGAGATACACGTAAATTAAGATATTAATTACTCTAAAATTAAGTATATAACTTTTGAATGCGGACTGAATTATTTAAACCTTCTTTTTTTTAATGAACATAGAGAATGATTCTGTTTTTTCTTTAATTAATTAATTAGATATAAGTATTTGTTTAATCCTTACTGGTAACTATATTATAATTATACCTGTACTTTTTCATTATTTTTACAATAATATCATTGCAATAATATCTTTTCATACATTAATGAAAAAATAAAAGAAATGTGAATTTATCAAATTAACCTTGAAAGTAAAATAAAAATTAGCTATTATTATTTTACTTATAGGATTAATTTAGTAAATTATTTTTTTACAAAAAATTTATTAGTAAGATTGTTGCAAGGGTATTATTAAAGATTCTTTTAAATTGGCTTGTATTAATTTATCTATAAATAATAATTCACAAGATCGTTGCAAGTGTATGAAAAATACCATTTGTTTCATACTCACATTTATTTATTAACTAGAGAAAGAAGATGCTTATGATCTTTGTACTATGTTTGTCTTCAAATAAATACATTCAGAATTTAAGTTAAAATAACACTCGTCACAGCGATATTTCAAATCTTTATTACCGTAGCAACATACATCTCACCAACCTCCAGGTTCCTGATCAACAATCAAGAGCTTCAAAGAATGGCGTGGATGAAATGACCATTGAATGTCTTGTAGCAGCTCACTGGCTACATGACTTATGGATATAAAACCCGCATATATTATTACAACTATAACTATGATTGTTTATAATTTTGTAACACAACTCGCAACTCACATTGGTTACCCCTAAGACGAATAAATGATACTCATGACTAAAATGTGTGATTCTTTTTTTTTTTTTATCTTTATGGTATTTTCACCTATCCGTGTAGGCAATGATTGATAGATTTGGCAAAGAAGCCTAGTAAAGAGTCAGACCCGGCTCTTCATTGCCAGACCCATAAGTGAAGTTGCATGTAGTGATATTAGATGTTCGGAGAGTCAATAATTCGTCGGGCAGTGGATGATGAACCTGTCTAGGCAACTCAGCACATAATTCGTAGAGATAAAATATGTTGTACCTTGAATATAATTTTGGCAACCATAACAAACTATATAATCATCAATATGGATTTCACGGATAAAATATGTTGTTCCTTGAATATAACACTCGAGATTAAAATGCTTCAATTTTCCTCTGTCACTGTACTCCACTTCTGTGATAGCACAATGCACATGAGCGAAGTACTCACATTCGGCACAATGATAAAACGGATCCATTGAGTTTTTTTTTTTTTTTCTTTTCTTGTGGTAAATCCCAAACTAACACCAACAAACAAGCTTATTGAGCAAAGTTCCAAGAGATAATATATATTCAATCAATTTTTCCCTTTTATGAATCATTAGACATAAGTCATTAGGCGCACAAGAGCTCTTTAATTTTTTATTTCTATTAAAATGTATGGAAAATGTAAAGTTGAGAAATAATAAATTAATTATTTAATTTCATTATCAATCCATAATTCTCTTTTATTAATTGATGATACTAAGAATATAAAAAGATGAGGAGTACTGAATTAATTATTTAATTTTCTCATCAATTCATAATTATCTCTTGTTCATAAAACAAAGAATATAAAATGATCAATAATAGTGAATTAATTATTTAATTTTCTCATCAATCCATTATTTTCTCTTGTTAATTCACAATTAAGAAAATATATATATAAAAAAAGAAAAATAGTGATGCCATATTAACTCTTCTAATCTTAACTTTATATAAATATATAGATTTGCTAATAAGTAATTATTAGTTAATTTGTTAATTAATTTTGTTATAGAAAAATTAATGTAAAAAATATCGTTGTAATGGTATTATTATAAAAGCAAAGAAAAATAAGGGTAGGAATGTAAGATATTTAATAGTAAAAGTATCTTAAAGTATTTTTTAAAATATAGAGACTAAATAAATATTTGAATTAAAATATAAAAATTTTGTTTAATACTAAAAAAACTGCTAAAATGCATGAAAAAAAGAGTCAACTCTTCTACCTTTCATTAAATTTGAATTCACTTAATATTTATTTCCCATATGAACGAATATTTTATCTTTTGCCGAGATTTCCTATCCCAAAACAAAACATAAAAGAAAAAAAAAAGGGAGGAAGAAGAAGTCGTTGCCTAAGGAGAGTGGCATTTCAAGTGTTTTTTTCCTTAACTGACTACCTAAATTAAATTTAAATTCTGAAAAAAAAAAAGAATATTAAAAATGAATTTTGCCTGTACTAAACCCTTTATGATTATTTATGATGACAAAAAAAAACAAATGATATGAAAATCCAATTTTTGTTGTCGTTTCTGTAGCTAGTGAGTC
Organism: Murraya koenigii; assembly: GCA_025617385.1. Classification (NCBI taxonomy): domain Eukaryota; kingdom Viridiplantae; phylum Streptophyta; class Magnoliopsida; order Sapindales; family Rutaceae; genus Murraya; species Murraya koenigii. The sequence goes on along the minus strand of CM046812.1, from coordinate 39,498,982 downwards.
ATCCATCATTTAGGTTTATTATTAAATTAAAATTTTTTTACAGTATTACTTTGTTCAGCATTAGACCAAAGTAAATTCTTGTTGTCTAATAAAAGAGGGCAAAGGACAATGCTGTCATTATTATCGTAATTGTATAAATTAAAAAGAAATTATGGTTATCGTAATGAAATCATCTGCGAAGAAAGGGAAACGATTTCAACAGCCTAAAATAGACTGTAACAACCTCATACAAATATGCCTAGAGCCGGAAAACTAAAATAGGATGAAAAAAGAAAAGAAAAAGTTAAAATAAAAAAAATAAAAGGAGAAGTGTGGTCATTGAAACTTTCCAACTCAAATTGAAACCTAAGACGAACAGTTTTAGGAGTCCAATCAAATCCAAGCCAAGCCCATGCCAACCTAATCCAAATTCTAAAGGCACTCCTATTTCTTTTTAAAATACACCAACTTCGACAATGCAGGCACTCCGGACTTGTCTTGCAACGGAAGAAACCCACCCGCCATTAATATCGATGAAATCATCGCCCGCATTCCGCCTAAAATAACATATATATATATATATATATATTAACGAGAAAGTTTTGAGGAAAAGAAAAAGAAATAAAAAAAAAATTAGAACATGTCAGGTATGGAGAGATTGCAAAGAATGTTCGCCGGTGCCAGTGGGGCCTTGGGTCACCCGCCGCCAGACTCACCGACTCTCGATTCATCGGAGCAGGTTTACATCTCCTCACTCGCACTCCTCAAGATGCTCAAACACGGTAAGATTCGTAAAATCCATTCGTCTTTGGGTTTAATTTATGTTCCTTTTTTACTTTCAGACCTTCTAATTAAGCCTGAATTAGGGTTTCATGGTGTGGCTCGATTTTACTGTTTGGTTGTTCCAGCCATCTAACAGATTTGTTAATTTCAATGGATGTCTCGTGTTGCTTAGCTCTAATTTTAGTTTTTCTTCCTTGGGTTCAGATTACATGTTTTGGGGTTTTGCTGAGACTTTTTAGATATTTGTGCATTGTGAATCCTATATAGTTTTTTTTTTGCTGAATTTTAATGCACATTTATTTATGTTTCATACAGATTAAGAATTTGGAGTGAGGTTGTGTAATTTTTTTTAATTTATTTATTATTATTTGTGTGAATTACAGGTAGAGCTGGTGTGCCCATGGAGGTCATGGGTCTGATGCTGGGAGAGTTTGTGGATGAGTACACAGTTCGGGTTGTTGATGTGTTTGCTATGCCACAAAGTGGAACTGGTGTTAGTGTTGAAGCTGTTGACCATGTGTTCCAGACTAACATGCTTGATATGCTCAAGCAGACTGGAAGGTATCTGCTGCTAATTCAAAATGTATTGGTTGATTGATTGATATTTGATTTGATTAATTTAGTTCTTCTACATGTATGCTTGTTGATCTCTATTATGAATGGCGGGATAATATATATCATCAAAACTGCTGCATATTGCTGATTCATTTGAAAAAATACTGCAAAACATTGTTGAAGCTAGCAGACAATTATGTTGGAAAGCCAGGGTGTGTGTGGCTCTGTATTAGTTGATGACAGTCTACTAGAAAATTGAACTGTGTGGAACATAGTTTTGTGAGCATACAGTAATTTACATATAACCACTGAATCTTATAGCAAATCTGTTGTACTTCAGTAAAACTAATTTGTATCAGAATGCAATGTTATTACTTCTTATCATTTTGATGGGTGGAAAAAAAAAGGGCCTATTGTGATTGATTGAATTCTGCTATTTGGAAACTCATATTACACAATTGATTGGATGGAGGGAGCTGGCTGATTAAGTTGAGATGTAAAAGGTAAAAACTGATGTGTTAGGAGAGTTTGGGTTTGCACACATATTATGAACTCATGTAGCTCTCATCGACAAAAACAGCAATGATTGGATACTCACTCTATTTTGTTCCTATTACATCATGGCATTCTCAAACATAATGATTTGATGGCTGACATATGTTCTTTTATCATTTTGCAATATAAAGCCAGAATTGTGAACTTGGCTCATAATCTTGTGTTGTTCCTGTATCTGGTTTGGCTAATCTATTCATGTAATTGGTGTTGCAGACCAGAAATGGTTGTTGGATGGTATCACTCACATCCTGGATTTGGTTGCTGGCTCTCTGGTGTTGACATAAACACACAGCAGGTTGTATTTTATTTTCCTGCTTCTTCATTACTCAGGCTTGATTCAGGTCATTCAAAGAGTAGTATGTAGTGGAAATTAATCTATAATAGAAATTTTCTGTGTGGAAGTAAGTTCTTTCTAGAGGAGATTCACTTTTAAAAATATGATGGCTCGATTCTCTTCTGAGGATTTTAGAAAATACACTTTTCCTCTTTGTCTTCTCTCTTTTTCTTGTTTAGTGATACTAATATTTTGATGCAGAGTTTTGAAGCTTTGAATCAAAGGGCTGTTGCTGTGGTTGTGGATCCAATCCAGAGCGTGAAAGGGAAGGTGGTGATTGATGCCTTCCGTTTGATTAACCCCCAAACCATGATGCTTGGCCAAGAACCACGGCAGACAACTTCCAATCTCGGTCATCTTAATAAGCCTTCCATCCAAGTGAGTGTTGAATAGATGGTGCCATTTTTATGCATGCAGATGCACATGCACCTACAAATTCCAATACCTATTTTCCTGTCACATTTTGATCTTGCCTAATATGGTTTATTTTGTTTCAGGCATTGATCCATGGCTTGAATAGACATTATTATTCTATTGCCATCAATTACAGGAAGAATGAACTTGAAGAAAAGATGCTACTAAATCTGCACAAGAAGAAATGGACCGATGGATTAACACTTCATCGCTTTGATTGCCATTCCAAAACCAATGAACAGACTGTCCAGGTCAGTGAAGCTTTCGTCAAATTTAATAGATGCAAAAAAGAGTATAAATATTGTTTTTGGCAATAATTAAATTGTGAAAGCTTTTGATAGTTTTGTAATCGTTTAGTATAGTGTTTAAGTTTTGCTGGTGTTAGAAGGCTGTATTTGAATTTTAAGTTAGGTTTTGCATTCTAAATGTAGTCAAAACTCATGATATCTTTTCTTTCGATTTGGAATGCGCAGGAGATGTTAAATTTGGCTGTCAAATATAACAAGGCAGTTCAAGAAGAAGATGAGCTGCCACCAGAGAAGCTGGCGATTGCTAATGTGGGAAGGCAAGATGCAAAGAAGCACCTTGAGGAACATGTCTCCAACTTGATGTCCTCAAACATAGTTCAAACTTTGGGAACCATGCTTGATACAGTCATATTCTAGATGCTGGTTCGTATTCTGTAGTATCACTTGCTTCACTTTTGTTCGACTATTTGTGTGGCTTTTAGAGTTTGAAGTTGTGCTTTATAATTTAACATTTTAATTCTGAAGGTAGAATATGATTGTGGCTTACTTTTTATTTGGTTGGACAATTTATTGCTGTATTTTGCTCTCATTTTGATGCTAGGCAATGCAAAATAGTTTTGAATTTTCCTTTTCCCCTCTTCTTCGTCTTCTCTGATTCTCACTCTCTATTTTTTCTTTTTTTTCTTTTTTTAATTTTCCCTGTTCATCTTCGGCTTATCTGTTTCTCTCTCTCTCTCTTTTTTTTTTTTTTATTTCTCCTCTTCTTTTTCGTCTTCTCAGCTTCTTCTTTTTCTTCTCAGTATTTTGTTCGTCTTTTTCTCCTCCATTTCTTCATCATCGTCATCATCCCTCAGTTCTTTTTTTAGGTTTGATTCAGGGGGTTTATTTTGCAAATTGGTTGAAGACGACTATGATGGCCGGGATTTGTTTGAGATGAGATTGAATGTCTTCACAAAATTTTATTTTATTGTGCCATGGAAACTGTTATTGTTAATCAAATTTTTGTTTAAAAAAAGACAATTGTTGTGCAACCCTTATTAGCAATTAAATTTGAGTTTATATTTTTGTTTTAAAAAATATGATTGTTGTCATCTTTTCTTGGTAAAACTTGTATATAAAATTTATCTATAAATATTATAAATCAATTAAAAGAGGATAAAATCATCAATTTAATTTTTAGTGTTAAAATTTTTTAATTTTAATTGAATTAGTGTCACTTTTGTGTTTATTTTAAAAATATTTATCTTTTTAATAAATGTCAAAATAAATGCCATTAAGATGGCATTAATCTTATTTTTTTAACATTTATATTAAAAAATAATATTAAATTTTTAAAATTTAAGATTTTTATATTTAGTATTTTTTAAATATTTTTAGATTTATTTTTTAAAAATATAATTTAAATTAATAGTTAAAAAATTAATATAATACAGTGCAGCATCAAATATAGTATAATTAAAAATTAATATAATATAATGTAACACTAAATAAATATTATATAATATTAATGTAATACAACATAATATAATATAATGTAGTATGCTAAACACAGATTTGATGTATAAATAATTAACCATCTATCATTTAAAAAAAAAAAAAAAAAAAACATGGACATTCCAATCTCTTATTTCTTCAAATAACCTATAGAACCAAATTCTAAGTAAACAAAAGAAAGGCAAATGGTTATATGGTACATACAGTGAGGACGTCGTTTATTTCAGAAACACATGCTACTGTTGTTATTAATTCATGAAACATGAAGAGGATGTATTGTTTATAGAGTATCCCATTGTTTATGAAGGAAGCTAGGCGCTTAATCAAGCTCTTACCTTGTTGAAATTAGGATAAAACCTCCTCCGCTGTCTCCTCGATCTCTGCCTTTCCCTAGGCATCTACTGCTTACCAACTTTTCATAATAAAGCCTCCCCCTATTAGAAAGTGAATCTTTCTCTGCAACAATAGCAACAGCCAACAAGCACCTTATTACTAGCCAGCTCATAAACAGAATAACATGCCGTTCATCTCACCATTTTTTTGAAAGGCAAGCAAACATCCACCCCCCAAAAATTATCTGTTTTCTCTATTCCAATCGGATCCTTCCCAGAAATAGGGATGAATAAAGCTAAACACCAGCAACCTTCAAGTCCAAAACATGTTGAGCGCATAGCCGTATGATGTACAATGTTAGCGTCAGAACTATCTGTTAGGAATCAAAGATTAAACATAAGAAACTTAAACAATTTTGGAAGAATGACACATATTTTATTGAAAATGTTTGGCTATTATATAGCCTTTACAACTTAAACATAATTAAAAAAAAAGAGCCAACGTCTACAACTAAATTGATGTGAGAGAATGAGTCAAACTGATTCTATACCCTATTTAATAAGGATTATTAAAACAGAAATGAGAATCCTAACAAAACTTATCATTCCAATCCCTCCCTTAAACTATTTGTGAAGGACAACTAATTTTACTTCTAGAACTGGACAAATTTCCAATTAATCATGAAGCTTTTGAAAAGTTTCAAGCTTGAGTGGCTTCGTCATTATATCTGTCAGCTGCTCTTGTGTATCACAAAACACCAACTCAATTTTACCTTCATTTGTGAGATCACACAGGAAATGGAAATGCGCATCAATGTGCTTGCCCTGCCTATGCATAACTGGATTCCTTGAAAACTTTATTATGGAACTATTGTCACAAAATATAGTTGTACACCTGTTCTGTGATTGACTCAGCTTTTCAATAATTCTTTTCAACCAGATAGCTTAACTAGCACAAGAAGCAGCTTTATAAACTCAGCCTCTGTTGAGATAGAGTAGCAATCGATTGCTTCTTCGAGGACAAAGCATAGCTCCAAAGCCTAACATAAACACATACTCTGATGTGATCTTTCTATCTTCTAAGTCTCCTGCATAATCACTATCGATATAACTAACTAGACACTCTCTCTTTCCCTTATTGTAGAAGATCCCAAAACTGATGGTTCCACTCAAATAGCTCAGGACTCTTTTGGCAGCTTGGAATTGTAATTCAATTGGCTTTCCTATGTAACTGTTGATAAGGCTCACTGTAAACATCAAGTCAGGTCTAGTTGTTGTCAAATACATATGACTCTCTACAGTTTGCTTGAAATAAGTCTCATCCCTTTAACAACATTCTCATCCTTAAAAATTTTAAAACTTGGAACAACCGGATTGTGAACTGAATTACAATCTTACATTCCAAATATTTTCAATAACTCCAAAACATACTTCCTCTTATTGATATGAATGCCATTAGATTCTTGTTGGACCTTAACTCCAAGAAAGTATCTCATTTTTCCCAAATCAGTCATATCAAACTCACGTACCATATAATTTTTAAACTCAAGGAACATCAATTCATCGTTACCAGTAAATATACGATCATCAATATATAAATTGGCAATTAGAATTTTACTTTCTCTGCTTGTCTTGGTAAACAAGGTGTGTTCATTATGGCACTTCTCAAAGCCTTCGTTCATGAAATGCGCCTCAATACGACTAAACCAAGCTCGTGGAGCTTTTACAAATCTTTTTTTAACTTATAGACTTCCTGTGAATCATCCTTCTGTACATAACCTTTAGGCTGCTCCACATACACTTATTCACTCAGTTCCCCATATAGAAAAGCATATTTTACATCGAGTTGATAAACAACCCATGTATTTTGTGCTGCAAGTGCTAGAATCATCCTTACCGTATCCATTCTTGCAACAGGCACAAACACCTTACTGTACTTATCCACCTCTCTATTCTCCTTCAGTTTGGTCTTATAAACCTATTAAACCCCAATTTTCTTTTCACCAACTGTTAGATCAGTGAGTTGCCAAGTGTTGTTTCTTTCTATAGCCTTTATTTCAGAGTCCATCACTGCCCTCCATTTCTCACATTTCACTGCTTCTTCGTAATAAACCGGATCAGTTGAGTCAAACTGTATGAAATTTATCTCAGCCTCTTCTTTTGAAAGACCATCATCAATCATATAATTTTCCATTCATCCCGGAGTCCTTCGAACCATTTGAACCCTCTCTTCACCAGAACTGGATGTCATGCCCTCATATCTAGAAATTGGAAAAGTGTTCTCAATCCCTCTTATAACATCTTCATTTTCTTCATTTGCAGCCTCATTATCATCATTGTCACCCTACTCCAAATCGACTAACACATGTTCTTTATAGCTCTCATCCCAACTCCATGCCTTATTTTCTTCAAACATAACATCCGTGCTTATTACAATCTTTTTAGCCACATAACAACATAACAATCGTATAGTCTATATGCTTTAGACTCATCACTTACTCCCAAAAGCACACAAGTGTAACTCTTATTTTCCACTTTAGTCCTCTTCAAATTAGGAACATGTACATGAGCTATACATTAAAAACTCTAAGTGTGCAACGAAGGGCTTGCATCCACTCCATGTTTCTTCAGGCATCACATCCTTTACAACTAGTGTAGAGCTTCTATTCAAAATATGTGTTGCCGAATTAACAACTTCCGGCCAAAATGTCATGGGAATCTTCTTTTCTAAGAGTATGCATCGAACCATATTCATAATAGTTCGATTCTTCCTTTCAACTACTCTATTCTATTGTGGAGTGTATACTACTGTCAACTGCCTTTAAATTTAATGCTCTTTGCAGAACTTATTAAACTTAAGTGAATTAAATTCACCCTTTCTATCAATACGCAAGCATTTTATATAACAACTTATTTTCTTCTCAACATAATTATTATAATAAATAATCAAAACTTCAGATTTCTCAATTAAGAAATAAATCCATAATTTTCTAATAAAGTCATTAATAAAGCTTATCAGATACCTCTTCTTACCGTTTGAAGTAAGGGAGATACACAAGCATTCAATTTGCAATCATTTTAATTTGTATTATCATACCTTTCCCCCGATGGTATATCTTACATCTCCCATGTTGAATAAGAATAGCCAGACCTCTTTCTTGCAATTATCCAATACTCAAGAGGCTGTTTTTTAATTTTGGCACATAAAACACCTCTATCACCACATGAATATCATTATTTACCTTCAACCTTACATTGCCCTTTCCCAATACTGTTATCCTTGCATTGTTTCCCAACTTCATTATCTGCCTGAAACTTTTATTTAGATCACAAACATAATTTTGTCTCCACACATATGATTACTGTTGCCTGAGTCTAAAAACCAAACATCCTGCCTTCTAGTTTCATTTATTACAACATAAGTCATGAGCAACATCTTTTCTTCTTCTTCTAATTCAGCATAATTGGCATTTTTGTCCCAACTTGGCTGTTCGAACCGAAAGTGTCTAACTTTATGACAATTGTAACACTCGACAGTTGCTTTGTTCAAGATTTAACGCCTTCTGCCCATTTCTCTACCTCTGAATGATCCTTAACCATGACCTCTTGTTTCTAACCTATCTTTATAAGTCACTTTCAGAGCTTGTTCTTCTCCAGTGTGCTTGTGGAGCTTCTGTTCATGAATAATTACTGAACTTTGCAGTTCATCTATATTCTTGGATTCCTCAATTGAACAAACTATATAATTATATTTTTTTCCTCAAGGAACGAAGGATTTTCTCCACCACTATCACAGTTGTTCCTCATGCATTCTCATTCTATTTGTAATAAACATAACAACTCTAAAAAATAGTCATTAACATTCTCACCAAACTTCATCTCAAGAGTTTCAAAATCTTTGCGGAGTGCCTGAAGAATTGACCGCTTTTGCTCTTGCATTACCTTCATATTTCTTCTTTATGAAATCCCAAATTTGCTTCAACATGTCTTTATTGAGAATGGTTTCCAGAATGGTTCGATCAATTGCCCAGAAAAGATAGTTCTTCACTTTCAGGTCCTTCAGCCTTAACTCGTCAAGCCTCTTCTGCTGTGCTTGGCTCTCAGCTGCTCCATTTTCTGGCTTGTCATAGCCAGCTTCCATGAGGCTCCAATACTCTTTGGACCTCAGAAAGTTTTTCCATCAACATGCTCTAACGATCGTATGACCATCGAAACGAGAAATTGAAGGTTGCACAAAATTCCCGTCACTTGCCATGCTTTTATCTGTTCTCTGTCACTGAAAAGCTGCTGCTTTGTTTCTACAAGCCCAATGGTGGCTCTGATACCTGAATGTTAAGAATCAAAGATTAAACACAAGAAACTCAAACAATTCTGGAAGAGTTACATATATTTTATTGAATAAGTTTGGCTATTATATAGCCTTTACAATTTAAACAGAATTTGGAAAAACAGCCAACATTTACAACTAATTTGATGTGAAAGAATGAGTCAAAACTGATTCTATACCCTAGTTAATATGGATTATTAAAACAGAAATGAGAATCCTAACTTATCCTTCCACTATCAGCCATCAAAATCACTCTGCCAAAATCAATATAGTCTTTGAGCCAAGTTTTATTGTCATTATCTCCATTTAATATTCCAAGCCACCCATTCAAGCGCGGCCCATGATTCATCACATGCAGCTGGAAGAGAATGCTTCGAGGCTAACCTATAATCAACCGAGACAATAACGATATTAGCCTCGACGACTAGCTTGTTGGGGCAAGTATGGTAACAGGGCTCATATGTGGATGCTGCGGAAAAGCCTCCACCATGATAATGGACCAAAAGAGGAAGCTTTTGGTCATTTTTTACCATATTGCGACGATAAAGCCTTCTTGAAACACCAGTTTCTAGTACAATCATAATGTCTTTAAATACAACATTTGTTTCAAGATCCAAGCCAGCAGGAACAACTTGGGTTCCTTCAAGTCTTCTAATGGCTCCATCCTTTAATACCTGTGGTTGTAGGAAAGGTAACACATCCTGAGGAGCCAAGCAGAGACTAGTGGGGTCAGTTCGCCGGTGAGTCTTAATTTTTTTAGAAAATAGTTTCTAAAATTCAATCAAAAATTTTATTGTTCCCAACAAAATTTTTAATTTACCCCACCGACTTTAAATAAAATATAAAAATATGAGCTCAAAATTAAATTATCATTGTTAAAATTACTTTAAATTTATGTTATATCCAAAATTATTTAAAACATTTAAGAAAAAGCAAATTTCTTAAAGAAACTAAATTTCCCCCATTAGGTTTTAATTATGACTACGCCATACCCGGGATACTCCTTTGTTTGAACTCGTTTTTTTAGGTTGATCTATAACGAGAAAATGTTAGCAGTCAGTGGAAGATCTCTAACAGATGATATATATATATATATATATATATATATATCCACAGGTTACAGGTTTTTCATAAACAAAATGATGAGCCTGGGAGGTCCTGATAGAATCAAAGATTTACTCATAGCGTGTTTTAATTTTTATAATGGCTGCCCTTCTAGAAAAACGAAAGGAAAAAAAACACACACACACACGCACATTCATAGCGGTGAATTTTCTACCTACTAATCGGTTTCTGAGATTTTTTTTTTTTAAAAAAAAAAAATTCGAGTTGCCACGTCATTCGGACAATAAAATCAATCGCATTCATTTACGTGTGTATTTATTAAACAAATAAGTGGAGAGTTATGTCATATTTTTATTGTATTCACGTAACTTTAATGAAACAATATTGATGTATATATATTTACAAGTCTTGTTAACTTACAATCGTAACTTACAGTCTTTATAATATGTAATAAAATATATTATTTTATTATTAATTTTTGTACTAAAAATAAAAAAATAAATTACTTTAATTCTAACTTAACAATTGTCGTATTTATATATTATTAAATAATAACTCTTAATCAAGTTAGAGCTAAAACATTGGGATAACCGAATGTACCGATAATGAAGGCTAGATACAGGGAGATGATTAGTAACAAAAGATTCACAAATAATTATAGAGACTGATATGTCCTTCTCTACGTTACAAAAAAAGAAAAAGACAAATAAACATAACCAACCAAAAGATCTTTGTAACATCATTAGCATAGCACACCCATTAAGAACCATGACGTAGAGAGACCCAATATCCTCCTCACAAATTAATCATAATCTCATCCTGTCTCATCAATTGTTGGTGTGCGATAAGCAAAGCACACTCATCGAGGGCCATGACACGGGGCGCTTGTTATATCGTAAACCAACTGAAGGGAAAGGCAAAGTGAAATGGTCATGTCCTATCTTTTATATGGATGGTTCAGCTAGGATTTGTCGTGTTGCTATAAATAATTCTATCGAACAAAACAAATTATTTATTCAGAAATAATACAGTAAGCAGAATTAAGCAACAATCTGTTAACAACGAAAGTACATCATTCAGCAAGAGTCAAAAGAGAGCGAGAGAAACTGAGAGAGAGACAGAAGAAAAAAAAAAAAAAAAAAAGAGGAAAGAAAGACAAAGCTATTACTGGAATTAAAACGGGGGTACGGGTAGCTTTCAACACGCTTTTATTTTCTTGGACGATTCTGTAAAAGCAACAACTGTTTCAGAGTTTCAGGTCAACAGTAGCATTCAATTCACTGAGTCTGAGTTGATGAAAGAAGCCCAACGTTTGATCAAGGTCTTGGCGTTGTGGGAGTTCGGGTCAAAGATATGGAACACGTGATCCTCCCCGTTAACTTGAACAAAATCTGCCTTCCCAGCCCAGTTAGTATGTACCAAATTTTCATAGTAAATCCTGCCCCTGTCCTTGAGGATGTCTTTCTCAGCAACAATAACAAGCAGCTTATCACATGCCAAGCCTGCAACGCTCGGAGCTCCTTCCGCCGACGGGTTAATAAGCGGATCGTCACAGCCTTTATCAGAAGGACAAACGAAGAGCCACCACTTATCAACCATTTGTTTCCTGAACTTATCAGTCACCTCAACTCCGGTCGGCTGCTTCCCCCAGAAATAAGGCATGATCATAACAATACCAAGAATCTTCAAGTCCCGAACCTCGTCCTTGATCCGCAAGCCCAAGTGATGTGCAATACTAGAACCAGCGCTATCACCAGCCAAAAAGACCTTGTCAAAGTCAACAAATTCCCGGAGCCAAGCTTCTTGATCATCTCCCTTACCCTTAGCATGGGAAGCCACCCACTTGAGCGCCGCCAATGAGTCTTCAAATGCAGCGGGAAGAGGATGCTCCGGGGCCAATCTGTAGTTAACAGAGACAAGAATGATGTCAGCCTCGGCAACCAGGTTGTTGAGACTGGTGTGATACTTGGGATCGGCGGATGATGATATGACAAAGGCACCCCCGTGAAAGTATACGACGAGGGGAAGCTTATTTGTGATGTTACCGGGGCGGTAAACTCGAGCTGAGACGCCGGTCTCTGGTATGATCAAGACGTCTTTGGATAAAACGTTGGTTGCAGGATCCAAGCCAGCTGCAGCCACTTCAGTTCCCCCCAGTCTCTCCACCGTTCCATCCTCGTATACTCGAAGATAAGGAAAAACCTCCCTCGAAACTTGTGCAGATTTGTTTGAACCCATTTCAGAATTCAGAGAGAGAAGCAAGTATTAACTGTTTGTTGAGATTCTTTATGAGGCTTTAAAAGAAAATTGAAGACGATTTCTTCCAGCCTAACAGACAGCTGACAACTATAACTTCTAAACAAGGGCACACTGATGATAGACTTTTTTTATTGACCAATTGATTTTTTTTTTTTTGGAGAGTATAGCCTTTGTTAGTATATACTATACAGAGAGTCTCGGAGATGAAAGCAAATTAATTTCTTTCCGTTTCACACGTTTTGAACCGTTGACAAGTGAAGCATCCGTAGATTCTGCCTGCCAAAACTTCAAAATTGACTCCTATCCGTCAACAAAGGTATCTCTTAAACAAATATTATTTGGAGTGCCATTTTTAAGTAAAGTTATACACGAAATTGAACTCGCCTTACAACAGTATCCCCATTCCCCAGTCCTATGCACAAACAATTCTGGTCAGATGTTCATCATTCCTTGTGAGTTTATTATTAATTTTTGCACTAAAGCAAAATAATTTAAAAAGAAATTTAAAAAAAAAAACATTATTGCACAAAATCTAAGCATGCGATACGACAATCATTTCCTTAGGGTGTTCATTTTAAGTTGAATTCATTAACAAAAAGATTATGTTAGACAATGAGGCATTATGTTAATGTGACGCCATCCATATTATTATTATTTCTTAGTCCAACAACCGAGAGGGACCGTTACACATAAATACTCTTAATTCTTCATGAGATTCAAGTTTTTCAGAGTACGATATTTTTAGCTCCACTTGGCGGAGATTTCACTCCAACTAATTCGGCTCAAACTGTATTTTTCAAAATATCAAAGGACTGGGACAATGTTTGGTAAAGGAGTCAATGTTTGGTAATATAAGTCATCAGTTAACTAAATATTTGATCATTTGTATTGTTAAAAATATTACAAGATTTTTTTAAAAAAATATTTTTTTCAACAATAAAAATAATTGCCGTAAGTCCAATGACTAAGCATGGGTTGTGATAATTACAGTAAAACCTTTATATAGTCAATATGTAAACTAACCTTTATATAGTCAATATGTAAACTCATCTTAAAATTTTAAATTTTAAATTTTAAATTCTCTGTAAACATATTAATTATCTCAATTTATATTCTCTATAAAAGGGATGTAGTTACAACTTTAAAGAACAAATTATTATTACAAGTAACTTTAGAAAGATATTTTATTCTATCTTAATTATTTAATATAACATGACATATATTTTTTAAAAATTATTATTCTGTGGAGGTAAGTTTGTTAAGAAGATACCTATAACAAATATAATTTATTACAATTTAGAGTTTATTCCTAATTATAACTAATTCTAAGTTGGAACTGACTATTCCTATTTATAATATTCTTATTATTTAGAGATTGTATTATATTACTTTGGGTGGATTCGCTTCAAGTTGAATTCATCAGTGATGCATTTCTTGATACTGTTGGATCATTAGCTTATTTTTTTTATTTAGTTATTATTATTACTGGTCAATCGCTTGAATGTTATGCTTCTATCGAATATTGACACTCGATAGAGAATGAAAAATAAGGGCTTATAAACTATGTATATGCAGTGAAAAACTAACTAAAAAATCACAATCAAATCCCTTTTTTTTTATAATGAAAAAGAAAAGAATCGTTATCAATTGATTCTATGTTAAAACGTTTTACCTTACCTTTTCGTCTCGTGCACCTGTAGCCCTTATACTTTTCAAAAATTCTATAATTTCCCGCGATGTTCAAAATATTTGAAAGTTTTGCATTTTGCTGGGTTGGGTGTGGGTTTTGATCATTTGGAAATGCCCGAACCTTAAGCTATATTTATAAATAACAATTACACCAGCAAACCAAATGAGTAGTTAGTAAATATTTTATACACTTTAATTAATACATGTATATAATCTAAAACTAATTATTGGAAACTAAACATGTAATTAATAAATAGACGTGTGCGTTGGAATTCTAAATAACATACAAAATCAAGTAATTAGGTAAAGAGAGTCCATTTTTTTTTTTTTTGGGTAAGAACTTCTTATCAACAATTTGTTGATGTAATTTTTCTAAATTAATTTAGAAACCAAAGAAACAATTAACATTTTTGTAATGATTTCATGATTTTTATCTTTAAAAAAAATTATATATATATTTTCAATTTATTTGAATGTTGTTGTCTTGATGACTAGAAAACTCAATGCTCAATACAATTCGAAGGTACGAACATCAATTTAATAAATGTTTACCCAACATTGTTTATATGTCTTATAGTGTAAGCTATCAGCCATGAGTAATTGAGTATAAACGTTTAGAGGCATTGGAGTATTTTTTGTAAATATAATGTTATTTTCACCCCACTTATTAGATTTTTGTAATTACAATGTTATCTTTGGGTGAAATGGTTAAAAAAGGTATACATAAATAATCATTCTTATATTATTAAAACCGTATAAACACGGGAGTTTTAAGACAAGCCTTGGCGAGAAATTTGAGAGGGAAAAAGTAAGTTTTATTTTATTTTTTTTCTTTTAAGGTGCGTTTGGCATGTTATGTTGTATTATGTTGCATTACATTAGCATTGTGTCATAATAATATTATACAATATTTAGTGTTCTACTATATTTTATTAATTTTTAATTATTTTATGTTTGGTGCTGCACTATATTGTATTATTTTTATGATTAATTTAAATTGTATATTTAAAAAATAATATTTATTAGTATTTAGAAAATTTCTAAATATATATGTCTTAAATTTTATAAATTTAATATTTTTTTGGTATAAATGTCAAAAAATATCATAATTCTTCATAAAGATCGAAGCTTATAGCCTTAAATTTTCGAAAGCATAACATTTATTTTCAGTATTTTCTAAATATATAACTTGTGCAAAAAAGATCGAACCAAAAAATTTAATCAAATAATCTCTAAATAATATAACCACATAAATAAATATTTAAAACCTACATGATTAGTTCAAAAGTCATATTAGAATGCTAGAATAAAAGCTTATATGTGCCACAAGATAATCACAAAATAATAAAGTAATATAATTGTTGTAACATATTCACTGACAAAATAAAATTTGTTAAATAATCCAAATAAGAGTTTTGTCGTATATGTAATAATATCTTATACCATTATTTATATTCATGTTAATTTTAAATTAATATTTTCAAATTTAATCATATTTAAATATTTATTATTACTTATATTAAATTATTTAAAAATAATTAATTTTTATATATTGATTGTTGTAATATAATTAAATAATGTACTATTATGTTATATTTTTATGTATTATTTAAGTATTTATTATTAGTTATATTAACTTATTAAATATTAATCAATTTTATATGTTAATTATTATAATATAATTAAATAATACATTATTTAGTTATATTTTTAATATAATAAAATTATAATATACTACTATATTATTGAATAATAAATTTTAAACTTATTGATTTATATTAATGATTATAATTTAAATATAAAAAGTTAATATTGTATAAAATGAAAATTTTATATTTATTTATTATTATTATAAAATAAAATAAAATAAACTAAATAACTAACTAATGTGGTAAGAGCATCTCCAAAAGTCTGTTTAAATTTTACTCTTCAAATAATTATTTGCTTATCTATGTGACAAATAAGATATTGAAAAAAATATCTTCCAAAAGACTCATCAAATTAAAATAAATTAATATTATTTTAATCAAATATTTCCTCTTATTAAATTTAACTACTCTATATTTATTCACAATAAATTTAATAATCTTTAATAAGCTAAAAAAAATCGTTAGATAATTACTATTTTATTTGAAAAGAAACATAAATAATAATTATTATACTCTTAGCTTTTCAATAAATAATAAAAAAATATTAATATAAGAGTGAGAAACTCAGACGATAATATTAAAAAATAAAAAATAATTTTTATCTATAAAATTAAATTAACGTGCTTTTTAAAATTTTGGATGTTGACACAATTTTTTAAATAAAAATAAAATTTTATTTAAAAAGTCTTCTGAAGATGCTCTAACTGCCGCATGAATTAAGTTGAATTTAGCTAATGCAACCAGTTGTTGCAGCAAACATGGGCTCATGTAATGATTGGTACTAAACACCCCCTTAAAGTAATTTCCAAACAGAAGATATTAAAATGCAAAAGGACTTGAATCACTGAATTTGGTTATATTCTACAGTTATAGGGAGATATGGAGATTAATAAATAAATAAATCAAAGTCTATACACACTTATATACACACGCACGTACACAATATATCATCTGGAGGTCTCTCTGGTAATAGTATTTCAAGCAAACAATTGTTTCTTTTTTTCCTTTTAAACAAAACAATAAAAAGAATCTGAGAAAAATAAAAGGAAAGAAGATATTAGAAATATTAAATGGACGGAGTTATTTTTTGTATTTATGCTGGGGATTTACAAATTATATTCATTTTAAATTTTTTTAATGGGGTGGATTAATCATTGGAGTGGTTTCAAAAAACAGAGTGGACAATATCACCAGCCATTTTCTGTAAGTTATTGTCAAAGTTCTTTATTTATATTTATATCTTAAATAATTTGTCACCAATCAATAACAATAATGTGTTAATTAATACTTAATTTTTTTTTTACTATCATTAATGAGATAACTCCACATTACCAATAAATAAATCATACAATCAAAAGTCATATAATTTTTTATGAAGACTTTGCAAGTATATATATTTAATTATTTAGTATTGAAGTAATATTAAGCTATCTCTAAGATTTATCAAATCTGAAATAACATATGAATCTTCCTCATCTAAGATTTGATATTGACTCGAATAAACGTTTGATTTGACATTAATTAAAATGCATCTTCACTCCCGTTGTCCTTTGAAAATATTTGCGTCATTGTCAGTGAGTGAAAACCAAAATTGAATACAGAAAAATTCATTCCATTGCACTATAAATAAATGTTTTTGTACTAAATTTCAAATGAATTGTTAAGATGTCTGTTTCTTTATAGCGTACTCCATGAAACACGAGAAGTAATTAAGCCGGCCATCAAATATTCAAATATTATTTGACCGGGTGATGGGGCGCCAACCAATAATCAGGTGACAGATGCTTTTACCGGCGATAAATTACGTGTCATTTGATTATTGATCAGATTATGATGTCAACCAATGATCAGATGACAGCTGTACTATTATACATGTTTATATATATAATAATTTTTAATTAAGAATTTCTCATTATATTAAAATAAAAAAATATAAAAAACATAGACTATACTGTATATTTTATTTTATAATAAATTAAAATGTATATTTTTTAATCTTTCAACTTATCAATTTCATTAGCTTTAATATGACTAAAAGTTTTTTTTTTTTTTCAATCAAAAGCCCTCCCCCTCTCTCTCACTATATATATATACATACATACACATAATAAGGTAATATATAAATTGAAGAATAATGCAATTAACCCCTCCAATATCCTTATAACACCATTTCCTAATGAAGTTACATTTAATCTACTGTTTCTCTCCCTTCTAATCGTTAAAAGACACCCACATGTTATAATCTATTTGATTTGCAAACTCTTTAAATACATCAAAATGTCATTTCATTTTACTTATTCATTTATTTTTAATATCTGTGACTAA
Source organism: Murraya koenigii (assembly GCA_025617385.1). Classification (NCBI taxonomy): domain Eukaryota; kingdom Viridiplantae; phylum Streptophyta; class Magnoliopsida; order Sapindales; family Rutaceae; genus Murraya; species Murraya koenigii. Next base: position 39,480,974 of record CM046812.1, on the reverse strand, counting down.
TTATCTATCCAATACTTTATTCAAATAATCTTTGTTTATTTTCTTTCGTATTTTCTAATAAAAAGAATATGATTATTTTCATACTTAGTTAAAGACTAGTTTTAAGCTAAAGCTTAAACATGTTTAGTTTAAATTAGAGTTATCACCCAAAAGAATTATTTAGGCAGAGGGTAGAGAACAAGATTGTAAGTGAAGTAAGACTCCATTTTATTTTAGGAGCGAGAATACCGGAAAAATACAAACAAACAGAGTGGAGTTTAAGAATAAAAGGGCATTTTTGGTATTGAAATGAGTCTAATTGAAAATAGGCTTTCCTAAGGATTTGAAGGTGGCGTTGGAAGCCCTACTCATAATAGAGTCATTCCTCACAGCCATTGCCTATTAATGAAGCCCAAAGCCCACAAATCATAGTCAAGGAGGCATTTCCCTGTTGAAGAAGGCAGCCAATCTTCTGATCAAATCCTGCTCCTTTTCACTCCCCAGAGCATACAAACGAAACCCATGATCCTCTCCTTGTGTCTCTTGAATCTCTGCAACACCCATCCACCCACACTGCCCAATTCTTGATTAAAAAGCCACCCTCTTTCTTTCAACGCATCATTTTCTGCCACGCAAACCAACACGCTGCTACATCCAAGGTCCACCGAGCTCGGAGCATCCGCGCCGTGGGTCATCCTTATCCGGATTTGAAGGACACAAAAACGGCCACAAACGGTCCACTGTTGCCTTTGCAACAGGATTAGAAGCTTCACAGCCGATATGATCAGAACCCCAAAAGTATGGACGGACTAATGCAACCCCCAGTATGGGGACATTAAGTTTAAGCCCAAAATGGGGATCGGGCTCAGGCCCAGGGTGTGGGTGTCCAGGTACAATAGCCATATTATGAGCTATGTTGGCGCTAGCACTGTTTCCAGATAAAAAGAGCATCTCAAAGTCGGCATGTTCATTCAACCAATACTCAGGTCCATGGTTAACAACCCACTGAAGAGCAGCCCAAAAGTCTTGGTTTGCAGCAGGGACAGGGTGCTCAGGAGCTTTCCTGTAGTTTACAGAAACAGCAATAACATTAGCTTCAGGCTTCAGCTACGAGAGAGTTGAGGTAGCTGTGGTACTTGGAAGTGAATGGTGAAGAGATGCAAAAGCCGCCGCCGTGGAAGTAAACCAAGAGAGGAAACTTTTGGTTTTGATTTGTGGTGGTGAGTTTTGGGAGGTAAAGACGGGAGACAGAGACAGTCATATGGGTATTATTATTATTGACGTTGCATTCCTGGTCCTGGACGACATAATTAATGGTGATGTCTTCAGATGAAACGCCGGTGGCCGTGAGGGGATCGTTGGATGCTGCAGGGACAAAGTCAGTGCCGCGAAGCCTCTCGACGCGACCGTCTTTGTAGACACGAAGTAAAGGGGGCAACTGGTACTCTATTTCTGTTGTGCTTGAAGAGTGAAGACGCCATAGATGTAAATAATACTACTGCATCTCGCATGTATCTTCTCCTTATCCTTTCTCTATCGTTATAAACTTATAAAGGTAGACGAGTAGTCAGTCATTCTTGTGGGTGGTTCTAACTGTTGAGTTGGGTCCATGTTGATTAGTAGTAAAAGCTAACATCATCGATCATGCATGACGGGCCAACTGTACCATCATCATCGGATCTTGGGATGGGGTCCTTGCATGGGGACGAACTCAATTGAGGCAGGGCTCTTTAGCTTTTGTCGATTACAATTAAGTTGAACATGAGAAGTCATGGACATCATCGGGAAGCAGGCACGCTTTCACTGGTTTGCCTAATGATAGATACATGGATGTGTTTTTCCACTCCAATTTCGCTATTTTTTGCGACGTACGTACTGTAAAGATTTTTTTTTTTTAATGAGATTATTGTTCAAAATTATAACTCATGTGATATAAAATTTAATTAATATTTATAAATCAGACTATTACTAAAATTAATATATATTAATTTCTATACTAAAATTCAAGAGATATCCACATCACTCATATTTTAACAAAAAAAAAGAGATTACCTCTATTTAGTTGATATAATTGAGAAAAATATTAAATCCCTCTATAATGCTTTTATAGAATGAAGAGTAGTTTTTTTCTGTAGGAGAGTAACTTTTCTAACCACCTGTACCTGATATTTTTTAATAATAAAAAAAAAAGGTTCGATAACATAACAGCCCTCGTATTCACACATATTTTTTGCCATCCCTAGTTCAAAGTATATAAAAATAATTAATTTAATTGGTTTAAGTAAAGATGTTTTTAGTATTTAAAAGAGTGTGTAAAGTAAAACTAAATTTTTAAATTCATTATATGCATATGCATAGTAATAAAGTGTTCATAGCATCAGTTCGATTGTTGGTTTCTGAGTGATGATCAAACTATTAAAAGTGTAGTGAAAAATGATGATATAGATGACAATTTTAATATTGAAGAGATAGTAATAATTTCTTGTTGCAAAGTAACTAAATGATTTCTTTCAACATTACAAGTTTGAGATAAGATTTAAGTCAAAATTAACTTTAAGAAGAAGCAAGTTAGATTGAAAACTTGTTTTATAAAAGTCTCGCAGAAGTTTCAAATTAATTAATTATTAATCTATGGCAGAGTGTTTGTTCTGTAAAAAACTTTAATGCAATTAACATTGTGAAAATAATAATATGGGACAGCACGTTACAAATTGCAATTGCCTAGCTTTAGCTACTTTCTCTCTGTCATATTAAAATAACTATGTTCATATTTTTCACAATTTGCCTTCGCTAGAAATGCGGTTATCTAACTTTTAATTATTATTAATACTATTACTAAGTATGCTAATTATTAGGTCATTTTAAGTTATACATCCTCAAAAAATTAATAAATTAAATGATTTTCCAAATGACTAAGAGCATCATTAAAAAGTTAAGAGACATATCAATATTAAATATTTAAAAAAAACGCTTCAATTAAGATTTTTTAAATAAAATATGCTCGTTTATCTTCAATATTACTTAGTGAATTTCTCTATCTTCTATTAATATGTTGTTATTTTTTATTGGAGAGAGAAAATAACTATAAAGCCTATAATTATTATTTATTTTTCTTTTATAAAAATAATAATTATTCAATAGTATTTTTTCACCCTATTAAATATTATTAAACTCATATTTATCTCACAGCATTTTTTTAAAATTGTTGTATGTTTTCAAGTAATTTTAAAATAATATTATATTTTTAATTTATAAATTACTAATTATTTTTTAATTTGCATGCATTGAATTAAAAATGGGCAAACATAATGGTAATAACATATTAAAAGTACATACACAAAAATATTAAAAGATAAACATATTTAAAAGAATAATAATAATAAGCAAATAAAATTATTTTGAAATAAAGATTTGATTAAAATAGTTAGAGTGATAAAATAGAGAGTAATTAAATTTATTATAAAAGGAGGGGGGTTATTAAGTTTGATTGAGTTAATATTAACTTGTAATTATTTAAGAGTATTTTAGGAAAAATTTAATTTTTCCGCTTGGTAAACAAATAAAGATTCAAAATGTCTAACTGGCTAGTCATCATTGTAAAAGCTCATATGCGTTTAAAGCGGGGTACATTGGTCATATCCATATCTACATTAGACCACAATTTAGCCATTTTTGCAAAATATCGTTTCTGCAATTCTGAATAGGCAGCAAAAAACCCCAATTGATTTGAAGAAAACCCACAAGAGATTTTTGCATCACCACCGCAGTAAGAGAAATGGAGAAGATAGCAGTAATGAGTGTCAGATCCATATGGCGAGCAGCGTGCTTCAGATCTTCGCTAATAGCCGCCGCTAACAGCCATCATCTCCGCCACTTGTCGTCTTCTCGAACGCTCTTCAGTTTATCTTCACCCGCTGCTTCGATTCCTTCCAAACCCATCCCTTTTGGTACTTCCTTCTATTCCCTCCGTATTGTCAGATCCAAAAATTAATGATTTATTTTTCTGTTTTTATAATAGTCACAAAAAATTGATTATCCAAATGCATCCAGTTTGATCAACTAGCTGTTATTAAGTTTCTCTCTGGCTGATGTATGAGCTTACTTGGACTAGTAGCTTTTTTAGGAAAATGTTCTCTTTGCTGTCCCTCTTGAACTTGCTGTTACTTCATGGTTGTGTTAGGCGATAGGAGATGTTTCAGCAGAAATTTTTATTTTTATTTTTTGAATTATTAGCTTTCGTGTTTTTGTCTCTTTTGGCTTTTAGCAAGCTTAAGTATGCTACAGCAATTTTATAGAGAGTTTTGGATGTCAAGATATTATGCCCTTTTCCCAAGTAACAACTTATTCAGCGGCTGTGTTGGCCAAGGATCTTCACAAACATCACAAGTGATCACAGTTCTCTGCATTACTAACAATTTCCTCCTTTTTGTTCGAAACTGAAACATCTTATGCCAAGAGTTGGCTACTTAATGCTTGTTAAGGGATTTTGTGAATTTTTTTTCTCCCAAAAAAAAAAAAAAAAAGAACAGCTTGAGATAAGTTTTAAATACATTAGATCTTTGAACCATAACAGCTGTTGAGACTCATAGGCAAGGTGTGTGACCTGCTACTTGTAATTTTTGTGGTAGAAACTGCAAACCAGGTATATCTGATGGCTGCATTGTGAATGTGTAGTTTAACAATTATCAAAGCATGGCGCATTTTGGTCGTAATTGCTTCTGAAACTTTTGCACAATTTCATTTATGTTTGGTTTGGTTTACTTGAATTTTTCTGTTTAACTTTTGTGCTTTTGAGAGATAGCTTCATGTTCTGAACTTTTTTTTCCATTGTGCAAATCTATAGATTGCCGGTCTTCTCTTATGATGAGCATAGGATGCACCCGTTCTTTCAGTGAAGATGTTGCTCACATGCCTGTAATAAGAGACCCTGAAATTCAGCGTGCTTTCAAGGACTTAATGGCTGCAGACTGGGGTGAGCTTCCTGCTTCTGTCGTCCATGATGCGAAGAGTGTGTTGTCCAGAAACAATGATGACAAGGCTGGTCAGGAGGTCTTGAAAAATGTTTTCAGCGCTGCTGAAGCAGTTGAGGAATTCATTGGGATTATTATGAACATAAAAATGGAAATTGATGATGAGATTGGGCTAAGTGGCGAGGTACTATAAATTTTTATGTGAAAATGTACACTTGTTTTCTCTTTCTGCCGCATCTATGATTGTGTTCTGATGAGCTGAATTTTTTGTAGAATGTTAAACCCTTGTCAAATGAATTATCTACTGCAATTCATACAGTTTATCAACGTTATGCTACCTACTTGGATGCATTTGGCCCTGATGAATCCTATCTGCGGAAGAAGGTAGAAACAGAGTTGGGTTCAAAGATGATTTTCCTAAAGATGAGATGTGCCGGCCTTGGTTCTGAGTGGGGAAAGGTATTTTATTATGGTTGTCAGTGTTATTGTGGTATTCTTGCTAGATAACTTATTCATGAATATTAGCAATTTATGTGCTTCATAGCACCATTCCTATTTGATGTACCATAAGAGGCTTCGTGTTTGGAAGACCAATTAGGATAAAATTGTGCCAATGTTTCTTACTTAGGAACAGATAAATGTTTCATTTAGGTTATAAGTTCAATTGACTTTTTGTATATGTACATCCATCTAGCATATATCTGCTAGTAACCATATGACAACCTAGAGAAGTATGGTCCATTATTCTGTGATACCTCCTGCCCTTTCTCCTCGGTCCCTTATAATTTTGCACCTTCTAATATCTTGCTGTACTTCTGAATGCAGGTTACTGTTCTTGGAACCTCAGGACTTGCTGGGTCATATGTTGAACAAAGAGCTTAGCCCATAGTTGAAAGGTTTATTGTGATTATGGGTTTTCTTACATCTGCAATTTGCTTCTGAGTAGTGGGAGACAATTTGTTATACTCACTCCAGCAAAATTGTGGTTGGAGTTGCATGGCAGTTGAATAAAAGCTTCTTTTGTTGGCAGTAACTATGAAACAATTAGTCTCTGGTTTATCATGTTTTCATCTGATATGGGAAATTCTTGTTCATAAATTTCTTTTCTTTTTGTGGATATCCGTAAACTAACATTTCTTCAATTTCTTGGTAGTTCTTTACCAAATCTTAAGTCGTCAAAATTCCAACTCGTGTGCTGTAGGACTTGTACTATATTTATCTTTACGACGGAATAAAATGCTTGTAATAGGCCAATGGCATTCGGTTTCAAGAAGTTGCACCTCCGATCATATTTGTGAGCCCGTTGACTTAAAAAGAAACCAAATGCAAAACGATTGTCATTAGACGTACATTTTGAGTTTACTCAGTCTTAAGCAGTTGCTGATTGTAATGCTTGTATTGAGCAATTGTGAATTTTTGAATGCAAGAGAAGCGCGATTGAAGAGCAATATAGCATGCGCTTGATTGAATTAAATATTTAGCATGAAAAATGACTAAACCAATTGCTGCTTTTAGATCAATGATAATATGATTTGCTCTCTTTATTCTTCTTAATCGGCGGCGCCAGCAATGTAACAATAGGACACGGCAAACAAGATTTGCTAAACGTAAGGCAACTTAGCAATTCTACTTCGTGTGCCTTTATGCCATGACCAAGATTCAGATGGTGATTTGGGTAACGGTGGAAGTAGTACAGCCCTCCTGCAGAGACCAAATGGCCAACCTTCACAATAACAGATTTCCTTTATTATGGACCGTCGCAAATCCTGAAAGTCAAGCTTCCGACAATCTTGATAATCAAGTCCGTTCAAGCTTGAACAGCGAGAGAAGTTAGTCTCAACAGAGTAGAATGTTTCCCTGCTCACGGCACTCGAATAACAGGACAAACAACTGCCAACTGACAAGAATTCTTCTCTTGCATCTTCATCAGCTTCATCATTCTCCTCTTTTTGTTGTAAAGCTTTCATGTACATTTCTCTAGTTCTTGGAGAAAAGACCCAGGAAAAGCTATCTGTCATTAGCCCTGGCTTGCGCCTCAACTTCTCCATCGCTCGACTTCGGATTTCTGAAACAACCACCTGCGGTAACAGCAACCCAAAAGCAAAAGGCATTCAAAGATTGATAATAACATAGGATAATCGAAATCAAATATGCTTTGGTTAATGGTTAATACTTCCAGTTCTTCATCGAAGTCACTTGTTTGATACTCCTCCCCTGGACCTGAAGTTGAAAGGCGTCCGTGGAAACTATGGCAATTGGAAAATGCATCCTTCAGAATCGTAGCAAGGAATTTGCATCTCTTGGAGTGGTGATGCGTTGGCTCTTCATGGTAAAAGACACTCATGTTGGAGAGGCAGCTGGAGCTGGATGAAATATGCAAAATACAAATTGAGTTTTAGTCATACTTAATATAAATGTTCATTGTCTGTTTTGATGTGTGAAATTGACTTGCTTCGCTTGTGTGATAGTGGCCTTGCAGCTTACTGAAAATACTGGATTTCTAACACTTTGGGGTAAAGACAAAGTAAAAAAAGCGCACGAGACAATCTAACAATCACCCTCAAATCCCGCACGAGTTCTTATTGCCGTTTGATGCTCATCTGTTGGCTGAAAATTCTTATACATACATTTCTTTAGAAAGGTGAATTTATTAAAGCCATCCATCATCCGTAGCAAATGCGTAGATAACAAGTTTTCACTCCCGGAAGTCAAGTAGAACTAGACATGACACCAAACCGCACTGCTATTTTGACAAGGAATGCAATAAGAATTTATACAAGTTATTTCATGCTAACAGAATCAAGAAACATATTATTCACAATTTCTGATGCGAAAACAATTTAAATATCAGTTGAGTATACTTACCTTATTCTTCCAATTCCTTGAACAATTGGATCTGATCAATATCCGGCAGCAAGAAAATTTTCGTTTCAATTATGGGATACTTCTTCATCAGTTACTTGTTTCTTGCTATCTACTATTTCCTCACATGAATCACCCACTTGATCATTTCGGGTAGAAAAGCTGATATTGATGACTCCACCGAAAAGGTCAAGAAGCATTTATTGTGCAATAGGAATTGTAACTTATTTCGTGTTTTTTGATTTTTCATTTCTTTTCTTTTAACCGACATAATGATGACTTAGATGACATGATGCAGTCCATGTGAAAACCCGCACACTTTAAACAGTTAGAGATGGCCCACCCGATCATGCTAACAGGATTAGATATTTGTGGAATCAACTACTTTTATTGTCTTTGAAAAGAAAAAGATTTGAGATGAAGAAGCAAAGTTTTGGTCGAAGTTGCATTTGCTCAACCAAGGTGGCGTTGAGTCAGCAGCCATGTAAAAAGTTCAATCGGGAAATAATTTCGTTCTTAAATGCATAATAGCATATGAGCGTTTGAAGATCATATTTATATCTAACCGTGGATGCCTATTTTTGTTAATTGAATGAGGGGACATCCAGAAGCAGGTTCATACATGCCAACCAAAAAGCGAACACTTAGCTGACTCATTACAGCTAGTAGAAGTCATCAAAACATTCAAATATGAATTATTCTTTCATAAAATTGCTTCCTTTACTCCAATGGTGCGAACATGACAGGAGAAACATGAGACTGCGGAAAGCCCTTAAGAATCATGAAAAACCTGAACAAAGAGTGACTTTTACAATGTTGAGCAGTAGAAGCCTACTCAGCACAGAATCATGATCATATTCCAGAAATGCATGTCTTGCAAAAAAATTTCCCCCGGTAGATTTGTCACATTTCCAACAGCTCAACTGGCTGATACTGCATGTGACTCGGAATGCCAAAGCAACGCAAGAAGCAAACCTTTTTCTTCTTGCGTTCATGGCGACTTTGATCGGTTTTTCAAAAGCTTGCAACATCCCATCTATATTCATCCCGAGTATGAATCATCAAATAGGATCTCCAAACAATTGAACATGATGTTAAGAAAGACCGTCCATCCGACTTATAGAAAGTAATTTAGTCCAACCTTGTACAGCCTTAATGAAAGCAATTTCACCAAACATTCTGGTTCGTCTTTCACAAAGGCTGCACGAGATCACTCTGCCATCTTTTAGTGATCAAGAGCATCCCTTATGACATTTATTAGACAAATACCTTAAATTTTATCATACATAAATATTCTCACACTTTGCAGTAAATCCCCTCCTCAACCAGAGAAATGAACTTGTAGCTGGAAGTTTATTCTTGTTTCACAACAACAAACACCTCCACTACTAAAGTTAAAAATAATGAAACGAACAAATAAAAACAAACACAACAATACTTTATGATAAGATCAAAGAAATGTGCAATCAAGCGATTACCAATCTGAACATACACTGTCAGCCCCATTCAATTCCACAAACAATTAAGTCAGTTAGGAGACTTGTGAAGTTGCTGAGATGTTAGAGAAATAAGAGACTGAAGTTTAGCAACAGCAGAAGTTTTATCAGGTGGGCATTTGGAGAGAGAAAGGTTCAGAGAATGAAGGGCCTCATCAAGCTTGCCAGCGGCCAATGCTGCACATCCTGCCTTATAAGCCTCATCTGCCATTTTTGCATCAAACTGAGGAGTCACATCAGTGTCAGAGTTTGTATTCTTCAACAGGGAAGAAGATGGAGAGTCAAGATGAGCAGTAGCACGCACATACTCAAGATTTGCAATAGCTGTATTAATCTCTGCCATGAGAACTTCAGGTGTTGATGGGATAATCTTCACACCATTAAAGACACTAAAACGGGGGCTTCCTTCAGCAGATCCCATCTCTCTTTTCAGCTGAGATTGTTAGTTCAAGTCAAGTGAAGGTTTTTCTTAGAAAAACTCAAGAATCTGACCTTCAATATTCATCATTGCAACATTGTCCACTGAGTATCAAAAAGAGGCAGTCTCTTGCTTGACTTGAAGCTTAATAATATAGACCCCAGAACCAGGCCAATCCAATTGCTGATCAAAATTCCCAAGTGGCGTGAGCCTAAGAAGATCGTGTAAAGTGTCAGAACCATAGTTCTAGTTACAATTGTAGCCAAGATTGTCTCAGAATACTTTTTTTGGCTTATTGTTTCTGAAGCACATAACAGTTAAAATGAAAAATAGAAGGAAAACGAATATATACAAGAACATGTAAATAATATAAACAAATAAAAAAAAAAACACTCCTTATGTTGTTTGCAGTTAGCACAGGGTTACAAAAGAGTTTGTGAAGTTATAAAAATCACAAAACAAGCCCTAGTCCCAAATCTCTCATACTTGTTTGTTAATGAAATAATTACAAACAACAGTGGGTTCTTCAGACTAGGAAGAGAAAATGATCGGTATTTTAACAGAATGGGTAAAATCCAATGGTGATTCCAGCAGCTAATTTAATCCCAAACCGATTTTTGCAACAAAATCAGCTCAATCTACAAGTCTGGATAGTGATTTTCGATTTATAGACTAACCGCACGGCTGCTAGTTGTACTTGAATTGTTTTTCTCACAGAATTAAAAAAAAAAAAAGAAAGGAAATGGTTTCTATGAAATGCATGAAGAAATAATCAACAAAAGCCCAAATTTCGATTGGAGATAGATAGACTCAGTGAGGCGGAAAATACGGGAAGAAAGAGAAGAACAGAGATAATAAAAGCAACTGTAAATAAAGAATCCATACCTCTCACACTCATCACCCAAGCCTGATTTCTCCTGGAATACTAGGCCGCGACGTTTTTAATTTTTAATTTTTTGTTTTTTTCCCCTTCCTTCAGCAAGATCCTGATTATTATTATATTTCTGGGGATGGGACTGATCTGATACGGTGACACGTGTTATATACTGTAGCTGCCCTTACACGGTACCACGTGTTCTTAACCGTAGTTGTCCATTCCAGAGTTGAGAATTGGTGATCAACCTCCCACCGTCCCGTCATCATCTTTGCTTGTTCGTTTTTAATAAAGATGAAAATGAGTAATTTTTCGTTTTTAATTCTATAGTACTTGTTCTGATTACAAAATAGGTCCGTCGTCTCAACAGTCAACTCAGTGCACAAATAAACCAGAAAATATTAATCTGATAGCATAGCATCATAATATTGATAACATTAGTCAGTATTGCTGCAAACAAACCATCATAAAACATTGAAACTGGTTAATTGGAGGGAGAAATGTTACAACAGATGAAGTGAGTGCTTTAGATAAAAGCAATTCTATGACTTTGAAATCACGCTAAGCACAAATCATCAACCACAAAATCAAAAGCGCCAAAAAAAAAACAAGAAGTTCCATTTAATCACAAATGACCATCAACAGGCAACCTCAATGTCAGCATTGACCAACAAACAAACGAACATGCAGAGAACAAGAACCACAAGGTAGAATAATAGATGCCGGCAAAGTATCTCGACTTTGTAAAGAAATCTTATTCCCATTCTTTAACAATGTATAGCCCATTTTATCCAACTCCATTGAATCAATTGAAAAGCAATCACCACATCGGCACTGACAAAAGAGATCCAGAACTTCTCCATTATCTTCAATCATCATATCCTCTAAGCTAACATCCTCAGCAGCAATTATATCCTGTCTTGAAGCCCACAGCTCACTATCATACACTGCTCGGGACCTAGAATTGCTGAGTATTTCCCAAGCCTTTTGTACTTTCAGGAATCTGTCTCCTGACTCATTCTCATGATCAGATACCTCGGATGACTTTTGGAGTTTATCAGGATGATAACTAAGGATGGCTGATCGATATCCTGTACGGATTTCTTCATAACTCGCATCTTCTCTCACAGATAGAATACCGTAGTGTGTTTCCTCTATTGCACACTCACCAAAAATCATGGTTGAATCCAATGGGAACAAGTTCAGCTCCCACTAGAGTCCCTACAAATACAATAAATAGGTTATCAATTTGAAGTTCAATACAAACAAACCTATGCAAGATCAGATTTCATTATGAGTGCAGAAACTAACACAGCACTACACTCCTGAGTAAAATCAGAAGACCTGCCGATGTTAGTAGATCTCCTAGTTACCAACATATGATGGACAATCTGCCTCAGCAAGACTTGGCAAAATGCAGGCCCCTGCAACCACTTCCAACTTTATGAAAATTTCATATTTATCAGCCTGTATTTACAATTAATCCAGTAGGTGTTAACTAACATACGCAAGCATATACCACGTAATCAAGGGCACTTGTTAGAATGCTAGAATGGTGTAGATGGCATTAGGTAGGTGTTTTATTATATATAGCATGAAACATCACAACCATAATTCACAAACTCCCTAAACGCAACATCACTGTTAATTCTCTGGGATTCTAATTACCCGACAAAACCCCATTATTTCTCTTTCTCCAACCCATTGCTTATCTACTTTCCCAATCAAAACCCTGTGAACCATTCATTACCCAACCCAAATTGGGAAAAATTAAATTGACCAATTTACATCATTATTCACACTTTTAATATCGTCCAAATAAGCAACTTGCCCATTTGTTATTGACGCTACCTGGGCCTGTTTTCGACGACAACTTAGAAAAATGATCGGCGAAAGTGAGGGATTCTGAGGATTTACCTTGGATGTCGAGACGGAACTTTATGGAAACGGCGATGACGGCGGCGTCGGGGGCAATTGAGCGAATACGGAGAGCGCGCAAGCTATACGAGTATCGTGGGTTTTGGATGTATAAGTTCAAAGTCCTAAAAAATTTGATGGATTTTTTTTTTTCTTTTCCCTTCTGAATTCTGAAATACAGGCAATGAATGTCAAATATGTAGCGAAGGCCAAGCGTCGGTTGTCTTAAATTAAAACTTCTGACTTAAATTAATGACTAAACTTTCAATTCATTTGATTAATTAATTCATTCTAATAGTTGATGAACAATCAATACTTCGACTTGAAATTTCTTCCCTTCAAGATAACTGAAAAGTAGGAATCAAAACATTAGAAAGAAAATATGCATAATATCTTTGAAAGATTTTGTCGAAGGATATTTTAGTAATAAGAAATTTTATCAAATAATGGACGAGAAGAAGAATTTTGTGGGTACTCGATAATAACAAATATCCTCAATAAAATAAATATATATTTTTTTAAAGTCCTTGTTTGTTACATATCTAGCTCCCTTATGCTTTATATTATGTACTTAAATTATTAACACTTCTTGTCAAAAATTAGAGAAGTCCTCACCCTTTTGTTGAATAATATATTTATTGAAAAAATTATGAGGGAGTTTATCAAATTTTTTTCTGTTGAAATTAAAATATACTACTTATTCTTTTATTATTTTCATAATAAAAAAATTAATAATATAATTTTACAGTATTACCCTTTATTTTTAAAGATATTTTTATTCATATTTATTATAAATCAAATGAATCATATAAATAAAATAAAAAGAAAAAAATTAGGTACCAAAAATAAAAACTATATGTTCAATGTGAAAATTAAACTTTTTCTTTCAATTATTTTTTAAATTTTTTTATAATAAATATATATTTTATATTCTCAAGATAAATTATTAAACAAATGACTTATTATCCTTCTTTTTCTTTAACTTTTTTAGTGTTATAAAAATTTTTATATATTAAGAAAATAGTTAGAAGATGAGTGATATACATTAATTTTAGCGAAGGACACTGCCAAAAAAATTATAGATTAATGTAATTAAACCATTTCCGAATATATTGATTGACTACCTGAAAAATTGGCTGAGAGAGTGAAGCATAACCGATTCACTGTCAATTGCCCCTACTAAAATCATCAGCCCATATGCCTGATAGGCATGTTGCAACAGAATTACAGATTAAAACATTGCATCTTAAGTGTCTTTAACAATAAGTAAGATATGGACCACAGAAAATCATAAATTCAAGTTTTTTTAAGTTAAGAGATATACAGTTAGCATTAGGAGGATATACAACACAGCTATTTTATGTGTTCGTTTCTGCAAAACAAATCACCTTGCCCAGGCATCAAATCACCCAATTTAGAATAATCTTGCCAATACCATTTCATTCATGTGTTACAAAAAATGACCGAAGTCATAAATAGTTCCGGAATCACACTCCCTACCTGCACCCCTCTTTCATCTTCCCAAAAACCAAAACCTGTACTAACCATAAGTCAACACACCAGATATCAGGATTGCATAACTTAATGACTGTCGGTAAATGTCTCAACAACATGACAACAGTTGGCATGTCATGATGGTTTTTCAGATTGACTGCCCATTCTTTTGCCAATATCCATCGCATCACAAACTAATAACACCAGAGACCCATGGAACGACCAAAGGTGCTGCTGGGTGGGCGTTTCTATATTTTTCAGAATATTTGTCCTTGAAGTTTAGTTTGGGTTTTTCTGCCTGCATTATGATAGGAGAAATAGGAAAATCAAACGAGAGCTTCATTAAAGCCGCAAAGAAAATGATGAATTGACATGCCACCTTAATAGAAAAGAGGTACTGATGCTTACATATTTCAGCCAGCATTCCTGGTATTTGTGTTCATATTTATCAGGGGAATGGCACCCTGTCCCAGCCGGGCAATAAACCCATATATTGCATTTCATTTGACCTGGCTTTGCACGCTTTGCTTGCTCAATGCAAGCCTGACAACAGTCAGCTGCACTGTCTCTGTGGTGCGTAAGACCCCATCTGACAGCGACACCATCATAATCTGTATGAAGTTCAGCATGACACTCTGGCGGAGGTGGCCTGCCAGGCAAAACATCTTCCTCTGGAGAGAACAATAGTATACACACCTCAGAGAGTAGAAGAGAATCTCACCACAATTTTATTCTTTCCATATTAATAAGATGTGAGGGTAGTAAGTTTGATAACAGTTTTAAATCATAAAATCTACTCATTTCAAGCAGTTTTTTGTTATTTTATTTATTATTTGATTGGGGAAAGAGGTTCAGTTAAGTTTGACATAAAGAGAAATCAATTAGTTACCAAGATCTTCATCTTCTATGCCCTCGGGTTTATCGCCATGTTCTTTGTGAATGGTTTCAGAAGGAATCCAAAGGCCAATTTCTTCTGAGAGTGCAGCCCAATCAGATTCCAAGATTCTTACTAGCATTCCTGCAGAATAATAAAAAATGAAACTTAAACACTCTGAATCTTAAAGGTTTTTGTACAAAAATAAATTCAAATTTCACAGAAACAAAGGCTTTGAGAGAATAGACCGCACTAGCTTCCTCTTGAAGAATGGTTGAATTCATTCCCTGCTTTCCAATGCTCAACTGTTTGGCTTCTTCTAGTTTTTCTCTACGCCAGCTTTCAACTGCTTCTGTTCAACCAAAGGGAAATGCCAACAAGATGAATAGCAAGATATATGAATCACCACATACAAATTTCTATCCTAAGTATGATGATAGTTTCAAATTTAGAAAAGATTAGCTCAATCAATTAAATTTTCTCATAATTGATTATTCACATTATCATATGTGCTTATTGAAAAGGTGGACACATCACACATCCCCAGTTCTCTCAAGCAATGATTATAAGGCTGGTGAAGACACCTCAGGATACTTTCTGAACATGAAATTCAAAGAAGATGAGGGAATGCAATAAAAAGAAATGGTAATGCAGCTTTAAACCTAGCAACTGATATTTGTGAATGTGTTGGAGAAAGGTAATTAAAGGGAGTAGACACCAAAAATGTCATAACCATCACAGAAACATATGACATACACTGCTTGGTATGACAAGGAAAACACTTTCCAAACTGTTTACTGCAGTTGACACTCGTAAGAACTGTACCTTTATTTAGGAAAATCAAAATAATTATTTAAAAATTCAAGCAAAACCACCAATTGGATCCATATACATCCATGATACTGCACAAAATATAAAAACTGTCAGCTTACAGCAACCCACGGGATGGTAATCTATGCATTCTCACATACTCTTAAGATTATGTAAATCTCTTGGCCAAAACCTTGTCAGTTCGTTTGGATTTAGAAGGGAAATGGAAGGTAACAGAAACGGAATTGATATAACCCTCCTTAGGTACATAAATTCTAATGGAGAAAAAAGGCTAAAGAGGGACGATTAATCACTAAAAATTTCATAATCACAGGCCAAAATTGGCAGTATCCAGAGAAAGGGAACCTCGCTTACAATTTTTTCTACCTATCATGAGTACAGTTCTCATTACCTCTAAATTCAACAATGAAGAATATTAAATATTTAATCTGAAGACAGAAGAAGAGAAAAGAAAAGAAAAAGTAATACATTCCTAAATCTCCATTCCACATTTTAAAATTCCTTGCTGGGTTAATCCTTCAGCTCCATCACCCACTTCTACAAGTCCATCTTTCATAGGAATTACAATGGCCTGCTTAATTACTTTAAATGGTTAGAGATTGATCTAGCAAGGCTACCTACAAGAAAAGCAGATGGCATTGCACAGTGTCATTTAAATGAATGTCTCTGACATTATCAGAAAGTTTTCCCTTGGCTATAAACAGGGTGTTTCTGGGAAGCTCTATTTAATTA
Source organism: Murraya koenigii (assembly GCA_025617385.1). Classification (NCBI taxonomy): domain Eukaryota; kingdom Viridiplantae; phylum Streptophyta; class Magnoliopsida; order Sapindales; family Rutaceae; genus Murraya; species Murraya koenigii. Next base: position 39,464,527 of record CM046812.1, on the reverse strand, counting down.
TTACAGATGCCGCATTCCCGCTCCACCCAAATTCTTCATCTAAACTATTCATCAGTTGGCGTAAATGCCATATGTCAACCATCAACTCCCTACACATCCATAGGTGATCAAACTGCACCAACAGTTGGCAAGTAACAGCCACATCAGCATGAACATAATTTACATAAACAGATCTCACAAACCTAGAATTATGTGATCACGTATCTTCTAAGGTTAAGTATTTGGATCCCCTGGTACTCACTCACCAAAATGGTACTAGACTGTCTCACCACATTACCATGCTATGAATCTTCTAAGGTTATGATGCATTCAACAACAAGTTCTTAAATTTTTAGCAGTTATCTGGTCCTGTAAATTTGACTTTCCATCTATAAACATAATGATTAGATCAAGTTTTTGGTTGAGACCTTGTGACTAATACAATTTTGAAATATACACCCAGAAATACTAGCAGCAAAAAAGTATTGTATTACAGACTATGACAATTTGTTAATGGAATGAAAATGATGAGAAAAAAGAAAAAACGTAAATCAGGATGTCCTCACCTCTCTGTGCGCTAACATTGCCCTTAACATCCAAGCTTCGCAGCCTCTGCAGGATCTCATCAGTCATCCTCAGCTTAACAGCCCGTGGCAATTCAAAAACAGCTTCATCTCTAGAAAACTCCTGCTTCAATCCATTCACCTACAACATTTCCATTAAGCTAAATCCAAAAACATAAACATAGAACCAAAAACCACCTCACACAAAAATAAGTTTATTGCCAATCAAAGGAAACAAAAATTTACCAATTTAACAAGTGCCATCGGTTCGTTATCTCTACGAATCCGTATGGATTCTTCCATTTTCCTAATCTGATCTGATGTGTACTTTACAACTGTACGTAATTGGAAAAAAAGAGGAAATATTATTAATAACAAAATATTTATTAATAATTACAACAACAACCGAAAAAAAAAAGGTGCGCCTAAGAAAAAAAATGAATTAAACTAGAAAGAAGAATATAAGTGCATACCTTTTAAATCATTACGTGAAAAAACGTAAATAGAAGCGTAGATAGAACGAAGAACATAGAGTGCAATAACAATGTTAATAGAACAAATGATGAGGGTGGTTTTTTTATACGAACAGCACCATTTGCCTCTCCATAGACCTTGATATCCCCACTCTCCTCTCGCCATCTCCTTCCGCCTCCTTCCACGTCATTACACCATATCCCCCTCCTCTCTTTCTTTTGTGTTCCTCTGTATAGATCTGGAGTCACGAGATCGCAGCTATCGGATTTTCAATACAGTACTTGCCTCTTTTAGACGAAACACACCACACGCATATCCAGCTTGTGATTGCTTTCTAATTTGGGTGGTTTTCTCGTTTCTGTGATTTTCAGCAGATAAATTCAGTGTTTGCTTTTCGTTGTCGTGTGTTGATTGTTCTAGTGATCTGAGCGAAAATGCCCTTTCAACTAATAACGACGATGTGGTTTTTAAATTTAATGATGCGCCCTGTTTGCGATTGTGAATTTGAGCTGTAGGAGGGAATTAAGAATAAGGTAGCTCGGCTAAATCCTAATTATTATTTTAATTCCCGTGTTTATTGGGAGTTGTGGGAATTAACGATTTTTTTGGAAATAAAAATATAATTTTCATCAGTGATAATGCATTGTGCTAACGTGCGCGTTCGGTATAGTGGGATTCCTCGTTCGAGCACTGTTTATAAGGTACATGTTCAATCATTTGATTTGGTTAATGCGTTCCATGCGGCTGTTGATTTTCATTTTGCAAAACAGAGGAGCGAAAAAAGTGGGGAAGTGTTGGTTATTTATACGTTTTTACAGTCTTATTGCCAACTAATTGGGTAATGAATAATTGGGTACTTAACTAAATAGTACATTTCTCATTTTCCCATTACTTTTATTTAATAGAGTAATTATACATAATTAACTATGATCATTTTTTATGTGTGCGCATAAATTACAAAGAGAGACTACTATAGGAGTTGTTCAAACAACTTTACATAATAGATATAAACCCTAATGCATTCCTTATAGAATATGTGAAACAATTTCTCCCTTTCCAGGTGTAAGAAAAATGAGATCACATTCACATTCATTTAATGATTTGTTCAAATTTCAACAACTTTTGTCTTAATAAACTGTAGAAGACTTAAACAACTGTGAAATATATAGTAAAAGAGTTGTTCGAAATACATGATATGGCAAATAATCACTCTCTAATCATGTCGCGATGCAAAATATACGAAACCAACGAGTTGAGTGTACATTTTGTGGAATATATTTTTTAAAATAGAAGCTATGACCCAAAAAAAAAAAAAAAAAGAAAAAGGGACCTATGGAAGATAAAGAATAAAGATATAATCATATTTAATCGCTTATTTTATAAGGCATCTCCAATTGCCTTAATCATGACATAAATCTCATAAAAATGAAAGGCACTAATGAAGAAGGTAATTTGGAACGTAAATAAATACTGAAACAAGCCATTTAAGTTTCAGAAAACTATCCCGCCAGCTAAATGATCACATTTGCCTTTTGTTGAACCATTAATTAATAATGTTGATTGCGATTCAATAATCGTTTGGGAAATTTAGAAACAGTGTATATTTTAGGTGACTGACACATGGCGTAATCATGTTCGAAATTCTAAAATTCAATGAGAATTACTCACATGAATTTAACAAAATTTATTTAAAAATTAAGTATGGCTGAATATCAAGTTTTTAACTGAAAAAAGAGAATTTATCGTTGGATGATTGATACCCTAACAAAATTAGGGTGCTGTTTATGGAATTCTTTATTGACTACGTGAGGTTTTGATAAAATTAAAGTGGTTGTTCTAATTAATTTAGACTAACCAATTTGATAAAATTACCCATGTGATGTCAGTAAATTAGTAATTGTGTTTTCTGCAAAAAATTGGTGGATTAAAAAAATCAAAAGTTAGATATATCTTTAATGTTTTTTAATTTTTATTTTTGCTACATAAATTTCAATAAAACCGAAGTGGTACTGATATAATTTATCCATAAATAATTGATTAAACACCATTAAGCATGAAGTGTGACCATATGAAAAAAAAAAAAAGGACACATAACATGTAAGCTGTAAGCTAACCTCCTAAGTTTGAGGAGGCAAAATTGCGATCAATAATTTCATATTAGTAAACGTTTGTCGTTTGATGACACAACGTCTTGTGGCCTATGCTAAACATGCGGCTGCCCTACTTAGTCTAAAAGTTTCAGGTGATATCAATTTATTTTCAATTAAGTAATTAAATATATTACATTTAAGTCAAAGTTTAGTTTAAAATTATACAAAAACCTCATTCAATTATAATATATTAGTTTATTTTTATAATTTAAATATCAAAACATTCATTTTTTGGGAACATAACCAAATGCATGCGTCTGTATTAATTAGTTAATTCCATCTTTTGAAGAAATCGAGCAATGTGAATTCACATGACTACATTGCACACGATATCGTTGCCTCAACGCGTTAATGGCAGGGCAGGACGGCAGCTATTGGTCCAAAAAGGATATTTCCTTAAAAAATCAATCTTTCTATATATTTTATTTAATTTTAGAAACCCACCAAAATAGCAAATTCTGTCTTTTAACTTATCCTTTCATGTAGCATCTATTTTAACAAAAGATAGTTGGAGGAATGGATGGTTTTGTGTTGGTGAGTTTAGTTAGCTAGGAATAATATGATTAATAATAATACTGTCGGCGAGCCTCAATAAATTGTCGCTGGAACGGAGAATATATTGAATTCATTTAAGGCGGATACTCATTGAAATAAAATTAATGAGACTATTAAGAGAATATTTAGAATTGAGATTGAAGAATTATAATTTAAAAATTATAGTATTAAACTATTTGATAAACATAAATGATTGTAATTTTGAAGTTATATTAATATGATGAAAAATTGATTATATTTTTATTATTTTTATTAAAATTATTATTTAAAAATTAAATTTATTATATATTATTAACTTTTATTTTATAATTATAATTTTTTTCTCACAATAATTTTAACTTAAAAATTACAGTACTTCAATTTCAAGTATATCCTAAGCCTAATAATCCAAGCATGTGAATTGTGATAGTGCAATCCTCCTCAATCATGATATAAAATGAATGTTGATGTAGCTGTCAATTTTAAGGATGATTATTGTTACAGTATGCCCAACTAGAACCTAAAATAATTCAAGAACATGAGTCAAGATGTGTTAGTTTGGCCCGATTTTCAAAACTTCCATAAAATTCCAATAACTCTAGTACACTTGTACATACATTAGATTTCTCTATAAATTATCAAATGTGTATAGAATTCTTTAGTGTTAGACAAGCCTCCCTATAAATATAGGTGAGCATTTGTCATTTGAGCATCCAAGCATCATTCAAGTATTGAGCAAGTACTTAAAGCACTCTTGTAAGCTCTCTCTTGTAATCTTTTCTCAAGCAATACAATTTACGTATTTGACTTAATTGTTTTCCATCTATCTTCTCTTTAGCATTTCGAAAAACCTCTTGACTTAGTTATTGAGAAATTTAAAGACTTACTTAGCAACATTCGACAAAAATTATCTAAGTGCTGTATGAATTTACTGCACAAAATACTTATTTTGTGATATTATGCTGGCATTGAAGTATTAATTCGCAATTCGGATGAAGTTACGGTAGCATCTACTTGCAAGTGATTTTTTACGGAGATGTAGAATTTGTGGAAGTAGTTGTTGTGCGAGAAGAAATTCGATTTGCGATGGACATTGGGTTAGCTCATAGTTGTTGGATTCTCTCGAGGTGATTAATCTCATCAATAACAAAATTTGCATGTAGGTGTGAAATGGGGTGGTTAATATCCAAAATTCAAGAAGTCCTATCTTCTTTTGAAAACTTTTTTAAAGTGATTTTAGCTCCAAGGTTTTGCAACGAAGCTATCATCATACTAAATTGGCTCTATGTATTCCTGTTGATAAAGTTTGCAACGAAGCTATCATCGTACTAAATTGGCTCTATGTATTCCTGTTGAGAAAGTTTGGATAGAGAAAATTATAAGTGAGATATATATTCTAATAATAATGTTACATATCTTAATTTTTTATTTTAAATAATAATTTTAAATAATGTGACATTAATTAATTAATTAATATTATTTACAAAATTAAAGTGAATTAATTTTATTATCTTATCAATTAATTAATAATTATCACATTATTTAAAATAGTTATTTAAGATAAAAAATTTAAAATATATAATATTACATATATATATATATATATATATAAAGACAAATTTATGTAACAGTTTTAGTTATTAAAGTTTCAATTTTCGTAAAAAAAATATAATTAAAAAGAAACTTTTAACCCGCATCTTCTTTTTTCCTTTGAAATTCTTATTTTCTAAATATATCATAGTTAAATCCCTTACCATTTTTTTTAAAAATAGGACTCAACGTTTTGTATATACTAAGTAAAATTAGCATCACTTCAAGACTCAACACATATTTTATTTTGTTCTTTTAGTAATTTGGTTTGCAAATACATTGAATGGATAGCAAATAGCTTTACATAGGGTCAAGTTTGCATCTTCCTTGTTATTACAACATAATAATTGAAATAGTCACTCAACTGGATGACAATCTAGTTATGTTTAGTTACGTCAATTACTTGTACAACAACGGCTGTGTAACCATGCCTGCATTCTCAGCTATTGGCTGGAACTCTTTCTTCTTGCATACGATTACGCGGCACAATAATAATAATAATTCATATTCTTCCTTGATTTCTTGAATATTAAAAACTTTCAACACAGAGTTCGGAAGAGAGCTGCGAAATTATCCTATAAAACAAGAGAAATTTATAAAAATAGATAAATAATTTTAATAAATATAAAAAATAACTACCCCAATTATTTCTTTTTTTCTTAGCCATTTACCAAAATTTTTAGTCACAATACCATTATGTCTCCCAAACCAAAACTCGGCAAAATCCTCCCTCACAGAATTAGCTCTATTTTACATTTTCCAGTAACAATCAATGGCGGTTGGATGGGTTTTGAGAGTAAGTTCATCTCCGACGGTTGAACGGATTTAGTTCCGGCATTTTGGATGTGTTTTTCCTGCTTAATTTTCGGTAATTTTCACTTTATAAGTTTTAATTTTTTTTTCTGTTTTGGTAAGTTTGATTGGTGATAAGTCAGTGTATAGATGCATATAGATTATGCTATGATTGATTGTCCATAAATATTAGAGATTGTTAAGTGAAATTTAGGTTTAAAGAATAGTACGCGAGGTACTCGATAAAATGTCTCTTAGGCTAGATTAAATAGTTGATGGTATATACAAGATTAATGTGTTGATGTAGTGATTGTAAGGTGGTGTGCAGGTGCAACAAGAGCATAAATGCGTACACGACGGGCTCCTGTTGCGCGTGCCCATGCATGCGACAGACACCTGTCGCACGATATCATAAGTTTTTTAAAATAATTTTTTCTTGAATCAATTTTATGTGTTTTTTTTTAATTATCGGATTAACTAATTAAAAATTTAATTTTTTATAGATGTAATGGCCACAAAACCAGGCACGATGAAGATTTCGGAAATGGAACACTTCCCCGAGTGTATTATAAATACTTCAAAATTTAGAAATGTGAAGGAAGTTATTAAGAGAAAGTTAACGAAACAATAATTAAGATTATTTAGGAAAGATATATTTGGTCATTTCACAAATATGGATACCTACGTATTTAGTGGTGCAATCTTTCAAAACGTGCTACTTAGACAAGTAATGTGTTGTGATAAAGATGGTGAAAATAAGTTGTGGTTTGAATTTAGTGGTTAGTTAGCATAGTTATCAATCGTTAAATGATGTTTAGTTACGGGACTTTACTATTGTACATACGACTTACACAAAGAAATTGAATTTCTTACGAATAGCATGTTACGTGATTTGTACTTTGAAGGTAATCTATGTGCTACTCTTAAACGATTTAATGAAAATTTTGAAGATTTAAACTTTAATGATATGGATGATGTTGATTCGTTATTGTTAAACTATATCGATTATCTTGAGTTCTTTAGAAGTCTTTCATGTTACAGGCTTGGCTGTTTGAAGTAATTGATGATTTTATAATAGAAAAATAGTCCATCAAGACAAAAAAAGAAGACTTCTCACATATTGAAGTGGGAAGGTGTTTCCGCTCAAAAATAAGTTTTACTGAAGTGTACAACTTTTTCAATGAAAACACACGTGTCGTAAGTATTTAATATTCAAATTACAATTTAATTTTGACAGTAGTCATTGGCAATACTTTAAAAGGAAGATTGTTGTTGACATATTTAATAAAAAATTATGTTGTAAAATATATATTTGAACAGTTGTAACTATAGTGTGATTAATCTTATTTCGAGCCAATTCTCCAACACTTATTATAAATAATTATATTAATAAAGACTCTTTAAAATGTCGAATACATAATAAACATAAGAGTTCAAAATATATCATATTTAAAATATCGAATATATAATAAACATAAGAAGCCAAAACGATAATAGACCGCTAATTTGGATTCGTCACAATGAGATTCTCACATATTTTTCTGTTATGCCTGTGTTATTTACACCGAGAACACATCACAGTTTTCCGTGATAAATCATCACCAACATATGGTATTTTAAGCTTCTTCCGATAATCCGGAGGTTGTTTTTCTATTAGTGGACTTACCTTCAATTGTTGGATGTGGTATGGAACTTTTCAAGAACAGACATCGCCAACCGGATTGATTGGCGCTGCATACGCCTTCAATAATGATTCCTTATAGTAAACTGAGAACAGAGACTATGTAATCTATTCGAACATGTAGGTAAGCAGCTATTGCATGAGCACATACAAGTTGATCAAGTTGGAATACTCTACAATTACAAGTCTGACGACTTATGTCAACTAACCCTTCCTTTACACCACCACCCCAAACTTGGAATTTATGCTCAGACACTGGACAAACATTTATTCATTTTTTCAACTTGATTTTTTCTGACAGATATTACTTTGTCTGCCCACGTTGTTAAAGGAGTATTAATTGATTCTGCCGCTATTTTCTTGTCATAAAACCATTGTTGCAATATTTTTCTAAAATGGTCAACTAAATAAGTTATGAGAAATTTTCGAGATTCCCTCATCAAAGAATTCAAACTTTCCGCAATTTTAGTGGTTAGAATACTGGTGTACCATCAAATTGAGATTGTACCCAATTACATATGCTCACATTATTCTCTAAGTAATCAGTTGCCCCATAATGCATTCCCCACAATCCCTCAAGTTGTGTTATAAACTCTTCACATCTGTATTCCTTTGATACATTTATAAATGTTGGTTCAAACTTGTACCAAAGAGCTTTTGACATCCTAAATTTGAACTTGACGTTACCTTTGACATGGTAGAAACAAATGCCGTGAGTAGCACTACGAAATATCTTCATAACAATTCTCTTAATGAAATTGCATCGATCGAAAATAATGACTAAATATGAAATATCACCAATTGCTCTATGTAAATTCATTACAAACCATTTCTAAGAATCATTATTTTCGGAATCCTCAATCTTAATAGAAAGTGGATACAATTGATTATTTCCATCTAAGCATGTTGTCGTAAATATTGTTCTACGATATAACCCTTTCAGATGAATATTGTCTATTGCAATTACTCTTCTGATGCTCTGTAAAAAACCGTTGATGTAGGATACAATAGCCACAAAATAGTACAGGAAATTATTATTGCCATTCAATTACTGTACCCTCATTTTTCTTCTTCAATGCATGAGAGTACTTGGGAACTAAGTTATATAATTATAATGAACTTCTTCGTATCACTTCAAAAGTAAATTCTCTATCCCAATAAGCTTGTTGGTATGATAAGCGAATATTATAATTTTACTGGATGTCTGTTATGATGTCATTTGAAGTGCATATCCGCTTTAAATAAATTTATCTGCGATGCTATAACCAATAACCCGACTCCTCACTTGACGAAGGCCCCTCGACTCATTACAATATGTGTATATGTCATCACTACCCAACGTACATTCTCTTTATTTGATGCTCTTTTTTCCCCAAGACGCTATTTACACAAAATTGAAGTACAATGTACCTCGAAACGTGTCGATGTGGATGTTGCAACCTTAAAATTAAGCTTATCCCTCAATGAAACTTTGCGCAATTTTAACATTAAATTATATTTAGAGTTGAACAACTTGCCTCACACAAATATCATTACATTCAATACGTCTAATAAAGTCTGGAGCAACCAAATCTGAAGCCAAAATTGGTGTAATACTTACAAGAGGGTCAACTTCAACGACATTTGAATGGAGTCTTGGAATAACAGGCAGACTTTGGAGTATATCATGACAATTTTCAAAGTGAGGCAAATCTTCTATATCACCGACTAGATCCTCATCATGCACATCATCTCCATCACATCTATCATCTTCATCATCCCCATAATCGTAAGTATTATCCAAATGATTATCATTATCATCAATAAGAGCATAAACAAAATCATCGTCCCCATTTTCAATTGGGCTATGGTATGAATCAACATTAATGCTATTTGCTGTTATATTATTCGTGTCATTAATGCGATCATTATTGTAATGAAAAAGAGAATAACCTTGTTGCAGGGAGGTCATCAGCGATAACATCTCTTATTTAACAGCCGCTAGTGTAATGACGTTCTTTTCTTCAACATGCTCTTGATTTTTTACTTTAGGGAATTTACTAATAAAAACAGGGATGCACCCCTCACTCACCGAATTAGAGCTTATATGTATCAAAAATCCTACCATTTCATCATCAACTATATCCATAGGTATTGAACATACAGGTTGGATTGAACATTTCGACTGTAAAGTTATCTTCAATATAATGCTGTAATCATTCAGACTTATTTGCAAAACTTTATATTCTCTTGAAAGAAATATATTAAACGTATAATTTTTCGAAACAAAAAAAACTCTATTTTTTCCATTTCTATACTCAGAACGACCGTTTGTCAATTCCTCCTATGATCCATCAAAATATATATGAAGAACAATTGACTCATTAAGCATAAGAAAGAAAACAAATTAATATTTAAGAAAATTTAGAGTTTAGACATGAGTCGAATAACCGTACGATAGGCTACGTGCGATAGGCGCCTGTTGCACGGTTGGATAGAACCTATTACCGTGCGACAGATACTTGTCGCACATTTCTTCTTAGAAAACGTGTGACAGCACCTGTTCCATATTTTTTAGATTCGTTTCCAAACTCATTTTTACTAAAATAACTCATAAGTTTCAATTAATCGAAAAATAAAACTACACATTATGTAAAATAAATACTAACCTCAATTTTTACTTCCTAATTGATGAGTTGATGATTAGTAGGTGAGTTTTAAAGATTAGAATGTGCTAAATTTTAAAAAATTTTAGTTGAGAATATATAAATAGTTGATTTTATTTATAGATCTTATGATATTTAAGTATATAAAAAAATATATAGTTATATATAATAAAAAAAATTAGATAGCTATTTTAAAAACCCACTATTTTTTTTTCTTTTTACAAGTTTCCCATGAAACAACGCGGTCCATTGACTTCCGTGCAAGCCAAATAGGGAGGGAGATATTGCCATCAATGACCTCCTGACACGACATGATCGAGGGCATTTAAGTCATTAAAGTCGATTCACAAAAAATAGATACATTTTGTAATTTAAAAAAATAAAAAAAAAGGTGGCCCGGCGTTGTGGATATTTAAAAATACTTTAGGCATCTGCCTTAAGAATATGACCATGATTGACAAAAATCAGCAGGGTGAGAAAATAGACCAGAGCTTATGATATCTCTAGAATTTGGTCCATAGATCGAATCCAATTGTGTGTGTGTGTGTGTTTTAAATTTTGAAATTTTTTATTTGCAGCGAAACGAAATATCCAAAAGGAAAGTAAGTTCATCTCAGTGGAATTGGAGAAAAAGAAAGAGGACAATGTGGGGATTTGGGGGGAGGTATTACTGGGGAAGGAAGGAAAGAGGAGGAAAGAGAGAAGGGATTGTGGTGGTGTTTGCTTGGATGTCCAGTGAAGAGAGACACTTGAAGCGTTTCGTTCAGCTTTACACCTCTTTGGGATGGAATTCACTTATTTGCCATTCTCAATTTCTCAATATGTAAGTTCCATTTGATTTAATTGATGTGATGAGTTCTTAGGTTTTCTTTCTTTATTTATTTAATTATTTCAATTCTTTTGTTTTGAGGATCATGCTTGGTGGAAGGGATAGATAAGTACAATTGATTTTTATTTATTTGGTTAATATAAGGGATTATCTCTCTCTCTTTTATGCTCACATGATTTGATGATTTTGTTCTTGGAGTTTGATTATTGTAATATCTGCAGGTTTTTTCCTGAAAAGGCTGAAAGCCTAGCATTGGACATTCTGAAGGAACTCGTAGAGGTCAGTGCTTTTCTTCTCTTGTAATTGCATCTTCGAACAGTATGCTTGGGATTGTGGTGATTTGACTTTTATTTCAAAGCTGCTTTAGAGTGGAATCTGGAATCACTAGCTATTAAGTAGAAGTGGGTTTGGATTCTAAAACTGATTTTTGTCAAGCACGGCATTCCCAACTCATATGTACCTAATATGGTGGAAATCCCTACTGTGCCTAAACACAATCTATGTCTTGTTTGAAGCCTTCTAACATTTTTAGACTTTAGTAGCTTGAAATGTTTTAAAGGGTTGACATATTGAGTGGTTTATCTTTTAACCGTTCGGTATTATTCTGGCAAGCAGGAGCTGAAGTTCGGACCATGCCCTGTTGTTTTTGCATCTTTTTCTGGTGGTCCAAAAGCCTGCATGTACAAGGTTCTTCAGGTAATGTTTTCAAGAATTTGGAGACTGCATTTATCTGTGTTTGGATATCAGCAGCAAATTTCTTTCCCACATTTTTGTGGAAGCTAAGAATGCATCATGGTTCTAAAGTCTTTGGTTTAGCTGGAAACTTGTTAATGAATTTTCCTTATTTTGCAGATAACTGAAGGAATATGTGAAGCAAAACTGAATCTGGTACCTTTTCTCGTACCCATTCAATAAAACTATCTACTTTCCCTTCTTTTTCTTCCTCTGAGATATTTCTAAATACATGCTTAGTTGTTATGGTTTCGTCCAATATTAATGCTTTTGATGAAATAACAAAACTAGCTAGGTAGGGTGAAGTTTACATTTACTTGTGTTTCCATAAGATTTGAACGAATTTTGATATGTTGGGTTGAAAAAGAGTTGTCTTAACCTTGATATGCATTACATAATTTTTAAACTTGAAAACTCCATTTTTTGTTTAGTTTAATTACTTTTTCTTCTTCTTTCTCATGAAGGATGACTGCCAACTGGTTAGGGACTGTTTTTCGGGCCAGATCTATGATTCTAGTCCAGTGGATTTTACTAGTGATTTGGGTGCCAGATTTGCTGTTCACCCATCAGTTCTGAACATGTCCCATCCACCAAGATTAGTCTCATGGATAGCAAATGGCATTGCTTCTGGTCTTGATGCTTTCTTCCTTAATAGGTTTGAATCACATCGAGCAGAGTATTGGCAGACTCTGTACTCCTCTGTGGTAAGTAGGCAACAGTTTACTTGCTATAGAAAAGCTTTCACTTTTAACATCTCCTGTTTTTATTCAGTATATTTTTTATGCAGCGGTTTGGGGCCCCGTATCTTATTTTATGCTCGGAAGATGATGATCTTGCTCCTTACCAAGTTATCTACAATTTTGCTCAACGACTGCGTGATCTAGGGGCAGATGTAAAACTTGTAAAATGGAACAACTCTCCGCATGTAGGTCTGTTTCAAAACACATTGGTCTAATGTTTAGTCATGATCAATATCTTCTGCAGAAACTTTCTTTGACTGTTTCGGTTGTGTTTTTATATAAATTTAAAAACCAAATGGAGTCCTGCTGTGTGCTGTAGAGGGTTTATACTTTCAAATGCTGTATGCTGCTGTTGATGTCTTTCCTACTCTGGTTAAAGTTGTGAACACAAATTTTGGCCACTAGTATCTTGGCAGTGACTGTAAACATATGCCCAAACAATGCTTGAGAAAAGATGCTGCATTTATATTTACAAATGTGAAAGGGGAACGTTATTTAATGTAGGTTTCTCTGATGAGTGTGCTTAATGATGGCCATGATGAATATGTATGTGAGTGTGTGCGTGTACAAGATTGTTATATTGGAAGAGAAATCATAACCATCATCTTATGACCATTTTTGTAAATCTGATGACTAGTCCAACTTTCATTTGCAAATGCTTCTAGGCTGCATCATCAATATATTTCAAATCCTCTTTATGTGATTCAATTGTGATGGTTATTGCAGGTCACTATCGGCACTATCCGATTGACTATAAGGCTGCTGTGACAGAGCTGCTCGGTAAGGCAGCTGCAGTTTACTCCCAACGGATTCAACGACTTGAAAGAGAAAAAATGGGCCTGGACGGAACGCGTGATGATATGGCTGACCCTATGTACAAGCTGAGTAAAGCATCTGTGAGCCCAATCCGGAGCTTCCGAGGAACTTCTGTTGTGCCCAGTGATCATTTCCTCTTGCCAAGCTCTCTTGAGTATTACGATGGCAGAGATGTTGGGTCCCTGCAAGACGAACACAAAGAAAGACTGATTCATTTGCCTAACCGACCAAGCATTAACGCTCATGGGGTTCTTGGTCAAATTCTATTTGATGTCTGTATACCCAAGAATGTTGAAGGTTGGGATGTCAGGTCATCGGATTCTTTAAATGGATCCCGCTATAATTCAACACGGAGGCATGCCCCATTTAATCCTATCAAATGTATGCGTCGCTCAAGATTGTAAGATTTTACTAACAACTTTTACTTGGAGATGAATTTACTGAATCCGTATCTTGTACGAGGCTCTTTGCTTAACATACTGCTCACCGGCATCAGCCCAAGGAACATGAATTTCTGTGAAGAATTAAAAAAAAAAAAGAAGAGACATGGCCATCTGAAATGTATGTAAATGGAGTTGATAATCTGGCGTTTTTGTAAGACAAAAAGGAGAATGCCATGTTTTGTGCTTGTGGCCAGGCCTCTATTGTGAGTTCTGTCAAACTGTGCATTAACTGTTACATGAGTTCTGTCAAACTTATTTTAGGGTTTGTCGGGATGGTTGTATTGAAAATGAAAAAGAGAGAGAGTGGGTTTGAAAGAGAGAGATGAGAGATATCGCTCTCTTATTAGCATTACTCATTGAAAATAAGAGGAAGATCTGAATGTAAATTTACTCTAATTTTTTAAAATAAAAAATCTCAATATTGACGATTTTCATATTGACAATTCAATGTTTTCCATATTTTTCAAAACGCCTATTGATACTTGTGTATGATAATTAAAAATGTAATATATTTTTCATTAACTTGTTAACATAAAAAAAATGACGAGATTGTTCATTATGTTAGGGGAGGTATTTCAAATCTACAATCCTTATCTGATGTTCTTCGAGGGCAAACAAAAGCACTAATCCTTACCTATTGTTCTTTGAGGGTAAACAAAAGTGAGTGCTGTACATATGAAGATCACATCCACATCCCATCCGCATCCCGTTTAATTAATGAATAGTTGCCACAGTTTACTATTATTTTTCATGAAGAGTCAATTATTATACATGAATTGAATATTTTACTCAATTACTCTACTAAATCAAATGACTTCTCAATAATATTTTCTTATGAAAAAAATATGAGGGGGTATGGATGGATGATATAGAAATTCCCCAATAAAATATGCCATCACGCATATTGTACTATAATTTGTAGTTGTGTTGACATTTTGTTTTGGCCGATTGATTCGACTTTGTGTTTGGGAGAGGGAGAAAGCATGAAGATACTAGTGAGCGGCGCTTCGGGGTACTTAGGGGAAAGACTTTGCCACGCGCTTCTGAAGCAAGGCCACTCAGTTCGGGCCTTGGTCAGGCGCACCAGCGACATCTCCGGTCTCCCTTCGGATGGAGCTCTCGAGCTTGTCTACGGCGATTTGACCGATTACTGCTCGATCCTCGACGCCTGCTTTGGCTGCCACGTCATCTTCCACGCAGCCGCCCTTGTCGAGCCTTGGCTCCCCGATCCTTCCAGGTTCTTTGCCGTAAGTTGAACCCTAGTTACCTTCATCGTTGAAGTTGAAGTAATGTGTTTTTGTTTGTTTTTACTATTTTCATTTCAGGGGAATTGAAACATCCAATTTTTTTTAAAATTGTGCATTAGGTTAACGTCGAAGGATTAAAGAACGTAGTGAAGGCAGCTAAAGAGACTAAAACAGTTGAGAAGATTATTTACACGTCTTCATTCTTTGCTCTTGGTTCAACAGATGGATACATTGCCGATGAAAATCAAGTATGAGAATTTATCTTTTATGTGCGCTCTGTAAAATTAACTGATTTATTTTATTTATTGATTTAACTTTTAAATTATTTGGCGGCAGGTTCATGAGGAGAAGTATTTCTGTACCCAGTATGAGAGGTCCAAGGCTGTGGCTGATAAGATAGCTTTACAAGCCGCGTCAGAGGGGTTACCAATAGTGCCAGTTTATCCAGGTGTTATTTATGGTCCGGGGAAGCTCACCACCGGTAATATTGTCGCCCAGTTGGTGAGATTATTGTTTCCGCAGCACTTTTCTTTCATTATCAAATTACTTGTCATGCAATTTAGGCTGGAGCCATGGAACATGTGGTTCAAATTGAGTCTAGTAGTGGAAGCTCTTGTTGTAGGCCAGTGATGCCCCATTGGTGATTGAACTCTTATTTGTTTGGACATTTTTTTTTTTTTTATAAAATGAACAGCAGATAGTGTGTTTTTCTCATCAGCTAATTGATTTATGCAAATTAGCACTTTGCTGTTCTTTAACCAGTTGTCTTTTGTTAGGTTTCAGATAGCTACCTTATTTTTTAAAAGTTGTATACACTGTACTTGATTGAATGCTTCTACATTTGATTGCATCAAGAAATGTCAGTTGCTTGCTGTGATGATTATTGCTTTGTCCTTTCAGATAATTGAACGCTTTAATGGACGGTTACCCGGCTATATTGGCTATGGAAATGATAGATTTTCCTTCTGTCACGTTGATGACGTTGTAGATGGTCACATTGCGGCAATGGGCAAAGGTCAATCTGGTGAAAGATATCTTCTTACTGGAGAGAATGCGTCATTCATGCATATTTTTGACATGGCTGCTGTCATCACTGGAACAAGCAGGCCTAGGTTTTGCATTCCCCTCTGGTTGATTGAGGCGTATGGATGGATATCAGTTTTCTTCTCTCGAATCACAGGAAAGCTTCCTCTCATCAGCTACCCGGTACGCTCTATGGCTTCTGAAATTGATTTATTGACCCAGGTTGTAGCACTGGTTAGGATTATCAATCTTTTGAGTGCTAATTAATTTGATCATGTAGAATGATATTGACTTGTTTATGTACTGCTTACTTCATCAGTATATGATGAGTCCCATGATTTTCCAACCCCACTTTCATTTTTCTGCCTACACATTTTCATTGTTCTCTTTTTGGTGCCCATGCTTACACGGGGAATCTGTTTCTGTGGATTCTTGTATGTGTTTCCTTGAACAGTTTATCTTTCTTTCTTCTTCTTCCTCCTCTTTAGCCTGCATTATCTTCTTACAATGAATGAATTTTTGAGCAGACTGTACGTGTTTTGGCACATCAGTGGGCATACTCTTGTGTGAAGGCCAAAACAGAGTTGGATTATAACCCCAGAAGCCTGAAAGAAGGACTACAAGAGGTGCTACCCTGGTTGAGGAGCTTAGGCATGATAAAGTACTGAAAGGAGTATTTTCATTTTCGTTGAGAACATTATTTGTTGCTTTGTACTCTGTACATCTCTCGTTTATAAGAGTAGCCAATGCCCGGTGATGATATCAGGTGTAGACTGTGAATACCATGTCTTGTTTATCTAGATGCATCACAAAGAAGTCTAGACCCCTTTGATTATTGATGAGCAATCTGTAGGAGCAGGATGTTCTAACTTCTAAACAGTGGATGGAAGGGATTAAAGTACCGCATGGTGCGTGCACTAGAAAAATGTGTAAAGGAAATAATAATCAAAGTGAAGTATTACTACTAGACAAATGTAAAAAGGAAATGAAAAAACAAAATGAAGTATTTCTCTTTGTTTATAGACGCGATGCATGATCATCCAAACACCGTCTTGACTGACCAGAGTCTTATTTGTTCATTTGAAAATTTGAATTTGAACTGCTGTTTGGTTTGGCGGTAAACACTAAAAAGTCGTACAGGTCAGTGGTCACTCACTATGTACGGCTTCTCCAGTGATATTACAGCTGCAATTATTACAAAGGAGAAAATTTTCTCCCTAAGTTACATTCAGTGAAATGTATAATTATAAAAAATAAGGTAAAAATATTAGACTCATTTCATCCTTTTGTTTATTATTTATTTTTACATTATTTACATTATTCTAAGTGACTGTAAGTTACAGTTACCTTAGAAATTGCCATGAAAAAATGAAAAGAAAATACAAATACGGGTGCTGTCCAATCACAGAGCATTTTTCGGCTAGCTGGCTACTCGCCAGTAACTCACACAAGTTGGTACTCAACGTTATCGGGGAAAAAAAAAAAAAAGTACTCAAGTAACTAAATGGTCGCCTAGCTTAGGCCTCGAGGACTTGAACCTTTACCATTGTGCCTTTGTTACTCTCAAAACAAAACTACAAAATAGAAGAGTAAAGCATAAGCGAAAGAAAAACAGGTTCGTGTTTGGTTCTAGAGAAAAATGGTGAAGGCGAAGCCATCATACGAGGAATGTCGCCTTAAGAGAGTGGAGGAAAACAAGAAAAGAATGGAAGCCCTCAATCTGCCTATGCTTTGTCAAGCTCTCCGCAAAAAGCCCTCTATTAAACCATCTCATGTCCCACCCTCTCTGTTGGTCTTTGATTTTATATATATAAATTTTTTAATTTTAATTTTCTAGTTGTCGATACAGCTGACTTGGTGTTTGCTCAATCGACAGATGAAACAAGTGAAACCTCGTACTTTGAATAAACAAGAGGATGTCGTCTTGAGGGGCTCCAGTCGCGTAGCCAACAAGCTCGCCCCTGTTTACAATGAAGTGAGCTTACCATTTCTTTACCACTTTATATCAGCATTAGCGTAAAAAGTTTAATGTTGAAGAAAATGGAACTACGATGAACAAGTAACAGTGCTTTTTTTGGTTTTCTAACGGGTTACTCTTGTTCGCGTGGAGATACCTAGAAGGTACATTTTATTCAATTTTTTTTTTTTTTTTGTAATAATAACTGTGATGGTATGTTTCCTATTATTCTGATGTTGCAAGCTTCAATTTTTTTCTGGAATCTATAGAACTTCCGCGAAGAGGGATTTATCAAACCGGGTTTATGCCTCGGATGAAGCCAGAGCACGAGCTTTAGAGAAAGCAGAAAAACTGGAAGCGCGTTTAGGACCCGAGCATCCAACTTTTACAAAGCCAATGCTTCAATCGCATGTTACCGGCGGATTTTGGCTGGTAAGCTGGTTGGCGTTATTGGCTCCTAATGTTTTCTTCTTTCTATTAATGCATCTTTGTGGTGGTTTCTCTTTGGTTCATGAGTAAGAGGTAGCAAATTGTGCTCATCTTTCTCATGGTTCATTGCTCTACTACGTGTGTCTTATATTTGTTTGATTTAAATTTTGAATTATCCAAAATGGCTTGTGGAGCACAAGTTTAGTGATTTTATAGCTCAAAACATGATTGCAACTACAGTTGCACCAGGGATGATATTGTGTTTTCATTACTATGATGTGGTTTGTAATGGGAAAGAAAAGATGAAGCCATTTGTAATTCAATTGTAAATGACTGGAATTATGTGCGCTATCGGAGATCTAAATTTCATTGTAATATATGGGTTGAAGTTGAAGCAATACTCCTATTCATTTTCGAATTTATAAACAACAGGGCCTTCCAGGCTACTTCTGCCGGAGGAACCTTCCCAAACGTGATGAAGCTATCACTTTGATAGATGAAGATGGTGATGAGTATCCAACCATCTATTTGCCCAGAAAAACAGGATTGAGTGGTGGATGGAAAGCATTCGCGGTTGCTCATGGTTTGGTAGATGGGGATGCATTAGTCTTTCAGTTAATTAGGAATACTGCATTCAAGGTATGATTAAGCTATAGTACCTTCTAATGATTTTCCAGAACTATTGTGTTTGGATTACTGGCTTAAGTTTTGAGGTGCATTATGCTTCCCATGTGTTTGACCTTTCAAACATAATTGATCAGCATGATAGATTAACATATTATCTGAAACAGATATATATATATATATATATATATATATATATATATTGCATGGTTATTGTATGTGTTGTGTGGGAACATAGCACATGCAAACTCATACTCATGCTCTCTTTTTGCCGTAATATGTAGACTTCTGATTTTTCTACTGTCCCTTCTCTGTAATCTTGTTTGTATCTATCTCCAGTGTGAATAATCTGTTTTCCTAAATTCATAATTTGACATCGTATCTACCATATTCATTTTTCAGGTTTACATAATCAGGGTGAATGGTTCTGATCAGATGAAGAATCTCTTGAGTTCCGAGTCTCAGATATCAGAGCCTGTCCAATTAATTTAGGTACCTTTTTGGGAAAAAAAATAAAAGCCTTTAATACATTGAACTAGTGTACTTCCATTAAATTCTGTTCATTAGCTTCACAGGCATGAATTTACAAACAAAATTCACATTGCTTATTTAGGTTGGCTAGGATTATTGTGATAAATGGCAATAATAGTGATACATTGCAGATATTTTCATTATGTATAGTGTTGGTTTTGGGGTTAATAATTTTTTTTACACGAATTCCAAACAATATAGACAGACAAATAATACATGGAAGGGCAGAAGGCATTGAATTGTCTGTATTGCACAGATTTATTTTGACAGATATTCAAGCCTAAAATCCTTGTCATATATTCTCCTCTGCAGATCTGGCACTATGATGCTTATATAAAATAATAATTTTCATTAATAATTCATACTTGGAACCTTCTCAATGACTTCATATATGTTAATAATAACAATTTGGCTTATTCCATCGAGCATATAAGTGCTTTTGGCTATTTGTTCTTTTTGCAGGTAAAACATGCTGGGAAAAACAATCCATCTTGTCATAAGTTTTTGTCCTGGCCTTGCCTTGTTTAGAGAATTAGCTGATATAAAATTAGACCATTACCGTTAATTTTTGTTTTTCCAACTGACCCATCAGGAGATCAAGGCGCTCTTAGATGTCTGATGTAATTTTGCTAGACACACATTAATTGCAACTTTCGTGCTCATCAATTTTACAGTTCAACACTTCAACTAATGAGCTCAGCTGTGTGCATGTGTTTAATGTTCATTTTCTATTTTGATTTTATTGTAACAATGATCTGCTGAACCCGGACCAGAATGGGCAACGTCTCATTATCTCTGATTTTGAAGAAATGACGCCACATTTTTCTTCCTTGTCACACAAGATGCCATAAAACTTGACCATTTTTTTGTTCAAAGTAATTATTTATCTGGGTCAATTTGAAATCTTTGTGGGCTGCAATGACCGACTGCAGAGTCCCTGTTTTGGGGGATGTGGTGAGCTGTAATGAGTGAACTACTAGCAGATGTTGATTGCAACAACACTGGCTAAAATTGGCAAGCTGGACCCCTTCTTTCCAGCTTGCATTCTCGAAGAATAAATATTCGAACATGCCTTGAACTTACCAGCAATCAGCTCTCGTCGTCAAACAACATGCAATGCCCAGAAACAAAGGGTCCTGATTTGTATTCATCACCGTAGTGGGGCCCATGTGTAGAACTGTTGATCTCAGCCGATCAAGTTAATTTAGTTATTTCACGCGGAATTTGTCTGATAATCTCTCTGGTATCAGAGATCTTCAATCCCACGCGCGCCTTGTTAATCCGTGATATCACACCTCAATTCCAAAGACAGCTTTTAGCTTTCAAATCATAGTACCCTCTGATTCGATCAGTTTTGTTCACTCGCTTTATCTACAAGTGGGATTTTCAGTCTTAGTTAGGAATAACTGGCGCCGAGAATTCCGCGGTTCTCCGAGTGGAAGGTCAGAGGGTTAGGTTATGCTTAAGTACCGGGCCCACTGGGCCTGGCCCAATAATTCCAACTTTAAATAGAAGCACACAAAATACTACTACTACGTGACACTAACAACTTGATAACTTTCCAGTTTCCAACTTTAATTAACAAGGAGAAACTAATTTTTATTATTCTGACAATAATAAATAACCGGCTTGAAAGCGTTTTATAATTTTGCATGCAATCCCGTCTAGCGAGGATTTAAATTTGACTCGGGCTTTATTAATATTTTTGTCGCCTATAAGATTTAACTAATCCCGCGTCACTTCCCTTAACCGGCGCCAACCCAAAAAAAAATAATAATAATAATTCCAAATTTCCAATCTTCGTCAGACTTCGTCTTTATTTGAATCCAACCAATCAGTTTCATTTACAAAATTACCGATCGTAGGGTCCAAGTTTAATCCAACGGTTAAACAAGCAGCCTACAGCAAGTGGCTTAAAAAACGGCTTTTGAGCGCCGAACGAAAAGAACGGTGCGTTTTTGTCATGTCACCCAGTGAAATTGAAAAATGAACCAGAAACGGAAAATATTAAAGGAAAATTGAGAAATCCAGCTTCAATTGCGCTAAAATTGTTTAGTTATTGTCTCTTGTCGAAAATGGAACTTGTCAAGGACGCCGGATCACAGCAATTAATTCATTTCAACGCGTCTTATTTTCCTCTTCGCGCGTAATCGCCATCGCTACGATTTTTTCTCTCCTTGTAATTTTTCTTTTCCATTTCTTGATTTCGCCTATGATTCACTGAGATTCGTATCATTGACACGTTTTTTATTTTATTTTTTGAATTTTATACCTTCTAAGATCCGCATTGACGAGGAATTTTGTAATTTCCTTTCCGATGTGGATTGATTTATTCATATTTGTTAATCAAATGATTTGATTTATGTGATTAGGAATGGAGAAATAGAGTTTCTGATACATAATTTGCAAAAGAAGCTGTGATTTTTTAAATTGAAATCAAGCAATGTCTACGAGGGGCGAACATCAAACGGTCCCACTTTCGGTGCTGCTAAAGCGAGAATTGGCGAATGAGAAGATAGAGAAACCAGATATTGTACATGGCCAGGCTAGTCAAAGCAAGAAAGGAGAAGATTTTACTCTTCTCAAAAACGAATGTCAAAGAGCTATGGGAGATGGAGTCACCACATTTTCTGTATATGGGGTATTGTTTTCGATATATTTCAGTTTGATGGATTTTGTGTACGCTTATTGATTTCTTATTCATGATGGCAAAATATATTGATCACTTTTTCGGACTGGCTATGTGTGGTACTTAGTCAATTAGATGAGATACATTGCATTTAGATTGCTCTAATTGGATTAATGATGGGAAACAGAAAGTTCAATCGCATGAGTGATAACCAGTTTTTAGGCATGCTGATTTGATCTTTTCATTTATGTGGATAATACCATGTGTTCCATTTGGTTAATATAATTGTTAAGTGTATTTCTTTTGAAAGTTTATCTTGTCAAGTTGATTTGATTAAACTGTGTTCTGCAGCTATTTGACGGACACAATGGCTCAGCTGCTGCTATTTACACCAAGGAGAATCTTCTGAAAAATGTGTTAAATTCTATCCCGTCAGAGCTTAACAGAGATGAATGGATATCTGCACTTCCACGGGCCATGGTAGCAGGCTTTGTGAAAACGGATAAAGACTTTCAAGAAAAAGGTGGGGTTAGCTCTTTTCTATAGTTTTCACTGTAATTAAATATCCTGTGATTCAAATTTTTCAGACAAGTAGCGCATGTGCAACCTATGCTTCAGGAGAACACTGGAGTTTGGTTAAAGTAGAATGGCTAACTTGACGTTGGATAGAAGGATTATTCACCAGAAAATACATGCATGCATGTGGACTTATACATCCAAGTGCACACACTCTTGCGCATTCATTCGAATATTCATATCCTTGTGTGCTTGTGCAGACATACACATTGCCAATTTCTCATATATAGCCTATGTCACATAACTCTTGATCAACTATCAAGTACATATCTTCACACATGGATTTGAGTCATATAAAAGCAATGGCAACTGTAGTACCTTTTAGTTGCTTGCTTCAACAACTGTATGTTGTTGAAGCCTTACACATGAGGCATTCATGCTGACCCAAACTTGATCCAGATATAATTAAGTTAGGATTAGTTCATTAGGTCAACATATAAACCAATCCTGATTATTAAGGATTATAATTTTGTGTGCACTAATTTTTGGATATATTAAGTTAGACGAATTTGAAAATACTGTCTATCATTGGACAATATGAAGCTTGTGCTCGTGCATTTTTCACATGATCTAGTTGTGTAGATACTGATGTCTGGATACAGATATTGGGACATTGCATTGAGCATTTTATTACATTTTGTTTGTCATCAATGGAAAATGGCTTCTTTCTGTGTTCTGTTTTGCTAGTCACGTGGGTGATATTTACATTTTCTTTTGATTGCCATTTCAGCTCGTACGTCAGGAACAACAGTCTCCTTGGTGATAATTGAAGGATGGGCTATAACTGTTGGATCTGTTGGTGATTCCCGTTGTATACTCGAATCTGCAGAAGGTGATATCTATTACCTGTCAGCAGATCATAGGCTTGAATGCAATGAAGAGGAGTAAGCCACTGATATAAGCATTATGTGTAACACATAATTTGTCTATCTTGACAATAAAGACCTAACCTTTTTCTGTTCGGTGTGTTATATTAGGAGGGACCGTATCACAGCATGTGGGGGTGAGGTTGGTCGGCTCAATGCTGGTGGTGGAGCAGAGGTATCTTTCCTTTTGCATCATAATTATGTCTCTATTTGTTATAGACGTTATAATTCACTTCTTGGGAACTTGTCAGGTAGCTGAGTTTTTCCTTTTCTAGTAAAAATTTATATGCTTATTGATTTTTTAAATTGGAATAGCCATCATACTTGGACAATAAGATATTAAAGACTTGTTGGCCAACTCACATGCGTTAATCTGTCCCTATATAAAGATGATGTGGGGCCATAATCTTGTTGGAGAAAACTCAAATTGTTGATGTCTATCTGCCATCTAAGGTCTTGTTTGGGATTGAGGTGCTGTAACTTTTAAGCTATAGCGGCTATGGGAGAAAAGCTGTAACTATGAAATAAAAATTAATAGTATGTAGTAAATATAATTTTTAAACTGTAATTTTGATAAAATTGTTAAAGGCATAATAGATATTTCATCATACAAATGAAAAATCATATTAACATAACTTTCAAGTTGCAGCAGCTAATGTTTACCAAGTACTTTAAGTTATAGCTGCTCAACCTTAGTCCCAAACGGACCCTATGTAATTATAGATTGGTTCCTTCATTGGAAACATAAAATATTAAAAAATGAAATGTTTACTGCATTTGTAGATTGGACCGTTGAGATGTTGGCCTGGCGGTTTATGTCTCTCGCGATCCATAGGAGATATGGATGTTGGCGAGTACATTGTTCCTGTTCCTTATGTAAAGCAAGTGAAGGTTTGTTCTCCTGTAAGCTATTATTGATGTATGTTAGCAACATCTATTCCATTTACTTGCCCCCTGTTGGTGTCTTGGCTGTGGCGGTTGATCCATGTTTGTCCCTTTAATTATCTTTTCAGAGTTTACTCTTGTACAACTTGAGTTTGGTTTTATGCATGTTAAATCACATGAAGAAACTTTTTCGTGCATCACCTTTAAGCATTGTTATTGTTATTTTCAGTAGTTCTTTTGGAACTTGCCCAAAAGACTGAGTATAAATAATTCAAAGTTACTTTTTAGTATTGATTTAAACTGGCTGCCTAATAGTTTTGACATACAGACCTACATAATCTTTTGATTCACAGATGAGGCTGTGCTGCAGTTCTTTCTAAAGAGATTTAGAAAGTATGACATATTAATTACTATTTTTCTGCAGTTGTCTACTGCTGGCGGTAGGCTTATAATATCTAGTGATGGTGTTTGGGATGCTTTATCAGCAGAAGAGGCGCTTGATTGTTGTCGTGGGATGCAACCAGAAGCTGCAGCTGCACAAATTGTCAAAGTAAGCTAATACCTAGCAATTTCTGAAAATTATGTTCTAGGTTTCCGGTTGATGATGAAAACTGCATCACCGACCTTCACACCTCAGCACATAAACATTTATATTTGGGTATTCAAGCATACTTTATCTCTTGCCATATCTCTGTTCCTTGTTCAGGAAGCTGTACAGGCAAAGGGACTTCGAGATGACACAACCTGCATTGTGATTGATATATTACCACAGGAGAAGCCTCCTCCTCCTCCTCCTGTGCCTGCACCGAAGAAGCAGGTAAAAGGAGTGCTCAAGAACATGTTTCGCAGAAAGTCCCCTGAATCGTCTTCTAATACAGATAGGGAATATGTTGAACCAGATGTGGTGGAGGAATTATTTGAAGAGGGATCTGCTATGCTTTCAGAAAGGTATGCTGTGAAGGGTCATATTAGCTAAATTATTTCTTTGATCATCATGGATAGTGCTTTTCTTGCTTTGCTTTTTTCTGTTTGCAATTTGCTATTCTTGTTTGTAATTTTTACCAGTTGCAAGTAGCAGTGCTGTCTTCTCAAGGAATGGCCATTCTGGTTTGTACCTTTTGACTCAAGTCATATTTTGTGATTGCAGGTTGGATACAAAATATCCACTATGCAATATATTTAAGTTGTTTATGTGTGCTATATGTCAAGTGGAGATGAAACCTGAAGAGGGCATTTCAATACATGCTGGTTCAACTTATTCAGGAAAGTTGCGTCCCTGGGATGGTCCTTTCCTTTGTTTAAGTTGCCAAGAGAAGAAAGATGCAATGGAAGGGAAGAGGCTGTCTGGAGGTATTGTAGCTCTAGCTCTCTCTCTCTCTCTCTCTCTCTCTCTCTCTCTCTCTATATATATATATATATATATATATATATATATATATACACGTATGTATGTATGCATGTGTGCATCAAGTATTGATGTTGCTATAGCTTAATAATTTTCTTTATTTTTTCCTATTGTTTTCCAGATAGACATGGTAGTGAAAGTGACTAGCAAGCCCCTCCCAGTGATTTTTGCATTTTGCAAGTGCTAACAATTGTTTCGAAGTTGTTCATAGAAGGAAAGACGGAGCTTCCATATGATAATAAACTCCTTAAGTTTCTCATGGGGGTTTTTTGTGTATTTGATCCAGCATTAACTTGTGGGCCAGTTTGGATCTTTTCCTAATTCCTTCCATGCTGCAAGTGGTAAGATCAAAGTTATGAGTGCGGTTCATAAATCTGTTATCTGACTTCAGGAAAACTGTGCTTCCCTCCCATAAATTTGCAAATGCATTGTGACACATTGGAGGTTATTTCCTTTTCTGTCTGTATTCATTCCATGGTACACTGGTTCCGTGTTCATAGAGCTAACCATGAATTATAGCGGCCTTAAGTGAAATCATCTGGTATAGGAGTTTGAGGAGTACTTACAGATTCATTCAAAGTTAGGGGAAACCTACGTGTTCAGCTTGTTGAATGAGTTTGTTCATGTAGCATTAACTTTAATTTGATCCTTCCTATTAACAAGTTGGAAGGTTAACATTAAAAATAGAAAAGTTGGAAATTATATTTTATTTTCTTCCCAAGAAACCGTCTCTATTCTTTGTTAATCAGTGGCAATATATTCATTTGTATAATATATATGCAACAGCATTAGTGGAACTCTTCAACATGAAACTATCAACCCTTGTCCTGTTCTATTCATAAATCTGATATAGATAGATGTATTTGGTTGAGCTCTTCAAAAGGTGGAGCAGTGTGTTATAATTATTATGTGTGTGATTAGACTAGGCAAAAGGCAACTTAAATTATGTGCAGGTCATGATGCATTGTCTTTTATTGGTTTTTCACAAGTTTATTCGATCCATTGTGATGCCATGTCAAGTTCTGCCGTTGTATTGAGTTGGCGTGGTCCAATCGTTGAGCAGTAGAGCACGACTGTTGGGTTCATGAATCACATGATCGGGCCCAACCAACGGACACGGCATAAGATTTGTATCTGATTGGTTGACCCAGCAGCAGGCCCGCGAAAAGACCACATTGTTAAAAACAAATAATTAGAAGAAAGACAACCTAACTAAAAACAGCTTAGTTGCATGGTTTGTTCGTAATAAAACAATGACTCGTCTCCATAAGTTTCTACACCCATACACGCACAGAAAGTGAGAGATCGAAAAGATTTTGTTTGATACCTCGTTTGGTTGTTGGCGTTTAGTTTCAAATTGATGGGCGACTTTTGCAGAGTAGAATGGAATAAGAAATTGAGTGGCCACTGGCAATTGGCAAAAGCAGGAAAAAAGGAGCAAGTGTTTTCCCACCGCATCGAAGAATCTATTATGGGCTCTGATCGAGAAAGGCTTTGTTTTATGCAGTGTTTTTATTATTATATCTTCTCATCTACATCTTATCTCTGAAAGAAAATGAATGTTGAATGAATATATGAATGATATTTTAAGTTGCTTTAGTGGTGAAGATGCGCCAGTGCCAGTCCATGCCCACCCAAATAATGCTTCCATGATTGGATGTTGACCTTAACTAAACCCAACAAAATTCTCCCTATGCAATGCTTCTTTGTGGACCACTTTGTACACGTGTGTGGGGGTCTCCTCAGTCCTCTCTCCTCCACCTAACTGTGAATTTTATTTCGACTTTTCTCAAGCCCCATCTATCCTTTTTTTTTGTTACCCCCCATCGAACGGCTGACATTTGATGCGTGGTTCATTCATATGATAAAAAGTCAATTACTACCTAATATATTTATTGAATGACCGCGTGTTGCGGAGAACATAAATTTTGTACTCTAATTTTATTGACGACATCTAACATATTTTACACTTGATTTGGGTATGTTTTTATTAAATTAAATTATAGCAGTAAAAGAACAGAAAACGCATTAAACGACATAGGATTCAATCGAGATCTTTATTCGTTTTGAATCCTCAACATTTTGGCTTGTTTATGTCTAAATGACCAAATGAATTACAACTAAGGAAATTCCTTTATCAAGTTTATTGAAGCCCGTGATATATACGTGACTTGGATTAAATCCTCCTCACCGCTTCATTCAAATCTTATCTTCTCCGCCGCATGTCAACATTATATATATACATATATTCCACGGAACAGGAAGCAAACTCAAATACATCCCCAATGTACTTTGCCTATCAAATTGTCTGCAAAAAGATGTCATAGTAGTAACCTAGTATAATAAAGAGAGAAAAAGGGCACAAATTTGTTAAGATTCAAACTCTTTGAGACGGGTGCACATGTATAGAGATAGGAACATGACTTCAGACTTCTCTCTCGGTCTTCTCATAACTCATTTCCGTTCCTTCCGAGAATAATACAACTCACATATAATAAAGACACATACCCAAATATTAGAGTTTTGCCTTGCAAATCTAGCCCCTTTGGAGGCAAACTTGGATACTTGTGACCTCATTTTCTCTAATCAGAACTTTAGTAGCTGTTGGATTTGACATGGACCCACCAAAGGCCTTTAACAGATACTGCTAAATATATCATCTCATCTCATAGTGCCATATTGGCCACCGCACCCTTTCTCACTACTTTAAAAATAATAATGCAAAACTATGTTTCATGGTTCTACTAAAGACATTTTAAGCACAAGTCCTGATTGACAATAATCTCTCTCTCTCAGTTTCTCCACTGCTTCCTGATCTTATCAGTTTACAAACACCACAGTAACACCCCAGGTACTGAATCAGACTTTCAAGCATAATCCTTTTGAATTATGGATTCCCATCAGCATCAACCAAGCAAAGAGAAAGCTGTGGACAATATGAAGCATGGAGAAGAAAAAGAAAGTTTGGCAGCAGCAGCAAAGCAAAAGTCATCACTAACATGTCCTGCTGCTGCATCCGCAGCCTCGCCACCATCAGCATCATCATCCCCTTCTCACGAATTCTCCTTCACAATCTCTCTTCATTCTTCTTCAGCAGCAGCAACAACAACTGTCCCTGCTGATAATAATAATAACAAAACCAAAACAACCCCGCCTTCATTTGCAATCGATTTGTCCCCGGCTGATGACATTTTCTTCCACGGACATTTGCTTCCTCTGCATCTCCTCTCTCACCTTCCAGTATCCTCCCCTCGCTCCTCCACCAACTCATTGGATAGCTTCACCCTCCCCATCAAAGACTTAATAGACGATCAGAGTCCTGAAAAGAAATTCAGCAACTGCGGCACTAGCAACATTAATAGCAATAACAGCAACAGCAACAACATCAAAACCTACAACCATCATCAGCAAAGCAATGATCTTCATCTTGATCAATCAAAAGGAAGAGCCAAGTCCAAGTCACTCTCATTATTCGGGTTCACAAGATGGCGAAAGGGTTATGAAGTTAGAGAATGTGAAGACAATAACAATAAAGATCAGAATAAGCCAAAGAGGAAGCTGAGATTCGACGTAAGTCATGTAATTAAAAGGTATGTGAGAATGGTTAGGCCATTGTTGCTTTTCAGAGGAAGGAGAGAAAATGGTCACCATTTCCAAAGGCAACCGTATTCGTTTTCAGGTAATTTGAGCTTTAGGAACAAGCAAGATCAGTTTATTAGAGGAAGAAGAGGTGAATTTTCAGCCCCTGCATCAATCAGAACGTCTCCCACAAATAGCGGGTTACTTGTTGCAACAACAAACTTATCTTCATCAACAAGTGATAGTACTATGGAAGAGTTGCAAGCTGCAATTCAAGCTGCAATTGCTCATTGCAAGAATTCCATTGCTGTTGAAGAGAAGATCAAATGCTAAGATTATTCTATTTCAGTTTTTAGTATTATTCTTTTCGTTATTACCATTTACATATTTATTTCTTGTGTATAACATATGGTATATATATGTATCTATGAAAAAGACAATATTATGAAGGTATTGGTGAGAATGAAGTTGGAAGCAATATACATATTTTTACAAATACATTCCAGGATGATTGCAGCATGTGCTTTCTTGACATTCACGTATTCCTGGTACATACAGTGTGGGCTGTGTGACCAATATCTAAAAGTTTGAATGTTCGATATTGGGGATTAAATTCCATTCAATATTTGTTTTTTCCTCATCGGCTTATTTATTTTCCCCGCAGAAGTTGAGCAATTCCATTGTACTCTTTTGTCTGCAATCCCCAACAGAAAAGGCAATGGCAATGAAAAAGAACCAAAACCATTTATGGTTATACATGACAAGAGGGATGGTAGGGGCCGTAAAAAGAAAGTGGTATCTATAATTGAGATTAATGAATGACTTGATGGTTTTGAAATTCATGAAAGGCTACCAAGCGGTACAACAATTCTATATTATTCATATAACAATTGTGTGGGAAGTACTTTAATTTGCTCCAAAATAGCATATCAAATTTCAGGTTTGAATGTTGTTTCAATGTCAAATCATGAGGATGATGATAAGTTGTAATGATTTGAGGAATTGGGTGATCAAACTTTGGCTTTATGAATTATGGTTATTGTATTCACCATTCCACAAGATTAAAACCCACCCAAATGAAAGTTATTCCATTGTTTTGAATCACCATGCAACAAAAAGTTCAAAAAGCGAAAAAGGGCACAATGACTAACTGTTCTCCAATGACGAGGTAGCCGAAGGGAGTCCATGTTAATTTGTGCACGCGATGCGAGAGTATGCATGATCAAATATTTAGTGATTAATGCAAAAATGTATGTGTAATTATTAAGAAGCTATATTATTATATTATTGTTAGAGTAGTCCACTCAATTAATATTCCAAGCAAAGAAACCCTACAAAAAGTTGGGTGGCTGTTGGGCTCAAGGAAGGAAAATTTCATGATTGCAACCGTAAACAAATCAGGATACCTTAAGAAACTCTAAATAGTGATACAGTAACATATAAATAAAACAATGATGAGAAGACTCGCAAAATCAGATCTGCTTTGCCTTTTACCATCTTCCACATAATTAGTTCTAAGTCTTTTAAAGCATCTAATCAGAATCAGAATTCAGATCTCTCTCGGCAATCGGCATTTTATTAAGTGCAACAAATGGAGAGCAAGTCGAGGTGAACACTAGAATATCCTTCCAAAAAGTGGAACTTAGACAGCCTCATGACTCATGGGCCATAAAGAAACATGCTTCATTGGTTTGCAATGGGCCTGCCTTAGTCCATCTTCCTCGAAGTTGACAAGTGTCAATCCACAAAAAGTCCACTTGCTATAAAAGCAGTAAGCCCAGGGGCGTGTAGTTAGCTTCATACCTACCATTTCAATAAGTTAACCACTGGTCTGCCAAGATGTCCTAGGCTTGTGCCTTGTAGGGGCGATGTTTATTTCTCAATAAATAAATTAAAATTTGTTGAATTAGTGACCTTTCTACATCTGTACCTCACATGTGCATGTGATCTGCAAGTTTGTTTTGATTTTCTCAAAGTGTTGGGAGAAGAAGCACGCTCATTCAGGTTTCCTTAAATTGATTTTTATTGTTTTTTTTTTCAATTGAATGATCACTTAAATTGATCATTAAGCTGAATAAGCGAAAGACTTCGCTCCCTGGCAGGCTTTTTAGCAAGAGGGAATGCGTGAGGTGAGAGCGGAGCGCGCCGTAGAGATCGTATACTATCCATATTTTCACATCAATGATTTTGGTAGAATTGTTAAAGAGCGAGCCGCGCATGAATTATGTAAGTACAACGAGCTATCGCACTCACGCTAGCTAGCAATTAGCAAACGGCTGGTTGTTTTGAGTTGAACATCACATTCAGGCTAAGTTTAATTATTTTAATACTTTCATTTAAGATAAGGGTACATGAACACACCGATTCCCAATCTTATGCTGAGATTTTCTATTTGACAAATGACCTAATAATTCTTATACGGTGTAATTGTGAATTTTTTTAGTTTAATAATGAATACATATGTGATGGTATGTAATTGGATGATGAAATGATAATGCAATAATGTCAATGCTAACTAAAACTTTCTTAATTTTTAAGTTATTTATGTATTTAATTTTCTCATTTCAAACCTACATTTTATCTCAACTCTTATATTAAAAGGGTTTGAAGTTTGAACCATACACTTGGCTAGGTCGTACAAAAATGATAGAGTTGAGAAAAAAAAAATTACAAGTTATCAAAGTTCTATAAATTGTTTCTCTTCTTTGAAAAAAAAAAAATCCTCTGTTTATGAGTAATTTTATAAGATATTAATACACTACGATGGTAGTGGACTGCATATAAATAATATTGTAAACAAAGTTGACACCTGAATCATATGTTACAGATAACAAGATGGAACATTATGTGAAACAAGCACAGTGGCAAACTGGCAGTTTGGTTCGAACACTACACGAGATTTATGCCAATAGAAAAACATCTAGCACTGCCACGGGCCTTCTTGGCAGTTGGTCCCACGCATTTCATCAACTAGCATCTGTACATACGTGTCACCCTCCATCACGCAAAAGCAAAATTACATATTTACATATCATAAACATATATAAATATGTATTTGCAAGAAACCACCAAAATTTCGATATTTATCTCCGTTGGGATCCCGCTGTCGCCCCTTGACCGTTTCTGCATTTCCATCTACGGATCAGTTTCGTTCTTTCTTCGTAACAATTTATTTAATCTTCCTGTTCTTGATTGTTTATCTATTAATGGTCTTTTCCCTTCCGTTCATTATGGAATAGTCCAAAATAAGATAAAATAAAAATTAAAATGTGGGATGTGGCGTGTCTTTTTATTATAATCTGCTGAGTCTGAGATTTAATTAAATGATTACTGTTTTGGCACTTTCGAATAATTAAATGCGAATATGCCTTTTCATTCATTTCACCAACTGCTGCTTATCTGCTTCTCGTTCTCGGCGGTTGGTTTTTAATTTGGTTTGGTTGGTCATAAACCTTCCTCATTTGGGCTTTCTTTGTCAGGCTCAGGGAGAGACACAGAACGGGAATTTTTTGAGCTGGGTTTGGGTTTTGTTTGTTTCATTTGAATTTTTGAGCACTGAACAATTTATGACTTTGGACGCTTTCTAACTTTCTTTTTATTCTTAGGGGGGAATATTGTCTCTCTATGATCTGTAGTTATTCTGAGCTAAAAGAGGTACTATTTTGAGTGGTGATCATTTGGGTTCTTTATAAATGTTATGATTTGGGGGCCTTTTGACGTGGGAGTCATTGGAATTAAGTTCTGGAGATGCATGTAGATTTTTTTTTTTTTTTTACTGTATTTGGTTCTTTTTTGACACTACTAAAGCGTCCTAATTTTGTGGCAATGATCACTTAGGTTCATGAGTTATGACTTAATATTGAGATTTTGTTACCTGGGGTGGTTGTGCCTGAGAAATTCGGATATACAAGGATGTATACGGTAGGAAGGATAGGCAGCTATATCTCCCGGGGTGTGTATACTGTTTCTGCCCCCTTTCACCCCTTTGGTGGAGCTGTAGATATCATTGTAGTGGAACAACCGGATGGGGGCTTCAAATCGTCCCCTTGGTATGTCCGGTTTGGAAAATTTCAAGGGGTCTTGAAGACAAAAGAGAAGGTAGTTACTATTAATGTTAATGGAGTTGATGCTAATTTGAATATGTATCTTGATCATAAAGGGGAAGCTTACTTTTTGAAGGAGGCTGATGTTGAAGACGGGGAATCTGCATCATATCCTTCGTCTTCTGGTGATGAGGCAGATGGGCAACCCAATAGTAGTAGGAGACCAATGAAGTCCCAGAGTTGCAATTATGCTATTGATAAGCTGGATTCAGTAGCCCACGTTGATGCCAGCAATAGGAAGATGTTGCCTAGGACTGCTTCCCAACGGGCAAGGATTCTTGGGCTTGTTTTTGGACGGAAATCATTTAAGGAGAGAAAGTATCAGGAGGAAAATGGTGATATTGACATGGTGAGGTTGAGTTCATTGGAACGTGCCGAGATTGCAGCTGACCTGTTGGAGGTGAAGTGGTCTACCAATCTGCCTTCGAGTAAGTACAGGAAAGAAAATGTTTCCCGGATTTTAACTCATGATGGTTTGGATGATAAGGTGGCTAAAGATATTCAGGTTGATGGTGAAGAAATCCATGTGGACTCGTCTGTGGATGGTTATGAGCAGAATACGAATGACCAATCTATACTTGATAGGGAATTTGGTTCCCAAAGTGAGCAAATGGCCAGCAGTTCTCACTTTAGCTCCAACAATCTGGAGAGTTTTGTCGAGGAAGCTGGCATTGATATATCTTGTCTAGGCACTGTAGAACAAGTAGTTGAATCTTCTGCCTTGGATGAAATTATTTTGGAAGAAAACTCTTCAATGGTATCTGAACTATCAAGAACAATTGATGAATTTGGTGTAGGCAATGCTTGTCTAGATGAGCATGAACAGCAGAGTTTTCCTGATTCAAAAATTCAATATGAGCTTGAAGCACATCAGGGAAAGCAGTTTGATGCAGAACAGGCGTGTGACAAAAATGATGTTGCCTCATCAGGCTGTAGAATTTCCACTGAGACTGGATCAGACAGCGTTCAGTCCTTTGTATACTGTGAAACATCTGAAACCTCTATTGCTGGGTTTGATGGTGCCAATGAAAAAACTCAGGAGACACTTTACCTTGCTAGTGGAAAATGTGGCAAAGTCCATGTTCATCTGGAAACTGTACACGTCACAACTGAGCTACTGTCCAAGGTAAATGCTTTTCAATGGTTTGAAATATTATTCGAATAGAACGTTTGATCAATAAATATTTTGAAAATAAAGTAATTTTTCAACTTATTAAAAACTGCAATATTATCTTATGCTGAGTTAACTGCCATAATCTATGTTAGAAATAATATTTTTATTGCATCCTTTTCTAATTTTCTTGAGACTGAGTTATTAGAAGGTCTTCATCAGGACACAGATGTTGTGCAAGCTAAAGAAATTGAATTGGAGAAAGAACGACGGGAGGTATTGGAGAATCATTCTGATCAAGTGAATCAAGCTCCTTGTGTGCTTGAGCATATTGAGACAGACCTTAAGGAACCCCCAGAGGAACCCAAATCCTCTATTCAAGTGCTCGGTGAGGAGCCTTTACTTTGTTCAATCAAAGAAGTTAGTTCACAAAATAGTTGCTTAACTCCCAGTGAAGTTCAAGAGGAGAAAGGTATTTCAGATGACCTCCAGTATTTGGAGTCTACTAATGAATCACAAGAACTTTACAGTGATAGTGTCCTGAAAAGGGCCGTAGGTAATTCACTTTCTGAGAGTTCAGAGGAAGAACAGTTCCTTTTCAGTGATCTCGATGAATTCCAACTTAGTAAGGTTCAGGGTATTGATCCAAGTTCACCAGATAGTGTAAAGAAAAGTGATTATCCAGCATTTTCTGCAGAAGGCATTAAGGAAGTGAATGGGTCAGTCAACACAATTGATGAGTCATTTTCCTCGTCGGACATGTTTGGTCTATATAACTCGTTGAATGATTTTGAAAACACAACAGATAAATTGGGAGCAATATCGAATCCCATTATTATTCATAAAAGTCATATACCGGCTGATGAAGTTGGGAGGCTAGCAGAATCTTTGCCAAATATGAGGTATCCCAGTGTCCAATATGCACATGACCCTCATCATACTCTAAGCCATTCACTGGACTCAAATTGCAAATCCTTGAAGTGGATGTTATTCAAGGAAAATGATTCTAGCTGCATGAAGTCAGATACTGACATAGAACACCATTTGGCAGAGGAACAACCTAATATAGAGGATATGCAATTCTCACAGGAGCAAAAAACTGTTTTTTCCACTTCTGCAGCTGGTAAGAAAATTTTAACACACTCATATATCATTTTATCTTCTTGTCAGTCAAATGCACTGAAATGAAATGGTTCCAATTTTAAGTTTCTTTTGATAGGTGTTCAAATGTTCCTCATAGCTTGTGCAATATAATGTAAATGATTGTAAGTAACATTTTGTCATAGTGCTTCCATATGGTATAGTGTCTTCGTTTCTAGCATAGGGAACCCCTGTTGTGCACCTGATAACAAAATGAAAAAAATTTCATTTGTTTCTGGTTTGCAAGTGTTTTTTTTTTCATTATTATTATTATTTTTGGCTGGAATATATAGATAGCCACATGCTTTCAGCTATGCGGAGATATCTCTTTGTAAACACTTGTTCTATTGAGGAATGGGTTCTCATGCAGTTTCTCAAGCATTTGATGCTCGAAAAATTGGATATAGATAAATTTACTTCTCTAGGTCCTGCTCCTGCAGTTTTAAAGAATGTAGCTGCTCCTTTTGATCTAGGGTTGATTGCATTTGGAATTATAGAACTATTTTAACCAAAGGGCGTAATAGCTGTTGACTGAGTTGAGAGATCTCTTGTAGGGGATCCTGCAAAAACTACTGTTTCCCCTGGTGGAAGCTGGAGGCTTTGGCCTTTCTTTAGAAGATCAAGATCTGGGAAAGCAATGGAGCCAGTTATAAGTGGTACTAAAAGTTTTGATGCTGAAGTTACGTCAGATAGTATCAACGACAGGGATGGAAATAAAAGTGTGTGCAAAACCAACGCAGTGAAGAAGAAGATTAAGGTGCTAACTCCAACTTCTGAACAGCTGGCATCCTTGAATCTGAAGGAAGGAAAGAACATTGTAACCTTTACATTCTCCACTGCAATGCTGGGCAGGCAGCAGGTCGCCTTTTTTTTCTTCTTCCCCAATGCTATTGGCTTAAATTACATATATTTTAAAAACTGAACTCTTCTGTTTTCTGGTTATTCTTTTGGTGCTCACCTAGTATTACATTGCATGCCTTACAGGTTGATGCCAGAATATATTTGTGGAAATGGAACACCCGTATAGTAATCTCAGATGTGGATGGGACTATTACAAAGTAAGGTTTTCTAATTTTCTCTAATACAACAGATTTGTTTCTCAAATTTTATCTTAGTCAAGTAGAGAACTGCTTGGAAATCTATACAACCTGGATTTAGTTTGTATAGGCAAGTGCTACCTTTCCTTCCTTTCAAAGGGCAAGGTCACAGATTCAACCCACAGGGAGGGAAGTTATGTGGAGGGAATGGGCTAATTTGTGGATTGATCTGGAGCAAAAAAGGAAGTAACTATAAAACTGAACTTGCCACTCAGCTAGTTTAGGTAGTGAAGGCTGAACCTCAAGTGTTGTTTTTGGACCTGCTACCATACTCAGGTATGTATGTTAAAATATCCACAAGTAACTATAAAACTGAACTTGCCACTTAACTAGTTTAGGTAGTGAAGACTGAACCTCAATGTTGTTTTTGGACCTGCTACTATTCTCAGGTTTGTTGAAGCCTGAAAATGGCACTCTGCTAGCTTAGGCAGTGAAGCCTGATGGAAGTAGATCCCAAATCTTGGTATTGGACCTGCCTCTGTAGTTGAAGAGGACAGCCCTTGGGCAAGGTTTGGCATTAGTCCTTTAATTGACAATAAAAAATGCCCTAATAAATTTTACTAGATGAGATGAAACAATAAAGTGATATGGTGGTTTGGTGGCAGGCTGTAACCTTTTTATAAGTAGACAAGAAAAACTCTTGACTATTCTTAACCTTGATATAGCCCTAGAAAGGTTTACCATGATCCAGATATCTAAGGTTTACCATGACCCAGATATCTAATTTCCCTGCTTCTGGTGCACGTAGGTAATATTTCTGTCATAGTTGTCAGACTTTTATATATGTATATTTTATATAATTTTTTTTCCCATAATTTCTGTGCTTTAGCATTAGCTTGTAAAGGAAGTGACTGTAAAGTGTCTCTGACCTTTCTATAGATCTAAATTGTAAGTCTTGGAACTTGGTGATGCTTGTTTCTGAATCAATTCTTCTGGTTGTCTATAGTTCTACTCTTTACTGTCATCGCATAACTTACTTTCTGCACTCAGTATTTCTCCTTGAAATTATTGTAGTCGATCTTGATCTGATTCTTTTTTAAGTACTTTCTTTGATGAAGACTCTGATTTCTTCTGAATTATTTTAACACTGTTTATCTCACATTCTTATTACAGATCCGACGTTCTGGGTCAGTTCATGCCTTTGGTCGGGGTAGACTGGTCGCAAACAGGCGTTGCACATTTATTTTCTGCTATTAAGGTTTGTGGCATTTCCATCTTGTGTGTTTATTTCAGCTTTTGAATGATTGGCACTATATCATAGTAGCCATTCACTCTAAACTGCAAAAGAAGAGTATTCTGGTGGGTGCAATCAACACAATCTAATGGAAAGCTGCGTTTTTTAGATCTTTACCATTCACAATGATTTAATAAATTTTACTAGCTACAAGGTGCTCTAGTCCCATTCTGTATTTCAGATTCCTATAGAGCCAAAATGCCCTACATGTATGCAATGTGACTAATGCCTGGGGACAACATCAGGTTATCTGAATGAACTGAGTTTGTTGCAGGAAAATGGGTATCAATTGCTTTTCCTCAGTGCACGTGCGATTGTGCAAGCTTATCACACTAGAAGATTCCTATTTACCCTGAAGCAGGTGAAATATACTAAGCTTAATTTTCATTTTGATTTGAGAAATTCAGAATCAAGGCAGTCTAATATTATGATTATTTTCATTTATTTGTTAACAAATGTGCACTCTCAAATTTGCAGGATGGAAAGGCTTTACCTGATGGGCCCGTTGTTATTTCACCTGATGGACTATTTCCATCTCTATTTCGAGAAGGTAACTGCATTTATGGAACTCATGCATTACTTGATTTTTCCCTCCTCTTTGGCTGAATTAGACAGACGTGGCTTTGCATTTGCCAGTTAATTTCTTGTATCTTATTATATCCGTTTAGAGTTGTTGGGTATAGTTGCATTTCTTTTGATCCAACCAACTCCTGTTGGGACAGGTTGCACTAATGTAAAACATTAGGCCTGTAGCTCCTAAGAGAGGAAATATCTACCGTGGATAATAATTTTCACTCTGCGCTTCCTCACGTTTGGCAAAGATAGTATGAATCTGTTGTTTTATTCATTTCTAATTTGGCAGGAAATATTAAAACTTAAGAATTGTTTCTTGTTTTGTTTGTTTTCTGCACTTAAAATTTCTAGCTTGCTGATTGATTTGTGAGATGCTTATTGCTTCCCATCATTATATAATTCTACATAGAGAAGTGATTTTTGGATTTTGTGGGTGTCAATTTGTTCAACTTTGTTAAACCCCTTGAGGTTTGAGCTTCAAAACCCAGTCACACTAGGGTGGGGGAGGGTTTTGGTTTACATTAAATAATATTTTAATTTCTTTTTTTTTTTTCCTTAAAAAAAAATTATTTGACTTTTTTGTGCATATCTTGAACTGGTTGCAATTCATAGTCAAACTCTAACAGGACTGTAACTTGTACAATTTATTTGTTTATTTTTTCTTTTTTTGGCAGTTATAAGAAGGGCTCCTCATGAATTCAAGATAGCGTGCTTAGAGGTTAGTTTCCTTGGTATTAACTTTTACATATTTTTATTTTCATAATCTTCATGAAACTCCTCCAGTCTAATGTGATTGCTGCCATGTATACCACTATTGAGGTTTGTGCTGCTGCTGTACATAACTTGTGATTGTTTGGATGTTCCATGTAAACCAACTCAGTCCATTGTCTTTAAATGTTTGTAATTCTTGTTAAATCCAGGATATCAAGGCATTATTCCCTTCTGATTGCAACCCATTCTATGCTGGTTTTGGGAACAGAGACACTGACGAAATCAGCTATCTTAAGGTTGGAATCCCTAGAGGAAAGATCTTTATTATTAATCCCAAGGTAATTTAAGACCTCAGTGCCTAAAAGATGAAAAAACCTTTGTGCCTTAGATATTGGCAAATTGTATGCCAAATGTTCTTTCTGATTGGTTTCAACATATGCAGGGTGAAGTTGCTGTGAATCATCGTGTTGACAGTAAAACATATAGTTCAATTCATGCTCTTGTTCATGGCATGTTTCCGCACACAACTTCTACGGAGCAGGTTTTTTTTTTTTCTGCTTTTTTTTCTTTTACTTTCTAAGCTTGTTTTGCTTCAGGTGCTCTGTTCTAAAATAAGGCACTATGTCAGAGATCAAAATTGGTTTCAATGGCCCATTTTCTATATTCCTTTCTTGTTTATGTTTAGAAATTTGTACTGGACAACATAACATGATGTCAGTTCCCAGATCATCTACCCTTAGCATCTTTATCTGTTAGGTGTCAGCTTAATTCTGTCTTGAATATTCTGGTTTCATTGATTGTTCAGTGGAGTGCTGATTTTTTAATTAATTTATTTATACTTCGTTGAACAGGAGGATTTTAATCAATGGAATTACTGGAAACTGCCACCTCCAAACATTGATGTTTGAAGGTGATAGGTGGACTCCTGGATGGTATTGCGTCTCCCCTGATGGGTGTTGCCCAATGCTTGTTCTGGAATTTTTTAGGTTTGTTTCAATTTCAACTAAGCAGTTTCATTTGAACCTAGTTACATTTTCACATTAGCAGAACCTGTTCGGGAATTATATTGATGTTTTTCCAAAAAGAAGCAATGGAAAATTAAACTTATTTAATAAGTTTGTAAAGGTTGTGGCTGCTCCATCTTCTGTACTGAAGCTTAGCATCACTTTCTCCGTTCTCTTTAATTGTGTTGCTTTGGCAAATTACAGGCTACACGTGGCCATGGCTGATGGCAGGAACTCCTTGATTGCTGGTTTGCTGGGTTGGTTGATTTATTGGTTGCCTGGAGGTCTTGTTTCAAAAGTTATATGAAAAAGTGCTGAGTGATTCACCGCATGTATGTGGCGCTCCAAATTCAGTTAGATTGTAGGGTGTTCATGTTATATAATGAACTACTAAATTAAATGTGCTAAAATGTTTGACGTTGTAATAGTTCTATAGGAATGTTGGTAACACCCAAATGTATATTCGATTTTTAATGTAGATAGTTTTTCATCAGTTAAATAATAAGTTGGTGGTCAGGCCTTTTCTCCAATAGTGTAGATCATTTTATTTGTTGAAGATGACCAGAAAAGAGCGCTTGAAAACATTTTTGGAGGCACCCAACAAAATTTCTGCTTTTCGGCTGCTCAGCCTCCATTATCCTTAAAATTTGTAACCCAATAGAAGGCATGGCAAAAATCTGGATATATTTTTTGGTTTTTTATCATTCGGACTAAGCTTAAAAAGCCTGGCATTGGGGTTTTTTTATCTGGGATTAAAATATTTGGATTTGATATTTTAAAATATTACTTTATTTTATAATTTTAATGGAATTAAGCTTAAAAATATGAACTCTTAATGTTTAAAATTTTAAATATATGTAATTCATGGACTAAATAAATATAATTAATATATATTTTATAATTTTTTTAATAAAATTCAAAATTTAAGCCCGGCTTTGGGCTAATTAAGTAAAGTTTGGGTCCTCCCTGACCTCATTCTCTAGTCGACGGTTACTTGACCCACATTGTCCAGTGCAATCCTAGCAGCCAATAGTCCAAAGTAACAGATATTCTCAACGGAAGGTTATAAGAAGTCCAATAGTTGGTCATTTGGTTGGTTCTCTCAACATTGTTGAGAAAATCAGCTCAAGTTCCCACAGTGAAAGTAGATATTTATCTCCCTAATATTAATGAAAAAAATAAAATTATAGTTAGATAGATTTTTATTCGTATTATATGTATTAAAATTCTCAATAAACTTCAGATTGTAAAATATCACCGCAATGATACTGTCCCAAGACATCCTCGTCATTTTAAGCTTCATCATGTAATTTAATAGTCCTGCAGATACTCAGATAAAGAAGTAAATTAAAGTGTAAATTCTTATTTTTAAATCACAAGTTAATAGTGACGCTTCAGATTAAAAAGGAATAAAGATTTAATGATTTACATCCACAAGGATAAAGTAAGTAAAAGGATTAGCAGAAAAGTTAGAAGAATTCCATTATTTTATATATAAAAACTCAATAATAGAATTTTTGTATTTTATTTATAGATAATTAGCTTAAAGGCATGGCGAGGACTTACAATTATCGTATTTATACTAAACAAGCAAAATATTAGAAGGAAAGAAAAAGTAATTCCAACTTCATTATTTTCAAGTACTTGTAGTCTCTTGCGGTTCTAGTGCACCCAATACTTGATGCTGTTTATAGAGAAACTTAGTAGTGTGGCAAAAATTACAAATTAAAAATTGTCACTCATCTTAATTGAAAACAAATACTATAAACTATAAAGTTACCAATGAGCTTATAGCCTAATGGGAGAGCTATTGTACTCACAATATTGAGAGTAAGGGTTCGAGCCCCTATAAGGCTTAAAAAAAAAATTATAAAGTCTTATTAATGTATGATGTCAAAATAGGTGTAAGCTGGCAAATACGTACAGAAAGTAAAAATTTGAGTCTCATTGGAAAGTGGAAACTTTTACGAAATTTTCGAAGTAGAAAAAAATGATGTGTTTGTTAACGAATGAATAATATATATATATATATA